>CM050511.1:11442500-12642500 GCA_027563665.1 Antrozous pallidus
TAAAAGGCTAATACACAAATCTACCGAATGGTGGAATGACCGATCACTATGATGCACACTGACCATCAGGAGGCAGATGCTCAACACAGGAACTGTCCCCTAGTGGTCAGTGCACTCCCACAGGGGGAATGCCACTCATCTAGAAGCCCTGAGCTGGACTCACAGCTGGCAAGTGCAGAGATGGTGGCAGGAGCCTCTCCCACCTCCCCGAACGGCTCCTGGACTGTGAGAGGGAACAGGCTGGACTGAGAGACCCCCAACCCCGTCTCTGAGTGCATGAATTTCATGCACTGGGCCTCTAGTATATATACAAAACTAGTGGCCTGGTGCACAAAATTCATGCATAGGGGGACAAGAGTGTCCCTCAGCCCAGCCTATACCCTCTCCAATCTGGAACCCCTCAGGGAATAACTAGAAGTGGGAGATCCCTCTCACAATCCAGAACTGCTGGCTCCTAACCACTCTCCTGCCTGCCTGGCTGCCCTTAACTTCTTCGGTCTGCCAACCTGATTGTCCCTAACTGCTCCCCTGCTGGCTTGATTGCCCCTAACCACCTCTGCCTAGGCCCCACTTCCAGGACCCAGGATTCCCTCCTCCAGCTGACCACAGGTACCCAGAATCCAGGCTTCCCTCCCTCTGGTCAGCCATAGGCACCCAGGCCAGCTGCAGCCACAGGGGATGGTGGGCGGATGGCTTCACCTGGGCTGCAGCTGCAAGCACTAGCGCCCGGGAATGCAGGTTGGGCAGCTTCTCTGTCTACCAGGCTGTAGCCAGCTGCAGGTGCTGGTGCCTGGATTGCAGGCAGGTGGCTTCTTCGTCTTCCCTGGTATGCAGTGTGGGCAACTTCTCTGGCTGGCTGCAGCCTGGGATTATGGGGTAGGCGGCTTCTTTATCTCCAAAGGCCACAGCCAGCCTCAGGCATTGGGACCCGTTTTCTCTGTCTCCCCCAGGATGTGGAGCAGGAGGACGTGGGGTGGACAGCTTCTGTGGCTGGCTGTGGCCTGGCTCCCTGGTCCAGCCCTCAGCCCATGTTTGTCTAAGGAACACATTCATAAGTCTGCCGATGCTTTTCATCATGAGGCCCCACGTTGGGGAAACATAAACAGGAAAGGTGATGTGTAACATGAATCCCTTACTAAAATCCAGTTTCTTGGTCTCCCCGGCTGCAGCCAGCCTCAGGCACTGGTGCCCAACAGGAGCTGAGGGGCTGTGGGCTGCCGCCACGTTTTCAGGTTAATTTGCATGCTCACTCTGATTGGCTATTGGGCATAGCAGAGTGATGGTTATTTGCATGTTTCTCTTTTATTAGTGTAGATAATGTACTGTGATTTTGATTAGCAATGCATTGAATCTATGGATCAAGTTTGGAAGACCTGACATCTTTACATGGAATATCTCTCCATTTATAAAGTTCTTCTTTATTTTTGAATAGAGTTTTATAGCTTTCTTCATATATATATTTTATTAGATTTATGATTTATAACTATTTTATTTTGGGTTGATAATGTACATGCTATCATATCTTTATTTCAAATTTCATTTGTTCATTGTTGATATAGAAGAAAGCAATTGAATTTGAATTTTCTACATTAATTTTGTATCCTGAAAAATTGCTATAGTTGTTTATTATTTCCAGGAAGACTTTTTTCCAATTCTTTCAGATTTTCTACATGCCATCTCTAGGGTGGGGGGGGTTAGGGGGTTGGGGGGTTGGGGGGGTAGTTTTATGGATAGCTCTACAATCTAGATACATTTTAATTTGTTTTATTATCTTACTGCATTAATCAGAACTTACAGTATAATGTCAAAAGAAGTGATAAGTAAATATCATTGCTTTGTACCTGATCATGGCGAGGGAGGAGGAAAGGGGGGGTGGGGTGTTGGAAGCATTTGCTTCAAGTTTCTCACCAGTAAGGATGATGATAGTTGTAGGTCTTCTGAAGCTATTCTTTATCAAGTTATCAATTTCCTCTCTATTTATACTTTGAGTTTTTATCATCAATGCATGTTAGATTTTGCCAAATGCTTTTCCTGCATGTATAGATATGATAATGTGATTTTTTAACTTGTAGTTGTGATGGATTACATTAATTGATTTCAAAGAACTAGCTCTGCTCCTGAACAAATCCCATTTGATTATTATATATAATTCTTTTTAAATTTTGTTGGAGTCAACTTACTAAAATTTTGTTGAGTGTTTTGGGTCTATGTTAATGAGAGATATTGATTGTAGTTTTATCTTATTGTAAATTGTTGTCTGGCTTTGGTAATTCCATTCTGATGGAATGAGTTTGGAAGTATTATGACTGCTTCATTGCTATGGAAGAGATTTTAGACAATTGGTATAATTTCTTCCTTAATGGTTTTTTTTGAAAATGTTAAAAAGGGTTTTATTGAGGACTATGGTTTTAAAATGAACCCCAAAACACTGAGGAAATTCTGTGAATTAGAATGGCCAGCCTTTGAGGTAAGCTGGTATTGGGAAGGCTCTTTATTTTTTTTTTTATTCTTTGAAGTTTTACAAATAGTAGTACATATGTTTCTTTTTTTCTCCCCATTGTCCTCCCCCCAGCCTTCCCTACTCCCAGCACATGTCCTCACCTGCCCCCCTGCCCAGTGTCTTGCATCCATTGGTTATGCTTATATGCATGCATACAAGTCGTTCAGTTGATCTCTTACAGCCCTCGCCCCCTACCCTCCACAGCTTCCCCACTGTAGTTTGGCAGCCTGTTCAATGCTTCTTTGCCTCTGTATCAATCTTTTTATCCTGTTTCTTTTCTTTAAAAAGATCTTGCATCTGCATACTGGAAATAAATGTATAAGAACAAAAAATGTTTGAGTCTCAGTTTAAATGTCCAACTGTTCTGAGTCCCAGTTCCAATGTCAAATAGTTCCTTATGTGTACATGTCAGGAATGGTATCCGGATGGTGGACATATGGTGGCAATGCAGGTTCCACCCTCTCTGGTTTGATCCTGGACAACCTGCAGTGATGCACAGGTGCTGACTGCTAGCATGGCAAGGTGTCGTCAGTATCTTCCATCCCTGGACTGTCTTTGGTGTTGGAACAGACCTGTCAGTTTCTCTTTGTTGCAGGAATCCATATGGTCTTGGAGTTGTTTTCTGAAAATATACAAACATATTCTCGACCAAAAGTTAATAAAGGGATATTTTCTGTAAACTAGACTTGGGATTCTTTTTATTTTTGCCCAAAAGATATTCCTTTGGCTTATTTTGACACCATGTGTGTTTTTCATGGGTGTCCTGCTGTTGGCATTACAAACGGAAGTTACTTTTCGGGAGTAAGAATTTTCTAGATGAATTTACTTACAGGATATTCTTCTTTACATGATATTACCCCACTATTCCCTCCCCCATTATTTTTTATTAATTTAGGCTTTTGGAAATTTTATATTACAGTCTTGGTAACTTTAAATTTTGATTTTTGCACAAAAATATGACTGCTTTAGGTTCTTTGGATGTTAGGCAATTTTACAATGAGATGAACTACTAATATAAATTTTAGTTAATATTTTGGGAACAGTTTTTTGTACAGTACACTTAAATTTTCTTGAGTGTTCACTTATTTCACTAGGCCAATTTAAATTAAGCTGAAAACTTGATTACTATTTTATTGTCAAATTTAATACTCAAGCAATAATCTTAGTTTACCCTGTAAATATTGGTGGAAAGGATTATTTCCTTACTTGAGTAGGCCCTGAGCATTCCTGGTACTAGACTGAATTTAGATTTAGGGCAGCTGTTGCTGGCCGAGTCTCTGTCAGTAACCTGGGTCCTGATTTGAGATGTGCATAGGAAGCGAAGCAGCCATGGGGCAGGAGACCTCCCTCAGAAGGGGTGAGAGAGTTCAGGCCCCTGCAAAGAAAGGGGGTGAGGGTCTGTGTCCTACCTCTGATGACCTTTTAGTTCCCTCCTGTTGGCCTCTCTGTGACTGTGCCTGTCTTAGGTTATTCCTTCCCTGAGAAATCTTACCCGTCTCTAGATAACCAGCCATCCTCTGGGGCCAAGCAGGGTGATGTGAGGTTCAGTTCTGTCTCCTTGATAGTCTATGCCCCCGTGGCCCAGCACCTGCCTTGGAATCCTTTTGCCTGCTGATGGGGTCCCGTTACTGATCATATATCTCGGAGGACTCAGGTTTCTTCTCCAGGGAGGGCCCAGCTCACATCACTGGGTGAGAGACAGATTCATGGTGCCATCTACCCAGAGGCTTCAACCACAGTTTGAACTGAAAGCTCAGGCCATAGCTGTGTGCACTTGGATTGTGAGAAGAGGGTCCCTCTTGGCAAAGAGGGCAAGAGGGGCCAACATGGAATGCTCAAGTGCCTTCCCAGTGCCTTAATTCCTTCTGAAAGGGATTAAATCCTTTCATATCCTCTTTTAAATTGCTGCCAAACATTCAAAGAATTAGTTTGTAAGTATCTTTGGGATAATTGTACAATATGCTTTTGTAAAATATCAAAAATTATAATGACATTGTAGAATAATATTATGTAAAGTTATTATGGTGTCACAGGAGGTTAAGGGGGGCCTAGCCTAAGGACTGGTGTCCATAGGAGATGACAAGCTCTAGGCCATGTCAATTCAATCTCAAACTAGCTCCCAATTTTTTTTATAACTTTATATAAACTTTGTCAGGGATGTAAAAACAGAAATTACTTACCTTAGTTCAAGATGTCAAATATATTGACTACCCTCTTACTTTCACCACCCTCCACTTACTCTGAGGTTGGACATTCTGATGGACATTTTTCAATCTCTGGATCTGTTCTTGTTCATAAGTCTATGCTGTTCATTATATTCCACAAATGAGTGAGATCATGTGATATTTATCTTTCTCTGCCTGGCTAATTACAATTAGCATAATGCTCTCCAACTCTATCCATGTTGTTCCAAATGGTAGGAGCTCCTTCTTTTCTTTTCAGCATTGTATTCCATTGTGTAGATGTACCACAGTTTTTCAATCCACTCATCTGCTGATGGGCACTTACGCCACTTCCAAATCTTAGCTATGGTGAAATGTGCTGTTATGATCATAGGGGTGCATATATCCTTTCTAATGCGCATTTCTAGTTTCTTGGGATATGTTCCTAGAAGTGGGATTCCTGGGTCAAATGGGAGCTCCATTTTTAGTTTTTTGAGGAAACTCTATACTGTTCTCCACAGTGGCTGTACCAGTCTGCATTCCCACCAGCAGTGCACTAGGTTCATTTTTCTCCCCATCCTCGCCAGCACTTGTCCTTTGTTGATTTGTTGATGAAAGTCATTCTCACCAGCATGAGATGGTACCGCATTGTCATTTTGATTTGCATCTCTCAGATAATTAGTGACTTTGAGCAGGTTTTCATATGTCTCTGGGCCTTTCTTTTCCCTTCTTTTGAATAGATTCTATTTAGGTCCATTGCCCATTTTTTATTGGTTCATTTGTCTTCCTGTCATTACGTTGTATGAGTTGCCTGTAGATGCTTGAGATTAAAATGTTATCACTGATAACATTTGCAAATATGTTCTCACATGCAGTATGTTTTCTTGTTGTTTTGTACATGGTTTATTTAGTGTGCAAAAGCTTTTTATTTTGATGTAGTCCCATTTGTTTATTTTCTCCTTAGCCTCCACTGCCCTAGGAGCAGTATCAGTGAAGAACTTCTTTCGGCATATTTCTGAGATTTTTCATCCTATAGATTCCTCTAGTATTTTTAGGGTTTCCTGTCTTATGTTTAAATCCTGTATCCATTTTGAGTTTATTTTTGTGTATGGTGTAAATTGATGGTGTAGTTTCATTTTTTTTGCATGTATCTGTCCCATTTTCCCAACACCATTTATTGAAGAGACTGTCTTGACTCCATTTTATGTTCATGCCTCCTTTGTCAAATATTAATTGAGCATAGTGGTTTGGGTTGATATCTGCATTCTCTGTTCCATTCCATTGGTCTATATATCTGTTCTTGTGCCAGTATCAGGCTGTTTTGAGAACAATAACTTTACAATGCAGCTTGAAATCTGGTATTGAAATCCCACCTATTTTGTTCTTCTTTCTTGCTGTGGGTATTAGGGGTCTTTTTTATTACAGATGAATTTTTGGAGAGTTCTTTATAGGTCTGTGAAATATGCCATTGGTATTTTAATGGGGAGTGCATTAAATTTATAGATTGTTTGGGCAGTATGGACATTTTAATGATGTTGATTTTCCCAATCCATTAACATGGTATGTTCTTCCACCTGTCTTCTTCTATCATTTTTTTCAGTGTCCTGTAGTTTTCCGTGAATAAGTCTTTTACCTCCTTAGTTAAGTTTATTCCTAGGTATCTCAGTTTTTTTGGTGTGATGGTAAATAGGATTGCTTTTTTTAGTCTCTCTTTCTGTAAGTTCATTATTGGTGTATAGAAATGCCATAGATTTCTTGGTTTGAATTTTGTATCCTGCTATGTGGCTGAACTCATTTATTAAGTTTATTAGCTTTTTTAATGGAGTCTTTTTGGTTTTTTATGTACAATATATTGTCATCTGCAAACAAAGATAGCTTTACTTCTTCTTTTCCAATTTGGATGCCTTTTATTTCTTCTTCTTGTCTAATTGCAATGGCTAATACTTCCAGTACTATGTTGAACAGGAGTGGTGAAAGTGGGCAGCCCTGTCTTGTTCCTGTTCTTAGGGGAAATGGTTGTAGTTTTTGCCCATTGAGTATGATGTTTGCTGTGGGTTTATCATAAATAGCTTTTATTATGTAGAGGTATGATCCTTCTATTCCCACCTTGTTGACAGTTTTTATCAAGAAATGGTGTTAGATTTTGTCAAATGCTCTTTTTGCATCAATTGATATGACTGTGATTTTTATCTCTCAATTTGTTTATGTGGTGTATCACATTTAATGATTTACAGATATTGTACCATCCTTGCATTCCTGGGATAAATCCTACTGGTTCATGGTGAATGATCTTTCTGATTTATTGGTGGATCCAAATAGCTAGAATTTTATTGAAATTCTGGCAAGTATATTCATGAGGGATACTGGCCTGTAATTCTCTTTCATTGTGTTGTTTTTATCTGGTGTTCATATTAGGGTAATGCTGACTTCATAGAAGGAGTTTGGAAGTGTTCCATCCTCTTGAATTTTCTGGAATAGTCTGAGGAGGATAGGTCTTAGTTCTTCCTTGAATGTTTGGTAAAACTCCCCTGTGAAGCCGTCTGGCCCTGGGCTTTTGTTTGCTGGAAGGTTTTTGATGACTGCTTCAATTTCTTTCATATTTATTGTTCTATTGAGATGTTTAGATTCTTCCTGATTGAGTTTTGGGAGGTTATATTTTTCTAGGAATATATCCATTTCCTCCAGTTAATGTTGGAGTAGAGTTGTTCATAGTATTTTTTTAACAATCCTTTGTATTTCAATGGGGTCTGCTGTTATTTCACCTCTTTAGTTTCTGATTTTATTTATTAGGGTCCTCTCTCTTTGCTTCTTGATGAGCCTGACTAGAGGTTCATCAATCTTGTTTATCCTTTCAAAGAAAGAGCTCTTGGTTTTGTTGATCTTCTGTATTGTTTCTTTGGTCTCTATGATATTTATCTCTGGTCTGACCTTTACTATTTCCTTCCTTCTGCTTACACTGGGCTTTTTTGTTGTTTTCTTTCTAACTCTTTGAGTTGTTGGGTTAGATAATTTATTGCCATTGTTTCTTGTTTTCTGCAGCAGGATTGTAGAGTTATGAACTTCCCTCTCAAAACTGCTTTCGTTATTTCCCATAGATTTTGGATACTTGTGCTATCGTTGTTCTTTGTTGCCATGATGTTTTCTATTTCTTCCTTGATCTCTCTGTTAACCCAGTCATTGTTTTATAGCATGCTGTTTAGTCTCCATGTTCATGATTTTTTGGAGTGTTTTTATTGTAGTTGATTTCCAGCTTTATGCCACTGTGATCTGAGAATATGCTTGATATGATTTCTATCTTCTTGAATTTGGAGAGACTTTCCCTATGACCCAAACTATGGTCTATCTTTGAAAATAAGCCATGGGCACTGGAAAACAATGTATATTCTGTGGCTTTGGGGTGAAATGATCTGAAGATGTCAATTAATTCCATCTGGTCTAGTGAGTCACTGAGGATTGATGTTTCTTTACTTATTTTTTTGTTTAGAGGATTTGTCCAATGGTGATAGTGGGGTATTAAAGTCTCCTACTATTATTGTATTACTGTCTATCTCTTCCTTGATATCCTCCAGGAGTTTTTTATGTATTTGAGTGCTCCTGTATTGGGTGCGTATGTGTTTACCAGAGTTATTTCTTCTTGTTGGATTGCTCCCTTTGGTATTATGAAGTGTCCTTCATTTTTTTTTATTCTTTAAAGTATTACAAATAGTATTACATATTTTTCCTTTTTTTCCCTCCCATTGACCTCTCCCCAGCCTTCCCCACCCCCAGCATATGCCCTCACCTGTTCCCCCACCCCAGTATCTTGTATCCATTGGTTATGCTTATATGCATGCATACTAGTCTTTTGGTTGATCTCTTGCATCCCCTGCCTCCCACCCTCCCCTGTCTTCCCACTGTAGTTTGACAGTCTGTTCAATGCTTCTTTGCCTCTGTATCAATCTTTTCTCCCCATTTCTTTTCTTTAAAAAAAATCTTGCATCTGCATACTGAAATTAAATATATAAGAACAAAAAAATGTTTGAGTCTCAGTTTCAACGTCCACTAGCTCTGAGTCCCATTTTTAATGTCAAATAATTCCTTCTGTGTACATGTCAGCAATGGTATCTGTATGGTGGACATATGGTGGCAATGCAGGTTTCATCCTCTCTGGTTTGGACCTTGACCACCTTCAGTAATGCACAGTTGCTGACTGCTAGCATGGCAAAGTGTGGTCAGTGTCTTCTATCTCTATACTGTCTTGGCAATTGGAACAGACATGTCAGTTTCTCTTTGTTGCAGGAATCCATATGGTCTTGGAGTTATTTTCCTGAAGTTTGACATTCTGGGGGACTTTTCTCAGCCTCTGGATCCGTTCTTATTCATCAATCTATTCTATGCATTATATTCCACAAATGAGTGAGATCATGTGATATTTATCTTTCTCTGCCTGGCTAATTTCACTTAGCATAACACCCTCCAGTTTCATCCATGTTGTTGGAAATAGTAGTAAAGCCTTCTTTTTAACTGCAGCGTAGTCTTCCATAGTGTAGATGTACCATAGTTTTTTAATCCACTCATCTGCTGATGGGCACTTAGCATGTTTCCAAATCTTAGCTATGGTGAATTGGGCTGCTATGAACATAGGGGTATATATATCCATTCTAATTCTTATTTCTAGTTTCTTGGGATATATTCCTAGAAATGGGATCACTGGGTCAAATGGGTGCTCCATTTTTAGTTTTTTGAGAAAACTCCATACTGTTCTCCACAGTGGTTGTACCAGTCTACAATCCCACCAGCAATGCACTAGGGTTCCTTTTTCTCCCCATCCTTGTCAGCACTTGTCCTTTGTTGATTTGTTGATGAAAGCTATTCTGACTGGTGTGAGATGGTACTGCATTTTCATTTTGATTTGCAACTTCTCACATAGTGACTTTGAGCAGGTTTTCATATGTCTCTGGCCATTGCTTTTGGCATCTTTCAAAAAGATTCTATTTAGGCCCATTATGCATTTTTTATTGGATCATTTGTCTTTTTTTATCAAGTTGTATAAGTTGCCTTTAGATGCTTGAGATTAAAGCTTTATCACTGATAACATTTGCTAATATGTTCTCCCATACAGTGGGTTTTCTTGTTGTTTTGATGGTTTCCTTAGCTGTGCCAAAGCTTTTTATTTGGATGTAGTCCCATTTGTTTATTTTCTCTTTAGCTTCCATTGCCCAAAGAGCAGGAAGAGTGAAAAAGTTCTTTCAGCATATGTCTGAGATTTTTTTTCCTGTGGATTCCTCTAGTACTTTTATGGTTTTCCATTTTATGTTTAAGTCCTGTATCCATTTTGAGTTTATTTTTGTATATGGTGTAAGTTGGTGGTCTAGTTTCATTTTTTTTACATGTATTTGTCCAATTTTTCCAACACCATTTATTGAAGAGACTGTCTTGACTCCATTTTGTGTTCATGACTCCTTTGTCAAATATTAATTGAGCATATAGTTTTGGTTGATATCTGGATTCTCTATTCTATTCCATTGGTCTATATGTCTTTTGTTGTGTCAGTACCAGGCTGTTTTGAGAACAGTAGCTTTGTAATACAACTTGAAATCTGGTGTTGAAATGCCACCGACTTTGTGCTTCTTTCGCAGGATTGCTGTGACTATTCGGGGTCTTTTTTTTTTTATTCCAGATCTATTTGTGGAGAGTTCTTTCTAGGTCTATGAAATATGCTGTTAGTATTTTAATAGGGAGTGCATTAAATTTATAAATTGCTTTTGGTAGTATGGACATTTTAATGATGTTGATCCTCCCAATCCATGAACATGGTATATTCTTCCACCTGTTTACATCTCCCTCTATCTCTTTTTTTTAGTGTCCTGTAGTTTTCCACAAATAGATCTTTTACTTCCTTAGTTAAATTTATTCCTAAGTATTTTAATTTTTTTGGTGTGATGAAATATGGGATTGCTTTTCTAATCTCTCTTTCTGTAAGTTCATTATTGGTGTATAGAAATGCCATAGCTTTCTTTGCATTCATTTTGTATCCTGCTACGTTGCTGAACCCATTTATTAAGTCTATTAGCTTTTTAATAGAGTTTTTCAGGATTTTTATATACAGTGCCATGTCATCTTCAAATAAAGATAGCTTTATTCTTCTTTTCCAACTTGAATGCCTTTTATTTCTTCTTCTTGTCTAATTGCAATAGCTAATACTTCCAATACTATGTCAAACAGGACTGGTGAGAGAGGGCATCCCTGTCTTGTTCCTGTTCTTAGGAAAAATGATTTCAGTTTTTGCCCATTGAGTATGATGTTTGCTGTGGGTTTATCATATATGGCTTTTATTATGTTGGGATATGATCCTTCTATTCCCACCTTGTTGAGAGTTTTTATCAAGAAAGAGTCTTGGATTTTGTCAAATGCCTTTTCTGCATTAATTGATATGACTACGTGTTTTTTTTTTATCTCTCAATTTGTTTATGTGATGTATCACATTTATTGATTTGCGGATATTGTACCATCCTTGCATTCCTGGGATAAATCCTACTTTCTTGTTGCTTTCTTTACAACTCTTTGAGTTGTTGGGTTAGATAATTTATTACCATTGTTTCTTGTTTTTTGCAGCAGGATTGTAGAGCTATGAACTTCCCCCTCAAAACTGCTTTCACTGTGTCCCATAGATTTTGGATACTTGTGCTATCATTGTTCTTTGTTGCCATGATGTTTTCTATTTCTTCCTTGATCTCTCTGTTAAGCCAGTCATTGTTTTATAGCATGCTGGTTAGTCTCCATGTGTTAGACATTTTTTGATTGTTTTTATTGTAGTTGATTTCCAGCTTTATGCCACTGTGATCTGAGAATATGCTTGATATGATTTCTATCTTCTTGAATTTGGAGAGACTTTTCCTATGACCCAACCTATGGTCTATCTTTGAAAATAAGCATGGGCACTGGAAAAGAATGTATATTCTGTGACTTTTGGGTGAAATGATCAGATGTCAATTCCATCTGGTCTAGTGAGTAATTGAGGATTGATGTTTCTTTACTTATTTTTTGTTTAGAGGATTTGTCCAATGGTGACAGTGGGGTATTATAGTCTCCTACTATTATTGTATTACTGTCTATCTCTTCCTTGATATCCTCCAGGAGTATTTTTTATGTATTTTAGCGCTCCTGTATTGGGTGCGTATATGTTTACCAGAGTTATTTCTACTTGTTGGATTACTCCCTTTAGTATAGTGAAGTGGCCTTCTTTATCTCTTGTTATGTCCTTCACTTTGAGATCTAATTTGTCGCATATAAGTATTGCTATCCCATCTTTTTTTCCATTTCCATTCGCCTGAAGAACCTTTTTTCATCCTTTCACCCTCAGTGTGCGTGCGTCTTTTTTTTGGAGGTGGGTTTCTTGTAGACAGCAGATATATGGGTCGTGTTTTCTTATCCAGTCTATTACCCTATGTCTTTTTATTGGAGCATTTAATCCATTTACATTTAAAGTAATTATTAATAGGGACTTATTTGTTTCCATTTTTGTTTTTTTACCCCTGTGTTCCTTCTTTGCTTCCTATTTCTTTTTACAGCAGACCCTTTAGCATTTCTTGCATTGCTGGTTTGTTGGTAATGAATTCCCTTAGACCTCCTTTGTCTGTGAAGCTCCTAATTTGACCTTCAATTTTGATCGATAGCCTTACTGGGTACAGTATTCTAGGATTCAGACCCTTCCTTTGCATGACTTTATATATTTCATTTCATTCCCTTCTGGCCTGATAAGTTTCTGTTGAGAAATCACTTGCTAATCTGATGGGTGTTCCTTTGTAGGTTACATTCTGTCTCTCTCTGGCCACTTTTATGATTCTTACTTTCTTGTTGGTGTTTGCCAATTTAATTATAATGTACCTTGGCATAGGTCTTTTGGGGTTCACTTTGATTGGGACTCTGTGAGCTTCTTGGATTTGTGTGGTTTTTTTTTTCTTTCCAATATCAATGAAGGTTTCTGTCATTATTTATTCTAACAGGTTTTCTATTCCTTGCTCAGTTTTCTCTCCCTTTGGAAGCCCCATTATGCAGATGTTTTGTTTCATGTTGTCCCAAAGTTCCCTTAGGCTCTCCTCCTGCTTTTTAATTTTTTTTTCTAGAAGCTGCTCTACTTGGGTATTTTTCCTACCTTGTCTTCTGGCTCACTGATTTGGTCCTCTGCTTCTTCTAGTCTACTCGTGATACTTTCTATGGAGTTCTTTACCTCAGCGATGTCACTTTTCATTTATTCTTGGCTCTTCTACATTTCTTCTTGGCTCTTCTTCATTTTCTCTTTATTCTTCTTAAATTCCTGTTGGTTCTTACTCATATTGTCAAATTTGTCTTCCATTCTCTTCAGCCTCCTTATGACTATTTCTGTGAATTTTTTCTCTGACAGGTTATTTGCTTCCATTTCGTTTACCTCCTTTTTGGGTAAGGCTTGTTTTTCTTTCATTGCAGGCTATTTCCTTGTCTTCCCATGTTCTCTCTTCTTCGTGTGTCTGGTTATGTAGTTCTCAGTGTCCTGCATTGATTTAAAGTCTTAAAATACAACACAACCTGGTGCAATGCACCAGGCACTGCACAGGAATGTATTCACGGTATTGGCAACTCCAAATTAAAGGTGATCGCCAGAGAAAGTCAAATTAGGTGATAGGTAAGAAAGAAGAGTGTAAGAGGAAACACACCCACACACAAAAAGAAAGAAAGAAAGAAAGAAAGAGAGAGAGAAAGGAATGCCAAAATGAAATTGGGTAAATGGAGAGTAGTAAAAAGAAAGAATAGGGGAATAAACTATAAATATGGGGTGAAAACTCTTATAGTACAGCCATTAATCCCATCAAAAGGCAGCAACAAGTACCTGGAGATTGATACAAACTACATACAACAACTAATATCAAGGGAGGTGAGGGAACATAGAAACATAAATTTATCAAAACAAACAAAAAAAAACACAATGCAAATGACAACAACAAAACAAAAAATAATGCCAAAAAAACACAAACAAACCAAAAGAAAAGAATAAGCAAACCAATCTCACAAATATGCATGAAATATCGATATAATCAAGAGTGAAGTAAACAACAACAACAGGACAGAGAGAAAAACAATTTAGGATAGTGAAGTCAGAGCAGCCATAGGTGTGTATGGACTTGAAGCAGGTGATTAGAGATCAGATATGTAAGTGGGGTGAAATTTTAACAGGGGCAAAAAGAAAGAATAAGGAAAATCTAAAGCGGGAAAAGTGTAAGGGGAACATGACACTAAATAGGGAAAGGTTAGCAAGAGAGTGGTGGCATAAAGGTGAAGTTGAGGTAAAGTAAAAAGATACTAAAGGGTAGATGAAAATAGACTCAAAGTAGAATCCTAAAGTAAAATAAAGAGGAAATAAAATGGCACTTACGAAAAAGGTGAAATAGTAGAGAAATAAAATTTATTCCTTAATTTGTGTTACACAAAAGTCAATTTGTGATTCAGCCCCTGGGTGGCAATGTTTCTGGATTGACCTCTGGGTCTATTGGTCTTTTCTAGCCTAAACTAAAATCCTGCTATCCCTGTGGTATTCAATACTGATTTGTGGGAATGGGCTGCTCCAGAGCTGCCTCTCTAATGGTGACCACCTGTTCTGATCCCCAGGCACCAGAAAAAAACAGCTCTCCCCTGCAGTCTCCCAGGGTGTCCCCCACCAGCAATCCCAGGTTCCTGGCTTAGCACTCAGAAGCTCAGATTAGGAGGCGAAAAAATGCAAGTGTGGCCGAAACCGGTTTGGCTCAGTGGATAGAGCACCAGCCTGCATACTAAAAGGTCCCAGGTTCAATTCCAGTCAAGGGCATGTACCTTGGTTGCAGGCACATCCCCAGTAGGGGGTATGCAAGAGGCAGCTGATCGATGTTTCCTCTCTCATCGATGTTTCTGACTTTCTATCCCTCTCCCTTCCTCTCTGCAAAAAATAAATAAAATATATATTTTTTAAAATAGAAAAAATGCAGGTGCGCAAACTCAGGTTCTACACATATGTCTGCACAAATCTTCTTTCCCCCTTGGGTTTAGCAGCCAGCACCTTCCCAAAATTGTTGGGCTGCCCTTCTCTGTCAGGTCCAAATGGGTTTCTTTCTAGGAATGCCCTCTGCCAAGAGCTCCGAGGCCCCTCTTTCACGTTTACCAGCTCCAACAGCCATGGACTTTTTTCAGGCACAGATCTCCCCACTTTGCCAGCCACCCCTAACCCCAGGGGAAATCTGACCTTTCAGTGGCGGAACGCAGAGCTCCTTCGAATCTGCATCTGTGCCAACTAGGAATCAGTGTTCTGTAGGTCTCAGCCATCCAGTGGGTACTGCAGCTATATATTTTTAGGCCCTTCCCTTTCAAGATAGTACAGTCCACTTCCAAGCTGGTGGCTCCACAACAGAACCCAGCCACACCAGGGGCCACTCTATCAGGGGAAGCAAATCCTGCAGTCCTCTTCCTTCTCCTGGAGCCCAGCTGTCCCCAACTCACCAACAAACACTCCCCACGTGACCCTCAGCTGCTCCCTCCATCTGCCCTGGGACAAGATTCAGAATGTGTCCATCTGTTCATCTGTTCCGCCACCATTTTTATTTTTTTTCCTTAATATTTTGTGTAATTTACCAGTGAATGTATCTGAGCCTGGTGCTTTGTATTTTGAAAAGTTATAGATTACAGATTCAATTAGTTATTCAATTCAAAAGTTATTAATTATAGATTCAATTTTGTAATAGATATAGCCTTATTCAGATTGTCTATTTCTTCTTGTGTGAATTTTTGAAAATTGTGTCTTTCAGTAAATTGGCCCATTTCATTCAAGTTATCAAATATGCGGGTATAGAGTTGTGCATAATATTCCTTTATTGCCGTGACCTGCATGGTGGGGTTCAAGTTCTGCAGGAGGAGCCGATGCACAAATGAAAATGCTAGAAAAATATAAATTATTAAGGGGCAGGGGCCAGGTGGAGTCTCTTCCTTGAAGAGACACACTGAGTTCTGGCCTTGTCCACTTTTATTCAAATGTTGATACATATCTTGCCCTCAGTAAAGCATGGCAGGCACGTAGCAGACAGTCTCAAAGGTCAGTAAAGACCAGTAAGTTCCAGTAAACATTTACTTGGAGGTTATCAGGTCAGGAAATTGCTTTGAGCCACTGCTATCTCAACAGGAATAATCAGTGCCTAGCATAAGCCCTGCTAATGCTCACGGTATCTCAGCTTCCAGAGTTCTTTGGTGCACATTCATGATAGTGCTGGTATGCAGTGGCTTCTGGCACTTTATTATCTGTGTAATGTCCATAAGATCTATAATGTTGCACCCCTATTTCATTTCTGATATTAGTAACTTATGTCTTCTCTCTTTTTCTCAGTTAACCAGCTAAAGACTTATCAACTTTATTGATCTTATCAAAGAACCACCTTTTCATTATTGATTTTCTGTTTTTAATTTTATTGATTTCTATTATAATTTTTCCTTCTTCTCTGCTGCCTCTTTGGATTTCAGGATTTCATTTGCTCATTTTATTCTGGTTTTCTAAGGTGAAAACTGAAGACTAAGATTATTGAGTTTATATCTTTCTTCTCTAATGCATGCATTCAATGCTATAAATAAGCATTGTTTGGGTTGTATGCACTAGTTATAAAAGAAGATATAAACTAGTTATTTTGGAAGTCCCTAAGAAAAATTGGGGTGCTGAATATGTGAACTAACTCTGTGTTCTTGTGGGAGAAACTGGGGAGTTGATTGTGTGGTGATGTGCCAGGCACAGGAATTCTGATGAGAGTATATCTCGATCTTGCATTTGTCTGGAGTGTAGCTGTCTTTCAATTACTTTCTGGATTTCTCAAAAAGATAATTTGTCCATGAATTGTTGTTGAATCAGTGTGTTTGTTGAGGGAAGGAGAATCTAGGGCTCCTTACTCCATCATCTAATTGATGTTACTTTCCCTAATAATTTTTATAATATACTTTATTGTAATATTTCAGAGTCAAGAACTTTAGCACATATGTTTGTTTCCAAGCTTGAGGGCATACTACAACTATTAAATAACTTATTTCATTCAATTTTATTGTTCCTCCATGATTACAGCAATTTCACTTATAAGTTTTGGGGTTTATAAATTCCAAGTAGAAGATGTAACTAACCTAATGTGTTACTGTTCCATTAAACTTGTCAAATCCATTATTACATTACTTCATCAAATAATTCCCTCTATCCTACAGTTTTGCAGTTGGAATAGTGGAACAAAACTGAACTGAGTGTTTAGAGAAGACTCACTCATCCTGACTCAACCATTATAATTATAGGAAGTAACTTTGAGCCACAGTGTGTTAATCTGAAAAAAAAACTTAACAAAATGTGAACTTCTTTTCTCACTTAGTTGTCATAGCAAAGATTTAATTAAAATGTTGCTTCTAAAACACACACTTATATATACATATATTTTGTGCATGTGTGTGCGTGTGTGTATAACTTTATACAAATGTATTTTTAACTAATATTACTTTCTTTATATTCCAAAGTGAATGATTTTGTATTTCTTATAATTCATGTTTTTAAATCACCCTAAAGTAGCAATATTTCCTAAAAAATATGTTTGTTTAGAATATTGCATCCTAACAATTTTCTAATTCTAACAAGGTAGTAGACACACTATTCCTTATATAGATACTAGGGGCCCAGTGTTCGAAATTCATGCACTAGGTGTGGGTGGTCCTTCAGCCCAACCTGCCCCCTTTCACATACTGGGATCCCTCAGAGGATGTCCTATTGATCACTCACCCCCAGCCTGCCCAAGGCAGAAAGCCTCTGGCTGAGGCTTTCCATCCTTGGTCAGGGGACCTTGGCCAGGGGACCCCAGAGAAGCGATCGCCCTATGATCTGGGCCATCGCTGGCTGGCTCCGCCCCCAGCCCCACCTGGGCCAGCCAAGTCTGGAAAAAGCGTCTCAGCAGGAGGCTTTTTCCAGCCTTGGTCACCCAGCAAAGTGATCGCCCTGTGATCGGGACCCATTGCTGGTCCGCCCCAGCCCCAGCCTGCCATGGGCAGCAGCCATCTTGGTTGGGTGTCAATTTGCGTATCGCTACTGATTGGCTTGTGGGCATGGCTTATTGGTTGTAATGAAGGTATAGTCAACTTACATATTACTCTTTTATTAGATAGGATGAATATCTAATTCTTAGGAAGTATGAATAATATTCATTATATTTAGTAATAATAGGAAAGTATATAAATAATTAAAAAAGAAAACATGGATTAAGGTGATCCTGTCTTCTATTTACATAACTCCCAGCCAAGAGCAATTTTTTTAAACTTTCCATATTGATTTATTTTTTTTACAGAGAGGAAGGGAGAGGGCTAGAAAGTCAGAAACATCAATGAGAGAGAAACATCGATCAGTTGCCTCTTACACACCCCCGACTGGGGATGTGCCCGCAGCCAAGATACATGCCCTTGACCAGAATCGAACCCGGGACCTTTCAGTCCGAAGGCCGACGCTCTACCATTAAGCCAAACCGGTTTCTGCTATATTGATTTATTTTTAATATAGACACATGTGTAAAGTTTTAAAAACAATTCAGAATTGTTCCCATTCCCTTTTCATTTGGCACATATTTTTTCAAATTTTTCTGCATACATGAACATACAAACATAACTTTTCTACAAAAATAAAACACAGAATATTCAGCAACTTGCTTTATAACTCATATTGTAATCACGTTTATTTGCAAAGCAGGGCATTCTGTCACCTGTAGTTGACATAAGGGGGAGGGATCAACAGAGGGACTTTTGTGGATACATATGAGCGTTATCATTGGATACAGACCACAGTGGGGTGGGATAGCAAACAGCAACTGATAACAATATTGTTAAAGCTTACCTATATCTGTCATATGAAATAGCTGTTTACCATCCTCAAATAACCCATGCTACAAAAAGCAAAATCTCATTTTTCTCAATGAGAAGCTTCACAAATAAAGATAACCCTTCAGCTGTTGTTTTCACACTGACCAAAGGTTCAGGCCAATTGATGAATAAAAGAAAACAAAAGAAATTGAAAATAACTGAGGTTTTTTAAAAATACTATACTCTGTCAGGTTTAGAGGCATATAATATGTAAATTATAGTTTATATATTGGTGAAAACACTGCTAATCTTTAAAAAATAATATCATATAAGCTTCTTTATATTTTATTTCTATTGACCATCATAGTACATATAAGATTAGGGAATATTTAACAGATCTATTCCAATGATTAGCCAGCACTAAAAATTTAGCATGTCCAAAACTAAATTTGTGCTTTTTCTAATATTCTCCTTTCCCCCTTATCATTGCAGTGCTCTTTAAAACTGCAAAAGTTATAAAATAAATCACCTATGTAAATTTGAAATTAATATAATTCTTGACACCTTCCTTGCTTTCAACTATAATAAATTTCTTATTACCTTGATTCTTCTTTCTAAATATTTCAGATTTACCAATTTTTGTCCATCATACAAGCCATACTGACTCTTTGAAATGACTTGACCTTCTACTAGTGTGGATTCTTTAACATTTATGAGAAATAAAGCCTACTGAAAAGAAATCCACATTGCATGGCACAGTCATTTAAATCCACAACTGAATTTCTCTGGGCTGTCTATATCAAAAGTCCCCAAAGGTAAACTGTGTTTACCTTTATTTGTTTATTTATTTGTTTGTTTGTTTGTTTTACGTTATAATGTAGGTCTGTTTGTATTGTTTTCCATTTGTCCTGTTTTTCTCTAATTTGTCTTCAAGTAGGTGTCTTGGACATTCTTTGTATTCCATTTTTATTTATCTCCATCTTTTTAGTGTATCTCTTTGTACAGTAACTTTAATAAGTTACTCTAGGGATTGCACTATACATATGCAGTTTATCACAGTCCACTAGTACCAACATTTACTTTTTCAAGTGAAATGTAGGTACTTAACCACCATATAAATCCATTTATCCTCTCCCTTTTCCTACAATTGTCCCAAGTATAACCACTATATACATTGAGCACCACATAAGAATGTTATCATTTTTTTAAACTTTTAAATAATAACTCAATGATACACTGGTCTTCCATAACAAGCTCAGTGTGTATATACCTGCTTGTTTACCCAATATCCAACAATCTATGAATTTTAGATGTTAACAACTTTATTTAAATTTTAAGAATTCACCTAGGAAAATAGAGTATGCAGAAATATTTAATGACCTCTTAATTTATCCCATTTAAAATATTAAATTAGGGAGAACCAAGATGGCGGCAAAGGTAAAACACCTATCTTGCTGTCATACTCAACAATTTTAATACTACAACTTAACGAAAGAACAAACACCTTCCAGAATCACCAGAAAGCTAGCCGAGTGAAAATTCCACAAATAAAAGTGAAGATAACACACTGTGACACGGAGAAGCGGCGGTGGACAGCATTGAAAGATTCACACAGAGAGAGGTTTGGAGCGCGCGCCAGCGGAGAGGGCGGGCGGCTGAAAACCGGCCAGTTTTCTCGAACGGGGAGACAAAGACATCCCACTGGACTGATTCTCCAGCTTTGGGCGAAGTCCAGGGAACCCACTATCATACGGGGTGAAAACTGGACAGTGGGAGGGCATGCCGAAACTCGGGCGCTGCAGGGGTCTCCCAGGTTGTGGAGAAGGCAGCTTGTGCAAATAGCTTGGCTGCATGACAGTGCAGAGAGTGCTCTGCAACTTGCTTTCTCATTTGGAAAACCGTCAGTCTGCTTTGTTTTACGACCCTGGGTGAGACATTGGGTGTGCAGACTCATTTAGGGAGAGTTTGAATTCCCCGGCAGCCGGTGGAGCTCCACAGCGGCTCTCTCTCAGAGGTGCTGGCAGCCATTGCCCCTGGCACAGAGTCCCTGGGGCTTCATAGGGCGGGGCTAACGCTGTCTGGTTGGCCTGGAGACTCCGCCCATCCAACCTGAGCACAGCTGAGCTTCACAGACAATTGGCCTGGAGGTCAACCCCTCCAAGTGCTAACAACGATTAACCTGAGCTTAACTTCAGCAAGACTGTGCAACCCATATCCACCTCAGGTAACTGGGGAGGCTGAGCCACTGACCCTAGTAGGAAGTCTACCACACAAAGCTAATTGACCAACTCAGGGAAGCAGCCACCATGCAGAGACATGGAAAGAAATCAAATATGAAAGAAATGGAGGGAAAAAAACGACTGGACATGGAATTCAAAACCACGGTTATAGGGCTTCTCAAGGGGCTCCAACAAAAGGTCAAGGCCTATAAGGAAATAAGCGAGAACGCAAAGGAAATGAATGAGTCCTACAAGGAAATGAATGAGACCTGCAAGGAAATGATCAAGACCAACGTGGAAATGAAAGAGACCCTCGAGGATATAAAGGAGACTCTCAAGGATATGAAAAAGGACCAACCAGAAATTAAGCATACACTGACAGAAATAAAAAATATTATACAAAGACCTTAAAGTGCTCTGGAGCACCCCAAGAACCAAGTTAAAGATTTGAAATACAAAGAGGGAAAATCCACTCAGCTGAAAACGCAAGAAACCAAAAGAATCCAAAAAATTGAAGATAGTGTAAGGGGCCTCTGGGACAGCCTCAAGCATATCAACATCCGAATTATAGGGTTGCCAGAAAAAGAGAGAGAGCAAGACAATGAAAATATATTTGAAGAAATAGTGACAGAAAACTTCCCACACCTGGTGAAAGAAATTGACTTAGGAGTCCAAGAAGTGCACTGAACCCCAATATATAGGAACCCTAAGAGGACCACACCAAGGCACATCATAATTAAAATGCCAAGAGCAAAAGACAAAGAGAGAATATTAAAAGCAGCAAGAGAGAAACAGTTGGTTACCCATAAGGGAGCACCCATACGATTGTTAGCGGATTTCTCAACAGAAATGATGCAGGCCAGACGGGAGTGGCAAGAAATATTCAAAGTGATGAACAGCAAGAATCTACAACCAAGCTTACTCTATCCAGCAAAGCTATCATTCAGAATTGAAGGCCAGATAAAGTGCTTCACAGATAAGAAAAAGCTAAAGGAGTTCATCACCACCAAACCAATATTATATGAAATGCTGAAAGATATTCTTTAAGAAGAGGAAGAAGAAAAAGAAAAAAGTGTAAATTAGGAACAACAAATACACATCCATCAACAAATGAATCTAAAAATCAAGTGAATTAATAAGCTGATGAACAGGATAAACTGTAACAGAATCACGGACATAGAGAGGGAATGGACTGACAACTCTTGGGGAGAACGGGGGTGTGGGAAGTGCAGCAAGAGACTGGACAAAAATCATGCAACTATGGGAGAGGACAGTGGAGGGGGGTGAGGGCGGAGGGTGGGATGGGTACCAGGTGGAGGGGAATTATAGGGGGAAAAAAGGGAACAATGTAATTAATAAACTGAAGAATAAAGATTAAAAAAATAATAAAATAAAATATTAAATTGTTTTCTACAAAAGGAAGATCAGATTCCATTCTACTTTTTTTGTTGTGTTGTGGTTTTTTGTTGTTCTTTTTTTATCTTTATTGTTCAGTTTATTAATTACATTGTTTCCCCTTTTTATCCCTCTATAGCTCCCCTCCACCCTGTACCTATCCCACGCTCCACCCTCACCTCCCCCTCCCCACTGTCCTCTCCCATTGTTGCTAGATTTTTGTCCAGTCTCTTGCTGCACTTCCCACAACCCTTTTCTCCCCAAGAATTGTCAGTCCATTCCCTCTCTATGTCCATGTCTCTGTTATATTCACCAGTCTGTCCTGTTATATTCAACAGCCTATCAATTCACTTGATTTTTATGTTCATTTGTTGATAGATGTGTATTTGTTGTTCATAATTTTCATCTTTACCTTTTTCTTCTTCCTCTTCTTAAAGAATATCTTTCAGCATTTCATATAATGTTGGTTTGGTGGTGATGAACTCCTTTAGCTTTTTCTTATCTGCGAAGCACTTCATCTGACCTTCAATTCTGAATGATATCTTTGCTGGATAGAGTAATCTTGGTTGTAGATTCTTGCTGTTCATCACTTTGAATATTTCTTGCCACTCCCGTCTGGCCTGCATCGTTTCTGTTGAGAAATCCGCTGACAGTCGTATGGGTGCTCCCTTATAGGTAACCAACTGTTTCTCTCTTGCTGCTTTTAATATTCTCTCTTTGTCTTTTGCTCTTGACATTTTAATTATGATGTGCCTCGGTGTGGTCCTCTTAGGGTTCCTATATATTGGGGTTCGGTGCACTTCTTGGACTCCTAAGTCAATTTCTTTTACCAGGTGTGGGAAGTTTTCAGTCACTATTTCTTCAAATAGGTTTTCATTGTCTTGGCCTCTCGCTTTTTCTGGCACCCCTATAATTCGGATGTTGGTATGCTTGAGGTTGTCCCAGAAGCCCCTTACACTATCTTCAATTGTTTGGATTCTTTTGGTTTCCTGCTTTTTCAGCTGAGTGGATTTTACCTCTTTGTATTTCAAATCTTTAACTTGGTTCTTGGGGTGCTCCAGGGCACTTTTAGGTCTTTGTATAATATTTTTTGTTTCAGTCAGTGTATGCTTAATTTCTGGTTGCTCCTTTTTCATATCCTTGAGAGTCTGCTTTATATCCTTGAGGGTTTCTTTCATTTCCTTGTAGGACTCATTCATTTCCACGTTGGTCTTGATCATTTCCACGTTGGTCTTGATAATTTCTTTGCAGCTCTTGTTTATATCCTTGAGGGTGTTGTTCATTTTCTTGTAGGACTCATTCATTTCCTTTGCAGTCTTGCTTATTTCCTTATAGGCCTCGATCTTTTGTTGGAGCCTCTTAAAAAACCCTATAACCATGGTTCTGAATTCCATGTCCTGTCGTTTTTTTTCCTCCATTTCTTTCATATCTGATTTCTTTCCATGTCTCTGCATGGTGGCTGCTTCCCTGAGTTAGTCAATTAGCTTTGTGTAGTAGACTTCCTACTAGGGATAGTGGCTCAGCCTCCCCGGTTACCTGAGGTGGATATGGGTTGCACAGTCTTGCTTAATTTAAGCTCAGTTAATCGTTGTTAGCACTTGGAGGGTTGACCTCCAGGCCAATTGTCTGTGAAGCTCAGCTATGCTCAGGTTGGGTGGGCGGAGTCTCCGGGCCAAGCAGACAGCGTTAGCTCTGCCCTATGCGGCCCCAGGGACTCTGTGCCAGGGGCAATGGCTGCCAGCACCTCTGAGAGAGAGCCGCTGTGGAGCTCCACCGGCTGCCGGTTGCCGGGGAATTCAGACTTTCCCAAAATGAGTCTGCATGCACAATGTCTCACCCAGGGTCGTAAAACAAAGCAGTCTGACGGTTTTCCGAATGAGAGGCAAGTGGCGGTGCGCTCTCTGCGCCGCCGTCACACAGCTGAGCTGTTCGCGCAAGCTGCCTTCTCCACAAGCCCGCAGACCTGGCAGCACCCGAGCTTCGGCGTGCCCTCCCACTGTCCAGTTTTCACCCCGTGTGATAGTGGGTTCTCTGGACTTCGCCCAGAGCTGGAGAATCAGTCCAGTGGGACGCCTTTGTCTCCCCATTCGAGAAAACTGGCCGGTTTTCAGCCGCCCGCCCTCTCCTTGGTGCGCTCCAAACCTCTCTCTGGGCGAATCTTTCAACGCTGTTCGCTGCCGCTCCTCTGAGTCACAGTGTCTTATCTTCACTTTTATTTGTGGAATTTTCACTCGGCGGGCTTTCTGGTGATTCTGGAAGGTGTTTGTTCTTTCGTTAAGTTGTAGTATTAAAATTGCTGATTTTGAGGGCAAGATAGATGTTCTATCTTTGCCGCCATCTTAGTTCTCCTCTGTTGTTCTTTTTAATTTTTTTTTACCGTATCCCTCTTACTGATCATGATTGCTATGCAAGAATAAAATGAATTGAATTATAAATGTATCATATCTATAAATCTTAGAGAGAGAGTGAGAGAGAGAGAGAGAGAAAGAGATATGAGGGAAGCAACTCTAAGAGAATCTGAAATCTCAGATAATAGTGCAAATTAAAATACAGTTGACTCTTAAACAACATGGGTGTGAACTATGTGAGTTCACTTATCAATAAATACATACAGTACTATAAATTAACTTTTTCTTCTTTATGACCTTCTTAATAAAAATTACTTTATTGTAAAAATACAATATACAATACATATACAACATATGTATCAAAAATCCACTGTTTATGTTATTAGTACTTAAGTTTTGGAGGAATCAAAAGTTATTAAAGATACTATAATTTTTAGTTTGGGCAATACCCTCAATATTTCTTCTCTTTTCAAGAAACTAAAGATATATAGTTCAAAAGAGTGAAATTTAGTATTGTAATGCATTCTTCTCTTGTTATTTTACCAATAAAGCTCTCCAATCAGTTTTAGTGTCATAGGTCACATGTCCTGGTAAGAGCTTGGAAAGCAAAATAGAAAAATCTATAAAATCTAATGTTTCAAAATTGTTTCCTAGAAGCCAATAAAATTATTTTTTAGTTGTACATTCTCAAATTTCAAAATCTACAGTTCATAATTTTCAAAATCTATAGTTCTCTTTAATAAGTTTATGTAAGCTTAAGTTTCTAATGCATACTGCTTAATTTTTAAAAAATTATCTTCTGTAATAAATGTTATTGATATTGATATTCTCTAGTGTAACTTTCTTCCTCATTCTATTTTTAAGAATTATGCTTTGTTACACCCTCCTCCTCTGAATACCATTTGAGTTCAGTCTGTAACTATAACCACACACTGAGACTTCCAATTCAGAGTACCCTCATTCACTCTGAGCAATTCCTTCTCCTGCCCTCCTCCCCATAAAAGGAGAAAAAAGCTCTCAGTACTTAATTTTGCTACAATAGATTTCCAAATATTGTCTATATTGTGCTCAGCCTCTGGAACAAATTACCTTAGTTTAAATTTTAGGTTCAATTAGATGGTTATATTTGTTTCTTACAGTTAAAACTCGTTTCAATAAAATGTTATAAACTAGTTCCTAAATGAAGAGGTTCTTTAGCCTATTTAAATTCATTGTGCATTGATAATATTTAACAATACTAGCCAAAAATAAGATACAGTGTTCTTTTTGCCATTCATCAGTATATTCTTCTTTGACATGAGTGCACACCTGGAATACCTTTATAAATGTAGTCTTGTATGCATAAAAAATAAAATTCCCATTAAATGTACATAATAATATTCCCAGACCTTAATTTAAAACCAAGAATGTTATCAATATTCTCTAGTGTTTTCACTAAACTTGAGTTTTCTACAATGTCTACGTAAAAAATAATATTTAGAAAGAAATGTGCTGAATGTGAATAACTTTATATGAACAGGGAGTCTTATAATATAGAAATTTTAAAACATTTTTATGTTACCTAGAAAAGATGAGAAATGTGTTAGTCAGTGTTGAAAAAAAACCCGCAAAAACACTGCACAGTTCTTTAAGACTTCACTTTTCCTCCAGATAACCCAATAAGCAATTTACAGTGATAGTAGACTATTATACAAAAAATATTTTCAAACTAAGAGCTTACCAAGATGAAGCAGTTTCCCTGGGACATGCTTACTTCCCCAGAGGTGGTAGAATATAAAGATCCATAAGCTTTAGATTCTTGAACCTAGGTTCTGACCCCTGCTCTATCACTTAGTGTCTCATGACCTTTAACTAATGACTAAGCCTTCCTGAGTCTCAGTTCCCAAAGGTATATCATGGGAATAACAATGTCTACCTTCACTGCAGACACAAGAAATATGTTAAATTTATGTAGCAACTCAGGCACATAATATACCTGAAAAAGTGTTAGTGCTCTTCAACTGAAAAATAATCTTCCAAGTTGACCCTGAAGGTACTAACATACTTCACTTGGGTTTATATATTACTTTAAATTTTTTATTTTTCCTTCAATACATTAATTAAATGAGGTATATTATTTTGATAGGTCTTACTCTAACCAACAAAAATTATTCAACACTTTTAACATAAATGCCAACATTCCTAATAATAAGTGAAATAATTGGAATAGTTAGCAAATACTTATTAAAATGCTTTTTAATTTTACCACTGGGGTTCTTATCCTTTCCCTCCTTTGATAAGGCTCTGTCTTGGCAGAACAGGCCTTTGGGCTTTGATGGAACAAAAAGAAAATGAGGAAAGAAAATAGAGTGAGTCAATCAGGCTCAGGCTGGGGAACATGCGTCAGAGAAGCAGACTGGGGAATGTGAGGAAAGTGAACTGGGGAGAAAATGGAGACTTAATAAGTAATTCTGTGGTTATGTGTTTCCTAGCATGTAGTTCAGGAAAATCAGGTAAAGTTCACAAATTGGAATTACTTTTGGATTTAAGACTGTTTTCAATCACTAACTGGCTTTGAGATATATGAATTAGAAGTGGAGTAATTAGAGTTTACCAGAAGGGACTTGTTCTGCTGTGGGTGAGTCTGAGGAAGAACACAGAAGACTTCCCTGAAGGAGGGGAAGAGTTAAAGGGAAGTAGGATGTGAGGACTAAATTTTGTTCTTAACAATAGCAAGCATGTATGTAAGGCTTACTATGTACCAGGTTCTGCTCTGAGCATTTTTTTTTCAGTTGGCTCTTCTAATCTTCCCAACCATCCTATGAAATATATAAGACTAGTTTATGCATCTTACAAATAAGGAAACTGAGTCACGAGGTAGTTAAATAAATTATACATCATCACAGACCCAATAAGGGCTCATGCTAATTCAGATTTGGCTCCTTATTTTGGACTAGTGTTACACTAACTGAAAATGAGCAAATTAAAATCTCGTAAGCAATCAATCCCTAGTTTAACTTAGTTAAATTCTTAAGTGACCATTACTGTAGAATGAACAGAATGATTGGAATGACCAGTTGCTCTGATGCACACTGACCACCAGGGGGCAGATGCTAAGTGCAGGAGAAGCTGCCCCCTGGGGATAAGTGCGCTCCCACAGGGGGAGTGCCTTTCAGCCAAAAGCAGGGCTCCTGGCTGGTGAGTTCAGCTGCAGTGGTGGGAGCCTCTTCCGACCCTGCGGCAGCACTAGATAGCCGTGGCAACAGGCATAGTGGGCCAGGATAATCTCAAGTGGCCTGCCATCCAGCCCCGGTTCTAGCTCCTCCCTGCCTGCCTCCTCCTTTGTGCACTGCTACATCCCTCGAGGGATGTTGGACTGCCAGTTTAGGCCCAATCCCTGCGGGGTTGGACATCCTCCGATTGCGAGAGGGCACAGGTCAGGCTAAGAGACACCCCCACCCCAATGCTCGCATTTCATGCACGGGGCCTCTAAGTAATAAATTAATTTGGGTAAAGTCCTACTTTATTAATTAGCTATGAAATACTCTTAGGCCATCTTCTACTAAGGGCTTAGAAAGAAGAGAAGAGGAAACGTGTAAACCATGCCCACATATGCCACGCTTCTAACCTCTTTGAAAGCCCCTTTACTAAATCAGTGAACTGAACTAGGTTGACAACACAGATCACTATTTCTCATCTTAGGGAAGAACTAGCAAGGAGGGTGGAAAAGATCACAGAGAGACCTTGAACTACTCCTCCTTGTGGACTCCACTCTCTGTAGTTGTATTTCTCTTAAAGTTCAAGACTTAAAATAATAAAATGAGTCTCATCCTCTTTTTTTTATAAACATTCTCTCCAGAATCAATTATTCTTTACCAGTCCTGAAAGGCACCAACACACTTTAGATTTAGAGGTTAACAGACTGGATAAGTCACTATAATTGATTTATCCAGTTTGTAATATGAAACAATGTAACTACCTCCTGCCTGTGAACACTCATGAATCTCTAGCTAATCTACCTATAAGGATGATTATGTCATTATCACTAGCTCCTCTGGATTTCAAGTTTATATTATTCCCCAAGTCTTGTTCATTACTCTGGTTTTAAGGTAAATAAAATGAAGCCATCTATGTTCCAAAAACTTATATAAACCAATCTAATTTGAATTTGAGGTGTAGGTATATTCAATGTTAGCTATGGTAGGTCCTAGTAGCTGAGTGCTTGGTGCTATAGATCTTTGCTAATGTGACTGATTCCATGGTGACTAATGACAACTGATGGAATAGTTTCATAACGCCCTTCTGTAAGCATGTAGATAGTGTTTTTCTTTGTTTCTTTTTTGCCCCTGTTTTTATCAAAGTTAGAAAAAGGTTTCATTCTCATCCTATCTAATAAAAGAGTAATATGCAAATTGACAATACCTTCACTGTACTTACAAGCCATGCCCACAAGTCAATCAGGAGCGAGTATGCAATTTAATTCAACCAAGATGGCTATAGCCACAGAGAGAGCAGGAGGGAGGCTTGGGTTTCCCCAGCAATGGAGGAAGCCAAGCTTTCTGCCTGCCCTTGCCGGCCTTGGCTCCCACTCAGTGATACAAAGTTTCAATTATAAAAGATAAATAAATCCCAACAAAAATGGCAGCAACCACAGAGCTGGAGAGAGCAGAGGCTAGGGTTGCCTCCGGCAATGGAGGAAGTGAAGCTTTCTACACACCTCAGCTTGGCTTGGCCTCTGCTTAAGGCTATGAAGTTTTAATTATAGAAGCTAAATAAATCCCAACAGAAATGGCTGCTGCCACAGAGCGAACAGAAGGCTTGGTTCTGCTCAAGGCTACAAAGTTTCAATTGTAGAAGTTAAATAAATCCCAGATACCAGGGCCTCCGCTTGGGTCACCAGGAGGTGTAGCCAGCCTGCAAACCACCACAGGTCCCTCATCCAGGCTACTCCACACCCCAAGAAAGTGCCCACCCTAATCCAGGACACCCTTCAGGGCAAACCAGCTGGCCCCCACCCATACACCAGGCCTCTATCCTATCTAATAAAAGAGTAATATGCAGATTGACCATCACTCCAACACACAAGATGGCTTCCTCCATATGATCAAAGATTCTGCTCCCATATGGACACAAGATGGCCACCACAAGATGGCCAGCAGAGGAGGGCAGTTGGGAGGGACCAGGCCTACAGTGGAGGGCAGTAAGGGGTGACCAGGAAGGCAGAGGAAGGAAGTTGGGGATGACCCGTTTTGCAGGGAAGGGCAGTCAGGGGAGACCCAGGCTTACAGAAGAGAACAGTTCGGGGGGGGGGGGATGAGGCCTACAGAGGAGGGCAGTTAGGGATGACCAGGCCCACAGTGGAGGGCAGTAGGGGCAAACAGACTGGCAGGGGAGCAGTTAGGCAATAATCAGGCTGGCAGGGTAGTGGTTAGGGGGTGATCAGGCTGGCAGGCAGAAGTGGTTAGGGGCAATCAGGAAGGCAGGCAGGTGAGCAGTTTGGAGCCAGCAGTCCTGGATTGTGAGAGGGATGTCAAACTTGAAGAGAGTGCTGGTGGGGCTGGAGGACACTCCCTAGCCCTGTGCATGAATTTTGTGCACCAGGCCTCTAATAAGAAAACAAAATATTTGTATTCATCATTTTTATGCTACAAGGGTTTTTAAAAACAAAATTATATAAAAACAAAAGAGAGCTTATTTATGACAGTCATTGGAAGTAGGTTATGAATTACTCATTATTTTAAAATATAGCCCCACCTTAATTTACACCCATGCCTTACAAGAATGTTCATTTGCTATTGAGTAGTACAGATTTCTCACTGCTTGCTCCACAATTTCTTGCAAGTATATACTCCCATGGCTTCACCTCTTGGCTGGATGCCTTCAAAAAGGAATAAAACTTACTAGTATAATGCTGACCTCATCTTTTAAATCAAAATCCAATTTCCTTAGCAGAGCAAAAAACAATACAGATAAAAAGAACATGTTCTATTTTACTTTGAGTACTCTCAAATTCACAGTTCCTCTTCCCCAGATATAGTTAATAATTATTCTTAAATGCAAATTTCCATAAATACAGATGGTTGGTCTATATTTCTGACTATCTTGCTTTGTTGTTATAAATGGTGAGCATGGGCGCAACTCATTCTACTTGGAAAGAAAGAAAAAAGCAAGCACACAATTATCTATAGAAGGCCAGGTTACCATAGTGACATGGCAAGGATAAAATGATCTTTTAAACTTTTTCAACACCATCTGTCAAAAGAAAGTTTGAGCTCTTTCATTCTTCCTGGAATAGAAAATGTTCATCCCAAAGGAGTACTTACTTCTTTATTATCCTCTTCTAGTGACTTGTAGTTGCAAGAATGAAGGCACATCAGGTGAAGACTAAAAAGAGTGGAATATTCAGGGTACCATGGATACCAAGTTCACTTTCTGACCCAACCTCAACTAGACTCATCTTCCTATCACCCAGGTCTCAAAAACCTGCTATAATACACTAAAATCATAAATAAAATTGGGACAGAAAATTCCAGGATTTTGTGAACTTTTCAAGAGGATAGAACATATAAATCCAATAAACGTTGTTTATGAAACTAGCATAACCATGATATAAATAATAAAAACATGGTTTTAAAAAAATAAAGAACACTGGGCCCATCTTTATTATTGGATACTAGGGGCCCAGTGCATGAAATTTGTGCAGTTTGGGTGGGTGGTCCCTCAACCCAACCTGCCCCCTCTCACATACTGGGAGCCCTCAGGGGATGTCCAACTGATGGCTCACCCCCAGCCTGCCAGAGGCTTTAAGCCTTGGGCACCCAGCCATCACCCTGCTTAGCTCAGCCCTAGCTGGCTGCGACTGCCCAGACCCCAGGGGGTTGGGCACTCACCGCCAATTCAACTCACAACACCCAGGGGCTGGGTGCTCCCTGTCACCACCACCAATGCTGCTGCTGCCATCGCTTCGCCTCACAGTGCCTGGGGGCCAGACTCTCCCTGCTGCCACCACCACCTCCGCTGCTTCCTCTCATAGCGCCTGGGGGCTGGGCAGTCCCCGTCTCCACCCTCTGGGCCCCCCAGGGTCCAGTGCTCCTGCCACTTGGCCCCACCCCCGCTCCTGATTGGCTGGTAGCATAGCCAATCAGGAGTGAAGGTATGGTCAAATTTGCATGTTTCTCTTTTATTATATAGGATAGATATAATATACTATTAAAATCTTTGCAAACTAATCTTAACATGTTAAAAAAAATAACACACAAACCAGGAAAATCAGTATCTTATAATATTATGAAACAGAAGAGATCATAAATGTAGCTTAATTTAGAAATTGTTAGAAACTGACCTACAGTGAATAATTGTTCAAATTAAAAAACAGTGATCAAAGAGGAGAAAATGGCAGCGAACTAGACAGAAGTATCCCGAGCCTTGTCCTGGAGCAGATAGAAAGAACAGCTGAGGGTCACACTGGAAGTATATGCTGGTGAGTTAAGGGACAGCTATACCCCGGGAGAAGGTGGGGGACTGCTGCACAGGGCTCCCCTGACCAGGTAGCCTCCTCTGCTGCTGAGTTCCCTTACTAGAGCCACCAGCTCAGACGTGGAGACCATGCCATCTTGAAGGAGAAAGTGGATGTTATGGGAAATCTGAAAATCTACACCTGCGGCACCCACCCAGCAGCTGTGAACCCCGGACACCCATCCCCAATTGGTGCAAACACACAGACTCAGAGGAGCTCTACACTCCACCATGGAAAGGTCAGATTTCTCCTGGGATAAAGTGAAGTCTCTGGTCCCTGCAGGAAGGCAAAACACGTGCACTGCTGGAGAAAAGTCCCTGGTTGTTGGGGCTGACATAATCTGTGAATGTGGAAGGGGGTCCTCAGAGCCACTGACAGAGGGGATCTCTAAAAAGCAACCCATTTTAGTGGGGCACAGAGGGACAGCATAGAGACTTAAAAAGTGTGTAGGCTGATTGGACACAAGGGGGAAGGAAGGACTGCACACACTTAAGTGCTGGCCCTGGAGTTCACACACTTGCCCTGTTGCCTCTTTGTATCCTTGCTTCTGAATGGGAGCGCACAGTTGGGGACACCCTGGGAGACAGAAGGGGAAGTTTGTTTTTCTGGAAACTGGGAATCAGCGCGGAGAGTGATCATCAGAGGACCAGCTCTGGGGAAGCCCGCTCCCACAAACAGGTGCTGAGTGCCACAAAGAAAGCAGGATCTAAGGACTGACTAGAGAGGACCTATAGACCAGGAAGTCAATCCAGAAACACTGCCACCCAGGGGTTGAATCACAAATTGACTCTTGTGTAAACACAAATACAGGAATACAAGAAATTAAGACACACTGCCTGCTTAAAAATCAGGATTGGCTGACAACACTGAGGAGCAGTGGTATGCAGGGAACTGCAATACTGTCCTGACTGGGAAACAGGCATGCCAAACAGAACAATAGAGGACCTTCACTAATGCACATTTTATTTTTATATATTATTATTTTATAGTTCTTCATTTTTCATTTTTTACTTAAGAAACTAACTTTTTTTCTTTTTTCTTCACTTGATTATACCTGTTTAATTATTTCATTTTTATTTTCAATCAGTATTATTACTACTACTATTTTACCTTTTTTAAGTGTCATTTTATTTTCTCTTTATTTTACTTTGAGGTATTCTAGATTCCATTTTCATCTTTCCTTTAACATCATTCTACTGTATGTCAACTGTACCTTTATGCCATCTTTCTTTTTCTAAATTTTCCCCTTTTGGTGTCCTGTTTCTCTTACTCTTTTCCTGCTTTAGATTTTCCCTATTCCTTCTTTTCACCCCCTGTTAAAATTTCACCCTACTTATATTTCTAATTTCTAATCCCCTGCTTTGAGACCATACACACCTCTCTCTCTTCTTTGTCTTCACTAGCCAAACAATTTGTTTTTCTTTCTGTTCTTTTGTAGTTGTTTGCTTGAATGTTGATTATATCTATTTTTATGCTTCTTTGTGAGATTGTTTTGCTTAATCTTTTTTTATTATTTTGTTTGTTTGCTTTGTTTTGTTTATTTTGCTCCTGTTTTCCCTTGCCTTGCTTGATATTTGTTGTTTGTAGTTTGTATTCATCTCCAGGTAGTTTTTGTTGGCATTTGCTGGGATTAGTGGCTGTTCTGTTGCAGGTTTCTACCCATATATATATAGTTTGTTCCCCTTTTCTTTCTTATTCTCTTTCTTTTCTCACATTTTTTTCCTTTTCCCAATTTCATTTTCACACTCCTTTCCTTTTCTTTTCCTTTTTTTTTTTTTTTTGGTTCTTCCTTCTCTGCTATCCCCTAACTTGACTTTCTCTGGTGGTCACCTTTATTTGGGATTATTTACATCATGAATACATTTCTAATCAGTTCCTTGTGTGTTGTACCTGTTTGTGTTGTATTTTGTGCCATTACATCAACCAGGAGAGAGAGAACTACATAACCAGACACATGGGGAAAAGAGACCATGAGGAGACAAAGAAAGAGCCTGCATGTGAAAGAATAGCAGGCATCACTAGAAAAGAAAGTAAATGAAATGGAGGTAAGCAACCTGTCAGGGAAAGAATTCGGGACAATGGTCATAAGGTGGCTGAAAAGAATGGAAGACAAATTCGACAATATGAGTAAGAACCAAGAGGAAATGAAGAAGAACCAAGAAGAAATGAAAAATGACATTACTGCTGTAAAGAACTCAATAGAAAGCATCAAGAGTAGACTAGAAGAAGCAGAGGACTGCATCAGTGAGACAGCAGAGAAAGTAGGAAAAAATACCCAAGTAGAGCAGCTTCTAGAATAAATAAATAAAAAGCAGGAGGAGAGCCTAAGGAAACTGTGGGACAACATGAACCAAAAAAAAAAAAAAAAACAAACAGCATAATAGGAGGTTGCAGAAGGAGAGGAAACAGCAAGAAATAGATAAGCTGTTTGAAGAAATAATGACAGAAAACTTCCCTGATATGGGGAAGAAAAACCACGCAAATCCAAGAAGCTCAAAGAGTCTCAAGCAAAATGAACCCCAAAAGACCAACGCCAACGCACATTATAATTAAATTTGCAAACTCCAACAAGAAAGTAAGAATCTTAAAAGCAGCCAGAGAGAGGCAGAAATTTACTTACAAAGGAACCCCAATCAGACTAGCAACAAATGTCTCAACATAATCTAATTAGGCCAGAAGGGAATGGAATGAAATATACAAAGTCATGCAAAGGAAGGGTCTGAATCCAAGAATACTGTACCCAGCAAGGCTATCAATCACAACTGAAGGTGAAATCAGGAGCTACACAGACAAAAAAAACCTAGGGGAATTTATTACCACCAAACCAGCAACACAAGAAGTGCTAAAGGGTATGTTTCAAAAAAAAAGGAAGGAAGGAAGGAAGGAAGGAAGGAAGGAAGGAAGGAAGGAAGGAAGGAAGGAAGGAGGAAGGGAGGGAGGAAGGAGGGAAGGGAGGAAGGAAGGAAGGAAGGAAAAGAAAGAAAAAAAGAAAGAAAGAAAGAAAGAAAGAAAGAAAGAGAGAGAAAGAAAGAAAGAAAGAAAGAAAGAAAGAAAGAAAGAAAGAAAAAGAAAGAAAGAAAGAAAGAGAGGAAAGAAGGAAGGAAGGAAGACAGAAATAGGAAATGAAGAAAGAACACAGGGGTAAAGAATATAAATGGCAACAAATAAGTACCTATCAATAATAACTTTAAATGTAAAAGGAATAAGTCCCCCAATCAAAAGACATAGGGTTATGAATTGCATAAGAAAACACAACCTCTATATTTGCTGTCTACAAGAAACCCACCTTTGAAAAAAAAGATGTTCACAGACTGAGGGTCAAGGGATGGAAAAGGCCTTTTCAGGTGAGTGGAAATGAAAGAAAAGCTGGGATAGCAGTGCTTGTATCTGACAAATTAGATCTCAAAGTGAAGGACATAACAAGAGATAAAGAAAGCCACTTCATTATAATAAAGGGAGCAATCCAACAAGAAGAAATAACTCTGATAAATATATATGCACCAAATACAGGAGCACCCAAATACATAAAAAAATCCTGCCTAATATCAAGGGTGAGATTGACAGCAATACAATAATAGTAGGAGACTTTAATACCTCACTACCACCATTGGGAAAATCCTCTAAACAAAAAAATCAGCAAAGAAATATCAAGCCTAAGTGACTCACTAGACCAGATGGAATTAATGGACATCTTCAGATCATTTCACCCAAAGCCACAGAATATGGTTTCTTCTCAAATGCACATGGGTCATTTTTAAAGATAGACCATATGTTGGGTCACAGGCAAAGTCTCTAAATTCAAGAAGATGGAAATAATATCAAGCATTTTCTCAGATCACAGTGGCATGAAACTGGAAATCAACTACAATAAAAACAATCCTAAAATATCAAACACATGAAGACTAAACAGCATACTATTATGCAATAACTGGGTTTCCAGAGAGATCAAGGAAGAAATAAAAAAAACATCATGGCAACAAATGACAATGAAAACACAACAATCCAAAATCTGAGGGACACAGAGAAAGCAGTCTTGAGAGGGAAGTTCATAGCTCTACAAGCCTTCTGAAAAACAAGAAACAATGGAAATAAATTACCTAACGCTACAACTCAAAGAATTAGAAAGAGAGCAACAAGAAAAGCCTGGTGTAAGCAGAAGGAAGAAAATAAAGATCAGAGCAGAGATAAATGACATTGTGACCAAAAAGTAAATAAAAATACAAAAGATGAACAAAAAAAGAGCTGTTTCTCTGAAAGAATAAACAAGATTGATGAACCTCTAGCCAGGGTCACCAAGAAACAAAGATAGGGGACCCAAATACAGAAAATCAGAAATGAAAGAGGTAAAATTACAACAGACCCACCAAAATACAAAGAATTTTTTTAAATACTATGAACAACTCTACTCCAATGAACTGGACAATGTGTATAAATGGAAAAATTCCTAGAAAAATATAACCTTCCAAAACTCAATAAGGAAAATCTAAACATCTCAATAGACAAATAACTATGGAAGAAATTGAAGCAATCATCAAAAAGCTCCCAGCAAACAAAAGCCCAGGGCCAGATGGCTTCACAGGGAAGTTTTACCAAACATTCAATGAAGAACTAAAACATATCTTCCTCAGACTATTCCAAAAAAATTCAACAGGAAAAAACACTTCCAAAGTCTTTCTATGAAGCCAGCATCACCCTAATATCAAAACCAGATAAAGACAACACAATGAAAGAGAATTACAGGCCAATATCCCTAATGAACATAACTGCCAAAATCCTCAAAAAATTCTGGCAACTCGGATTCAGTACTACATCAAAATGATCACACACCTCAGTACTGGGACCCTACCAGCAGGCGAGGGGACCCGAAGGCAGGTACTGGATGTGGAGGCCACAGGGGGGCATAGACTACAAAGGAGTCAGAACTTAACCTCACATCACCCTGTTTGGCCCCGGAGGATGGCTGGTTAGCCAGAGACGGGTAAGATTCCTCAGGGAAGGAACAACCTAAGACAGGCACAGTCGCAGAGGGGCCAACAGGAGAGAACTAAAAGGTCAACAGAGGTGGGGCACAGACCCTCATCCACAAACCTTGCAGGGGTTTGAATTCTCACCCCTCCTGAGGGAGGTCTCCTACCCCCACGGCTGCTTCGCCTCCCACACACAACTCATACGGGGACCCAGGTGGCAGACAGAGACTCGGCCAGCAATAGCTGCTCTATATCTAAATTCACTCTATTACCAGGAATGCTCAGGGCCTACTCACAATTGCAAATATTCCTTTCCACTAGTATTTACAGGGTAAACTAAGATTTCTGCTTGAGTATTAAAATTGACAGGAAAATAGTAATCAAGTTTTCAGATTAATTTAAATTGGCCAAGTGAAATATGTGAATACTCAAGAAAATTATAGTGTACTGGACAAAAAGCTTTTCCTAAAACATTAACTAACAAATCTATTAGTAGTTCATCTCACTGTAAAATTGCCTAAAATCCAAAGAACCTAAAGCAGTCATATTTGTGTGCAAAAATTAAAATTTAAAATTACCAAGACTGCAATATAAAATTTCCAAAAGTCCCCATTAATCAAAAAAGGGGAGGGGACAGCGGGGTAATATCATGTAAGGGGAAAAAAAATATCGAGTAAGTAAAATACATCTAGAAAATTCTTACTCCAGTAAAGTAAATTCCATTTGTAAAAACAATTGCAGGACACCCATGAAAAAACACACATGGTGTCAAAATAAGCCAAAGGAAAATCATTTAGGCAAAAATTAAAAAGAATCCCAAGTCTATTTTGCATAGAGGATCCCTGTGTTAACTTTTGGTCGAGAACGTGTTTGTGTGTTTTCAGAGAACAACTCCAAGACCATGTGGGTTCCTGCGACGATGAGGAACTGATGGATCTGTTCCAGTCACGAGGATGGTCCAGAGATGGGGGACACTGACGACACCTTGCCATGCTAGCAGTCGGCAGCTGTGCATGTCTGCAGGCAGCCCAGGACCAAACCAGAGAGGATGGATCTTGCATTGACACGATGTGTCCACCATCTGAATACCATTGCTGACTTATACACATAAAGAATTATTTGACACTGAAACTGGGACTCAGAACAGTTGGACACTGAAACTGAGACTGAAACATTTTTTGTTCTTATACATTTACTTCTAGTATGCAGAGGCAAGATATTTTTGAAGAAAAGAAACAGGGGAGAGTGATTGATATAGAGGCAGGATGGCCTTGAACAGGCTGTCAAGCTACAGGGGAGGCTTGGGTGGATGGGAGGCAGATGCGGGGGAGATCAATTGAAGGACTTGTATGCATGCATATGAACATAACCAATGAATGAAAGACACTGGGGCGGGGAGGGGGGGAAGCTGGGGATATGTGCAGGGAGGTGGGGGAGGCTGGGGGGAGGATAAGGGGGAGGGGGAAAGGAAAACATGTACTACTATTATACTGCAAAAAAATCAATAAAAAATAATAATAAAAAAATGTTTTTAAAGGTCTCACCTGAAAAAAAAAAAAAAAAAAAAGATCACACACCATGACCAGGTAGGATTTATCTCAAGAACGCAAGGATGGTACAATATCTGAAAATCAATAAATAAACAAATTGAGAGATAAAAATCACATAGTCATATCAATTGATGCAAAAAAGCATTTGACAAAAAAAGCATTTTTTTTCTTGATAAAAAAAAAACTCTCAACAAGGTGGGAATAGAAAGATTATACCTCAACATAGTAAAAGCTATATATGATAAACCCACAGCTAGCATCATACTCAATGGACAAAAACTAAAAACATCTCCCCTAAGAACAAAAACAAGACAGGGGATGTCCATTCTCACCACTCCTGTTCAAAATAGTACTGGAAGTATTAGCCATTGTAATTAGACAAGAAGAAGAAATAAAAAGCATTGCAATTGGAAAAAAAGAAGTAAAGCTGTCCATATTTGCAGATGACATAAAAAACCTAAAGACTCCTTCAAAAAACTTAGAGATTTTATAAATGAATTTGCAATGTAGCAGGACACAAAATTAATGCCAAGAAATCTATGGCATTTCTATTCACCAATAGTAAACTTTGAGAAATAGAGACTAAAAAAGAAATCCCACTTACCATCACGCACAAAAAAATTAAGATACCAAGGAATAAATTTAACAAAGGAGGTAAAAGACCTGTATACAGAAAGCTATTGGACACGGAAAAAAGAGACAGAGGAAGACATAAACAGATGGAAGAACATACCGTGTTCATGGATTAGTAGAATCAACATCGTAAAAATGTCCATACTACCCAAAGCAATCTATAGATTCAATGCACTCCCTATTAAAATACCAATGGCATATTTCACAGACCTAGAAAGAACCCTCCAAAAATTGGTCCAGAATAAAATAAGACCCTGAGTAGCCACAGCAATATTGAGAAAGAGGAACAAAGTAAGTGGGATATCAATACCAGATTTCAAGCTGTATTACAAAGCCACTGTTCTCAAAACAGCATATAGAACAGACATATGGCACAAGAACAGACATATAGACCAATGGAATACAATAGAGAATTCAGATATTGACCCAAATCACTATGATCAATTAATATTTGACAAAGGAGTCATGAACATACAATGGAGTCAAGACAGTCTCTTAATAAATTGTGTTGGGAAATTTGGACAGATACATGCAAAAAAATGAAACTGGACTTCCAACTTACACCATACACAAAAATAAACTCAAAATTGATCAAGGACTTAAATATACGATGGGAAACCATAAAAATACTAGAGGAATCCACAGGCAGAAAAATCTCTGACATGTGGTGCGGCAATTTCTTTACTGATACTGCTCCTAGGGCAATGGAAACTAAAGAGAAAATATACAAATGTGACTACATTAAAATAAAAAGCTTTTGCACACAAAGGAGACCATCAATAAAACAATAAGAAATCCAACTACATGGGAGAACATATTTGGCAATGATATCAACAATAAGGGTTTAATCTCCAACATTTACAGGGAACTCATGCAGCTTAACAAAAAGAGGATAAACATCCCAATTAAAAAATGGGCAAATGATCTAAATAGACACTTTTTTGAAAAAAGACAGAGGGAAGGTCAAGAGACATATGAAAACCTGCTCAAAGTCATTAATTATTTGAGAGATTCAAATCAAGCGGCAATGTGGTACCATCTCACACCAGTCAGAATGACTATTATCAACAAATCAACAAATGACAAGTGCTAGCGAGGATGCAGAGAAAAACGGAATCCTTGTGCACTGCTGGAGGGAATGCAGACTGGTGCAGTCACTGTGGAGAACAGTATAGAGTTTCCTCAAAAAATTAAAAATGGGACTCTCGTTTGACCCATCGATCCCACTTCTAGGAATATATCCCCAAAACCAGAAACATGAATCAGAAAGGATATATACACCCCTATGTTCATAGCAGCATAATTCATCATAGCTAAAATTTGGAAACAGCCTAAGTGCCCATCAGCAGATTTGTGGATTTAAAAACTGTGGTACATCTACACAATGGAATACTATGCTGTGGTAAAAAAGGAGTTCTTATCATTTGCAACAATATGAATGGAGATGGAGAGCATTATGCTAAGTGAAATAAGCCAGGCAGAAAAACATAAATATCACGTGATCTCACTCATTTGTGGAATATAATGCACAACATAAACTGATGAACAAAAATAGATCCAGAGACAGAGAAACATCAATCAGAATGTCAAAGCTCAAGGAAGGTAGAGGGGTAGGAGGTAGAGATAAACCAAATTACTTATATGCGTGCATATGGGCCTCAATGGAGACAGACAACAGGAGGGTGAGGGCATGAATGAGAGGTTCAGGGGAATGGGGGAATAAGGACACATATGTAATACCTTAATCAATAAAGAAATTTAAAAAACAGCAATCATTTTAATATGTTTGAAAAATTACTTGAAAATTTTTTTAACCAAATCCTATCTAATAAAGAGGGGATATGCAAATTGACCATCACACCATCACAAAGATGATAGTACCCATAGCCACAAGATGGCGGTGCCCAGTGCCCTCAGCCCCACCAGAGTCCCACAGTCCTTTCAGCCCAGCCTGGAGGGGGGTGCGGCAGGCATACAGTACAGCTGGACAAGCCCTCAATCCCCCAGGTGCCCAGGGGTGGCCCGAGGCACAGGCAAGCCTCGGATGGAAGCTGCCTAACCAACTCCCAAGGTGCAAGCAAGCCTCTGATGGCAGATGCCCAGCTGTTTCCCGAGGCATGGGCAAGCCTCAGATGGCATCTTCCCATTCACCCAGGGCTACCCAAAGCTCAAATAACCAGGCCAGCCGAGGCTTGCGCTATTGGCAGTGGCAGCAGCAGAGGTTTGATGGGGGCATCACCTTCCCTGGATCACCAGGTAGCCTCCTGCCCCTGAAGGCTCCCAGACTGTGAGAGGGGCCAGGCTGGGCTGAGGGACGCCCCTCCAGTGTATGAATTTTCATACACAGGGCCTCTAGTTTATATATAAAAGTAACTCTTTGAAACCAGGGAGAAAAGGGCTACTTTGCTAGCTCTTAAGTAGAACTTTGCTGCAGTTTCATAGCTGTTGCTAAAGTCTAAATCTGAAAATAAAGAGTGGTATGCTCTTTGTACCCTCCAAACTCAATCCAAATAAATATGGGAGGGCTTCAGAAAGTGTGGGTATTATACAAAGTGATTAACTGTCCACCCCAAGCTGATTATTTTCTGAGCTGCAAAAATATGGGCTTCTCTTTCCCCCAGAACCTTTGCCAAAAACTCAGATGAAGCACTGAGCAAAATGCAGACCTCTGCCTTGTACTCCTCAAAAATAGATCCAGAATTTGAATATTTACCACCAATAGAATTTCAAAACCAGATCAAAATTGTACCAAGCAGGAGCTCACTATCCTTACTTGTCCTCTCTCCCTAGCTCCACCTCACATCATGATGGGCAGAGAAAGGTAGATGAGTAAGGAGGTTCTGATGAAGAAATGGCCATATCTGAGCAATTTTTGATCATTAGAGCTCTTGGTCTTCGGGAACTGTGGATAGATTTGAAAATTAAACATCACTTACATAGTGACTGGGCTTTCCCCCATTGAGTCAGACTCAGTAGGGCTAGAATGAGGCACAAAAAAACTGAATTTTTAATAACATTCCACCATCAAAGTGTGGGAAATATTATACTATGAAAAGAGAAAAATAATGAGTTACAGAGTATGTCCCTACTTATTTCTGAGCAACATCTAGGGAAATGCATGTTGTAAAATATAAAAGTGATAGTCCAGAAAGAACATAAAATCCCAAATGCTATGGTCAGGAGCTCAGAGTATTCCCCAAGGCCAATGCCTAATAGTAGTGAGCAAAAGTACATAATTGTCAGTCAAAAAATTCTGCCACCATATTATTAGGTCACACTGTGGACTGCAAGTTACATTAAAATAGCTTTTGGGGCGGAGGGGGGGAATCACAGCCACTATCTCAAATCAAGGTCAACTTGTAGTAAAAATCTCACCTATAACCAAACAAATTTTAAAATAAATTATGAAATGGAGTACTTGTGCTCCTACTCACCCAATCTATCTCTGAGCCTATTCCAGGTGGTACTTCCAGAGATGATTAAATAGAAAGAACAGGTTGAAATGTGTTTGCATTAGCAAAGTTCTGATGTGTGTGTTGTCCAGACCTGGCAGAAATCCAAGATTTCTTTCATTAATTCTAAAGGAAATTCAACCTTATTAAAAATGCCTAAAATTTCAATTAGCAGAACAAAAGGAAAAACACAAATTTTCTTTTGCCCATGAATTTTCTACATTTTCAACCAAAAGTGAATGTTGCCCTTCCAAGTGTGGCCACCAAAAATTTCGGACCCACATGCCCTCATGCAAACAGTTTTCATATGTCCTACATTTCTAAATATTATTGTCCTCAGATTGCTTAAAAATTGAAAATAAAAACCTAGTAAGAAAGAATAAAACTATCTTTGTCATTACTCTTCCCATTAAGAAAGTATAATGGGAAAAGTACAGATTTGGACCACAATTTCTGAGAGTTTTTTCCAAAGGTATTATTTTGTTCTGAACATCCAAATAGGTTTTGTGGTTAAATAACAAGAACGCAGTAGATCTAGGAGCAGAGAAACAGTACATTGTCTTGCAAAAAAAGAATAAGAAGAATTTGGAGTCACCTGTTCTAGGGACAAAAGAAGGTTAAAAGAATAAATGGAAAGGTACAAAAAGAGAAGCCAAGATGGTGTTTGGCTGGAATTTGAGAGGGAGGCCACTGATGAAATATCTCAGGTTATAGAGGATTAAGAAACAAACAAAAACATTCTAAGATAATTTGAAATTGCAGCATGATTAAGCTGTTCACATCCCTCCCCCCCAGGTTGCCAGCATAGTCATTATATCTGTCCTGTAAGCATAGTTTTTAATGAAATTTGGGTAAGAGCTCAAGGTTCATGTATGGGATTCCACATAGTAGCATAAAGGCAGCCAGCAAAGGTGTAGGGCCAGGGAGGGGGAATTTAATCCCAGATTAAGTGAATTCTGAGGAACTAGGAGTATACAGTCAGACATGAGATCTCTGGAAAAAAACACATTGGGAGGCTAAACAATCTTACCTACATTATAACAGAAGACTCATGCTAACATCACAATTTCTAGGAAATAAAACATAATAAATAGGGAAGAAAAAAATTAATCACTAAGCCATAAGGCATACTATTTATATTTGAGTAAATACCTTTTAAGTGATATTTTACCTTTTCTGTGTTTTATTTAAATAGACTAATGCAATTTTGTGATCAAAAAGTTTGGAATTCCCAATCTCCATATCAGTCATCCCCATTTTCTCCCCAAATACTACAGAATTTTATCAAAAAGATTAAAATAAGTACTGCAATGTCAGAAACAGAAATTTACACTGTCATATCATGATCTGGGAGAAAATTACAATAATTTGGAGCTTTATGGATTTGGATTTGACTATTTGGATTTCAACATATTACATAATCTAAATTTTCTTCATCAGGAATTACCTAAAAGATGTACATATTTTTTCTTTCCCCACCACCTGCCCTCAACAAAGAACAAAGAGCCTAGACCAATCAGAGAACAGAGCAGCTAACTCTGTAATGGTTCAAATTTTTTAAAAAGTTTCCACCTACTTTATTAACATATAATTGACAAATAAAATTATAATATATTTAAAGTATACAGTGTGAAAGTTTCTTTACCATCTAATTAATTATCATATTTATCACCTCACATAGTGAACCTTTTTGGGGAGGGGAGTGAGAATACTTAGTACCTACTCTCTCAGCAAATTTCAATGATGCAATATGGTATTATCAACTATACCTACCATGCCATACATTAGATCCTCAGACCTTATTGATCATATAATGAAAATATTGTATCCTTTTACCAATATCTCCTCATTTCTCCCATGCCCTGGCCTCTGGCAACTATCATTCTGCTCTGTTTCTATTAGTTCTTTTTATTATTATTATTCCATGGAGTATTTCTCTCTTTGGCTGGCTTATTTCAGTTAGCATAATGCCATCAAGGTTCATCCATGTCTCAAATGGCATCATTTCCTTTTTTCTCAAGGCTGGGTAATATTGAATAGTACATACACAATATGTACTATTCTGATAGGTATTTATTCACTTATGAGTTGTTTTCACATCTTGGTTCTTAATAATAATGTTGCAATAAATATGGGAGTAAGATATATCTTCAATATCCTATGTTCATTTCCTTTGGGTATATATTCTGAGGTAGAATTGCTGGAACCCATTGTAGTTCCATTTTTAATTTCTGAGGAGCTACATACTTTTATCCATAATGGTCATACCAATTTACATTACCACCAACAGTGTACAAGGGTTCCAATTTCTCTACATCTTCACCAGATTTGTTATCTTTTGTCATTGTGTTAATAGACATACAGACATGTTAGAGTTGATATCTCATTGTGTCTTTGATTTACATTTTCTTGATATTAGTGATTTTGGGTACCTTTTCATGTATCTCTTGGCTATTCATATATCTTCTTTGCAAAAATGTATATTCAAGTCTGAAGCTGTGGAGCGTGGCTACAGCATTTGGACAGGTTCAAGCCTCAGACTAATGAGAGGGCACAGTCCTCTCATGGCAAAGCCACGTGCAGGTCCCAGCTTGGAGGAAAAAGCCCTCCCAGCACAATTATAGCCAAAGGCTATGGTTAGAAGCTTGACTTTATAGTCTGAACTTCTGGTCCCAGGTGGCTGAGTGATTTGGGCAGTGGGAATTGCAGCAAGAACTGCCAAAACAAAGCTTGATAGAGTTCTCGTGTCCATGTAATCAAGTAGTTTTGAAACTTGTGAGAACATTGTAAATATCTTGACCACCCTCTTGCTTTGCTTCATGAGATATGACTGTAAAATAAAGACTCGGCTTATAGGCTATGTCACTGTCTCTCATCTGAAAAAAGTGTCCCATCTGGCCCCAGCTATATTCTATTGTGTGTTTTCTTTAATCCTTCACTGGCCTCCTCAGGTTAACCACTGGCAGTGCTGGACGTGGTTCATATGGCGCCCAATGTGGGGTTTGAGAACAAAAGAATTATCATTGCAAGGTGAAAGGATGCTCCAATGAAGCATGTGCAGAAAGCAAAAGTAAGGCAGGGAGCGAGGTTTGATAGCAGCTGGGTATAAAACATGGGAAATTTAGGGTCTCAGGAAAGAGATCTCTAAAACAATGCTCAAAGAAGCATAGTCAAATTCTTAACTTCTTAAGTTTTGCTAAGGACTGTAAAACAAAAAATGGAAGTCCTGGTCAGCAGGATGCTTAAAACTAAGCCAGGAAATTTTGATAAGAACTGTAAAGCTAAAAATGGAAGTCAAAAGGACTGAAATGTAGTGAAGGTACTAACTGAGATATCTCTGATCATTAAAATGTTAACCTTTATAACAAAGAAACCATAGGTGACATAGTAGAACATAATTGTTATTTAAAGAAAGTTAGATATAGTTAAACTATATATTAAATGCCATATTTAAAATATAAAATTGATGGTGATTTAAAGGAGGCTTTCAAATACATGGCACAGAAAAAATTTGTGTTGTTTCAAGCCAAATTACTCTTAATGGCATTATTAGCTCAAGATGGTCAATTGTTAATTTAGAAGTTGTAGGATAAAATTTTGGAGAAAAATTAGAAACTAGAAGATAGAAAATGAGAAGACAACAAGTTTAGTAGAAAATTAGAAGATAGAAAATAAGATACAGATTGAGTCGAAAACTAGAAGTAGAAGATAGTACAGGAACAAAAACAAGGAGGAAATTAACTTTTTAATAATTTATATGCTCATGTGCACTTGGCCACATGGGGCTTTGCAGGCTCAGATAAAGTGAAAAAAAAAATTAAACTGGATATATTTGACAGCTTTTCCAAATGCAATATTTTAAGAATGTAATTGAGAGACAGCTTTGTGACATCTCAAGGGCCCTCAAGTGACACAAAATCTACTCTATCCCTAAAAGAAATAAATTTGGGACATGGTTTAGATCAGATCCAGGAATGATGTGGGGCAGAGGTTATGTTTCTATCTTTACCGAGAGATGCTCCTTGTCCTTCCGTTCAAGACTGAGTTGCTCTGATGACAGTAATGCAGAGGAAGATAACAAAGGCTATGCAAGGGGCTAGGTGCCAATATAAGGTCAGCTAAAGAAGTTAACAACTGAGGCCCAGAAGGTGGTAGAAAAGAAAGGAGTGGAAGCTACACCTTCAGTCATGTTTCTGGCTATGGTAGCATCGGTGAGCTGCCAGTATTTTGTAAAGTCTTGCACAGCCAAATCTGAGGATTCTGAGTAGATATATATCAGAAGCAAAGGAAACTTTCGTTTTGTGGAAATGGTCTTGAAGGTATTAACATATCTGTGCTTTGGTTTCTCTCTTGTTGCTGTGTTGCATTAACATTATTTTGTTGTTGTTTTATTAATAACCAGAGTTTTATTCTTGATGTTTTGGTTATGCTGCATAATTTGCCTAAAGATTTGATGCCAAGTAAACAGGAACCAGTTTTTACTTTTATGTTTATTATGATAACTTAAAGTTTTGGACAATTCCTAACTTTGAAATAATCCTTATAAGTCTAAGTGATTGTGACGAGTAATGTAAATAGAAGTGATTGAAAACCAAAAAAGGGGGGGATATTTGGAGAGTGGCTACAGTGTTTGGATATGTTCAAGCCTCAGACTAATAGGAGGACATGGTCCTCTCATGGCAAGCCAAGTGCAGGTCCCAGCTTGGAGGGAAAACCCCTCCCAGCACAATTATAGCCAAAGCTATGGTTGTAAGCTTGACCTTATGGTCTGAATCTGTGATGTGGCTGTGAGAATTGCAGCAAGTAGTGCCAAAACAAAACTTGATAGAGTTCTCAGGTGCATGTAATCAAGTAGGTTCAAAACTCGAGAGAACATTGTAAACATCTTGACCATGCCCTTGCTTCTCCTCATGGGATCTGATTATAAAATAAAGACTTGGCTTATAGGCTGTGTCACTGTCTCTCCATCTGAGAACAGTGTCCAACCTGGCCCCAGCTATATTCTCTTGTCTGTTTTCTTTAATATTTCACCACCACCCTTAGGTTCACCACTGACCATGCCAGACTCACTTAATGAAGGTCGTTTTCAAATTGAGTTATTTGGCTTTTTGGCTATTGAGTTATAAGCATTTCTTATATATTTTGGATAATCTTTATAAAATAAATAATTTTCAAATATGTCACCCATTCCATAGGTTACTTTTTCATTTTCTTGTTGATTTTATTTTCTATGCAGAAGATTTTTTGTTTGATATAGTATCACTTATTTATTTATTTTTATGTCAAAACTAAAAAAAAAAAAAATACCAAGATCAATATCAAGGAGCTTATCTCTAGTTTTCTATTAGGAGTTTCACAGTCTCAGATCTGAATTTCAAGTCACTAATCCATTTTGAGTTGACTTTTGTATATGATGCAAGATAGGGGCCCATTTTATTTTATTTTTTCACTTGCCTATCCAGCTTTCCGAATACCAATTATTGAGGAGACTATTGTTTCTCCATTATGTTCTCTCAGTCCCTTTCTCCACAATTAAATGTCCATATATGTAGGGTTATTTCTGGGGTCTTTATTCTATTTCATTAATTTATGTGTATTTTTATTCCAATATCATACTGTTTGATTCTGCTATTTGAAATAAGCAATTGATTATTCTCTTATCACCTAGCACATTGCCATGGCCTTCTGCTGACAATGATGACTTCAATGTGTGACTTTCTGCCCCAAGCTTCTCTTGGAACCATGCTTTCAAAATAAAACAAGTCTCTCCTCAAGAGGAATACTGGTATCAGATGTAAGGATAATAAATTTCCTGCTATATTACCAAAATGTAATAGAGATAACTTTCCTCTATGAAAGAAAGTGAGAAGAGTTCTGAGATGGTGAATATGATAAAAATATTTTCTGCAGTTTGTATCCTTCTAAATACTCTGTTGGACAAAGGGCAACTTCATAATGAAGCTTCTTGCTCTTCAAGTAGAAGGTTATTACTAGTATATGAAAAGGTATCCAGCCTATTAATAAATTTCATTAGAATAAATATATAAGTTTTTGGAAAACAAAATTTTCTTGAAGAGGTTCATATCTTGCCTTTTACAGAAAGAGTCTAGTTTAAGTAGGAAATTTTAAAATGATTTAGTAAATGTGTATTAAGTATCTTCTACAGAGTTATCTAAGAAGTCAGAATGAGCAAAACATAGCTTTCTTCAGACTTTTAGAATTTTATTTCCTGAAGGAACATAACTAGAAACACAGATAGCTAAAGTAAAAAATATTACATATATAAAAATTAATAGCAAAAAAAGTAAGTGGAGGTCAAAGGAGCAAACTAAAGTTCAGTAACAATCAAAATCAGATAACTGAAAAATAAAGAACACTCCCAAAACAAGCCAATTTATCATTTGATATTCCTGTTTCCCTTGAAAAAACAGATAGCATATGATTTTATTAACCTTTAGGATTATACTAAACTTGTCTCCCTTTTTCCTATTCTCTCCACTCATATTCAAAATAGGTTCAAAGATAATGTGTAAAAATAAGACACAAAAATTAGCAACCAATATTAATAATGCAGAATCTGAAGCTAACACATTTCTAGTACCTCAAGGCCTCTTTGTGAAATATTTTAATACAAATAATGCCCCAAGAATATGAGTTTAACTACAATAGAAATGCATCCTATTTAATAAAAGAGTAATATGTAAAATTACTGCACCTCCGCTACACCCACAAGCCACACCTATCAGCCAATCAGGAGCAAATTATGCAAATAAACTCCAACCACTGAGAGCAGGAGGGAGGTTTGGGTTTTCCCGGCAATGGAGGGAGCCAAGCTTTCTGCCTGCCTTTGCCAGCCTAGGTCTCCACTCAATGCTACAAAGTTTCAATTATAGAAGATACATAATCCCAACAGAAATGGCAGCAGCCACAGGGGCTGGAAAAAACAGAGGCTAGGGTTGCCCGGCAATGGAGGAAGCCAAGCTTCTGCAGCCCTGGCAGGCCTAGGCCTCCACTTAAGGCTACAAAGTTTCAGTTATTGAGGGTAAATAAACCAAAACAGAAATGGCTGCTGCTACAGAGGGAGCAGAAGGCTTGGCTCTGCTCCAGGCTAGAAAGTTTTAATTGTAGAACATAAATAAATCCCAGATACCAGGGCCTCCGATTAGGTTGCCAGGGAGCATGGCCACCTCAGGCCCCTCCCCCAGGGTGCCCCATGCACCGAGGGAACCACCATCCTAATCTGGGCCACCCTTCATGGCAAACCAGCTGGTCCCCACCCTTGCACCAGGCCTCTATCCTATCTAATAAAAGAGTAATATGCAGATTGACCATCATTTCAACACACAAGACAAGTGCCCCCATTTGGTCAAAGATCCTGCCCCCATGTGGACACAAGATGGCCAACACAAAATGGCAAGCAGAGGAGGGCAGTTGGGGGCAATCAAGCCTACAGGGGAGGGCAGTTAGGGGTGACCAGGCTGGCAGAGCAGGGAAGATGGGGGCAAACAGGCTGGCAAGGGAGCAATTAGACATCAATCACACTGGCAAGGGAGTGGTTAGGGGGTGATCAGGCTGGCAGGCAGAAGGGGTTAGGGACAATCAGGAAGGCAGGCAGGCAAGTAGTTTGGAGCCGTCAGTCTTGGATTGTGAGAGGGATGTCCAACTGTATGGGCATTCGGAGATTCCTTGAGAGGTCCCAGATTGGAGAGGGTGCAGGCTGGGCTGAGGGACACCCCGCCCCACCCCCTGTGCACAAACTTTTCTCCTCAAAATTACCCCCATGTTTATCAAAAAAGCCAAATCAAGACTAATTTATCTATTGTATTTAATTTGGCCTGATTGTTTGTACAAACATAACAAGAGTGGTAACTGACTACCTTTGCTGGAAATTCATGATTGAATCTTAATGTGCCTCATAGAGTCAGGAATCCAAGCTATCCAGCTGCTGTCAGGCCTACCTGCAGTATCTGCTGAGTTAGGTGAAGTCCTCACCCGTAATGGCTCCACCCAGGCCCATGCCCTAGGCTTCAAGGCCCATCTCAGCCTTCCTACTTCTCGCGGCTCAGAATGTGTGGGGATCCCACAGAGATGCAGAGGCACCCTTGTTGCTCCCCTTCTACTCTGACCATCTGCCCATGATGGTAGGCTATGGGTCTGATGCTCTAGCACCAGCTATTTTCAGGGCTACCAAGCAAGATACCAGGCTTTCTCCATGGCACTCTTATTGGCTTCAAGTCTCCAGAGTTCAGGCAGGGATCTTTAAAACATGATACTCCAGTCAAAGTTTCTGGTTAATAAAACCACTATTGGAAACCGGTCTTATTAAATTTATGCAAAGAACTGCATTGCCATGATTTGTTTATTCAATATTGCCAAATTTTGGAGGAATTGTATAAGGAGAAAAACACACTGACCTACTTTAAGATAGAGTTTTCCTTGCCAGTCTTTTTTATGGACTTTCTAAAGTAATATTTTCTGAAATTATTATGATAAACAGTAACTGTTAGATTTCTTTACAACATATCTTTTCTCCTTCTTATCACATGTACAATGACCTTTATAAATACTTCTAAATTAGCCTTCAAACCTTCTTACTATGTCCTTTAAAAATGCATAACCATGCCTCAGACCTTCTACTCAGTATTCCTTATTCATTGAAACATCAATCCTTTAATGATTCCTAAACAGTAAACAGCCAGGATTTCTTAGTTTAACGTTTATGACTTAGACCTCCTGTGATAAAACTAAGCAGGTAAAATATTTCTTTTTGAGAGACAACTAGTCTTAAACTAGTCATCAGTCTTAAAGATATTATGTCTTAAAGTTCCTTTACTGAATATTCCACCACCACCCAAGAAGTACCCAGTTGCAAATGGGGCAGAAGCAGATCCACTGTGTTTTGCCAGCATAGTTCTGATAAGCAAGAAACTAAGGACGCCAGCAGAGTGGGTTGTAGCCAGCAAAATCAACAAAAACCTCTCTCCCTGCTCTCCCTGCCGCCCCTCCCACCCCCGCTTTTTTTCTGCATTAACCTTTTACTCTGTCCTTAGCAGGGGAAATAAGGCAAGCAGTCTGAGATCCTGTATAACCAGACTCTTTACACTTAAGGAAGAGCTTCTCTCCCTCTCAGATTTTACTGCTTTTTTCCAAGGTCCCAGTGGCTCTTAAATCCTCCTTCTCCTTTACCACTTCTGATATCTCCAACCATCCCCTTGTCCCCAAGTCTAGGGCTCCTCTATCTCAGCAGGCTGAGAGTGAATTCTACTGCTTCCACCCTTTCTCACACCTGCTCTGGAGCAGTTTTCAGCTCTCTTCCTCTTCCAGAGAGGACTCACCGTAAATCTATCAGGCAGGGCAGATAGGTCACATTTCTCAGGACCACATGATTCTCTGGTTGCTAGGAGGGCTACAAAGCAGTTAGTTATGACTAATCTTAATCCAACAAACCTTTGTTTAAACTTCTGTGGATTGGCAACCTTCACAAATTAACCCTAGAATTCCAAAATGTTAAAGTAACACAGCAAAATTATAAATCAAGGAAAAGCAATTAAAAGTTCTCTACTGTTTTCCCTCTAAAGCAGGGTTTGCACTATCTTTAAACAAACTAAACAACAGAATAGATAACTATTCTCATGTGTACAGCCAGAAGCATAAAGTAGCTTTCACTTCACAGACTTTCACACTTACATTTATACACCAGACAGTCTGAGTTTTTGGCTTCTGGGGAGGTGATCAAGTTCCCCCTTCCATTCACTGGGATATGGGAAAGTTGGCCATTCCTGCTCACAAAATTTCTGTAAATAAAAAGCATTAACAGAGGCTCTGTAACCATCTGCTCATCACTTGAATTCCTGAAAATTTTTCAGAAAACATTGCAGGGGAGTACAGACAACATGAAGCAGACTGACCCATTCTAATGATAGAGACAATTAGACCCCAATAACACAGAATAACAAAGACAATAATAACCAACTGAGGATCACCAGGCACCGTCGTGTACCAGGATCTGGTCTCAGACATAGGGCTACATCCAGCCTTCCAGAGACCCCAGATGGGCACCCACAGAACCAGAAATAAGTTTCTTACTGATAAAAACCAGATCCAGGCGGCTCTGATCAGAGTCAATCAGGAAATTTAGCAGGCAGGATCTCCAACCTCTACCAGTCCCCGGGTTGAGGAATGTCTCTCAGACATCTCCCCCTGAGTTGGAGAGTCCAGGGACCCGGTGGGCTCTAGTCACAGAACCAGTCAAAGGCTGGTGTATCTCGCTGGGGTATCTCCAAATGTTGTGGAGCAGAGGCGAGTGAAAGACCACTGGAGCCGAGACCAAATTAAATGTTAGGAAGCCTTTATTAGCAGGCCCAGGGACTGCTCTGCCATCCTCCATGCAGGCAGATCAGAGAGCAGCCCCAACCCTTTGTGCAAAACCATTTTTAAGCACATTAACCACATCCTGTTTTTGCACAACAAGCAACCTAAGATAAAACAATTTTTCCCAAGCAACATCAGAGTCATGCCATTATACCATGTTATTCACAGGGCCATCCTGTTCTTCAGAAAGCTGATAGTGTTCTATATTGCAAGGCCTACATGCTGGGAAGGGGCCATGAGACCATATCTCAAGGCCTGGTCTGGTGTCAGCACTGACAACTCTATCTGGGGTATAGTCCACAGCCTCAGTAGTGCTAAAAAATTCCCACTCTACAACAGTTTCCTCCACTCCCCGAGGTAAGAAAACTCTAAATGCCCTTTAGACACCCTCAGGAGATGAAGTAATTTTATCTTCATTTTTAAATATATATATTCCCAATTCTTTGCTGCTTCTATAGCAGTTTCTTTTAGTAACATGACATTATATAGAAGTTGTGTTTGTTTATTTATTTTTAAAATATTTCTTCAAGTACTTTAGATGTTGTAGATACATAGTTTTGGGAATCCAGTCTACCAATTTGACAAAAAATATTAGGCTAAACAATAAGAAATTAACCTATTTATAATTTTAAATGGTCAAATGTTGATCCAAATGATTTGACCTTATAGAAGTAATCTTGGATTACTTTAGTAATCAGAAATATATGTGGCATATATTTCAAAAAATATGTGACTCAGACTGCTGGTTGCCTATGAAGTGGTCACTTCCTCTTTCTTCTTTAGTGATAGAATACTGATTTAATTCAAGATGGCACTGAGCACAGTAAAAAGAACATACTCGCCCCCCTCCTTTGCAGCTAGGTATGGTCTTTGACTAAGATCTCTCCAATGACATAAGTGGAAATGTTATTTAGGACTTTAAAAAACTTCAGCAGGAAGGCAGGGGAAGGTTGGCAGGGAGTGGTAAGAGATCAAAAGGACTTATATGCATGCATATGAGCATAAACAATGAACACAGACACTAGGAAGGTGAGGGCATGTGCTGGGGTATGAGGGAGGCTATTTGTAATACTTTAAATAATGATATACACTGTGGTGTTCATCTTGTGTCCACATGGGGACAGGTCTTTGACCACATGGGGGCAGCCATATTGTGTGTTGGAGTGATGGTCAATCTGAAAATTACTTTTTTATTAGATAGTATAGAGGCCTGGTGCATGGATAGGGGCCATCTGGTTTGCCATGAAGGATGTCTTGGCTCAGGGTAGGAGTTCCCTTGGGGTGTATGGCGGCCTGGGAAAGGGGCCTATCATGGTTTGCAGGCTGGCCACACCCCCCAGTGACCCAAGTGGAGGCCCTGGGATTAATTTATGTTCTACAATTGAAACTTTGTAGCCTGGAGCAGAGCCAAGCCTTCTACTTGCTCTGTGCAACAGCCATTTCTGTTTTGGGTTTATTTAAATTCTATAATTGAAACTCCGTAGCTTTTCCAGTCTCTCCTCATTTGTGTGCGGCCTTCTCCAGATCCTGAACCCTGACATGGAAACCTTGGACACGCGGGATGTGAAAAGGATTCCCACAGGTAACTATATTTTCTTCTATGTAACTTCTTGTTTTGGGTATTATGTTTAAGTGTTTGGTCCATTTTAAGTTAATTTTTGTACATGGGGACAAACTATAATTCAGTTTCATTCATTTGTATGTGGTTTTCCAGTTTTCCCAGCACATTTATTGGAAAGACTATCTTAGCTCCATTGTGTGCTTTTGGCTCCTTTGTCAAAAATTGTCTGTCCATATATGTGTGTTTTTATAGCTGGGCTTTCTATTTTGTTCCATTCATCTGTGTGTCTGTTTCCCTGCCAATACCATTGTAGCTCTGTAGTATAATATGAAATCAGGTAATGTCATATATTTAGTTTCATTCTTTTTTCTCAAGATTGCTTTGGCTATTGGAGTCTTTTGTGATTCCATACAAATTTAGTGATTTCTCATTCTATTTCTTTAAAAAATAACACTGGAATTTTGATGGAGGTTGCATTAAATCTATATATTGCTGTGGGTAATGTGGCCATTTTACCTATGTTAATTATTTCAATCCATGAACACAGAATGTTTTTTCATCATTTTATAAATGAAAAGCCCAAGCGGGGCTGCCCAACAAAAATGTAATATGAGCTACATGTGATTTAAAATTTTTTTTCTAGTTGCCACATTTTAAAAAGTAAAAGGAAACATGTAAAATTATTTAAAGTAATATATTTAATTTAACTCAATATATACAAATGATATTTAATATGTAAAAATGTAAACATTTTTAAAGATATTTAATATTTTTACACTAAGACTTCAAAATTCAGTGTGTATTTTGCATTTAAAGTCCATCTGTATTCATAATAGGTGCCCATAAATTGTTCCATAGTCATCTGTGGCTAGTGACTACCATATTGCACAGCACAGGCCTAGTGGAATATTACTCTTAACCCTGACGTAACTTGGTTACAGATCACAGGTCGGTGACTGTGGAATGTAATCTTGTGTAAGGTAACCAGAGTGAATTGGAACCCAGAGTTTTTTATTTGAATGGAGTTATTTCCAGACATATGGAATGTTCAGAGCCTCCAAAATGTGATTAATCCAAATGAAAAGGAGTCTTCTAGTCTCTTTAATAATCTAACTAGAACCATTGTACAAGCAATGAATACCCAATTTATATATTATTCTTAACATAGAGGGAGGTAAAGTAGGTAAGGCAATATGTTTGGTGTAGATTTGAGAACTGATAAGAATAAAGATCTTGCCTTGACCACAACTAACCAGCAAGTTATCAGAGATTAAGGATATAGGTGTGTGGCTATGACTTGAGGTCCTTAGGTTGACATTCTTAAGTGGGAATTTCACAACCAAGCTTGAGCATATTTATATCATTTAATCTAGACTGAGACATCAGCAATCATTAGGATCAATCCTGACAGAGCCAGCCTGATGGTTGAGGTGGGGAGGTGAGAATTAAGGAAAGAAAGAAAAACAGGAAAGCCCTTAGTCAGACTGCAGCAACTTTGTTAATTGCATGATATCTTTTTTTTAATTGTTCAGTTTATTAATTAAATTGTTTCCCCTTTTTTATCCCCCTATATCTTCCCTCCACCCTATACCTATCCCACCCTCCGCCCTCACCTCCCCCTCCCCCATTGTCCTCTCCCATTGTTGCAAGGTTTTTGTCCAATCTCTTACTGTACTTCCAACAACACTTTTCTCCCCAAGAATTGTCAGTCCATTCCCTCTCTATGTCCATGTTTCTGTTATAGTCACCAGTTTATCTTGTTCATCAGCCTATCAGTTCACTTGATTTTTATGTTCATTTGTTGATAGATGTGTATTTGTTGTTCATAATTTATATTTTTACCTTTTTCTTCTTCCTCTTCTTAAAGAATATCTTTCAGCATTTCATATAATACTGGTTTGGTGGTGATGAACTCCTTTAGCTTTTTCTTATCTGCAAAGCACTTTATCTGATCCTCAATTCTGAATGATAGCTTTGCTGGATAGAGTAATCTTGGTTGTAGATTCTTGTTCTTCATTATTTTGAATATTTCTTGCCACTCGCGTCTGGCCTGGATTGTTTCTGTTGAGAAATCCGCTGACAATCGTATGGGTGCTCCCCTGTAGGTAACCAACTGTTTTTCTCTTGCTGCTTTTAATATTCTCTCTTTATCTTTTCCTCTTGGCATTTTAATTATGATATGTCTTGGTGTGGTCCTCTTTAGATTCCTATATTTTGGGGTTCTGTGTACTTCTTGGACTTTTAAGTCAGTTTCTTTCACCAGGTGGGGAAAGTTTTCAGTCACTATTTCTTCAAGTAGGTTTTCATTAACTTGCTCTCTCTCTTTTTCTGGCACCCCAATAATTTGGATGTTGGCTTGCTTGAGGTTGTCCCAGAGGCCCCTTACTCTATCTTCAATTATCTGAATTCTTTTTGTTACTTGCTTTTCCAGCTGAGTGGATTTTGGTTCTTTGTATTTCAAATCTTTGACTTGGTTCTTGTGGCCCTCTGGACTGCTTTTAGGACTTTGTGTAATATTTTTTATTTCAGTCTGTGTATGCTTGATTTCTAGTTGGACCTTTTTTTTATCTGTGAGGGTCTGGTTCATATCCTCAGAGGTCTTGTACATTTCCCTGAGGGTCTCATTCATTTCTTTGTAAGTAGCATTCATCTCCTTGTAAGTCTCATTCATTTGCTGGTTGGTCTTGTTTGTTTCCTGGTTGGTCTTGTTTATTTCCTGGTGATTCTCATTAAGTTGATCGGCCTTTTGTAGGAGCCTCTTGAAAAGCCTTATAACCGTGGTTTTGAACTCTATGTCTTGTCGTCTTTTCTCCTCCATTTCTTTCACACCTGATTTCTTTCCATGTCTCTGCATGGTGGCTGCTTTATGTGGTGGCTATCCTATAAGGGACAGTGGCTCAGTCTCCCCAGTTACCTGAGGTGGGTACTCTTACTGCAATCCTTTATGGGTTGTATTCAGTGTTTTTTAATTTAAACCCAGCTTTTTGTTGTTAGCCCTAGGAGGGTTTGACCTCCAGGCCAATTGTCTGTGAAGCTCAGCTGTGCTCAGGTTGGATGGGCGGAGTCTCCGGGCCAAGCAGACAGCGTTAGCTCCGCCCTATGCAGCCCCAGGGGCTCTGTGCCTGGGGCAATGGCTGCCAGCACCTTTGAGAGAGCCGCTGTGGAGCTCCACCGGCTGCCGGGGAATTCAGACTGTCCCCAAATGACTATGCATGCGCAATGTCTCACCCAGGGTTGTAAAACAAAGCAGACTGACGGTTTTCCGAATGAGAGACAAGTCGCAGAGCGCTCTCTGCGCCGTCAGGCAGCCGAGCTGTTCGCGCGAGAGCTGCCTTCTCCACAAGCCCACAGACCCGGCAGCACCCGAGCTTCGGCGTGCCCTCCCACTGTCCAGTTTTCACCCCGTGTGATAGTGGGTTCTCTGGACTTCGCCCAGAGCTGGAGAATCTGTCCAGTGGGACGCCCCTGTCTCCCCATTCGAGAAAACTGGCCGGTTTTCAGCCGCCCGCCCTCTCCGCGGCGCGCACTCCAAACCTCTCTCTGTGCGAATCTTTCAACGCTGTTCGCCACCGCTCCTCCGAGTCACAGTGTCTTATCTTCACTTTTATTTGTGGAATTTTCACTCGGCGAGCGTTCTGGTGATTCTGAGAGGTGTTTGTTCCTTCGTTAAGTTGTAGTATTAAAATTGCTGATTATGACGGCAAGATAGGTGTTTCACTTTTGCCGCCATCTTAGTTCTCCGCATGATATCTTTTATGCACAAACACTGACTGGGAGGTCAATCACGAGGAATGAACTCTTTGTTCCTCTTAATCTCTAATGGAAAGACAGGGTTGAAGAACAAATTCTTGGTACAATAAATCTCACTAATAGGATACATATAATACATCTTGAATAAGCCATGAAAGGCAGCTCTTGTTCTACTGATAACAGCCATCTAAACAAGCCTGGGAAAGCTGTGTCGGTAGGGGCTGCTCTCATTATACTGATAATCACCATCCAAACAAGTCTGGGAAATCTGTGTGGGTAGGGGACTGAGCCTTGCTAGTCCCTTCAGGTGCAAGGACCATGTCAGGTTACATCCGGTCTCCAACACAATCCTTTTTCAAATTAAGGAAATCTTGTATTTTTAATAGGTATGAGTTTTGCTATATATTTGTGCCGGACCAAGGCTCAGTGCTGCAAACCTAGCAATGATATCCACAGGATATATTATTCTAAACTCAAAATATTTTAAAGATAAGACAAAATCACCCCACAGATTGCTTGCTTCAATTGCAATAGAAATTGAAATGCAATGAAGAAGCCAGACAAAACTTTAACCAGGTGATCAAATTAACATCTCTACATGAGAAACAGAAGGAATATATGTGTCTCCAAATGTGATACCCTGAGAAGGACACATCATTGTTGTAGTATTCTGGGTAAGAATATATAGCCTCAGTATAATCATATAGACAAATACAAACTAAGGAACATTCTATAAAATAACAATGGAATTATTTTAAAAAATGTCAGCATCATGAAAGACAAAAAGCAATTAAGGAACTGTCCTAGATGAAAGGAGACTGTATGTGATGTGTAATCTTGGAGTGTATCCAATATTGGAGGGGACAAATTCTATGAAGGACATTATTAAAACAAGTGACAGAATTGGAACATGACTAGAAAATTAGATGAGTATTTTATTGTGTTAAATTTTCTGAATTTGGTAACTATAAATAGTTATGTAAAAATACCTTTGTTTCTAGGTGACATATGTTGGAACTTGGGGATTATAAAGAAGTATGCTATATGCAAAGTATTTTTCTGAAATATTAGTAAAATGTATATGTGTATATGTATATATGCATAAAAAGAGACAAGGTGAGTGAGAATGATAAAATAAATGTAGCAAACTAAAACTTGGATGAGAGTTTAGGTAAATTGTTTCCAGGAATTCTCTCTACCATGTTTGCAACTTACCTAAAGTATGAAATTACTTTCAAGTAAGAAGTCTGAAAGGGGAAGACACAATTGTAGGTGGAACCTTATAATATAGAGAGTTGAATTTTAGAATACATTTAAATTGGCTCTTTATTTGGAACTATTCCAACTTAAAAAGTATCTAAATTTTCGGTGTTAAAAGTCTTTCTCCTATAAACAAATTTCACATGTCCAAAAATAAAAACAAATCTTGATACACAATTGGAAAAGCAAAGCTTAGTAATATAACAGAAATTAAGGTAATAAATGTGCCTTACACAAACATACATATGAACTAGTTACTTTGCAAAAAATTTAATTCTATTTAATAAAAGGCTAATCTGAAAATAGACCAGACAGTGGTCCGCACTGACCACCAGGGGGCATGTATGGAACATTCCAGTTGCTGTCATCTGGGTGAGCCTCTAGTGGTTACTGAAAATTCTTTGCTCCCATGCACCACAGTCTGACCCCTGCACTTGCACCTGGTGCCAGTGCCAGCCCAGCATACACCCAACTGCCAGCCCCTGTGGTCCCTCAGGGCTTCTCCACCTCCCCCTGTTCCTAAGAGGACATTGGGGCTAGCAACCACTTCTCGCACCCACTGCTGGCGATGGTCCCTTTCACACCAGCTTTTGGCACCAGAACTGCCATTCACACCCGCTGCTGGTATCTAGTGCTGGTCCCGATCACTCAGCGCGATCAGTGGGGTGCAAGCAGAAGCTACTGGTCCTGATAGCCCCTGAGAGATGCTCCACCTCCCCTTGCTCCTAAGGGGTGATTAGGGCAGCAGCTGCAACTGACACCCACTGATGGCACCAGACCCACTTGCACCAGTGGCAGGCACCATCCCCAATTTCTCTGTGCCTTCAGCAGATGCAAGTGAGGCCAGTGCCATCAGTGCATGAGAGTGGTGGCAGGGCTGCTGGCAGACAGGTTACCAGGGGCCAGCCAGGGGTGTGAAGGATGGGCCAAGACCTGCCCCTGTGCCTACCGCAGCCTCACTTCCCATAGTTCCATTCAAGGTGCATGAATTTGTGCACTGGGTCTTTAGTCCCGTGGTCGGCAAACTGCAGCTTGCGAGCCACATGTGGCTCTTTGGCCCCTTCAGTGTGGCTCTTCCACAAAATACCATGGCATGGGCAAGTCTATTTTGAAGAAGTGGTGTTAGGAGAAGTTTAAGTTTAAAAAATTTGGCTCTCAAAATAAATTTCTATCATTGTACTGTTGATATTTGGCTCTGTTGACTAGTGAGTTTGCCGACCACTGCCCTAGTCTAATATAAAGAGAAGACCAACTTCCTAATATCTTGTGAAACTTTAATTTCATAATGGATAAAATATCACTCTAAAGTATATTGCATTACATAAATGTGAAGTTCATTCTATTGCTCACTATCAAGTTCTGACTATGTTTACATATCTAGTAGGCATTCATATCCAGCTGCCTGGCTGTTGAGCTAAAACATTGGTCTTTTCCTGCCTTCTGTCTCATACTGAAGCATAGTCTCTCCTTGTTTGTAGAGGGCCCACAGGGAAGACACCTGAGCATTCTTTAAGTCATTGTCAGCTGAATCCGAGGCACCAGACAGAGCCACATCTTGGAAACACATCCATCAAGAGGCTGGATGCGTTATCAGTACTGACTCTCAACTTACTCCAGGTGTCGGGGAGAGGGCCTTGAAATGTAGATTCAGCCTAGCCCTGGGAATGAGGGAATGAGTAGGGCCTGGGCCTACTTAAGCTCCTTTGATCTTACTTTTTTCAGGTGAAATCCCTTTGTATTTTAGTATAAATAAACACACTGCTGTTAGGTTTGGATTCGTGTCTCTCCATCAGAGAGAACAGAGATTCCACCCAGCCCCAGCTTTTATTTCTATTTCTGTGTCCTCTATTCTTTCTTTTATTTCTCAATCCCAGCTCCTCTACTCAGTAACTGGACCCACTCTTCTTTCGACGCTGGACGTGGAAAAGAGAGAAAAACCCACACACTGGTTCTCAGGCCTTCAAACTCAGACTGGAACTATACCATCAGCAGTTCTCAGTCTCCAGCTTGCCAACTTCAGATTTTGGGACTTCTTATCCCCATATTTGTGTGAGCCAATTCTTAAATATATGTATTTTATAGATAATAGATATTCTGTGCAAAAATATAAATGACATATATATCATATGTAATATATATCATTTTTATTGTTGGTTTTGTTTCTCTGTAGACATTACAGAACCATTCTGATAATAACTTCTGGTGGAACAAATCTTTTGTGACAGAACAATGTCTTCACAGAAATGCCAATTCTACTGATGATTCATCCAAAACAAAGTTTTAGTCAGAAGGATTCTATAATCTTTTGGCTACTGTGCCTATAGAAAGAATTATAGTGGAAGATTTAAGTTACCCTTGGAAAGGAAATATCAAGATTTGATTCTTTATTTCATTGATTGGTTGATTAGCTTTTGTGTTTCCAATAGATTTTTCTGCCATTTTCTCTTCTTAATTTGAAGAAATAATCTATTGAGAAAAAATAAGAATGGTAGAATGACTACTGTTCTCCAGTAGGCGTTCTTCTTTTTAGAAACAGAAACCTCAGGACTGTGGCTGGGCTTGCGCCTTTATAGCTATAGATTATTTTTCTGAGACATATAGGTGCTGCTAAGAGCTAAATTTGGGGCAATGAGATGTGAATGAAGTGGTTTTTAACTTCCAAATTGTCTTCTTAAGAAAACTTTCCTAGACAGTCTTCTCCCTTCTTAATAAGAAGGATGTGACAATGACTAGCACAACCTGAGAAGCCATAGATGTTGAGGATAATAGGGCTGATCCACTAACCATAGACCATTCTACTCCAAACTGTTATGTGAGAAAAATATACTTCTGTCTTATTTCTGCCAACACATTTTGGAGTCTCTGCAGTATAACCTATCACCCTAATGTTTAGTGAGAGTAGATTTAAATAACAACAACATCATATGCAATGTTGAGAAGAACACACTCTCCAACACTGCTTTCAAATTTGACCAAAGAAGATGATAGAACATCCCAGAGGGCAAATACAATGGCCAAGGAAGTGACTCTAGGAGGACTGTTATGTATAGTACTATGATGTACAGTACTATCTAGTACAATAATATGGAACCACCAAGAAACTCACCTTCCATCCAGGGCAAACAGGCTTCATAATTTCCACACAGAAGGATTTGATAACTGCTCTGAACCTATATTGCTGGATATACCCACTCTCCCTCTTGAATATGGAAGTTTTATTATCTTATTGGTGCTTTACCATGTATGTCAGGTACTGGGACAGCCAGGAAGATACCTTGCTTTTTATTTCATAGACTAGAGGCCCTGTGCCCAAAATCCGTGCACTGGGGGTAGCAGGGTCGGGGAAGCCCTCAGCCCAGCCTGTGCCTTTTCACAATCCAGAACCCCTTGCTCCTTACTGCCTGCCTGCTTGCTGCTCCCTACCGCTCGGCTCAGTTGCTCCTTAGTGCTGCCAAGGAGGCTCCTGCCACCACTGCTGCACTCACCAGTCATGAGCCTGGCTATTTTTTTAAGCATACCTGCCCACTAATTTTTATTCAGCAGAAAACTAAATTTGCCTTGTTAAGCTGAAGTTGTATTAGGCCAACTGACCAAAGAGTATAACTGCTGAGTGGCGTTCCCCCTGTGGGAGCACACTGACCACCAGGGGCAGTTCCTACATTGGGCATCTGCCCCCTGGTAGTCAGTTCATAGTGACCAGTTATTCCACCATTCAGTCTATTTGCATATTTATTACATAGAATTGTTTAACCCTAAAGAACTGATAACAAGTACAAGCATCACTCAGAGACCCTGGAATTTGAATTGGATATAACTGGATGGTATTTGCAGTTGACTCTCTTACAGAAGGGGTGAATAGTCAACATGGATACATGTTGTGACATGCATCCATAGTAACCAGAGATACATGGGTGACAAGAGAAGCAGACCATGGTGAAGTCATCCAACTGTCATCCCTTATTTCTAAAAGTAATAGAGCCCCCAGAATTTTAGCTGGGTACATGGCCAAATATCTATAAACTATATTTTCTACTATCTTTCAACGAAGTATGGTGGTGTGGCTAAATGTAAATATATAGGATATAAGTGGAAGTGTTAGATATAACTTCTCATCATTTCCTTAATTCTTTCTGCCTGGTAATGCTACTGTAGAGGCCAAACTAAAATCTGGTGTTGGGATAGCACAGCCACTTTTTCAGTCCTGGGTCACTTAGATCTGGACTATTACATGAGACAGAATAAACTACTTACACTTAGTCTCTTGGTTTTAACAGTTTAACCTACCATTAACTAATGTAAGTTTCATCTAGCTTTGGAGAGCCCTAGTATAAAATAATATTTGAGATTCCAAGAAAACAATAGGAAAGCAATTGAAAGTATCTGAATATTCTGAATACTCATAACTACTTTAAGAACTAAAAGTTGTGATATTTCAAAAAAATTTTGTTCACCAGAAAACTAAATTTGCCTTGTTAAACTGAAGTTGTATTAGGCCAAAATATATAGACATCACATTGATTGCCTACCTGACAAAAGAGTATAGCTGCTTAAAATTAATAAAGTTTGCTAATAAATATGAGATGGTGTCAATACAAGAATTCCACTGTGTAAAGTGTTCCTAAATAATACAGCTATACTTCACTTTCATGAAGTTGATTGTCGCTATTGGAGTTGTTCCGGATGCGGTATATCATTATGATATGGTTTTGCTCTAACTTATGCTCACTGAAATAATAGTAAGTATGATAAATAAGTGGTATGTTTTCAGAATAAAAGTTACTTTTCTTCAGCTTATACAGTGAGAGATAAGGCTAGAATAAGCTCATAGCCAGAGTTCCTGGAGATAAAAGATTATGTTGAAAGTGTTTCTGTAGTTTAGTGGTGCTTTTATAAAGGAATGCACACACACAAAAATTTTTTGCCAAATTAAATTTTCATATTCTCTCTTAATAATGGCACACAAATCTCCAATCCTAAAATCACACTGAACACAGTATATACTGTGCTTTTCTTTGACCATCCTGCATAAAATAAAGAAATCCAGTAATAATAAAGTACATTTGAGAATAAATAAATTGTGTATGTCAGTGTGTGTCTGCATATCCTGTCACAAGACACAAAAGGGTTTATATGAGGTTTAAGGATTTAGACTTAGACAATACAAGGACATATGAGAACAATCTTAAAGGAAGATGACAAAGTTATTTTTCACAGAAATGTCAGTAGATTAAATTTGTAGTCACTTTGCCCTTAATATAATAGTTTTCATAAACATGGAGGAATAAGTTATCAACTGTTCACATAAGCAGATTTGGAGAATCATGGAGAAAAGATAAAATGGGTATAATTCATAACCCAGGCTCTCCTTAATCTTATGATTTTCAGTACTCGACTTCTGCAGAGCCTCTAGCTGGGCCTCATCACTGACCTTCCCCACGCACTTGTTGACGTTATACTGTGCTTGACGTTATACTCTCTTTGCGGTTGACCTACTATTCCTCAGGAGGGTAATACACAATAATGCAAATATAATCTAATAGATTTTCAGCCCATCTATAAGACTTTCACTATAAGAATTGATTTAAGAAAACAAATAGCAATCATTTTCTTCCTTAACTCTGTAAACACATAGAAAACAAACCAGTCATACTTGATATTGCATTTATTATTAATATTTAGTATACAATTTTCTGTTGTGTGTATGCACTGTATGTAAATACATATAAAAATATAAAAATATTTATTTAGATCATTTTTTCTTTCTATGTACTATGTGATATAATACTAATAAACCAAGATGTTTAAATAACTCGTTGGAAAACAGTAGCATATTACCACTAAATTTAGAGATGACGCCTTATCCAGATAATTTCTTAAATCAAATTATAAGTGGAGAATTTTAGGGATTTTTTCCACAATATATTATTTTAAGTTTCTAAAGGGTGAACTTTTTAAAAGTACTTTATGAAATAAGTTTACCTATGTAATGAGACATGAATGGTACATGAGTAGGACTAACTAAATTAGTCCAAATATAAATTCATAGTCCTTAAAACAATTATTTTAAATAATATAATAATAAAAACTACCAGTTTTAAGGTTAGGCTTCCTGGATTTGAAACCCAGTTCCCCAGTCTACTAACTGTGTAACTCTGGGCAAGTTTCTTAAACTCCCTAAGTTTCATTTTCTTCTTCTGAACAAAGGGTATATTAATTGGCTCTGTTACTGACTTCTGTTTTGAGGAACAAATAAAATGAGACACCTCAGCAAAATTCTTAGGAGTTAATAAGTCCTTAATAAGTATTAATTATTATTATTATTCATGTTGATCTTCTTATATCTATACCAAAAAAAGTGAGCATCTGCAATGGGCTGATGTTTGTGTACCCTCAAAATTTATGTTTGTTGAAACCTGAATCCCAATGTGATAATATTAGTAATGGTGTTACACTAACCTAGCTGTTCTTTAACAGGAAAAGAGTGAAAGCGGAGACCAAATAGTATAGCCATGCCATTTATTCAACATTGCTTAAAAGCTGCATTTAACACTCCAAGTCTATTCCTTACTGATTGTTGGGGGAAGAGACTGGACAAAGACAGTTTAGATACATGCCCAATAAGATCTGAGTGACATGGGAGATTAATTGCCTCTTAGTCACACCTGAAAATGAGTCAGTAGCCAGGATGGGTATAGCCACTGCAAACCCTCAAAATCTAAATATATAAACTTGCACACAAAGGAACTTCACTCTCTTGGCTATCTTGATTCCACGCTACCAGGTCCTCTTGGGACTCCTACTCCAGGAAACTGTGCTCCCCTGTGTGCTCACATGGCACATGGCCATGTTGGGCTCCACACATGGACTAATGGGCTCTAATCCGACCTGAATACTGAACCACATCCAGCTGCAATGTGAAATGGAGACTCTGGACATTGGCTCTGTTACTGACTTGCTGAACTCCCAGCTGCCCCTCTTCTAGGATTGGCTTAAGGGGCAGGGTACTTGGGAACCCAAGAAATGTAACTTTATATATATAAAGCCTTCTTCCATATCCCATCTTCCCAGGGATTCAGAAAATTCATTTTCTAAAGATATTGCAAGAGCTTCATTCCCACTCATGTCTGTTAAGTCTGGTCCTTTAATTCCTCTGGCATCATTAGGAGGTGGGCCTTTCAGAGGTAATTAGGTTATGAGGACGAAGCACTCATGAATGGGATTACAGCCTTTATACAAAAAGGCTGGGGAGCTAGCTTATTCTCTGCCAGGTGAGAATATAACAAGAAGACAGCCATCTACAAGTTAAGAAATGGACCGTCATCATGACACCAAATCTACCAGCATCTTGCTCTTGAACTTCCCTGCACCCAGAACTATAAGAAGTAAATGTTTGTTGTTGAATGCACCCAAGTCTATGTCATTGTGTCATAGCAACCTGTATGGACTAAGACACCATTCTAAAATGTGACAAAAAGAAAAATTTCTCTTTCTTTATCAATTTTGAGTGGGACCAAAAAGAGCCACTTATTATATACTAGAAGCCCGGTGGATGAAATTCATGCACACGGGCTGTCTCCCAATCTGGCTGGCATCCTCTCCAATCTGAGACCCTTGTGGGATTGGGCCTAAACTGACACTAGGACAACCCCCTTGCAATCTGTTCCTATCCACTCACCTGCCTGACTGCTTGATCACCCCTAACCACTCTGCTTGCTGGCCTGATGGCCCCAACTGGTCCCCTCTGCCAGCCTGCTTGGCCCCAACTGACCCCCACCACTGGGGGTACAGGTGCCGGATGCAGAGCACTCGGCCCACCAGAACTGGGTGCGCCCAACCTTGACTGCAGAGATTGGCGGGAATCAGGAGGAGGGTGCAGGGTCTCTTGCCTTCTAGACCTTCGGGCCGTGTGTCCAAAGGCTGCCCTTTGGAGGGCCCTGCTACACACGCAGCACATCCCCAACTCCCCGGCTCCTGTTCTCCCGCCTTCCCTGCTGTGCCCAGAGATGCACCACCAAAGACCCAGGACCCCTCAGGCGCCTCTTCCCGGGCCTCTTCCAGAGCGCAGCACCTGTACTTTTCCAGCTCCTCTTTCCCTCTTGAAATGGAAAGTTATTGAGGTTGCTCGGGTTGTTGCTCCAGACTTTATAAGGGAGGGTCCAGCGGGTGACTCCCTGGAGCCACTGGTTCAGCAGGACCCCGCCAGCGTCACGCTGGGATGCAATGACTGCAGGCTTACCGGACATCTGGATCTATGGTTTTCCACAGAACATGTAAGACAGAGAAGTTAAATGACATTATCAGTAAGAAATGGGCTAATGTAAGAATTGTGATGCTCCACAGGGCAAATATCCAGTTTCCCCACTACGGCCACAAGAGAAATGGGGAGGGGTGACAATAGAGAATAAGAGAGACCTAAAGACCAAATAACCAAATACAACGTGGTCAACAGAACTTCGCTTGGATCCTTGGCAAACCAACAGTAAAAGGCATCTTTTTTTTTTTTTTTTTTTTTTTTCTGGCTTTTATTTATTTATTTTTTTTTATTTTTTTTTTAAATTATTTTTTATTGATTTTTTTGCAGTATAATAGTAGTACATGTTTTCCTTTCCCCCTCCCCCTTATCCTCCCCCCAGCCTCCCCCACCCCCCAGCACATATCCCCAGGTTCCCCCCTCCCCGCCCCAGTGTCTTCCATTCATTGGTTATGTTCATATACATGCATACAAGTCCTTCCGTTGATCTCCCCCCGCATCTGCCTCCCATCCACCCAAGCCTCCCCCTGTAGCTTGACAGCCTGTTCAAGGCCATCCTGCCTCTATATCAATCACTCTCCCCTGTTTCTTTTCTTCAAAAATATCTTGCCTCTGCTTACTAGAAATAAATGTATAAGAACAAAAAGTGTTTCAGTCTCGGTTTCAATGTCCAACTTTTCTGAGTCCCAGTTTCAGTGTCAAATAATTCATTATGTGTATAAGTCAGCAATGGTATCCAGATGGTGGACATATCGTGTCAATGCATGATCCATCCTCTCTGGTTTGGTCCTGGGCTGCCTGCAGACATGCACAGCTGCTGACTGCTACCATGGCAAGGTGTCGTCAGTGTCCCCCATCTCTGGACCGTCCTCTTGACTGGAACAGATCCATCAGTTCCTCACCGTCGCGGGAACCCACATGGTCTTGGAGTTGTTCTCTGAAAACACACAAACACATTCTCGACCAAAAGTTAACAAAGGGATCCTCTATGCAAAATAGACTTGGGATTCTTTTTAATTTTTGCCTAAATGATTTTCCTTTGGCTTATTTTGACACCTTGTGTGTTTTTTCATGGGTGTCCTGCTATTGTTTTTACAAATGGAATTTACTTTACTGGAGTAAGAATTTTCTAGATGTATTTTACTTACTCGATATTTGTTTTTAGTCCCTTACATGATATTACCCCGCTGTCCCCTCCCCTTTTTTGATTAATGGGGACTTTTGGAAATTTTCTATTGCAGTCTTGATAATTTTAAATTTTAATTTTTGCACACAAAGTGACTGCTTTAGGTTCTTTGGATGTTAGGCAAATTTACAGTGAGATGAACTACTAATAGATTTTTCAGTTAATGTTTTAGGAAAAGCTTTTTGTCCAGTACACTATAATTTTCTTGAGTATTCTCGTATTTCACTTGGCCAATTTAAATTAATCTGAAAACTTGATTACTATTTTCCTGTCAATTTTAATACTCAAGCAGAAATCTTAGTTTACCCTGTGAATACTAGTGGAAAGGAATATTTGCAATTTTGAGTAGGTCCCGAGCATTCCTGGTAATAGACTGAATTTAGATATACAGCAGCTATTGCTGGCCGAGTCTCTGTCTGCCGCCTGGGTCCCCGTATGAGTTGTGTGTGGGAGGCGAAGCAGCCGTGGGGGTAGGCGACCTCCCTTAGGAGGGTTGAGAATTCAAACCCCTGCAAGGTTTGTGGATGAGGGTCTGTGCCCCACCTCTGTTGACCTTTTAGTTCTCTCCTGTTGGCCCCTCTGCGACTGTGCCTGTCTTAGGTTGTTCCTTCCCTGAGGAATCTTACCCGTCTCTGGCTAACCAGCCATCCTCTGGGGCCAAACAGGGTGATGTGAGGTTCAGTTCTGTCTCCTTTGTAGTCTATGCCCCACTGTGGCCTCCACGTCCAGTACCTGCCTTGGGGTCCCCTTGCCTGCTGGCGGGGTCCCGGTACTGATCACATATCTCGGGGGACCCAGGTTTCTTCTCCAGAGAGGGCCCAGCTCACACCATTGGTCGAGATACAGATCCATGGTGCCAGCTGCCCAAAGGCTTCAGCTACAGCTCGAACTGAAAACTCTGGCATCAGCTGTGTGTATTTGGATAGTAACAAGAAGGTCCCTCTTGGCAGAAAGGGCAAGAAGGGCCAATATAGAATGCTCGGATGCCTTCCCAGTGCCTTAATTCCTTCTGAAAGGGATTAATTTCTTTCCTATTCTTTTTTAAGTTGCTGCCCAACATTCAAAGAATTAGTTTGTAAGTTTATTTGGGATAATTGTATAATATGCTGTTGTCAAATATCAAATATTATAATGACATTGTAGAATAATATCATGTAAGGGTATTATGGTGTCATGGGAGGTTAAGCAAGGCCTAGCCTAAGGACTGGTCTCCATAGGATATGACAAGCTCTAGGCCATGTCAATTCAATGTCAGACTAGCTGCCATTTTTTTATAATTTTATATAAACTTTGTCAGGGATGTAAAAACACAAATCACTTACCTCAGTTCAAGAGTTCAAGTATATTGACTTTTCCACTTACTCTCACCACCTGCCACTTACCCTGAGGTTTGACATTCTGATGGACTTTTCTCAGTCTCTGGATCTATTCTTGTTCATCAGTCTATGTCATTGATTGTATTCCTCAAATGAGTGAGATCATGTGATATTTGTCTTTCTCTGCCTGGCTAATTTCACTTAGCATAATGCTCTCCAAATCCATCCATGTTGTTACAAATGGTAGGAGCTCCTTCTTTTTTTCCGCGGCGTAGTATTCCATTGTGTAAATGTACCATAGTTTTTTGATCCACTCATCTGCTGATGGGCACTTCGGCTGTTTCCAAATCTTAGCTATGGTAAATTGTGCTGCTATGAACATAGGGGTACATATATCCTTTCTAATTCGCCTTTCTAATTTCTTGGGGTATATTCCTAGAAGTGGGATCACTGGGTCGAATGGGAGCTCCATTTTTAGTTTTTTGAGGAATCTCCATACTGTTCTCCACAGTGGCTGTACTAGTCTACAATCCCACCAGCAGTGCACAAGAGTTCCTTTTTCTCCGCATCCTAGCCAGCACTTGTCGTTTGTTGATTTGTTGATGTAAGCCATTCTGATAGGTGTGAGATGGTACCGCATAGTCGTTTTGATTTGCATCTCTCGGATAATTAGTGACTTTGAGCAAGTTTTCATGTGTCTCTGGGCCTTCCTTTTGTCTTCTTTCGTGAAGATTCTATTTAGGTCTGTTGCCCATTTTTTTATTGGATCATTTGTCCTCCTTTTATTGAGTTGGGTGAGTTGCCAGTAGATGCTTGAGATTAAACCTTTATCACTAATAACATTTGCAAATATGTTCTCCCATACAGTGGGTTTTCTTGTTGTTTTGTTGATGGTTTCTTTAGCTGTGCAAAAGCTTTTGATTTTGATGTAGTCCCATTTGTTTATTTTCTCTTTAGCTTCCATTGCCCTCGGAGCGGTATCATCAAAGAAGTTCTTTTGGCATATGTCTGAGATTTTTCTTCCTGTAGATTCCTCTAATATTTTTATGGTTTCCTGTCTTACGTTTAAGTCCTGTATCCATTTTGAGTTTATTTTTGTGTATGGTGTAAGTTGGTGCTCTAGTTTCATTTTTTTGCATGTGTCTGTCCAATTTTCCCAACACCATTTATTGAAGAGACTGTCTTGACTCCATTTTATGTTCCTGCCTCCTTTGTCAAATATTAATTGAGCATAGTGGATTGGGTTGATATCCGGATTCTCTATTCTATTCCATTGATCTATATGTCGGTTCTTGTGCCAGTACCAGGCTGTTTTAAGAACAGTAGCCTTGTAATACAGCTTGAAATCTGGTATGGAAATCCCACCGACTTTGTGCTTCTTTCTCAGGATTGCTGTGGCTATTCGGGGCCTTTTTTTGTTCCAGATGAATTTTTGGAGAGTTCTTTCTAGGTCTGTGAAATATGCCATTGGTATTTTAATGGGGAGTGCATTAAATTTATAGATTGCTTTGGGTAGTGTGGACATTTTAATTATGTTGATTCTCCCAATCCATGAACATGGAATGTTCTTCCACCTGTTTACATCTTCCTCTATCTCTTTTTTCAGTGTCCTGTAGTTTTCCACAAATAGATCTTTTACCTCCTTAGTTAAGTTTATTCCTAGGTATCTTAATTTTTTTGGTGTGATGGTAAATGGGATTGCTTTTTTAGTCTCTCTTTCTGTAAGTTCACTATTAGTGTATAGAAATGCCATAGATTTCTTGGCATTAATTTTGTAGCCTGCTACATTGATGAACTCATTTATTAAGTCTACTAACTTTTTTATGGAGTCTTTCGGGTTTTTTATGTACAATATCATGTCATCTGCAAATAAGGATAGCTTAACTTCTTCTTTTCCAATTTGGATGCCTTTTATTTCTTCTTCTTGTCTAATTGCAATGGCTAATACTTCCAGTACTATGTTGAACAGGAGTGGTGAAAGTGGGCAACCCTGTCTTGTTCCTGTTCTTAGGGGAAATGGTTGTAGTTTTTGCCCATTGAGTATGATGTATGCTGTGGGTTTATCGTATATGGCTTTTATTATGTTGAGGTATGATCCTTCTATTCCTACCTTATTGAGAGTTTTTATTAAGAAAGGATGTTGGATTTTGTCAAATGCTTTTTCTGCATCAATTGATATGACTATGTGATTTTTATCTCTCAATTTGTTTATGTGATGTATCACATTTATTGATTTGCGGATATTGTACCATCCTTGCATTCCTGGGATAAATCCTACTTGGTCGTGGTGTATGATCTTTCTGATGTACTGCTGGATCCGATTTGCTAGAATTTTATTGAGGATTTTGGCATCTATATTCATGAGGGATATTGGCCTGTAATTCTCTTTCATTGTGTCGTCTTTATCTGGTTTTGGTATTAGGGTGATGCTAGCTTCATAGAAGGAGTTTGGAAGTTTTCCATCCTCTTGAATTTTCTGGAATAGTCTGAGGAGTATAGGTTTTAGTTCTTCCTTGAATGTTCGGTAAAACTCCCCTGTGAAGCCGTCTGGCCCTGGGCTTTTGTTTGCTGGAAGCTTTATGATGACTGCTTCAATTTCTTCCACAGTTATTGGTCTATTGAGTTGTTTAGATTCTTCTTGATTGAGTTTTGGGAGGTTATATTTTTCTAGAAACATATCCATTTCCTCCAGGTTGTCCAGTTTGTTGGAGTAGAGTTGTTCATAGTATTTTTTAACAATCCTTTGTATTTCAATGGGGTCTGTTGTTATTTCACCTCTTTCATTTCTGATTTTATTTATTAGGGTCCTCTCTCTTTGCTTCTTGGTGAGTCTGGCTAGAGGTTCATCAATCTTGTTTATCCTTTCAAAGAACCAGCTCTTGGTTTCGTTGATTTTCTGTATTGTTTCTTTGGTCTCTATGTCATTTATTTCTGCTCTGATCTTTACTATTTCCTTCCTTCTGCTTACACTGGGCTTTTCTTGTTGCTTTCTTTCTAACTCTTTGAGTTGTTGGGTTAGATAATTTATTGCCGCTGTTCCTAGTTTTTTGCAGTAGGATTGTAGAGCTATGAACTTCCCTCTCAGAACTGCTTTCACTGTGTCCCATAGATTTTGGATTGTTGTGCTATCATTGTCATTTGTTTCCATGATGTTTTCTATCTCTTCCTTAATCTCTCTAGTAACCCAGTCATAGTTTAATAGCATGCTGTTTAGTCTCCATGTGTTCGATTTCTTTGGATTGTTTCTATTGTAGTTGATTTCCAGCTTTATGCCACTGTGATCTGAGAATATACTTGATATGATTTCTATCTTCTTGAATTTGGAGAGACTTTGCCTATGACCTAATACATGGTCTATCTTTGAGAATGACCCATGGGCACTTGAAAAGAATGTATATTCTGTGGCTTTGGGGTGAAATGATCTGAAGATGTCAATTAATTCCATCTGGTCCAGTGAGTCATTGAGAATTGATGTTTCTTTACTGATTTTTTGTTTAGAGGATCTGTCCAATGGTGATAATGGGGTATTAAAGTCTCCTACTATGATTGTATTGCTGTCTATCTCTCCCTTGATGTCCTCTAGGAGTTTTTGTATATATTTGGGTGCTCCTGTATTGGGTGCGTATATGTTTACAAGAGTTATTTCTTCTTGTTGAATTGCTCCCTTTAGTATTATGAAGTGGCCTTCTTTATCTCTTGTTATGTCCTTCACTTTGAGATCTAATTTGTCAGATATAAGTATGGCTACCCCAGCTTTTTTTTCATTTCCATTCGCCTGAATAACTTTTTTCCAACCTTTCATCCTCAGTCTGTGTGCGTCTTTTTTTCGGAGGTGGGTTTCTTGTAGACAGCAGATACATGGGTTGTGTTTTCTTATCCAGTCTATTACCCTATGTCTTTTGATTGGAGCATTTAACCCGTTTACATTTAAAGTTATTATTGATAGGTGCTTATATGTTGCCATTTTTGTTCTTTGCCCCTGTGATCCTTCTTCGCTTCCTATTTCTTTTTACAGCAGATCCTTTAGCATTTCTTGCATTGCTGGTTTGGTGGTGACGAATTCCCTTAGTCCTTTTTTATCTGTGAAGCTCCTGATTTGACCTTCAATTTTTATTGAGAGCCTTGCTGGGTACAGTATTCTAGGATTCAGACCCTTCCTTTGCATGACTTTGTAGATTTCATTCCACTGCCTTCTGGCCTGATAGGTTTCTGTTGAGAGATCACTTGTTAGTCTGATGGGTGTTCCTTTGTAGGTGACTTTTTGTCTCTCTCTGGCAGCTTTTAAGATTCTTACTTTGTCATTGGTGTTTGCCAATTTAATTATAATGTGCCTTGGCGTAGGTCTTTTGGGGTTTATTTTGCTTGGGACTCTGTGAGCTTCTTGGATTTGTGTGGGTTTTTCCTTTCCTATACCAGGAAAGTTTTCTGTCATTATTTCTTCCAACAGGTTTTCTATTCCTTGCTCAGTTTCCTGTCCTTCTGGAAGCCCAATTATACGGATGTTGTTTTGTTTCATGTTGTCCCAAAGTTCTCTTAGGCTCTCCTCCTGCTTTTTAATTTTTTTTTCTAGTAGCTGCTCTACTTGGTTATTTTTTCCTACCTGGTCTTCTAGCTCACTGATGCGATCCTCTGCTTCTTCTAGTCTACTCTTAATACTTTCTATTGAGTTCTTTACTTCAGCAATGTCACTTTTCATTTCTTCATGGCTCTTCATCATTTCTTCCTGGGTCTTCCTCATTTCCTCTTGGGTCTTACTCATATTATCAAATTTGTCTTCCATTCTTTTCAGCCACCTTATGACCATTTCTCTGAATTCTTTCTCTGACAGGTTGTTAACTTCCATTTCGTTTACCTCCTTTTCTGGCGAGCCTTGCTTTTCTTTCATATGTGGGCTATTTCTTTGTCTTCCCATGGTCTCTCTTCTCTGTGTATGTGGTTATGTAGTTCTCACTCTCCTGTGTTGATTTAAAGGCACAAAATACAACACAACCAGGTGCAACGCACCAGGCACTGAACCGGAATGTAGTCAAAGTAATTGTAATTCCAAATAAAGGTGACCGCCAGAGAAAGGCAAATTTGGTGATAGCTGGGAAAAAAGAAAGAGAACCTCCCCCAGACCCACACAGAAACTCACACACCCACACTCACACAAAAAAGAAAGAGACCCCCCCAAACACATACACTCACAAAAAAGAAAGACAGGAATGCCAAAATGATAATGGGAAAAGGGGGAGAAGAAAAAAAGAAATAAAAGGAGTAAATTATAAATGTGGGGTGAAAACTCCTATAGGATAGCCCCTAATCCGAACCAAAACCTGCAACAAGTACTTGGAGATTGGTACAAATTACGTACAACTACTAATATCAAGAGAGGTGAGGGAACACAGAAGCAAAAATCTATCTCAAAAACAATGCAGATGAGGACAACAAAACAAGAAACAACACCAAAAATAAAAATAACCCCCCCTACAAGACAAACCAAAATAACAGAATAAGCAAATCAATCTCATAAACCTGCTTAAAAAATCAATATAATCAACAGTCAAGTAAACAACAACAACAGGACAGGGCTAAAAACACTTTAAGATAGTGAAGTCAGAGAAGCTAGAGGTATATATGCACTTGGATTAGGTGGTTAGAGATTAGATATATCAGTGGGGTGAAATTTTAACAGGGGGTAAGGGGAAAGAATTAGGTAAATCTAAAGCGGGAAAAGTGTAAGGGAAACAAGGCACTAAATAGGGAAAGGTTAGCCAGAGAGTGGTGGTATAAAGGTGAAGTTGAGGTAGAGTAAAAGATACTAAAGTGTAGATGAAAATAGACTGTATTCCCAAGGTCGAAGAGAAGATATAATCAATTCCCTGTCACATAAGAGTCAATTTGTGATTTGGCCCCTGGGTGGCAGTGTTTCTAGATTGACTTCTGGGTCTATTGGTCCTCTTTATCCTGAACTAAACAATACTGCCTCTCTAATGGTGACTGCTGTTTTAGCAGCCAGAACCCTCCCAAAATCTTCCGGGCTTCCCCCCTCTGTCAGGTCCAAACTGATTGCGCTCCAGGGATCAACTCTGCCACCAGCTCCAAGGGCCCTCTCCCAAGTTCACCAGCTTCAACAGCCACAGATTCTATTTCAGGTGCAGATCTCCAGGTTTTGAGTTCCAAGGTGCAGATCTCCCAGACTGCCAGCCCCCTCAGTTTCGCGCCCAAAGTACCCCCAGGGAAATCTGACCTTTCCTTGCTGGAGTTTAGAGCTCCCTGGGCTCTGCGCGCCACCTGGTCGCCGGTGCTCCGGGAGCCCCAGAGGTCCCGCCGGTACCCCGAACGGCAGCTGTCTAAAAGGCATCTTTGAAACAAAGACATTTGAACATACAGTGGATATTAGGTGATATTAAGGGATTACCTTAACTTTTCAAAGTGTGACAATGGCTGAATATTTACTTCTTTTTAAAAGATACTCATCAGAGGATATTTAAGTGAGAAACAACTTGCTTTGAAAGTATGGTGTTGTCCTGGCCCAGCCTTCCCTGCACCACAGACACCTCAAGGACAGAGCCTCTCCTGCTAGCTAGGCCCTGGAAACGTCATGTGCAGAGGCGTGGTCCGTGCTTGCCGCCGCCTGCCTGCTCCACTGACCCAGCACCTGGGCCTGACGACTCAAAGCCCCGCCTTGTGCTCATTACCCAAGGTGCCCTGGGCACTCATTTGCATGTCCCATATGACAGGTAGACCCCGCAGCTCAGTTGCAGCCTAGCTATCAGAGCAGCCAACATGCGAGCCTCCTGAGGAGATTCCATGGTATCAAATTCCCCTAACCATCCCAAGGTCACTGCAAAAGGTTACAACTCAGTCAGCGTAACTGAAAAGGAGGGATCTCACCAGCCCTTAAGTACCGTGCGGGTGGACTTTATAGCATGCTTGCTTTGGCAGCACATATACTAAAATTGGAATGTTACAGAGAATATTAGCATGGCCCCTGCGCAAGGATAACACTCAAGTTTGTGAAGCATTCCATATTTTGCACCCAGCTCTTTGCTGGCCTCCCCTCTTGGCGTGCCCTGGCCACTCCCCCCACTCCTTATTGGCTGGTAGTGTAGCAAAAGTGCAGTCACTTCTAGTATATAGGATAATTGCTATGTGAGATAAATACATTTTAAAATATCCAAAACCTGTGGTTGCTCATCCCCACACTTCGTTTTTTCAAAGGCTCTTCACATTTGGAATATTCTTTGTCTCTATCATATCCTTTCTTTCCTTAATATTCTACTTCAAAATCATAGTCTAATTTAGTCTCTGCAGAACAATAGCACTTGACTTCTATCACTCTGCAAACCTTATCACCCTAAACCCACTTTTCCCCTCTTTTCCTATGTCGTTTCACATGATCATCCTCTCTCAGTCATCCAAATTACAAAATTTGTAGTTATGCTTGATTTTTTCTTCACCCCACCCAGCACACTCACTCAACAAGTTCAATCTAGTCCATTATCAAAATATTTCCTAATATAAGCCTCAGCTCTTCCCTACCCACCTAGGCAAACTATTACTAAATAAGGTATTTTAAATGCTTATTTTTTTCTTTCTTGAAATAATGTTATATTTTCTAATTTTCTTGTCTTTCAATGTAAGTTCCATTTCTTATATGCCTTTTCTGTTGTTTCAGAATTTTGGGTATTAAATGTACATACAGTTTCCATTATAGGATTGAATTTAGATACTTGAACTTTGTATTTCTATCACATCATTAAAATGCTTCAAGAAAATGATTAAAATTATGTATTAAATAACACAGTAGCCTCTGATGCTTAAGTATTCTTATATACATGAGCAATTTGAGGTTAATTCTCAAGTGTACATTAGCAAGGAATCAGCCTGCCCTCCAAGCACATTACAATATGCCCTTTCTTAATAGCTTGATTGTAATATCACATGTAAACCTGCTTAATAGTCAACTTCCTATTTGAATTTATATTTTTAAAAAGATTAGCAATAGTGCTTTAGAAACTGTTTTATTTAATAGCCAAGAATATTTCTATTTATATATAGGCTGAAGCTTTTGACGCAACATGGGTACAAAAGAGTAGAAAACTACCTAAAGGTCAATCTCATGTTAAAAGACACTGAGTGCTAAAAAAAAAAATTAGTGTATTCCACATGAATATGGTATATTTACCTTTGGTGAAACTTTTGCTTTAAGGAAGTTCTGACTTTTAAAACAGATACAAAAATTACTGTTTTTCAAATGATGTGTAAAGTTGTGGTGGTTTACCACAAGTTGATAATTTAAGAACTCTTTTCCTGAGCATTGTCTATCTCCTCTCACATTAGTATCATTTATAGCACCCAAAATGCATTTGAATTCAGTGGGTTTCCTGAAACTCCAGAAAGGACACATTACATATCTTTTGCAAAGTTAATGTCTTTTTATTTGCATAAAAATACAATTCCATCTCAGCTTCCAATCAAAGGCAATAGGAGATTATTGTGGATCTCTCATCTAGAGATTTTCATATCTAAATGGATCATGAGGATGGAGCCTCACATTCATTACTGACTTTTTGCCTTTTATTACTTGATTATACACACTACCAAAGAATATCTGAGCTTAGAAAAATCATCTCTCAACAAGATGCAGGAGCTTATTTGGAATATATAATCTCTGATATGTTTTATAACAAAATTCCATCGGCCTTTTTTTCAAAGTCAAAGAGAAATCTCTATACAGATTCTGAGGATGGAACATGTTTCTAAACATGACTCTTTAAATTTGTGCTCTAGGTAATTATTAGAATTCCCCTTTTAGGTGATTATATAAAGTTGGCAGCCATAACACTTTGATCTTGCCATTGTTCCCTGCCTATAAGAACTTGAAAAGTGTTTAAAATGATTAGTTGCTAGATGACCCATCCATGCTCAGGTCCCAGAGCAGGACTTGTTTATATTTCTTGAACTTCAGATATTGACAGGGAGTGAAGGGCATTATAGTCATCTATTCATTCAGTAGTCCTTTATTGATAAGGTGAAATATGTCCTGGTGTGCCTAAGATAGTTTCTGCTTCTACCTATTGCCCTGGTTTAATTATTAATAGTATTGTGAAAAGGCGTCCTTTTGTTGTGGTTTACCCCCATTTTACATAGGATTCCTCAAAAAGTCAAATTATGGAGTCATTTATTAAAAGCCAGAGGCATACGAGTGGCTAATGCTCTTCAAACATCACAGCCCCAAACAGCTCAACACGTCTGGCTTATATTGGCAGAATATCACAAAAGTGTTGATTACATCTTTGGGTCTAGAATGAGGAACCTGCTTTGTGAAAAAAACAGTTTTTTTACAGAAGCAAATATTGATCAAGTTAGTATCTAAGAATCACTAAGTCAACAGAAACACATTATCTGGGACCACCTGGACAATTAGAATAATTGTGCTGTCCATATTCTGGGATCACTGAGTCAACAGGAATGTACTATCTACTTGAGGCAATTTAGGGTGTGTTCTGATTCTGGGACCACTGAGTCAACTGTAACTCAGTTATCTGTAGCTACTGAGACAATTTAGGATGATTGTCCTGTCCTGGTTCCCAGAGGAATGTGCTTCTATGACCAGTGAGATCACAATCATTGGGATATTCAAGTCATCATCAATGGAGTATTGGAATAGCATACATAAGTTCCAGAAAATCAAAATAACTTTCTATTGTTTTAGCAAACAAATAAGTACAGAACTCAAACAGCAGTTTCTACCTGAGATGATTGCTACCATACTTCACTTTTGGACGGTAAGTTATGTGGTAAGACTTTTAACTAAAGACTACATATATGCTAGGTTTAGTTAAGGTTCCAGGTAATAGACAAAAAAATCCTTTCCCTGTCTATAATTATAGAAGCAAAAGTAGATCACATTAGCCCAGGTGTGTCCAGGACTTGAAAGCACAGTAAATGAGGATATTGTTACCCGTGAGTACCAATACAGAAAAACAGCCAAGCTGATAATATAGGTTAAAAAGCCAAAATAGCTGGAGGCAGACGGGGATGGCTACACTGAGACTGCTAGTGTTACTGATTGAGATTACTGGCAAAGACTTTGGTCCTTCTAATCAACACACACAAAGACTTTAAGGTCAATGAAAATGAAAGCAAATAGGATTTATTAAAGATACACTCCAAGCAAGGAGTGTTATTATAATAATCAGAACCCTCGTAAGGTGCATTGAGGCCATGTCCTTTTCCTCTGTCCTTGAGCCAAGAACCAGCTAGTTTCAAACCTGCCTGCTGGTGGTCTGGTGGTCTGGTGGTCTGCTGGCTTCTGGACCAGCCATAGAGAGGTGGTCTGAAGGCAATGTTGGTCTGACCCCCTGTTCAGGTGCCTGGGGCAGGCCTCACCCCAGCTGCTTAAGACTAACTTTCTACCTAAGACTAGGAAATTACCTAGTTACTTTGAGATAAGAGTTTTGTCTTTTCTTTTTTTCTTTATTGTTCAGTTTATTAATTACATTGTTTCCCCTTTTTATCCCCCTATAGCTCCCCTCCACCCTGTACCTATCCCACCCTCCACCCTCACCTCCCCCTCCCCAATGTCCTCTCCCATTGTTGCAAGATTTTTGTCCAATCTCTTGCTGTACTTCCAACAACACTTTTCTCCTCAAGAATTGTCAGTCCATTCCCTCTCTATGTCCATGTTTCTGTTATAGTCACCAGTTTATCTTGTTCATCAGCCTATCAATTCACTTGATTATAATGTTCATTTGTTGATAGATGTGTATTTGTTATTCATAATTTATATTTTTACCTTTTTCTTCTTCCTCTTCTTAAAGAATATCTTTCAGCATTTCATATAATACTGGTTTGGTGGTGATGAACTCCTTTAGCTTCTTCTTATCTGCGAAGCACTTTATCTGATCCTCAATTCTGAATGATAGCTTTGCTGGATAGAGTAATCTTGGTTGTAGATTCTTGCTATTCATTATTTTGAATATTTCTTGCCACTCGCATCTGGCCTGCATCGTTTCCTCTGAGAAATCCGCTGACAATCGTATGGGTGCTCCCCTGTAGGTAACCAACTGTTTTTCTCTTGCTGCTTTTAATATTCTCTCTTTATCTTTTGCTCTTGGCATTTTAATTATGATATGTCTTAGTGTGGTCCTCTTTAGATTCCTATATTTTGGGGTTCTGTGTACTTTTTGGGCTTTTAAGTCAGTTTCTTTCACCAGGTGGGGGAAGTTTTCAGTCACGATTTCTTCAAGTAGGTTTTCATTAACTTGCTCTCTCTCTTTTTCTGGCACCCCAATAATTCGGATGTTGGCATGCTTGAGGTTGTCCCAGAGGCCCCTTACGCTATCTTCAATTATCTGAATTCTTTTTGTTTCTTGCTTTTCCAGCTGAGTGAATTTTGGTTCTTTGTATTTCAAATCTTTGACTTGGTTCTTGTGGCCCTCTGGACTGCTTTTAGGACTTTGTGTAATATTTTCTATTTCAGTCTGTGTATGCTTGATTTCTAGTTGGTCCTTTTTTTATCCGTGAGGGTCTGGTTCGTATCTTCAGAGGTCTTGTTCATTTCCTTGAGGGTCTCATTCATTTCCTTGAGGTTCTCATTCATTTCCTGGTTGGTCTTGTTTATTTCCTGGTAATTCTCATTAAGTTGATCGGCCTTTTGTAGGAGCCTCTTGAAAAGCCTTATAACCGTGGTTTTGAACTCTATGTCTTGTCGTCTTTTCTCCTCCATTTCTTTCACACCTGATTTCTTTCCATATCTCTGCATGGTGGCTGCTTTATGTGGTAGATATCCTCAAAGGGACAGTGGCTCAGCCTCCCCAGTTACCTGAGGTGGGTACTCTTACTGCAATCCTTTATGGTTGTATTCAGTATTTTTGAATTTAAACCCAGCTTGTTGTTGTTAGCCCTAGGAGGGTTTGACCTCCAGGCCAATTGACTGTGAAGGGAAACTGTGTTCAGGTCGGATGGGCAGAGTCTCTGAGCTGCGCAGGCAGCATCAGCATCAGCTGCGTCCTATGCGGTGCTCGCACGCGCGGGTCTGTGTTGGATGGGGATGGCTGCAGACACCTCCAAGAGAAAGCCGCTAGTCTCTTCCCCTTGCCAGACAACTCTGCCTTTCCCCAAATGTGCCTGCACACTAAAAGTCTAGGCCAAGGTTGTAAAATAGATGGTTTCCGGAACCAGGAGACAAGTTTCCAGGGGGCAAGTCACGGGTTTGCGCGACCCTTGCGACTAGGAGCCTCTGCCGCGCTCCGCTTCCAGGGTGCGTCCCCCGGACCTCGGACCTTGCCTGGCACTGGGGAGTCCATGTAGTGGGACGTCTCCGCCCTCCCCGTAGGAGAAATCTGGCCGGGGGTGCTGCTCCAGCTCCAGCCCTCATGCACAACCAGGGCGGCTCCTAACCTGTTTCCGTCTGAAAGGCTGTGCTCCCGCCGCTCCTGAGTCTCAGCGTCCCACCTTTACTCTTATTAGTGGAGTTTTCATTCAGCCAGCTTTCCGGTGATTCTGGGTGCTGTCTGTTCTGCTGTTATGTTGTAGTTCTTAAATCGTTGCGCGGGGCAGAACAATAGGTGTTTACCTATGCCGCCATCTTGGTGCTCCCTCTTAGATATAAGAGTTTTGTCTTTTCAATACCCTAGAAATAATGAGATAGTATTGTAAGGGGAGAAATAATTTTTAATGTACCCTTATAGGTTCTTGGATGAGACTCTGCCAAGACAGATTAACTGGAGGAAAAAAAAAGTTTAATTACATGAATACTCCTATGTACATAGGAAATACCAGAGAAACTGAGTAACCCCCTGAAATGGCCAAAACCACTACCTTAAGTAACACCTTCAGTGAAAGACAAAAGATGCGTATTGTGCTGGGTGGTAGGGGAGGCCCATTTTGGGAGGTTTTCAGTGAAAGCACAGTAAATGAGGATATGATTGCTATGCAGATTTAAGTCTCTACCTTTTCCATTGATAAGAGTTTCTAGAGATTTTGAGTCATCCTTTTTTTTCACAGTACAGAGAAGGAGACCCTCATATGGAGCCCTCCCTTATAAATATAAATGTCTCTTCAAGTTTTTAGAACTTTTCTTATGTCTGTTATTTCATAAAAAGACTCAGCCTAAAATAATTCTTATGCCAAAGAAACACATCTTCGGGTGGTAAATTCTGCTCCTTTTCAGTATTTTAGAAAAGAATCACACTGTAATTATAACTACAGTTGAGGCCCGGTGCACAAAATTCATGTACGGGGTGGGGGTGTCCCTTAGTCCAGCCTGCACCCTCTCCAATCTGGGACCACTTGAGGGTTGTCTGATTGCTCATTTAGGCCCGATCCCGGTAAGATTGGGACTAAATGGGCAATGGGACATCCTTCTCACAACCCAGGACTGCTGGCTCCAAACTGCTCACCTGCCTGCCAGTCTGATCACCCCCTAACCACTACCCTACCAGCCTAATTGATGTCTAACTGCTCCCCTGCCAGCCTGTTTGTCCTGAACTTCCCGTCTCTGCTGGCCTGGTCACCCCTAACTGCCCTCTCCTGCAGGCTTGATTGCCCCCAACTGCCCTTCTTTGCAGGCCTGGTCCCTTCCAACTGTCCTCCCCTGCTGGCCTGATGGCCCACAACTGCCTTCCCTTGCAGGGCCTGGAACCTCCCAATGGCCCTCCTCTGCTGGCCAACTTGTGGTGGCCATCTTGTGTCCACATGGGGACACAGATCTTTGACCCACATGGGGGCAGCCCTCTTGTGTGTTGGAGTGATGGTCAATCAGTGTATTTCTCTTTTATTAAATAGGATAGAGGCCTGGTGCACGGGTGTGGGCCAGCTGGTTTGGCCTTAAGAGTGTCCCAGATCAGGTTGGGGGTTCCCTTGGGGTGAGGGGCAGCCTGGGTGAGGGGCCTGTGGAGATTTGCAGGTTGGCCATGCCCCGCCAGTGACCCAAGTGGAGGCCCTGGTATCTGGGATTAATCTATGTCTACAATTGAAACTTTGTAGCCTGGAGTGGAGCCAAGCCTTCTGCTTGCTCCGTGGTGGCAGCCATTTCTGTTTGAAACTCTGGAGTGGAGGCCTAGGCCAGCAACAGCAGGCTGAAAGCTTGGCTTCCCCTGTTGCCAGGGAAACCCAAGCGTCTGTTCTCTCCAGCTCAGTGGCTGCCGCCATTTCTGTATCTTTTATAACTGAAACTTTGTAACATTGAGTGGAGGCCTAGGCAGGCAATGGCAGGCAGAAAGCTTGGCTTCCTCTGTTGCCGGGGAAACCCAAGCCTTCCTCCCGCTCTCAGTGGCAGCAGCCATCTTGGTTGGGGTTTATTTGCATAATATGCTCCCGATGGGCTGGTGGGCATGGCTGGTGGGCGTGGCTGTGGGTGTGGCAAAGTTATGGTCAAATTTGCATATTACTCTTTTATTAGATAGGATGTTATCAGTATTTCATATAGTATATATGTGTACCTTAATGAAATAGCCAATTGAACATAATCTGGTTCGTGTATGGTGCTTAATTAGTCTATTCCTAAGATCCTCTCCACCCCTTCTTGTTTTCCCACTTAAATTATTAAGCCCCCAAATCCTTAAATGTAGGTCCATGTTTAAACTCACATCAGTAAAACAATCTTTTCAAATGCCAAAACAACAGGCTGAGTATTATAGTCCTTTGAAGGCACAAAGGATAATGAAATTTCAGTTCATGTAAGGTCCAGGAGCATGGGAACTATGGCTGCTTTTTTAAGAGGTTAAGGAAAGTGGTTTTATCTCAGATGCTTCCTATTAAGAGCTGCTGCATAATATAGTGAAAAATATAAGGAATTTTCAATCAGAAAATTTGTACCAGGGTCGTACGTATTAACTAAGTGAGCTTAATTCAATTTTTCACCTCTCTGAACATTACATTCTCATAAAGAAAATGCAGATTTCACAGGGTTATTTTTAGGATCAAATGAGTTAAAGTATAATTATGGAGTTGAAGATGCTAGCAATAAACCCTAAGGATTGCTCATACATCCTCATTTTCTTGGATGTATGGGAGTATTAAATCCCATTTTTAATACTCCTTTGCAATTGGTCAGACTCAGCTGTATCAAAGATATTTCTTCTCTTGCTCATTTATTTTCTTTATCATAATTGACATATAAGCCAAAGAAATGTGAGTGTCAGTACACACAGTTTTTTGTGGTTGAATCCAGTTAACTATGCTCTTAGATTTATTATAAGTGTAATTAATGACACTTGTCTACCCACTTCAGTTCCCAGCTAGTTGTTTTATTGCCATGAGGGAAAAAGTCATAGTTTATTTTTATCTACTTGCTAAAAGCAAGGGTTTTTCAAATATACTGAGCTAGCATGATTCTGCCATCTAAGGAAATAGCATGTTTGCTCTGAGTAGTAATTGCTCAAAGCAATTGGGAATAAGTGCACTGATTCATACTAGTCATGATTAGCTGGCCCATATTTTATTTAAAATGACATCTCTACCTGGCAAAATAGTCTTATAGTCCTTTATTTGTATTCTAGAAACCATTTCTTTTCCAACAGCTGAAAGCATTCACAACTGAGAATGTGAATCCTATTTAATAAAGATGTAATATGCAAATGGTCGTTACGCTGTGAATTGTAATGACCAACAGTGTAATGACTGGATAATGGATCAGCAGGAGGGTGGAGCAGTGAGCTACAAGTAGGTGGCAGAGAACTACAGGAGGGGGCAGGGCAGCAAGCTATGAATGGAGGTGAGGGTAGGGGTGAAGGGGTAGCTACAGGAGGACAGGGCAGCAGTGGGGAGAACTACTGGAGGATGGCATCGAGCTACTGGTGAGCTGCTAGAGCACAAATTTGTGTGCAGGGCTACTAGTTTTTAAATAAATAATTATAAATTAGAATTCTAATTAGAATTAAACATTCAGTTCAAAATCTGAGAAAGTAAAAGTAAGCCCAAGCCACTAATCTTTAGAAGACAAAGGCCAAAGAGCCAATACAGCATGTTTATTTTATACTGCAAAAACCAGGAAGTTTTACTAAAGGTCAAGACAAAGGAGATTTTGTGCATTCTTGGATGGGCCTGAGTTGTATTTGTTCCTGGTGTTTGAGTGGCTTTAGATAACGAAACTTACCACCAGGCACATGGGCTGAAGGTCAAGCTGACAACACTCCTGCCTCTGGCAAAGAGTGTTTCCAGGATATGGCTCTGCCAACACCATTGGATTCAGCTGACAATAATTAAAGAAATGCCTTTCCAAGTGCTCTCTACAACCTACTCTATGCCAAGCATCATTTTATATTCTATCTAATAAAATAGAAACATGCAAATTCACCGTACCTCTGCTATGCTACCAGCCAATAGGAGCAATATGCAAATTAATCCCAAGCAAGATGGCAGGCAGGCCCCCTCCGCCCAGAGCCAGCCAAGGTGGCACTGCAGGCAGTGGGAATCCCCATCGCAGCCCCATCCCCAGCAGGGGACCCGGCCTCCCGCCACCCACAGTGAAGCCTGGCCATGGGAGGCAGGGGTCCGGATTGCAGCCCCATCATGGAGGACTGGGCAGGCAAGGTGGGCAGTGCTGAGGCCACAATCAGTAACCGGGCAGGCAGGGGAGAGGGTGGTGGCAGCACCTGATGCTGACCCCAGGGTCTAGGCCACCATCAGGGTCGGGCAGGCCTGGCAGGCAGCATCTGACACCACTGGTGGAGTCCAGGCCATCATTGGGGATGGGCAGGGCAGACTGGCTACTCCTGACACAGCTCACTGGCTCCAGGCCGAGATCAGTAACAGGGCAGGCAGAGGAGGGTGGGCGGCAGTGCCTGATGCCTCCCAGGGGTCCAGTCCACCATGGGGGATGGGACGGGTTTGGAAGGCAGTGCCCGAGGCTGCCCAAGGGATCCAGGCTGCCATCAGGATCAGACGGGCCTGGCAGGTAGCGCCTGACTCCACCTGTAGGGTACAGGCAGCCTTCGGGGTTGGGCAGGGTGGGCTGGCTGCACCTGATGCTGTCCACTGGGTCAAGGCCAAGATCAGTAACAGGGAATTCATGGGAGGGCGGGGTAGCTATGCCTGACTCTGCCCACGGGGGCCAGGCTGCCATCGGGGACGTGGGTAGGCAGGGGTAGCCAGGATCTCTGGGATCACTGTATGCCCCCAGGCTGCTTGTGCACACCTGTGGAGCAGGCCAGCGTTGAACATTTTAATGGACTGAGCCCAGTCCCTGGAGAAAAGAGGGCAGTGGGCAGTTAGCAGGCACCAGGGCTTAGAAGGGACTGGGAGCAACCTGCAGGCATGCTACCATGAAGAGCTGGTGAACCATGATGGCTGATGGATGCACGCAAAGGTGCAGATGAGGCAGCTCTCGCTGGCGCTGAGCTTGAAAAATGCATCAACAGCCTGATGGACTAAATCATCTTTCTGAAGAAGGTGCATGAAGAGATCACTGGACTTCAGGCACAAATCCAGTACACTCAGATCTCTGTGGAGATGGACATGTTCTCCAAGTCCAACCTCTCTGCTGGCTCAAGAACGTCTGTCTCCAGTATGAGAAGCTGGCTGCCAAGAACATACAAAATGCCGAAGAATGATACAAGAGCGCTTCACCATGCTGACTGAGAGCATTGTCAAGAACATCTATGAAGTAGCCAAGACCCTGGAGATGGAAGCATGCCAGGGCATGAACTAAGCTCTGGGAAAGCAGCTGGGAGAGCTGGAGGATAAGCAGAACTCAGGTGTTAGTGCTATTCCGGACACAATCAACAAATTAGAAAATGAGTTGAGAACTAGAAAGAGTGAAATGGCATGATATTTAAAAGAACACCAGGACCTCCTCATTGTGGCTTTGGACACTGACATTGCAGCTTACAGGAAACTCATGGAAGGTGAGGAGACTTGGCTCAGTTTCACCACCGTAGGAAACATAGCCAGCTGCTACTCCCACAGTTCCCAGGTAGTTGGTTGATCTGCCTACGGTGGTTTACAGACCAGCTTCTACTTGATGTCCACTGGCTCCTTCCCTTCTTAATACACTAGCCACGTCCAGGAGGAGCAGATTAAGGTGGAAGAAACCATGGAGGCTGCAAAAGCTGAGGAAGCTAAGGATGAGCCCGCCTCTGAAGGAGAAACTGAAGAGGAGGAGAAGGAAAGGAAGAAAAAGAAAGTGTCAAGGAAGAATTTGAGGATGCAAAGGAGGAAGAAGAAGGTGAAGGTGAAGGAGAATATGCCCAAGAAGCTGAGGATGAGAAGAAAGATGAAGGTTCTGGGGAGGAGTAAGAAACCAAGAAAAGATTGAGCTCTCCTTTCCTTACTTATTTCAGGAGTAATCCTCCTGAAACCAGGTCAACCCCATCACCAACAAAGCAGTTGAGTGCCCGATACTAAATAAATTAAGAAGTCAGTATATATAACATATGTATAATATATATATATATAACATTCTGAGGTTTAACATTAAATGTTGTGCAATGACATTTCTTCTTATGCAGAGTATCTGTTTGCTTTCAGAGTGGCTTCCTGGCTTGCTGCCAGCCTGAGCATGTTCCATGCTTATGAGTTCAGGATCTATGACAATGTGAATAATTCAGATGTTTACAATAAAAGCACATGAATACATAAATTCACTGATGTTAATCTTAAACTTTATGGAAAAAATAGTCCTTTGAGTCTTTGGTGGTTAGAAATTAAAGACCTCAAATCATGTGCAATAAACAGTAAATAAAGTTACACTGAATGACAAAAAAAAAATACGTTAGGGGCAAGGAAACATTCAAAGAACTGGGGAACCATTCCCAGATCAGGAAGGGAAGTCACAGGGTATATATTATTGCTATGAATACAGTATTTCCTACTACTTACAACATATACAATGTAATGTATTAGATACCTTCCTACCGCATGAAGTATGTATTTTCATAGAGCAATACTGGTACATATGTTATAGTTATGGCAATATATCATATCCTGTCTATATTAATAAAAGGGTAATTCTAATTAGACCATGAGACCTTCCATAAGTCTTTCTGGACAAAGCCATGGTGGCGGAGCCGAGGCAGAGGCAATTAGGAGTGATCAGGCCAGGAGGGGAAGGCAGTTGAGGGTGATCAGGCCAGGAGGGAAGGGAGGTTGGGGGTGATCAGGCTGGTGGGGGGGGCAGTTGGGGCCAAGCAGGCCAGCAGAGGGGACCAGTTGGGGCAATCAGGCCAGCATATGGAGTGGTTAGGGGTGATCAAGCAGTCAGGCAGGTGAGCGGTTAAGAGCCAGCAGTCATAGATTGCGAGGGGGTTGTCCAACTGCCAGTTTAGGCCTGATCCCACCGGGGTCTCAGATTGGAGAGGATGCAGGCTGGGCTGAGAGACAACCCCCACACCCCCTGCATGCACGAATTTCATGCACAGGGCCACTGGTTAGTAAATATCAGTTAACAAAATTCCTGCCTTTGAGGAACACACATTCTACTAGACTCTAGTGGAGTGACAATAACTCTACACATCATAAATGAAGTATATAGTATCTTGCAACTTTTAAGTTCATTGAAAGTAAAAATAAAGAGAATCAAGTTGTGAGATAGCAGAAGGAGGCATATTTGTATCTTTTGTCAATGTACTTTTCACCAGAAAACAACTAATGCTTAAAAATTACTAATACAAATAGCATTTGGATCTCTTAAATATCTATGAGTTTTTACAGTACAAAATTGTTCATTTTCCTTGACATCTCATAAGTGTATTAATAATTATACACTTATAATTATAAAATATAGCTAGGACAGAAGCAAAAGAGAAACATGCCATATTAGATATGATGTTATCTATTTAGTTCCAAAGGTGATGTCATGTCAGCCATATTCATAAAACTGTGTTCTGACACTGTACACTAGAAACATCATCTTTAATTACTTCAGGAAGAGCAGCTGCTGCCTGAGTACTGCTTTCGATCTAGTGTAGAACCAATTTATTTTAGTTATGTGATAACTATGATAGATTCAATAATGTTCCAACATATCTGTACAATCATGTTTATTTTGCAGGTCACTGTTGCTTTCACAATAGAATTATATTTTGTTTTACATGCCTCTAATGATCTGTTGTTACCAATACAAAAGGTGTTAGCAACATCAAGAAGATTTTAGCCACTAATGCAGTTATTAAAGCAATAGGCATGTTCTCAATCTCTTTGCAAAATTGCTTTTGTGTCTCATTTAGAACTCAATTTAAGAATGCTACTAAATGCCAGACTTCTTGCAAAGTGCTGTAAGGAATATGATGAACAAATCATGTGCCCCACCCTCCAGGAAACACCCCTTAGAAGGGTTTGCAAAGGTCCCAGCTGCTACAAATTTGTCAGTAATTAAAACATGTCAGTAATTAAATATACAAACTAGATGCTTTGAACTACATTCTGATTTGAGCATTGTTAACTAGCCTTTTCTAGATTTCAGAGATTATATCATTCCAGCTTGAGCTTATATTTTTATTTGCTTATTTTTCTCCTATGAAATCATACTTGCAGATTTGAAAATGGCAGCAATGAATGAGGACTGGAGAAGAGGTGTGATCATAGCTGTAGGCCAAGCAATCAAAGATAATCCTTGGCAATGCTGAAGAATAAGGAAAAGAAAGAAAGGGATTACACAGAGGAATCTTTTGTTGGTTTGATAAGAACCAGGCGATAAAGCAGAAGCTACTAACCTTTTGTGCCAGGGCTGTCTTGTCAGAATGATGTATTTAAATATATGAAGTAAAATGAATAGCATTAAAAGGAAAATAGTGAAATGCAAATATCAAAAATTTTATTGTCACACAGTAACATATATATGCTTCTTTATTAGAACATCCTATCTAATAAAAGAGTAATATGCAAACTGACCATACCTCTGATCAAGCCATGCCCACAGTCATGCCCATCAGCCAATCAGGAGCAAATATACAAATAAACCCTAACCAAGATGGCTGCGGCCACTGAGAGCAGGAGAGAGGCTTGGGTTTCCCTGGCAATGGAGGAAGCCAAGCTTTCTGCCTGCCCTTGCTGGCCTAGGCCTCTTCTCAATGCTGCAAAGTTTCAATTATGGAAGATATACCCCAACAGAAATGGTGGTAGCCATGGAGCTGGAGAGAGCAGAGGCTAGGGTTGCCCAGAAGGTAGAGGAAGCCAAGCTTCTGCAGCCCTAGTGCCTAGGCCTCCACTCCAGGCTACAAAGTTTCAATTGTAGAACATAAATTAATCCCAGGTCCCAGGAACTCTGCTTAGGACTCTGGAGGGCGTGGCCGGCCTACAAGCCACCAGAGGCTCCTTGCCCAGGATGCCCCATGCCCAAAGGGAACCCTCACCCTAATCTGGGACACTCATCAGGGCAAACCAGCTGGCCCCCCACCCATGCACCAGGCCTCTATACTATATAATCCTATATAATAAAAGAGTAATTTGCAGATTGACCATCACTCCAATACACAAGATAGCTGCTTCCATGTGGTCAAAGATCCTGCCCCCATATGGACACCAGATGGCCACCATAAGATAGCCAGCAGGGTAGGGCATTTGGGAGGGACCAGACCTGCAAGGGAGGGCAGTTGGGGGTGATTAAGCCTACAGGGGAGGGCAGTTAGAGGTGACCAGACTGGCAGAGGGGGAATGTTGGGAGCAATCAGGCTGGCATGGGAGCAGTTAAACATCAATTAGGTTTACAGGGTAGTGGTTAGGGGGTGATCATGCTGGCAGGCAGAAGCGGTTAGGGGCAATCAGCGAGGCAGGCAGGTGAGCAGTTTGGAGCCAGCAGTCCTGGATTGTGAGAAGGATGTCTGACTGCCCATTTAGGCCTACCAGGATTGGGCCTAAACAGGCAGTCAGACATACCATCGAGAGGTCCCAGATTGGAGAGGGTGCAAGCTGGGCTGAGGGACATCCCCTGCCCCTCATGCATGAATTTCACGCACCAGGCCTCTAGTCTTATCTAATAAAAGGGTAATATGGAAATTTACTGTAACTACAACACACAAGATGGCCACCCCATGTGGTCAAAGATGGCTGCTCCCATGTGGACACAAGATGGCTACCACAAAATGGCTGGCAGGGGAGGGCAGTTGTGGGCGATCAGGCCAGCAGGGGAGGGAAGTTGTGAGGGACCAGTCCTGTAGGTGAGGGCAGTTGGTGGGGATCCAGGCTTGCAGGGGAGGACTGCTGGAAACCAATCATTGTCTCACTAATTAGAAAGGTGTGGACAAGGAACCCAAAAGGCTGATCAACCTTGAAGCTCTAAAAGGTCAGAGCCAACCACTCCCTCTCTAACTGAGACAATGGTAGCTGAAGCATCTTCTCCACCAAATAATCATGTCAATCCTTACTGATAAGATAATCTGCTTATTGCCTGCCTAAGGGCAATGGGTATATCCCAAACCCGAATTAAAGGAATGGCAAGGCCGAGGCAGAGAGTTGTTCTCTCTTGTGCTTCTGCCTGGCCCCCATATCCCAAATTAATACTTTTCTGGTCTCTTTTCATTTGTGTGCGGCCTTCTCCAGAACCCAAACCTTGAGTTGAAACCTTGAACCATGCACGACGTGAAAGGGGTTTGCACAGAGGACAGTTGGGGGCACCATGCCTAAAGGGGTGGGTAGTTGTGGGGACCAGGCCTGCAAGGGAGGGCAGTTGGGGGGACCATGGGTATAGGGGAAGGCAGTTGAGAAGGACCAGACCTGCAGGAGAGGGCAGTTGGCGGAGTCCAGACCTGCAGGTAAGTTTGGGGGAACCAGGCCAGTAGGGAAGAGCAGTTAGGGGTGACCAGGCTGGCAGGGGAGTGCAGTTGTGGGTGACCAAGCCTGCAGTGGAGGGTAATTGAGGGTGACTAGGCCTTCATGGGAAAACAGTTAGAGGCAACCAGGCTATCAGGGGAGGGCAGTTATGGGTCACCAGGGTAGCAGGGGAGGGGAGTTAAGGGCTGACCAGCTGGCAGGGGACCAGTTAGGCATTGAACAGGCTGGCAGAGGAGGGATTATGGGGTGATCAAGCTGGCAGTCAGGTGAGCGGTTGGGACTCAGCACTCCTGGATTGTGAGAGGGCTGTCTCGGGTTCGATAGGGTACAGGCTAGGTTGAGGGACACACACACACCCCATGCAAAAATTTTGTGCACCAGGCCTCTAAATTATAAAATTAGTGTATCTAACAACACCTCTAATTTTAGTATTGAGTATAAATGACATTTTGAGATATCTGCAACAACTGTGATGTGATATAAAAATATCTGTGATTTCTTGTGATGTCAAAGTCACAGAGTGGTTTGTTGCCTTCAGAGATAACTGAAGGATATGCTAAGTTTCTCTGGTTAAGTTTTACTCATTATAAAATACACCAAATACATGTTTCTACCCTCTGCTCCTGTCTCATAGTAGACATGTAATTTCTAACAATGCTTAGTGTCATTCGGCAATTTAATTTCCTAGAGCCTTACAAAAGCAACATCTTATAACTGCACACATTTTTCACAGAAGCATGAACCTCATTATGCCCTTCAAACTCCCTGCACCAGTACTACTTGGCTCGTGATAACGTGCATTTAGTTAAACAGTTTTATTTACCCAATCTTGGATCTCATAAATATGCCACTATTAACTGTCAACTTCAAAACCACAAAAATCATGTAACACTAAACACTTCTGCAGCTGGCCAGAAACACACATACAAGATATGGAACCAAGACAGCTTTATTAAGACATACAGTCAGGCTTAAGTGGTTTACAAAGTCTAAACATTATTAAAAAATCAAGTGGTTAACAACTGACAACAAAAACACAAACTCCTGTGCTCTCTTATTACAGGAGTAGGCTGTCAAAGCTAGTGCTCAGAGAAAAAAAATCATGAAAACTGTGTCAACAAAGCTAGAACATCTGTTGGGAAGCAGACAGCTGACTCCATCAGAGCTCAAATAAAAGTGAGGCATGCTGTTTGATTCATGTTCTTGGTGTGGAAACATATGTCATTCAATTTCTGGAGTACTTTAATCTATGACACCTTCAAGAAATATTTATCAAATGACAAAGTAGAGTCATTCACTCATTGAAAATAGAAGAATGAAGAATCAAACCTGTAATACACATCTGAGACATCCTAGATTCTCTCAGGAAGGTTAGCAACACAGAACACATGAACACAGTAGCTTCAAAGACAACTGCTTTGCTGCTGTGCAGAAACTAGTGACCTTGAAGGCAGAAAATAGCAGAAGTGTTGCCTTTTAAAGCAACTAGAGATGACAGTGATTCCCACAAGATAAACAAAAGAAATGGAAGAAAAGAATAGGAAAGGAAAGGAAAAGTTGCACCCTGGTGCTTAGGGAAAGTGCCCTTGAGGCAGGGAAATGGTTACATAATGTACCCAAACACTTGGTCCTCAGCCATGGGGTGCCAGATACCTCAGAGTTCCTATACTCCATGTGTGGCTCACAAACACAAAGCTACAAAACCCATAATGGCTTGGAAAGTGTGAACATCATCTTCCCCCATGTTTTTTTGTTTGTTTGTTTGTTTAAAGTATTACACATAGTAGTATATACGTGTCCTTTATTTCTCCCATTGACTTTTCCCCAGCCTCCCTTACCTCCCGTCACATACCCTCATTCGACCCCCTCAGGGTCTTGTGTTAATTGGTTGTGCTTATATACATGCATACAAGTCCTTCAGTTGATCTCTTTCCCCACCTCCCCAATACTCCCCAGCCTCCCTGCTGTAATTTGGCCATCTGTTCCATGTATTACTGCCTCTATATCTATGTTTTTGCTCACATATCTAATAAAAGAGTGATATGCAAATTAACCATCACTATGCTACGCCCACCAACCACGCCCACCAGCCAATCAGGGCTGAGCATGCAAATTAACCCCAAACAAGATGGCTGCAGCCATGGAGAGAGCAGGAGGGAGACTTGTGTTTCCCCGGCGATGGAGGAGTCCAAGCTTTCCACACACCCTGATGGGCCCAGGCCTCCACTCAAGGCTACAAAGTTTCAATTATAGAAAATACATTAATCCCCCCAAAAAATGGTGGCAGCCACAGAGCTGGAGAGAGTAGGAGGCTTGAGTTGCCTCCAGTGATAGAGGAAGCCATGCTCGCATGGCTCTGGCCTCTCTTGGCCTCCACTCCAGGCTACAAAGATTCAATTGTAGAAGATAAATAAATCCCAGATACCAGAACCTCTGGTTGGTTCACCCGGGGGCATGGACAGCCTGAAAACCACTGCAGACCTCTTACCCAGGCTGCCCCACACCCCAAGGGAACCTCCAACCTGATCTGGGACATCCTTCAGGGCAAACCAGATGGCCCCCACCCATGTACCAGGCCTGGAACCTCAGGCCTATAACCACAAGCAACCAAATGATGCCAACAACTTGAAAAGAGAATCTTCCCTAGAACCTCCAGATAAGAAGTCAGCCCAGTCTATGGCCATACCACACTGAATGCACCCGATCTCATTTGATCTTGGAAGCTAAGCAGGATCCGGCCTGGTTAGTACTTGGATGGGAGAAGTCAACCCTGCCCAGCTACATCTATATTTTGCCTTTGTAAGAGGAAAATCCAGGGAGCCCACCTAAACTTAAACCTGTGACTTATAGAACTTAGAACTGATAAATATGTGTTGTTCCAATAAGCTGCCTGTGTGGTCATTTTTTACATACCACTAGGAAAATAATATAACCATATTTCTCGTACCACCTATAAGTAATGATCACAAATTCCCCTAAGTACAATGAATGAATCTTTAGGGACCATTTTCCCTCTTAGTCAAATTGTTTAGTTGACTAATAGTGTCTACCCCCCTTGTCGATATTAGAGCATTAAAATTATGTTTATTAAACCTATATATGATGATTTTGCATTGTTTTTTTTTTAGTTCTCCATATGTGCTCTCATTTATTTTAGACTTACTTGGGCTGACATAAATGTATTAACTTCATATCATTAACTAAAGAACCTATCTCATCAAGGAAAATCATATTTCTCCAAAGGAAAAAAAAAAAAAAAAAAAAAAAAAAAACCTCTATGCTTAGAGATCTGAGGATGTGTTTTCTTTAATAGTTAGTAGGGATAAAATTACAAAAATTAAAAATGAGTTTTTACCAAAAGTACCCTTTACAATATATACTGTGGTCTGAATTCCCATTGGCTTTCAGAATTCAAGTTAGTTAGAAAATTAGTTAATAATTTAATAATTTTATTTCAGAAATCAAAGATGTTAAGAATTATATTTTATACTTCAACTTTTAATATAAATAAAGTCATCTTATCTCAATTATATATTCATTTTCTTTATTTTTATTAAGGGACCTAAAAAAGCAAACTTTTTATTTCAAAACACTAGAAAAAGTAAAATTTTATTAGTTTTTGTTTCTGATTTTTAGCCAACAAAAAATTAAAAATGTCAAAATAGTTATTTCATCTTAAGACCATGATGCCCTTATAATTCGGAAGCAGCCTGTCAGACAGGATTGTCTGCTTTTGTCTCCTAAAAAAGGCCTGCATTAAGATGGAAGTTCCTCATTCAGGTAAGGGTGAAACACTCCAAAACTTGTATTTCATAACTCTGGAATGTATAAGAGCCCTGATGTGCTATGAAAATGCTTTTTTATTCTTGAAATTTTCTCCTGGGTAATTCTGTGTCCCTCCTGTCAGTTCATTGGCAAAAAAAGCATCACTAGGTTGTATTCACTGATGTTTTTATCTTTAAAAAAATGTCTTCAAGACACACAGTTCAGGCAGTACTGCATTACATTCCCTAATGATTTCACATCTGGGCTCTTGTAACATCCTGCAAATGCAGTTTTAACTGTCCTTGCTCGGTGGCTGGAAATGGGTTGGTTAATATACAATGAAGTGTAGTGGAGTAGATGTTTGACTGCCTGATTTATTGTGAACGAGGCAGATATGTTCCCTTAACAGGTTACCAAAGAGTCTGAAAAGTCACTACATTTGCCCCTTTTTCTATAAAACTAGTGGCCTGGTGCACAAAATTCATGCACATTAAAAGGGAATTAATTAGAAGCAATATTTTAATATTGTTATTAACATCCCCCTACCCAATGTTGGGCGGGGAGGCAGCCTCACATCCCTGGCCAAGTGCCAGCCTGGGAGGCAGCCTCAGGTCCAGGCTGATGCAAGTCCCCACCCACCAGTGCTGCAAATCCCTGCCCACCTGCTCCTGCCTCAGACAGAGCCTTCTACCACTCAGTCATTATGGTATCGTGGTGTGATGACCATTTGCATATTAGCCTTTTATTATGATGATGATATCTGACCCAACTTTTTGAGAATTATGTGTGATAAATACCTGGAAATGTAGTCATTCAGCCCAGGAGCTTGAATATTTGCTACATGTTGTAAAATTGTCTCCAGAAATTCTGTCCTCTATACTCTGGAGCAGTGCTATCAGGTGTCTGTTCATCACACCCTCTCCAGTACTGAATATTGTGATTTTTTAAATGTTCCAGTTAATCAATTACTTGATTATCTTTTCTCATGTATATTAGTTACTTTATTTCATCTTTCATTCAAGGTCTTTGCTCAGACATATTCTTTGAGTAATCCTATTTTGTTTGAGTTCACAGGAAGCAATAGCAGCTTCCATGGAGGATGGTGGGGGGCTATAAGGGAGAGAGTGGTGCTGGACCGGATGTGGTTGGCCATGGCCCCTGTTAAAGGTTAAATAAGAGATAAAGGAGTTAAGGGAGGTGTTAAGTTCTGAGACTGAAATGTTAGGGTGAGGGCACATAGTCAAAGGTCACCATTTCAAGTTGGGGCCCTGGGGTCTGGTGGGGAAGCTGAGGGTAGGATCCTGGTTTGGTGAGGGATGCAGGAGGGGCATGGTCTAGCTGCAAAGGCCCATGGATTTGGGCGGCTCCCCAGATTCAGGCACCCAGCACTCACTGCCAGCGCTGGGGTCACCGCACTGTCCAGGCCCCGTGACAGCCAGACGGACTTGCAGCTTCAGCTCCAGCCATGCTGCAGAAGCTGCGGGAAGTCGCATGGCCCCCAAGCCTGAACCTCCTTGCCTCTAAGTTGGGAGCACACCCCCCTTCAGGGAAACCACCTCATCACCTGGTGACGCCATCAGCGGGCGTGTATCACACAGCCTGACTCTGCACAGGCTGGGGGAGACTTTATGGGAGGAGGTCCTCAATCCCCTAACTCCGCCACCACAGGCCCGGAGCCCTCATCTCTGCACACGTGGTCATCTGTAACTGGCACCCAGAAGCTGGGGTGGGGGCAGAGGGTTCCGAGCGTCGGAAACCGCACATCCCAAGGGTCCCACAGTCTCAGTGTTGCCACATGACTACATGGCCTTGGTGTTATGCCACTACTTTCTGGTGCAAGTTATGCACCTTAAACTCTTAAATTAACTTCAAGAACGGCTTTCCTCTTCGCTCTCCCGGGACTCACAGTTCTGTTTCACATGCTCCTTTCAAAGGAGTTTCCAATTCTTGGCCATGTCGGGTGTTGCTCACTTTTCATTCTAGGTTTGCACATGGGGCATCATGAATTCTGTGGGCTGGTGACTCTGTTCTACAGCAAGCCTGTGACCAAATAAACATGATCCCCATTTTATGTCTACTCTCAGACTGTAGTAACATCTCCCCAATTCCCATGCTCCACTACACTGAATCCACCAATTCCCCACACCACTGCATTGAATAAGAATGAGGATCCAAGCTCACTTTTCACATGAGGAGCCAGTGAGGCAGCCTCATGTCCAGGTGGTGCAAGTCTCCACCCCCGTCCCTGATACTCCTGCAAGTTCCCACCCACTCCTGCTATGCATGCAGCCTGCTGATTGGTCATTATATGATGGCATCCTTATTAATTTGCATATTACCCTATTATAAGTATAGATAGTTTGTGGCCAAAATTTATAGGCCAATACTCTTAGGATAATTGCAATTCCTCAGAAGCCAGAGTAAGGAAAAGAAGGATGAGGTAAGAAAGGAGGGAGCAAATAATGGGGAAAATGTTACCAAGTGAGTCTCAGCATCCTACCAGATGCAGATGAGTGGTCCAGCTCACATGATTCTTTCATGAAATAAGCATAAACTAGTGTTTCTCTAACAGTCCACAGGGACATGGAAGGAACTGGGATTTATCTGCAGGCTTGTTTTCCCCACAGGACACCAAATCTATCACACTTCCAGGTTACACAACAGTGGTTAATCTGGCCATCTCTAGAAAGCCATATTCCAAGAAAGCAGTGGCAGCTCCTACAGTGCTATGGCAGACCTGCAAGAAGAGGGCAAGCCTGGGGAAGGATGCAAACTTGGGCAATCCCCACCTTTCCACCAGCCACTACTTGGTCTCAGCCTAATGAGCCATGTTACATGGGTGCTCAGCAGGTCCCAGGGAATCTTGTGCTTCAGTAGCAAAAGTGAGGGCCCAGTGCCAAAGAGGTAAAAAGCTCTTAGCATGATGCATAAGGAAAGATGATGCCAAATCATGCCCGTGAGCAACCTGAGGCCCTAAGGAAAGCTGCTTCCAACATAAGTCTAAAATGGATTTTAAGGAAGATTAAAACTGCCCCTCCCTCTAATGAAGATTGAAACTGCCCCTTTAAGGTCTATGACAATGCAGTTTATTCCAGTCAATATTCCTGGAGAAATTTTATAATTTACTAGAGGCCCGGCACACAAAATGTGAGCATGGGTATGGTCCCTAAGCCTGGCCGGCAATCAAGGCCATCTTCCCTGGCCACCAGAAGCTGGCCCCACCCCCAACCACTACCCACCTCTGATTCCCTGTTTGCAATTGGGCAATCAGAGCCTGCTGGCTAGGGGGAAGAGACCAAGAGGTTGGCCGTTCCCACCTTCCACTGGCCCAGTACCCTGACACCGGTCACCCTCTGTGTGTGGGGCGACCAGCTGTGTGGGGTCCTTGGCCTGGTGCTGCTCAATCTGCCATCACCCACCCCCAGTTCCCCATTTGCCATTGGGTGATCAGAGCCTCCCACCAGGGGAAGGGACCAAGAGGTTGGTCATCCCAAAAGGGGCCTATAAGCTGGGGGCAGCTCCTATATTGAGTGTCTGCCTTCTGGTGGTCAGTATGCATAATAGTGACCAGTTACTTTGCCACTGAGTTGATTTGCATATTACTTTTTTATTATATAGGAGTACATCCAGCAGAAAATTTTGGCCAAGCAATCCCAGAAATCTGCTTAAATTGGACCAACACAGACTCTTTGTCTGATCCTCTTCTGAGGGGGAAAAAAAGGACTTCTTTTCTCCTCTTAGAGGAAAAACCTGTCTTCTGAAAGGTGGCGAATTAAAGTTACCAAAATTGACTTGAAGATAATTAGCAAACTAAATTCTAGGCCCCACTAATAAGCTGGTCCCAATGATGTCATTGAATCTTATTACCTTCCTTCTCCATTAGCCTTTCCATGGCTCCCTTGCCTCTAGCCAGCACTTCAGCTGCTCTGGGCTATGTGTTTATCAAGGTAATCCAGAATTTTATCACCAATGGGTCTGAACCCTCCCTCCTTTGCCTTGTCATTGTCAGACCATGATTACTAAAATTGTCCATTTATAGTTATTGTTGGGCATAGAAGCACCAAAATATATAGCCACGATTGCAAACATTTTACTTCTCATCCTTTTTATGTGTCAGAGGGAATATATATGAATAAAAGAGAGAGAGAAAGCCACTGAAAAACAAATTTATCATTTTACCTAATGCCCAATACCAATAATAACAGCAATGACAAAAACAAAACTGCATTGCTAAAGTTAAGAAAGCCTAAGATATCCAACCTAGACGCACCATAAAGTACCAAAATGAAACATACATATGTGTATATAATTGCTTAATGATAAGCAATCTTATTATAAGAACTAGTAGCCCTGTGCATGAATCCATGCGCAAGTAGCTCTCTGTATGGCCTGGCTTCTCCACACCCGCTGCCCAGAGGCTCTCCACAACCCAGAGGCCCATCCACAGCTGGGCACAAAACACTTGCCTTGTCCCGGGGGCAATGATGCAAGCATCTTCCCCCTCCCCCACTGCTCTGCTGCTCAGAGGCTCTCTTCGTGATGAAGCAAACATTCCACCAGGCTCCTCATGCTGCCCACTCTCAGTGGCCACCTGCCCAGGACTGGGGGACTCTGGTGTGGATGAGATGACTGGGTGCTGCCATCTTGTGGCTATGGGCACTGCCATATCTGTGACAGAGATTTGGTTAATTTGCATATTACTCTTTTATTAGATAGGACATTTGTAAAGCCTATTTATAAAAGAGGAACAATATTATTTGGGATAGTAATACCATTTTATAGCAGTTTAGTTGCTAGATTTATACATATTACATCAAAGCATCACTGTGCCTATCTGTAGGACCCTTAAGGATTAAGATCAGGTTCCAATAAAATAATGTCATGTCAATATCTTTATGTTTCTTCCAAATATATATGTTGGATTGAATCCAAGACATATTTGATATTAAAATGAATTCTATAGTAAGGCCAGGGTTCAGCTTAACACACTGGGACACAGGAAATAATGACTGTAGTTTGTGGAAATCCAGATTTTATTCCAGGTAAACTGTTATATACAATAAGAATGAATTTGTTTTTGTCCATTTGTTTGAATGGTATCTCATCAAGTAGTAGAATAAAATTACAGCCTTATAACTTTCTGAAAAACCCACTGTCTCCCTTGAAAATAGTTGAAATGGGCTTTGAATGTACAAATTATGTAAAAGGAAAGAATGCACAGAGGGTAGAGAAGAAATAAAACATGTTTCTGCAAACTATGATAAATTGTTCAAAAATAGTTCATCATTATACTGGTAGCTAGAGCTCTTAATTAGAATTCCAATCCAAAACCAAACACATCTGCTCTTCTTTAATACTGACAATCAAGTGCTTCCTTTGTTCCAATACATTTCCAACCAACAATTCAATGTTTCATGTGAAATAATTCTCCAATCCACTGGGTTGTTGGTATTTTGTTGTTGATTGTTTTACATTTTATTTGTCAACTTCAGGTTTACTCTAAATGTCTAGAAAATTCAAAATTATATGAGAAAAAATAATCTCAGAAGTAACCACTGCCAAGAACAGCAGGCTGCAGCTTCTCTCAGATATACAAAATTTTATTTGTGATGAGAATACATGAGAGACCACTAGAGAAAAAGAAAAAAATAACTGGAACAGCTAAAACAATTACACAGTGTAATGATTTCATCATCATCATTTCACTGACTCACATCTGTGACTATATTGAATCTGCTGCTAATTAAATAAGGACACCATAAGAAATAAAATCATGACTGAGGTGCATGTCACAACATTATCTACACTCACACTTTCTTTTCACTTGACAAGGCTTCGTGAAAGAATAATTTTCTTCCTTAAAAGAATTTGAGGAACCAAGATGGCGGCATAGGTAAAACACCTATCTTGCCATCATACTCAGCAATTTTAATACTACAACTTAACGAAAGAACAAACACCTTCCAGAATCACCAGAAAGCTGGCCGAGTGAAAATTCCACAAATAAAAGTGAAAATAAGACACTGTGACTCGGAGGAGCGGCGGTGGACAGCATTGAAAGATTCGTGGGGAGAGAGGTTTGGAGCCCGCGCCAGTGGAGAGGGCGGGCGGCTGAAAACCGGCCAGTTTTCTTCAACAGGGAGACAAAGACGTCCCACTGGACTGATTCTCCAGCTCTGGGCGAAGTCCAGAGAACCCACTATCATACGCGGTAAAAACTGGACAGTGGGAGGGCACGCCGAAGCTCGGGTGCTGCAGGGCTCTCCCGGCTTGTGGAGAAGGCAGCTTGTGCGAACAGCTCAGCTGCGTGACCACGTAGAGAGCGCTCTGCGACTTGTCTCTCATTCGGAAAACCATCAGTTTGCTTTGTTTAACGACCTTGGGTGAAACATTGGGTGTGCAGAGTCATTTGGGGAGAGTCTGAATTCCCTGGCAGCCGGTGGAGCTCGGCAGCGGCTCTCTCTCAGAGGTGCTGGCGGCCATTGCCCCCGGGGCCACACAGGGCGGAGCTAACGCTGTCTGCTTGGCCCGGAGACTCCGCCCATCCAACCTGAGCACAGCTGAGCTTCACAGACAATTGGCCTGGAGGTCAACCCCTCCAAGTGCTAACAACGATTAACCTGAGCTTAACTTCAGCAAGACTGTGCAATCCATATCCACCTCAGGTAACTGGAGAGGCTGAGCCACTGTCCCTAGTAGGAAGTCTACCACACAAAGCTAATTGACCAACTCAGGGAAGCAGCCACCGTGCAGAGACATGGAAAGAAATCAGATGTGAAAGAAATGGAGGGAAAAAAATGACTGGACATGGAATTCAGAACCACGGTTATAGGGTTTTTTAAGAGGCTCCAACAAAAGATTGAGGCCTATAAGGAAATAAGCAAGACTGCAAAGGAAATGAATGAGTCCTACAAGGAAATGAACGAAACCCTCAAGGATATGAACGAGACCTGCAAGGAAATTATCAAGACCAGTGTGGAAATGATCAAGACCAACGTGGAAATGAATGAGTTCTACAAGGAAATGAAGGAGACCCTCAAGGATATAAAGGATACTCTCAAGGATATGAAAAAGAACCAACTAGAAATTAAGCATACACTGACTGAAACAAAAAATATTATACAAAGACCTAAAAGTGCTCTGGAGCACCCCAAGAACCAAGTTAAAGATTTGAAATACAAAGAGGGAAAATCCACTCAGCTGAAAACGCAAGAAACCAAAAGAATCCAAAAAATTGAAGATAGTGTAAGGGGCCTCTGGGACAACCTCAAGCATACCAACATCCGAATTATAGGGTTGCCAGAAAAAGAGAGAGAGCAAGACAATGAAAACATATTTGAAGAAATAGTGACTGAAAACTTCCCACACCTGGTGAAAGAAATTGACTTAGGAGTCCAAGAAGTGCACCGAACTCCAATATATAGGAACCCTAAGAGGACCACACCAAGGCACATCATAATTAAAATGCCAAGAGCAAAAGACAAAGAGAGAATATTAAAAGCAGCAAGAGAAAAACAGATGGTTACCTATACGGGAGCCCCCATACGATTGTCAGTGGATTTCTCAACAGAAATGATGCAGGCCAGACGGGAGTGGCAAGAAATATTCAAGGTGATGAACAGCAAGAATCTACAACCAAGATTACTCTATCCAGCAAAGCTATCATGTAGAATTGAAGGTCAGATAAAGTGCTTTGCAGATAAGAAAAAGCTAAAGGAGTTCATCACCACCAAACCAATATTATATGAAATGCTGAAAGATATTCTTTAAGAAGAGGAAGAAGAAAAAGATAAAAGTGTAAATTAGGAACAACAAATACACATCTATCAACAAATGAATCTAAAAATCAAGTGAATTAATAAGCTGATGAACAGGATAAACTGGTGAATGTAACAGGATCATAGACATAGAGAGGGAATGGACTGACAACTCTTGGGGAGAAAGAGGGTGTGGGAAGTGCAGCAAGAGTCTGGACAAAAATCATGCAACTATGGGAGAGGACAGTAGAGGTGGGTGAGGGCGGTGGGTGGGATGGGTACCACGTGGAGGGGAACTATAGGGTGAAAAAAAGGGAACAATGTAATTAATAAACTGAACAATAAAGATTAAAAATAAAATAAATAAATAAATAAATAAGAATTTGAAACAAAAAATTTGTTCCCATAAATATTTGGTATCCATCGTCTCTTGAAGTGGTATGTAATCCTATCTAATAAAAGAGTAATATGCAAATTGACCATACTTCCACTACACCCACAAGCCATACCAACAGACCACTCCTATAATCCAACCAAAATGGCTGTGGCCACTGAAAGTAGAAGGGAGGCTTAGGTTTCCCAGGTAATGGATGAAGCCAAACTTTCCACCTGCCCTTGCCAGTCTTGGCCAGGGACGAGCCCGGTGATCAGATTGAGCTGGGGTCCCCTGTTCAGGGGCTGGGGATGGAGCAGGGGCCCCCTGCCCAGGGCCTGAGCCTTGCAGCCAGGGCCAGAGGCTTTAGACCTTGGCAGGGGTAGGACTGGAGATCAGAGGAGATAGGTATGAACTACAGAGGAAACACCTTTTCTGACCACTCATTGGCTAAGCTCCCTGTATGCCACTGGTAATATTCTTAGTAACTTGGGTATAAGAATCCAAAAAAGTGAACTAGGGTTCTTCCACCACACTCCTGGAGATAAAAACAAAGGTCTGTGGCTGGAGGGCTAAGAAATATCATATCCTTTCCCTAGGCAGTTTGGCTCAGTGGCTAATGCCTAGGTTTGCCAACCACAGAGTCCGCATTATATTCTGATCAAGGGCATGTGCCTATGTTGCAGGCTCCTCCCTGGCTAGGGCCCAGGTCAAGGCTTATGCAGGAAGCAACCAATCAAAGTGTTCCTCTCTCTTTGATGTTTCTCCATATCTTTCCCTTTCTCTTCCACACTCTCTAAAAATCAATAGAAACATTTCCTCAGGTGAGGATGAAAAATAAAGAAAGAAATGTCATATCCTATGAAAGACACATCTTAAGAATGCCTAAAGAAAGTTGTCATTTTTTCATGGTGAAGGGACCGGAGTCCGGGTTTATGCAAATACCTTGGTGGCTGCGGTGACTGGCAGTAGCTGCAGCAGCAGGGTGATGGAGCTGGTGCCTTTCTCTAATCAGCCTGGTCACCTCCCACAAAGGGAGGCCAGATTGTGGCTTAGGCCTGCTCCCCAAGTGGGTCTAAGCCGTTAGTAGGACATCCCCTGAGGGCTCCCAGTATGTGAGAGGGGTCAGGCTAGGCTGAGGGGACACCCCCCCCCCCAGTGTACAATTTTTGTGCACCAGGCCCTTAGTCCTATATAATAAAATGCTAATATGCAAATAGATTTAACAGTTGAATAACTGAACAATCAGTCACTATGATGTGCGCTGACCACCTGGGGGTGGGTGTCAATAGCAGGTGGCAGAGCATGAACAAGCCACGGAGGGATGGTGGAGCAGGTGAGCAGGGGCACCAGATCAAGGTGGGGCACCAGTCGCTGTCATCAGTGCGAGCTTCTGGTGGTTACTAAAAATTCCTTGCTTCTATGTGCCACAGTCCCACCCAGTGCTTACACCCACTGCCAGCGCCGGCCCCACTCACCACAGCTGGCACCAGCCCCAGTCACTCCACACCACCAGCAAGTGCACGCAGTGCTGGTGCTGTCAGCACATGGGAGCAGCAGCAGCAGGAGCTGAGCTGCTGGCAGACAGGGTACCGGGGGCCATGGCAGGAGTGGCCAGGCAGGGGTGCAGACGATGGCTGACACCCATTCCTGTGCCCACCATAGCCTCACTGCCCACAGTTTATTTCAAGATGTAAGAATTCATGCACTGGATTCCTAGTAATATATAAAATGTTTCAAATTAATTCTGTTAAAATATATTTTCCTCTGATAATTTAGAAAAAAAAATCTTACTTCACATCTACCTCTAGGAATAACATTGAACTTTTTTTTTGCATATTTGCAATTTCTTTTGTTATAATTACTATAATTTGTAAGAAGGTTCTTCCCAGGTTATTTCTTTGACAGCCTGGTTATACAAATCTTAACATATCTTCCTTAAGAGTTTCTAAATGATCTTTACCCAGCACCAACAATACTGATATCTATATAATGTTCAAGAATAACACACATGAAAATTACCAACTATTCAGTGTTTTGCTTTAAGTTTATGTTTTGTACTATGAGAGGATTCAAAAATGAAGAAGAGCATAAGACATGTGGTGGGGAAGGGTGCTACAGGATTCCTGCCTCTCAAGCCAATTACTCAATGCAATAATGAAATGCCAAAGTCTTAAAAAAATAAGCTACGTATTCCCCTCCCTCCCAAATTTAAACAAAGGGGCAATTATAACCTCTGCTATTAGTTATCTTCAAAAAGGATTTTTAAGGTGTAGGTTTTATCTGCCTTATTTTAGCTAAATATCAGATATTATTTATTCACTGAAAACCCATGCAGTCACCTGAGTCCTGGCATTTCTATGGATGTGCCAGTCAATGCAAGTTGCCCTCACTCATCTAGAGGTTTTTGTTGTTATCGTTCTGCCTTCCCTCTTTAAACAAAAATTTTAAGAGTGAACAAAATAAATCACTTTAATTTATGGAGTTTACACTCTAGCTGTGAAGAAAACTAAAAATTAAAAGTGAAAATTAAAAGTCAAATAGAAACTAAAAATTAAGCTGCATTGTTTTATATATCTATACTAATAAATGTGTTTATGCTAATTGACCATCAGTCTGTGACAAAAATGGTAGTGCCATAGCCACAAAGATGGTAGCATCAGCCCCAGAGGTGCCCTGCATGCTCCCCTTCCTCTGCCTCTGCCACCTCCAAGAGAGGTGTGGCAGCAGCCCTGGAGGTGCCCAGAGTGCACAGAGCGCTCCCTCTGCCTCTGCCTCTGCCCCTGCCCTTGCCCCTGCCTCTGCCCCTGCCACTGCCTCTGCCTCTGCCTCTGCCTCTGCCTCTGCCTCTGCCTCTGCCTCTGTCACCGCCAATAAAGATGCAGCAATAGCCCCAGAGGCACCCAGAGCACATGGGGTGCTCCCCTTCCCTCTGTCTCTGCCTCCACTGAGAGAGGCACTCTCAGAGGCAGCAGAAAGGGAGTACCCTGGTGACCAAAGTAAGCCCAGTTCCCCATGCACTCTATGCGCTCCAGGCATCTCCAGGTCTCTGAAAACGGCCTTCAGCCCCTTACCCAGGCTGGCTATGACCTTATCGATTGAGGATCCCCACTGGGACCCCCACCCTGATGTATGGCCAGCCTGAAAACAACCCTCAGCCTCTCAACCAGGCTGGCCATGCACCCCCAGTGGAGACTCCTGCCCCAATGGGGACATGGTTAGCCTGAAAATCACCACAGGCCCCTCAACCAGGCCACCCTGCCCCCCAAGGGAACTCCTACCCTGATCCGGGACACCCTTCAGGGTAAACCAGTTGGCCCCCACCCATGTACCAGGCCTCCATCTATACTAATAAAAGCATAATATGCTAATTACCCTTCCAGATATTCTTCTGGACAAAGCAATGGTGGCAGAGCAAAGATAGAGGCAATTAGGGGCCAAAAGGGGAGGACAGTTGTGGGTGATCAGGGTGGTGGGGGGGGGGGCCATTGGGGGTGATCAAGCCATCAGTAGAGGTCAGTTGGGAATGATCAGGCTGGCAGGGGGGCACTTGGAGGCAAGCAGACCAGTAGGCAGAGTGGTTAAGGGCAATCAGGCAGGAAGGTAGGTGAGCAGTTAGGATCCAGCAGTCCTGGATTATGAGAGGGATGTCTGACATCCTCTGAGGTATCCTAGTTTGGAGATGGTGCAGGCCAGGCTGAGGGACAATCCCCCTGCATGAATTTAATGCACCAGGCCACTAGTATAAAACACTAATATGCAAATAGACTAAACATCAGAACAACTGAACAACTGGGTGCTATGATGTGCACTGACCATGGTGGGCACACCTGGAACATGACGGGCATTGGCAGCAGGAGGCAGAGCGCAGAACGTGGTGCACATCAGCTACAGAGGAATGGTGGAGCAGGTGAGCAGTGTCACCAGACTAAGGCAGGGCACTGCTCACTGTCATCAGGGCGAGCCTCTGGTGGTTACTGAAAATTCTTTGTTCCTATGCGCTGCGATCCCACCCAGCACTCACACCAGCTGCTAGTGCCAGAGCTACCACTTGCATCTACTGCTGGTACCTGGTGCAGGTTCCAATTGCCCCTGAGGGTTTCTCTATCTCCCCCTGCTCTTGAAGGATGATCAAGGCAGCAACTGTCACTCATACCCTCTGATGGTGCTGGCCCTGCTCACACCTGCTACTGTCACTGGCCCCAATCGCTCCACTCAATTAGCAGGTGCAAACAGCGCTGACACTGTCAGCAAGTGGGAGTGGCAGTGGTGGAAATGGGGCTCCCAGCAGACAGGGGATTTGGGAGGGGGTACAGTGGGTGGAGCCTGGTGGGGGTGCAGAGGATGAGCCAAGATCCACATCTATGTGCACCACAGCCTCACAGCCTACAGATCCTTTCAAGGTGCACAAATTCATGCATTGGGTACCTAGTTCTATCTAATAAAAGAGTAATATGCAAATTGACCATACCACCAATCAAGCCATGCCCACAACCATGCCCATCAGCCAATCGGGAGAATATGTGCAAATAAACCCCAACCAATGGCTGCAGCCCTGAGAGCAGGAGGGAGGCTTGGGTTTCCCCAGCAATGGAGGAAGCCAAGCTTTTCACCTGCCCTTGCCGGCCTAGGCCTCCACTCAATGCTACAAAGTTTCAATTATTGAAGATATATCGCAACAGAAATGGGGGCAGCCATGGAGCAGGAGAGCACAGAGGCTAGGGTTGCTTGGGCGATGGAGGAAGCCAAGCTTCTGCAGTCCTAGTGGCTAGGTCTCCAATCTAGGCTACAAGCTTTCAATTATAGAATTTAAACAAACCCAAACAGAAATGGCTGTCAGCTCGGAGGCAAGCAGAAGGCTTGGCTCTGCTCCAGGCTACAAAGTTTTAATTGTAGAACATAAATTAATCCCAGATCCCAAGGCCTCTGCTTGGGTCATTCGGGGGCATGGCTAGCCTGCAAACTACCACAAACCCCTTACCCAGGCTTCCCCATACCCTAAGGGAACCCCCACCCTGATCTGGGACACCCTTCAGGGCGAACCAGCTGGCCCCCAACCATTAACCAGGCCTCTATTCTATCTAATAAAAGAGTAATATGCAGATTGACCATCACTCCAACACACAAGATGGCTGCCCCTGTATGGTCAAAGAGCATGCCCCCATGTGGACATAAGATGGCCACCACAAATGGCCAGCAAGGGAGGACAGTTGGGAGGGACCAGACCTGCAAGGGAGGGTAGTTGGGGGTGATTAAGCCTGCAGGGATGGCAGTTAGGTGTGACCAGGCTGGCAGAGGAGGGAAGTTTGGGGCAAACAGGCTGGCAGGGGAGCAGTTAAACAGCAATTAGACTGCAGGGTAATGGTTAGGGGGTGATCAGTCTATAGGCAGAAGCGGTTAGGGGCAATCAGGGAGGCAGGCACGTGAGCAGTTTGGAGCCAGCAGTCCTGGATTGTGAGAAGGATGTCTGATTGCCCATTTAGGCCCGATCCTACTGGGATCGGGCCTAATCAGGCAGTTGGACATCCCTTGAGGGGTCCGGATTGGAGACGGTGTAGGATGGGCTGAGGGACATCCATTTCACCCCTCTCTGTGCACGAATTTCATGCACCAGGCCTCTAGTCTAATAATAAAGAGAAACTTTGTTTGTGGGTTTTTCAGAGATTTATAGTTAAGATAAAATTCCAATGATAATTATGCAGTCCTTTATATCCTATATAATAAAGAGGTAATATGCAAATGGACCATCACTTCAAATTAAAGATGGCCACCCAATGTGTTCAAAGATAGCCGCCCCATGTAGACACAAGATGGCCACCACATTAATGCCTTCAGGGTAGGGTAGTTGTGGGTGATCAGGCCTGCAGGGGATGGCAGTTGTAGGGAACCAGGCCTGCAAGGGAGGGCAGTTGGGAGGTTCAAGGCTTTCAGAGGAGGACATTTGGTGGAGACCAGGTCTGCAAGGGAGGGCAGTTAGAGGGGATCAGGCCTTCAGGGAGAGCAGTTGGAGGGATCAGGCCAGCTGCAGAGGGCGCAGGGCAGGGCAGTCGGGGGTGACCAGGTTGGCAGGGGAGGGCTGTTAGGGGTGACCATGCTGGCAGTTAGGGGCAATTGGGCCAGCAGGGGAGCAGTTAGACATTGATCAGGCTGGCAGGGGAGTGGTTAGGGGGCAATCAGGCTGCCAGGCAGATGCAGTTAGGGCAATCAGGCAAGCAGGCAAGCAATTGGGAAGCAGCAGTCTGAATTGTGAAAGGGATCCCAGATTGCAGAGGATGCTGGCTGGGCTGAGCAACACACACACACACACACACACACACACACACACATACACGAATTTTGTGCACCAGGCCTCTAGTTTGCATATAATCACTTAAAAATATTTAGAAAACATGGGCAAATAGAATTATGTTTGTTACCTTTTGGGATGCTACCTTAGATTCCACAGTTTTAATGTATTTTTGTTTTGCCTAGAAATATGAAATGAAATGCCTGATTTGGGTGTACCACATATTAGGCTAGACAAAATTAAATTTTCAAGATGAGAGCAGGCAAAGCTCCAGTGTACTTGTGAATAAAAGTATAACTTAGTCCAGTGGATGTGGCTTAGTCGTTGAGCATCAACCTATGAACCAAGAGGTCACAGTTCAGTTCCCAAGTACATGCCAGGGTTGTGGGTTCAATCCCCAGTAGGGGGCATGCAGCAGGCAGCAGTTTCTCTCTCATCATTTATGTTTTTATCTTTCTCTCTCTCTCCCCCTCTCACTTCCTCTCTCTGAAATAAATTTTTAAGTATAAATTAAAAAATTGTTCAGGGAAAGCATACACACTTCAGTAGAACCTAAGCCTTTTCTGCTTTTATAGGGATAAATTTTATCTACTTCAAGTTTCTTTTTGTTTTCAATTTTTTTACACATAATGTAAACAATGAAATAAAAACTTATAAGAAATATTGAGGCATTATCTCATATAAGAGGAAAAAAGTCAATAGAGGCATAATCCAAAAAAACCAGTTATTGAAATTACCAGACTTAGAAATTTCATAAGTATAATTTCATAATAAGTATAATTAATATGTTAAATATATTATTGTGAAAAAGATAAATAGCATGTGTGAACATATGGAGAATTTTAGTAGGAAAAGGGGAACTCTAAACTCTAATTCTAGAAATTTTAGAACTAAACAATATGATGTTAGGGGAAAAAAATCAGTAGATGAGCTTAATAGCAGAATAAATAATCATTGAATTCAAATATATTTTTTAAAAGAAAGCATTTGAGTAATAGGTCAAAGAGAAATAAAGGAAAGGAACAAAACTGAACAAAGCTTCTGATATTGGTAGGACAATATCAAATGATATAACATATATGTATTTGGAGTTCAGAATAAAAAAAGAGAGAAGAAATACCAATCTTACACAAACTAATAAAATAAAGAATGAACACTTTCCAATTTATTTTATAAAGCCAACATAACTCTGATACAAAAACTTGGTAAAGATACTACAAGTGTGAACCAGGGGAAGAAAAGAAAAAAAAAGATATCTATTGAGAAGTGCTCCTGGTAACAAATTAGCCTTAGATAAAAAGCAGTCTAGCATCCATTTCTGCACTGGGACCTCTCACACAAACTGCTCTTCAGGGAGAAGCCATTGCTGAGCTGCCTGCCTCAGTGCTGAACTAACTGCCTGCACTATGTTTATGCCATCTGAATCAGCTTATAAAGTAGTTCCTGGAATCCTATTTCAACCAATAAGAGTGACGCTTTCCCATCTAATCAGAGCTATCCCACTCCAGCCAATTAGTGAGAAACTGTTGTTCCTGATCAGGAAAGTGTCTTTTGGACCAAACAAACTATGAGGATGTGGAGTCCTCATTTTCATGAGGATGAATCAATCAGGTACCAGATGGCCAAGACTCGTGTCCCTGTAAGTCAGCTCCTCTGGCTCCCAAGAGCACTTTCCCTTTCCACCTAGGACACTGGCTGAGCTGAAATGCCATGGATCTCTGACCAGTGCAGTGCAAAGCATGGAGCAAAGCAAGGCAGACCAGACCATAATAACTTCAAACTAGTAAAAACACAAAGTTTATCTACAGTGTCATAGATTAACTAATTGTGATATAGTCACACAGTGAAATATTATCAACCAGAAAATGAGCCATTAATACATATAACAACATAAATAAATCTTAAAATATTGTTAGACCATGGAAGCTGTATCCAAATGAGCACATATTAAATTATTTCATTAGTATACAGTTCAAAAAACAGGAAAAACTAATCTGTGAGGATTGAAATGAGACACGAATTTTTCTGGGGGGAGGAATATTGACTGGAAAGTGTCCCAAAGGAACTTTATGAAATGACTAGGGGCCCAGCCCAGCTTGCTCCCCTCTCACATACTAGAGGCCCGCAGAGTATGTCCTACTGATGGCTTATGCCACTTAGAGAGTGGGCGTACGCCACAGTCTGGCCTTCCTTTGATTTAGGCGATCAGGCTGATCAGGGGAAGGCGCCAGCCCCATCTCCCCACTGTTGCAGCCAGTGCCAGTCACCACAGCCACCAAAGTATTTTCATCAACACAGATTCCAGTCCCTTCACCATGACAAAATGACAACTTTCTTTAAGCATTTTCAAGATGTGTCTTTCATAGGATATGACATTACTTTATTTTTCTTTTCATCTTCACCTGAGGATATGTTTTCATTGATTTTTCCCCTTCCCTCCAATCACAGGCTCTGCCCCCTCCCAAGCCTAAAGCCTTCACCCAGGCTTTAGGCTTGGGAAGGGCACCCCTGCCCCTCTGATAGCTTGCTGGAAGTGACCAGTATGCCAAGGAGGTTCCTGGGACCCAGGTATGTATGCAAATTAACCACCATCTTTGTTGGGTTAATTTGCACTCATTCTGATTGGCTGTGGATGTAGTGGAGGCATGGTCAATTTACATGTTATTCTATTATTAGGTAAGATGAATTGTTTTATATCATTATTTGAATGGGGGTTACATAGGTGTATAGTATTGTCAAAACACTTAATTTTATTAATATTAATGATATCTTTATAAAAATAAAAAGGATAAGAAATGCATAAAAAGTGTTATGAAAGATCAGTTTATCTGAGAAATTTAAACCATAATAGAGATTTACAGTTAGCACCACTGTATGTATATATCCATGAACAGGCCTCTTCAATTGCAAGTATCACCAGGTAGGCAGAACTTATAAGAATAATACTCATTAAGTTAAATACACCAAAAGGAAGCCAAAGCCAGGCAAGTAATTAGTCACATAACTCATGAGAAGAGGAAGCCAGTCCAGAAAAAAGACCCTGAGCTTAACTTGTTAGGTGCAGGATTTAGGCAAGGAGGCAGCTTCTTCCCCAGTGTGTTGCTGATCTCAGAGGTCTGAGTAGGTTGAAACTAGGGAAATAATAAGAGAGGAGACAGTTCCTTGTCAGAAAGCTGGTTCATTGTAATGAGCTGAGGTCTGCTTTGTCAGAGCTAACATGCACACCTGGTCCTACTCAACCTCCTCACATTCACTGAGCAAATCTGAAAACTTATCAGCAGAGATTTGCCATTTGAAATTGCAAGGCCTGGCTGACCATGACCTCTATTTTCCTTCTCATTTTTTTGTCTCCAAGTGGCTGTTTTCTCAGTGTTCTTCCTGACTCCAAACCTTCAGTATGACTGCTATTTTCTTCTGGAGTTCTCTGACCTTGCTTGTAACCTGTCGAAAGGATAGCCAGCGCCCCCCCGAGACAGGGCTTTTCACACAGGTAGTGCTATCTCTCCTGACCATTCCTCTGTTTCCCCACTTAAAGTCTTTATTCTGTATTAGTCTGCCTTCTTTGGGCCTGCCTCCCTTCATATTCTAAGCTGCTTTTAAGATGTTTTCCATGTTCGTGGCTGGTGTGGCCCAGTTGCTTGGGCGTTTTCAATAAATCCTTGCTTGCTTATTACCAACTTAACCACCTCCATGGTCATTAGCAACTGGTCATGGAAGTCACCCCACAAAACTTGTAAGACATATTTTTATCAGCCTATTAATGAAGTAAGTATGAATCTAAATCTACAAACTCAAGTGTGAAAAATTGATAGCTCTAGTTTAAAATAATTTAATGAAATTCCTTTTTCCAAGAGGAAGAGAGAAAATCTCCATGAATTTGGGGTCCCACAATCCCCTTCAAGTTTTTTTTATTGTTCAGTTTATGAATTACATTGTTCCCCCTTTTTTATCCTCCCTATAGCTCCCCTCCACCCTGTACCCATCACATTCTCCGCCCTCAACTTCCCTCCCCACTGTCCTCTCCCATTGTTGCAAGATTTTTGTCCAGTCTCTTGCTGCCCTTCCCACACCCCTTTTCTCCCCAAGAATTGTCAGTCCTTTCCCTCTCTATGTCCATGATTCTGTTATATTCACCAGTTTATCCTGTTCATCAGATTATTACTTCCCTAGATTTTTAGATTAATTTGTTGATAGATGTGTATTTGTTGTTCATAATTTATATTTTTACCTTTTTCTTCTTTCTCTTCTTAAAGAATATCTTTCAGCATTTCATATAATATTGGTTTGGTGGTGATGAACTCCTTTAGCTTTTTCTTATCTGTTAAGCACTTTATCTGGCCTTCAATTCTGCATGATAGCTTTGCTGGATAGAGTAATCTTGGTTGTAGATTCTTGCTACACATCACTTTGAATATTTCTTGCCACTCCCATCTGGCCTGCATCGTTTCCTTTGAGAAATCCGCTGACAAACGTATGGGTGCTTCCTTATAGGTAACTAAACTGTTTTTCTCTTGCTGCTTTTAAGATCCTCTCTTTATCTTTTGCTCTTGGCATTTTAATTATGATGTGTCTTGGTGTTAGATTTAGATTCCTATATTTTGGAGTTCTGTGTACTTCTTGGGCTTTTAAGTCAGTTTCTTTCACCAGGTGGGGGAAGTTTTCAGTCACTATTTCTTCAAGTAGGTTTTCATTGCCTTGTTCTGTCTCCTTTTCTGGCACCCCCATAATTCAGATGTTGGCATGCTTGAAATTGTCCCAGAGGCCCCTTACACTATCTTCAATTATCTGGATTCTTTTTGTTTCTTGCTTTTCCAGCCGAGTGGATTTTGCTTCTTTGTATTTCAAATCTTTGACTTGGTTCTTGTGGCCCTCTGGACTGCTTTTAGGACTTTGTGTAATATTTTATATTTCAGTCAGTGTATGCTTGATTTCTAGTTGGTCCTTTTTCATATCTTTGAGGATCTCATTCATATCCTTGTAGGTCTTGTTTATTTCCTTGTAGTTCTCGGCCTTTTCTAGGAGCCTCTTGAAAAGCCTTATAACTGTGGTTTTGAATTCTATGTCCAATCGTTTTTTTTTTCCTCCATTTCTTTCACACCTGATTTCTTTCCATATCTCTGCATGATGGCTGCTTTATGTGGTAGATATCCTCTAAGGGACAATGGCTCAGCCTCCCCAGTTACCTGAGGTGGGTACTCTTACTGCAATCCTTTATGGGTTGTACAGTATTGTTGGAGTTAAGCCCAGCTAATTGTTGTTAGCACTAGGAGGGTTTGACCTCCAGGCCAATTGTGTGTGGAGGTGAGCTGTGTTCAGGTTGGATGGGCGGAAGCTCTGAGCTGAGCAGGCATTATCAGGGTCAGTTAAGTCCTATGTGGTGCGCGGGTCTCTGTGTTGGGTGGTAATGGCTGTAGGCAACTCCAAGAGAAAGCTGCCACTGGTCTCCACCCATTGCCAGACAATGCTGCCACTCCCCAAATGAGTCTGCACACCCAAAGTCTCGCCCAGGGTTGTAAAACAAAGCTCTCCAATAGTCTCCCGTAAGAGGGAGCACGTTGCGAGTCTGTGCTGTCGCTCACTTTACACGCGCAAACTGCTGTTATAAGCTATGTTTACTCTCCTCAAACTCAGAGACCTCTGCTTTTAGCGTGCGTACCCCGGACCTCGTTCCTTGCCTGGCACTGGGGAATCTGTGCAGTGGGATGTCTCCGCCCTCCCCATTGGAGAAATCCAGCTGGGATTGCTTCTGCCAGCCCTACTGCCCGTGAGCGCTCAAGGCTCCTAACCTCTGATTCCGCGCGTATCTTCAAGGCTGCGCTCCACCGCTCCTCTGAGTCTCAGTGTCCCACCTCTACTTTTATTTGTGGAATTTTCACTCAGCCAGCTTTCTGGTGATTCTGGGTGATGTTTGTTTTGTTGTTATGTTGTAGTTTTGGAATTGTTGCACGGGGCAGCACAATAGGTGTTTACCTATGCCCCCATCTTGGTTCCTCATCCCCTTCAGGTTTATAAAAAGGTTCTCAGAGGTGTTCGGGTTATCCAGACACTGAGGATAGTTAATCTGGTTCTCTAACCAGTCTGTATCTTGACCAGGAAGTATTTCCCTTTTAGGTCTTGCTCCTCTTTCTATGGATTTCACTTCATCTTTTCTGAAAGCCATGTTCCAGTCTTCTGTCTTCCTCTACTGAATTATCCTAGGTTTGGGGCATGAAATAACTCTGCTGCTTCCTAGCCAGGCTGGAACACAGGCCTCCAAGTGAGGTTGCCTAATAGAGCCAAAAAGACACACTCTTCCTTACAACCTTGTCCTCCCCATAACCCTACCCCAGAGAAGAGCACAGGACTCCCCTGCCCTCTAACCCACAACTCCTGCTCCACTTCTTTAAGACAGACCCAGAGAAGAGGACAACAGAGAGATGAAATTGAAGGAGAAAAACCTAAACAGTTGCAGTCCTTCCTGTCATCAAGGACCCGACTTCAGATTATATACTAACAGAGAAATTGTCTAATTTACAAATTGCATTGCATAAGAAAGATTTAGGAAAACTTTCATATACAGAGTAGAACTTTATGTCAGTCAATTGCCTTTATAATTATATACACATAATAATTTTAAAACAACATGGGTGGGTCCAAGCCCAGCCAGTGTGGCTCAGTGGTTGAGCATCAACCTAATGAACCAGGAGATGAAGGCTCCATTCCTGGTCAGTGCACATGCCAGGGTCTGGGGCTCAATCCCCAGTGGGGGGCACGCTGAAGGCAGCTGACCAAATACTCTCTCATTGTTGATCTTTCTATCTCTCTCCCTTTTGCTTCCTCTCTGAAATCAATTAAAATGTTTTTAATAACATGGCTGGATAACAAAGTTTGGATACAAAATGGGGGAAATAGGAACTCATTAAGGACAGAATTGTTATGTAAAAATACAAGAAAGAAATGGAGAGAGAAAGATCCAAGAATCCCAGTAGGTGGGTGACTGGGTAGGTACGTAGGAGGGGGAATGCTCCACTTCCCAGCCAGGGCAAGTGGGTTAAAATCATGAGAATTGGTCCCCAAACCTGGCTTCCTTCAGGGATTTGTATGGACTTTCCTCCCTTTCCCTCTTCAATGTTGGGTAGAAGCAAAATAAAGAGCCAAAGGGATTAAACATATCAGAAAGAGAGGTTTGCTAAATGCTATTAAGCTTTTGAAAACACGTGAGAAAGGTGATTGGTCGTTTCACCAGAATATTTCTGATACTTTTCACTCACTAAAAAATATGAGGGGGGTCAAATATAGTAACACATATATCATACTTTCCAGACATTTAAGACAAACAACATAAACTTGGTACAAAGTATCAGTAACATTTTCCCTGCTGAAAGCAAAAAGTGGCTGGAGTTTCCAGTCGGCCAACTAATTGCCACACTCTGTGAATGTCTCAAAGATTTCTAACCCAACTACACACACAGTTTGAGATAACTCTGATAAAAGACCCCAAAGTTTAGCAACTCCTGCTTACCCCTGGTTAAATAATTACTTCTCTTTGTTCATTGATCATTTCAGTTTAATCCAATTACTGCACAATTTCTGCTCTCATTCAGGAAATTTACAATGCCATGTAATTTCAGACTGACAAGCTATATAGGACTACTCTGCTGTGCATAGTTCTAGCAGATCTGTAATTCTTTTCAAACAGACCTTTTCTGATTAAAAACTTTTGAATTTCTAGTTAAATACTCAGGAAGTATCTTCAGAGAAAGGCTCTGTAATGTATCCGGTGTCATTACTGTGGCTGCACCTCAGCTCATTGTCGGTAGAGTTCCGTGGGGCTCAGTTAGAAGCCTTTTTTTAATTTTCTATACAAATGCTCAAGGCCTACATTTGTGCACAGTTAATTTGCATTTTTATGGGGATGAACCCATTTTGTATCCCAGGGAGTCATCTATGGCTTTTGCACAGGATACTTTTTAAAATGCATTTAACATAATGAAGGATAGATGGTTAGATATTGAAGTTATAGAAGCTAGTACAAAATATCTGGCAATATATTTCATCTAGACATATTAAACTGAGAAGTATTTTATCTTTCTCTTTGAAAAGTCAAATCTATAAAATGTGGACAGAATGTATATTTATATAAGTGTGTGTGTGTGTGTGTGTGTGTGTGTGTGTGTGTGTGTCTGTGTGTGTGTGTGTGTGTGCGTGCGCGCGCACGCATAGGGCACACAATTGATTAGTTAGCTCTTTTCTTAAATTATTTTTTAATTTTATTGGCTGGTGGGAGTCGTAGAGGTACCTTCAAGTTACATGTTTGTCTATTATTAAGACTAGAATCTTGATGCATGAAATTCGCACATGTATATGGTCCCTAGGCCTGGCTGGTGATCAGAGCCAATCTGCGGGGTGACCAGGAGGTCAATCTGGAGATCCCACTGGCACCCGCCTTGGCTGGCCTGGGGCCTGCAGGCTGGGGGCAGCTCCTGCATTGAACATCTGCCCCTTGGTGGTCAGTGTGCATCACAGCAACCTGTTGTTCCATGGGTCATTCCACCTGCTCAGTTGATTTGCATATTAGACTTTTATTATATAGGATGTAAACCCCCATTGTCTAAAAGAATGGGCGGCACAGAAAAGATGTGATGATTCATTTTATGTATCAGCTTGGCTGAGTCATGGGTGCCCAGGTAGTTACTAAAACATTATTCTGATTGTGTCCAAGAAGGAGTTTTCCATGAGATTAACATTTGAATCAGTAGACTGAGTAAAGCAGATTGCTCTCCCTAATGTGAATGGCCTGCATAAAACAAAAAAGCTGAATAAGGGATAATTTGTTTTATATGCTTGACTGTCTTTAAGCTAGGCACTGGTCTCCTTCAGACTCTGACTTGAACTAGAACTTACACCATCAGCTCTCCTGGTTCTCAGGCCACACACTCAGACTGAGGCTCTTTTGGGGCTCCTACTTTCCAACTTCAGATCTTGTGCCTTCACACTCTCCATAATAATGTGAGCCAATTTCTTATAATAAATGTTTTTTATAAATGTGATAGACTTACACACACATACACAGACACATGTATATATGTGTGTATATGCACATATATTTTTGGCTATGTTGCTCTAAAAAATCCCAGAACAGTTCTTTGTACTGCAGTGGTTCTAGAGAAATATTAAGGATGAGTTTTATGAATTGGTCTGGAGTTCTCTAGAACTTAGATTTTAAAGTGCCAATGACTTTATTTTTAGTAGTAAAGGAAGAACTCATAGCCCTTGGTGTTAACTGTCTATAGATACACAGAAAATATCTGCATGGGATACTCTTAATCAACCACTGTAAAAAACAAGCAGCTAGGTGACTATGTGTATTATACTTAGGAAAACTAGAAAATATGATGTTATTTGGCTGGTTTTCCTAATGTCACTAGACAAAATGTGGAAGAAAAAAAATGAACTCAGAGAATTGAATCCTCAGTTCAAACACTGCGTAAATGACCAAACAGCTTCTATGTTTCCCCTTTAGAAGAGCCTTATCTCTCATAATCATGAGTCTGAAATTGCAGTTAATAAAATGCAGAACCTCATCCTGCAAGGGCTGAGTTACACTGAAAACAGATCTCCAGCCTTACAAGCTGTCTATTGTTAAAATGAGGAAATTAATTGTGCCCACCACACAAAGTCAAATAATCTGTCACAATACATTTGGTCTCCTTTACCATTTACTCCCTCGTCACCCACTTCCTTCTGATATCTACCAGACTATTGTCTTTGTAAGTTTCAGTTTATGTCCCACATATGAGTGAGAGCTATTGTTCTTAGTTTTTTTCTAACTGACTTATTTCATTTAGCATAATATTCTCAAGGTTCATCAATGTTGTCAGAAATGGCAGTATTTTACCTTTTTATATGGTTGAGCAGTATCCCATGCTAAGTATGTAGCATATCTTCTTTATTCAATCCTATCAAAGGACACATTGGTAGTCTCCTTGTCTTGGCCACCAAGAATAATGATGCAATGAACATAAGGGTACATATATCTTTGTGAATAAATGTTTTTGAGTTTCTCAAATAGTCACCCAGAAGATAAATTTCTGGGTCATATGGTAACTCTACTCTTAATATTTTAAGGAACATCCATACTGTTTTCCCCAGTGGCTGTACCAGTTTACATTCTCACAAACAATTATTACCTATTATTACCTGTCTTGTTGATAAAATCTATTCTAATAGGTGTGAGATAGCATCTCATTGTAGTTTTGATTTACATTTCCCTAATAGCTCTTAAAGTTGAACATCTTTCCATGTATTTGTTGTCCATCTTTATGTCTTCTGATGAGACATGTCTTCCCAAGTCCTCTGCCAATTTTTAATTGGATTATTTGTTTGTTTGATGTTGAATTGTATGAGTTCTTTATATATTTTGGATATTAACCCCTTGTTAAAGATGTTGTTTGCAAGTGTATCATCTCCCATTGGTGGTTTCTTTTGCTGTGTAGAAGCTTTTTAGTTTTGATATAGTCCCATTTATTTATTTTTGCTTTTACTTCCTTTGCCTTTGGGGTCAATTTCATAAAATGTTCTATAAGTTTAGTACCTATTTTTTCTTCTATGTAATTTATTGAGTCAGATGTTATATTTAGACCTTTGATCTTTTTTAAATTAATTTTTGTACATGAGGACAAATTGTAGTCTAGTTTCAGTTTTTGTTTTTGTTTTTTTTGTTTTTGTTTTTGTTTGTTTTTGTTTTTTGTATGTGGCTTTCCAATTTTCCCAGCACAATTTATAGAAGAGGCTTTCTTTTCTCCAGTGTGTGTTTTTTGCTTATTCGTCAAAAACTATTTGCCCATATACATGTGGTTCTATCTCTGGGCTATCAATTATTTTCCATTGGTGTGTGTGTGTCTGTATTTCTACCAATATCATGCTGTTTTGACTATTATAGTTCTGTAGTATAATTTTAAGACAGGAAGTGTGATAACTCTCGCTTCATTCTTTTTTCTCAGGATTGCTTTGGCTACTTGGAGTCTTTTGTAGTTCCATACAAATCTGATGATTTTTTTGTTCTATTTCTTTAAAAAGTTACATTGGGATGCTGATAGGGATTGCATTAAATCTGTATAATGTTTTGGGTAATATAGCCATTTTAACTATGTTGATTCTTTCAACCCATTAACATGGAATATCTTTCCACTTTGTTGTAACTTTTTCAATCTCTTTTAATAATATTTTATAGTTTTCAATACACATCCTTTGTTAAGTTTATTCCTATGTACGTTATTATTTTGGTTGTAATTGCAACAAGAATTGTTTTTTGTTGTTTTTTTTTTCTTTTTCTGAAGTTTCATTGTTAGTATATAGGAAGCAATGGATTTGATTGATTTTGTATCCTGTAACTTGACTGTATTTGTTCATTGTTTTTACTAGTTTTTTAGTGGAATCTTCAAGGTCTTTCATATACAGAATCATGTCATCTGCAAAAGTGACTTTTACTTCTTTATTCCATATTTGAATGTCTTTTATTTCTTTCTCTTGCTGATTGCTCTGGCTAGAACTTCTAGAATTATGCTGAATAAGTGTTTAGAGTGGACATCCTTGTCTTGTTTCTGATTTTAAAAGAAAAGCATTCAGTTTTTCACCATTGAGTATGATATTGGCTGAGTGTTCGTAATTTATTGCCTTTATTAAGTTGAGGCAATTTCTTTTTAATATCTATTTTATTGAGTGTTTCAATCACAAAATAATGTTGTACCTTATAGGATGCTTTTTGCATCTATTGATAAGGTCATTTGATTTTTATCCTTTCTTTTATTAATGTGGTATATTATGTTGATTGATTTCTTTATGTTGAACCATTTTTGTGCCCCTAAATGAACCCCACTTGATTGTAATGTATCATTTGTTAATGTATTATTGTATTTGATTAGCTAATATTTTGTTTAGGATTATTGCATCTGTATTTATTAGAGATAATGGTCTAGTTTTCCTTTTTACTTTTATCCTTGCCAGGTTTTGGTTTCAGGATTATCTTGAGCACATAAAATATCTTAGGAAGAACTGGCTCTTCTTCATCTTTGGGAAGAGTTTGAAAATGATAGGTTTTAAATCTCTTTGAATGTTTGATAGAATTCACTAGTGAAGTCATGTGATTCCAGACTTTTTTTTTTTTTTTTGGAAGTTTCTGATGGCTGTTTCAATTTCCTCACTGTTGATCACAGTCTATTTAAATTTTCCCATTCTTCATGGTTCAGTCTAGGAGGTTACATATTTCTCAGAACTTATCTATTTCTTCTAGGTTATTGAATTTGGTGACATATACTTTTTCATAGTATTCTAGTATGGTCCTTTGTATATCTGTGATGTCTGTGGTGACTTCTCTTTCATTTCTGATTTTGCTTATATGGATCTTTTGGGGCTTTTCCTTGTGAGTCTAGACAGAAGTTTGACAATTTATTTAATAATTTCAAAGAGCTTGCTCTTTGTTGTGTTAATTTTTATATAGTATTTTTGCTCTCTGTTCATTTAAATCTGCTCTAATTTTTATTATTTTCTTTCTTCTGTTGACTTTGGGTTGCTTTGTTCTTTTTTTTAATTCTTTGAGATGTAATATTAGCTTGTTTACTTAGGATTTACCTTGTTTCTTGAGTGAGGCCTGTAATAATATAAACTTCCCTTTTATTATTGCTTTTGTGGCATCCATGAAGTTTTGATATGTTGTATTGTCATTCTCAGATGTATCTATAATCTTTTGACCTTCCCTTTTATTTCTTCATTGACTCAGTCATAATTTAGCAGTATGTTGTTTAATGTCCACATATTTATGGGTTTCTTTACTTTCTTTCTGTAGTTGATTTTTAATTACTTTTTACCATAGGCCAGACCTTAAAATAGGAACCATTGTCACTAAAATGGGAAATCTAAATGCAATAAAATTAATGGGATGTTGATATAGTAAGGGTTAAGTGACAGTACTCAATCTCCAGAGGCAAGGTGGACATGGCTACTGTTAGGGATAGCAGAGTCAAAGCAGCAACCAGAATTGTATGACTTGTGCACTGACTGGTTGATCATGGTGTCCCTATAAGTGAAATAGATAGAAGGCCTACTAAAGTCTCTATTTATATAAGAAAAAAAAATACTAGGCCAAGTTAACAAAAGTCTTTTCTGTGTCATAAAGCAGAGTGTGATGTTTCCTAAGTTAATTTCCAGACCTAAGCCAGTTTATAGATCCAGAATGCCCTTAATAAGACGAGGCTGGTACCCTGGTATGTGTGCAGCTATTGATCTGGCAAATACTTTTTTCTCTGTACCTATTAGTAAAATATATGAGACTCTATTTGCTTTTAACCAGCAAGGCTAGTAATACAACTTCACTATCTTACCTCAAAGGTAGATCAACTCTCCAACCCCATGTTGTAACTCATATTGTCTTTTCATTCCATACCATATTACACTGGGTCATTACAGTGATATTATATTAATTTGATCTTGTAAGCAAGAAGGAGCAACTACTTTAGACTTACTGCAAAGATATATGTGCTCCAGAGGGTTAGAAATATATCCAAAAAAATCAAGGGCCTTTTATCTCAGTGAAATTTCTAAGGGTACAATAGTACAATAGTATGGGGTATGTTGAAATACGCCTTCTAAAGTGAAGGATGAGTTGCTGCATTTGGCCCCTCCTAAAACCAAAAAGAGGCGCAATGCCTAGTGGACCTCTTTGAATATTTTTGAGGCAACCTGTTCCTCACCTGGAGCTGATGTTTTTTTCTATATGGCAACTCTGGCTCATAAAGCACAAAGTACACCATCTTAAAGGTGGTTCACTGGGCAGAGAATACAGTGACTCTGGGGTTTGTGTGAACCTTGCTACTAATAAATACATAGTACTGATTAATTATATTATTTATCCAGCAAATATTTTTGAGAATCTACCATCCACAAAGGTGATTTTACATGTCATAGTTAAAAACATCTTGAGACTATACCATTTAGATCTTGACACTATCACTTACTAAGTGACCTTGTGAAATAGACCAAACTTCCTATCATTCTGACTTCTCATCTGCACAATAGGAATCATGACTTAATGCATGCTAAGGACTTAGGAAGGTGCCTGGCAAGTAGTAACATCCAGCAAATGTTAACTCCTAGATCTGACTTTGTGCCAATACTATGCTAGACATTGGGGTTACAAATGTTAAAGACAAATATGGGGCGGACAAACTAGCATCAGAAATTGTACTACAGATTGATAAACATAATGTTGTAGTCACATATTAGATGCTGTGGCCAGCCTTTAACTGGTCTAGATAAACTTCAGTATATCACTTTACATGCTTGGTTAATTTTGTGGGATATCTGTGGTTAAAATTTTGCATTTTTCAATTAATTGCTAAGCTGGTCAGGAAAGGCTGCCCCAAGGACTTGCTATTTGAGCTGTGTCTATAAGCAAGATAGATAAAGAAAAAGAGAGCACTCCAGGCACAGGAGAGAAAGAAATATTATAAAAGACAGGCAAGCATTTCACCAAGACTGGATTTTAAGGACTGTTAGTGATGGGTGGTGGGAAGAGGAGTGGTAGGAGATAAGGGTGGAGAAACAAACCAGGCAAAATGTCAGGAATTTAGCCTCACAAACACAGAAAGCCTAAAGAGGATTTTAAGCAGGAAAGTATAGTAAACACATAGTGGCTTAACATCCATTTGTCTGACTTTCCACTTTCTGTTGGCCTCACCTACCACACACTCTTGGGTAAATGATGTGTGGTTAGGCAAGTAATCTTGATATTAAATATTGGAAGGACTTCTTTTCTAGTTCCAAAATTTTCTTTACCACAAATCTCTATATATCTTAATACAAAGAAACTTCAGATTCTTTTGTAGATAATGCATATGGAATTGAATGTTTCATGGTACATTACATAACAATCTATTAATGTAGTAAAGAAAATCTATTTTAATATCAAACACTCAAACTGAAAGCATAACCTAAGCAATATACAACAATATTACAGATAATCTGCAGCAACTATAGTCATGTGCTTTCAAAGATGAAATGATATTAACAAAGCTTGTACAAAAGAGTAATGAGTAGTAGGATGACAGATAATGAATGCTGATAGATAGATAGATAGATAGATAGATAGATAGATAGATAGATAGATAATAGATAGATAGATAGATAGATGATAGATAGATAGATAGATAGATAGATAGATAGATAGATAGATAGATAGACAGACAGATAGAACACTTCTGCTTTGTAATAGGATTAGAAAAGCCAAGATTAACTGTTTGGGACATGAGTAATCAAAAACTAATGATTGGTATACCTTATACCTAACCTAGTTCACCCATTGCATAACAGATGGGCCATCTATTAATGCTTGTGGAGCTATAAGTCCCTGAAAAGGAAGAATTCTCTGAATATGAAATGTGCCCTGGTTGGTAGGGAAAATGAATGCCAAAGGGGCAGTGACCACTATAGTAAGCTGGCAGTTTGAATTTTATATTTTATTCATATTCTGAAGCATTAATCTAGCAGCAATTTATCTAATTCATTTCAGGGCCACTTTAATAAAATCCATCTTACCTACTGTTCTTAGTGCAACTTAATTTTAATTATATATATTATCCTATATAATAAAAGCCTATGTGACATCATGCAATATCATCACAAGATGGCTGCCACAAGATGGCCAGCAGGGGAGGGCAGTTGGGGTTGACCAAGCCAGCAGGGGAGGGCAGTTGAGGACAACCAGGCCTGCAGGGAAAGGCAGCTGTCGGTGACACCAGGCCTGCTGGGGAGGGCAGTTGAGGGTGAGATCAGGACTGCAGGAGAGGGCAGTTGGAGGCAAGATCATCCTGACAGGGGAGGGCAGCTGGGGACCATCAGGCCAGCACGGGGGACAGATAGGAGGTGATCAAACTGGCAGGGGAGGACAGTTGGGGGTGATCGGGCTGGCAGGGGAGGGCAGTTGGGAGTGATCAGGTTGGCAGTGTAGCAGTTAGGTGTCAATCAGACCAGCAGGGGAGAGGTTAGGGGGTGATCAGGCTGGCAGGTAGAAGAGCGGTTAGGAGCCTGCAGTCCTGGATTGTGAGAAGGTGCAGGCCTGGCTGAGGGACACCTCTCCCCATGTATGAATTTTATGCACCAGGCCTCTAGTATAATTATATAATTACATATACATTTATTTTTATGCTTTGAGAATCTACCATCCACAAAGGTGCTGAAAGTAATACATATGTTGCCTTTTGCCCACATTGGCTTCTTCTAATCTGCCTCCAACCCCTACCCCAGGCCTTCACCGTACTATTGTCTGTGTCCATGGGTTATGCATATATGCATACAATCTTTTTGTTTGATCTCTTTCCCCTCACTCTCCCCTATCTTCCCTCTGAAAGACCACAGTTTGTTTCATGCTTCTATGTCTCTGGATCTATTCTGTTCATCCATTTATTTTGTTCATAATACTCTCCAGGTCCCTCCATGCTGTATCAAAGGTTAAGAAATCCTCTTTTACTGCTGCATAGTATTCCATGGTATAAATAAACCACAATTTCTAATCTACTCATCTACTGATGGGTATGTGGGTTGTTTCCATATCATAACTATTATAAATTGAGCTGCTATGAACACAAGGGTGCATACATTTTTTTCTGACTGGAGTTTCAGGTCTCTTAGGATATATTCCTAGAAGTGAGATGTAAGGGTTGAATGGCAATTCCATATTTAATTTTTTTGAGGACACTCCATACTGTTTTCCATAATGACTTAACCAATCTGCATTCCTAGAAGCAGTGTACTAGGCTTCTCTTTTCTCCACATCTTCCCCAGCACTTGTCATCTGTTTATATGTTGATGGTAGCCATTCTGACAGGTGTGAGGTGATGCCTCATTGTCGTTTTCATTTGAATCTCTCTGATTATTAGTGACTTTGAGGAGTTTTCATATGTCTCTTGGCCATCTGCATGTCCACTTTGGAGAAGTGTCTATATAGGTCCTTGCTCATCTTGTAATTGGATTATTTGTCTTCCTTTTGTTAAGTTTATGAGTGCCTCATATATTTTAAATATTAAATCTTTACCAGCTATATCATTGACAAAAATGTTCTCCCTTATAGTGGGCTGCCATTTTATTGTGTTGATGGTTTCTTTTGCTCTGCAGAAGCTTTTTATTTGATATAGTCCCATTTGTTTATTTTCTCCTTCTTTTCCTTTGCCCTAGGAGATAAATCTGTAAACATATTGCTATGAAAGATGTCTGAGATTTTGCTGTATATGGTTTCTTTTAGGATTTTTATGGTTTCACATTTTACATTTAAGTTTTTATCCATTTGAGTTTATTCTTGTGTATGGTGTAAGTTGGTCTAGTTTTATTTGGGGGGGGGGGCATGTACTTATCCAATTCGCTCAACACCATTTATTAAAGAGACTATCTTGACTCCATTGTATGCTTTTGCCTCCTTTGCCAAATATTTAATTGAGCTAAATGTCTTGGATCAAGTTCTGGGGTTTCTGTTCTATTCCATTGATCCTTATGCCTGGTCTTGTGCCAGTACCAGGCTGTTTGATTACAGTGGCTTTGTAATATAACTAGATATATGGAGTTTTGATTCCTCCAAAGTTGTTCTTCTTTCTCAAGGTTGATGCAGATATTCAGGTCTTTTTTGGTCCCATATACATTTTTGGAGTGTTTCTCTAACACTCTGTGAAATGTGCTGTTCATATTTTAATAGGGATTGCACTGAATCTGTAGATTGCTTTGGGTAGTATGAACATTTTAATGATGCTAATTCTACAAATCCATGAGCATGGTATATTTTTCCATTTGTTTATATCTTCCTCTATCTCTTTTTTTCAACATCCTGTATTTTTCTGAGTATAAGTCTTTTAACTCCTTGGATAAGTTTATTTGTAAGTATCTTAAATTTTTTGTTGCAATAGTAAATAGGATTGTTTGTTTAGTTTTTATTTCTGAGAATACATTATTGTTGTATAAAATGTCATTGGTTTTAGGGTATTAATTTTGAATCCTTCTACATTGCCAAATTCATTTATTAAGTCTAGTATTTTGTTTTTGTTGTTGTTGTTGTTGTTGGAGTCTTTAGGATTTTCTATGCACAATATCATGTTTTATGTGAATCAACTATTTACTTGTTCTTTTAAAATTTGGATGCCTTTTATTCCTTCTTCTTGCCTGATCGCTGTGGCTTGGGCTTCCAATACTATGTTGAATAAGAGTGGTGAAAGTGGACATTACAGTCTTATTCTTGTTCTTAGGGGAAATGGTTTTATTTTTTGCCCATTGAGTGCAATGCTCCGGCCTTTACTATGATGAGGTATGATCCCTCTATTTCCATTTTTGCTGAGAGTTTTTTTTAATCAAAAATGACTATTGGGTTTTCTCAAGTCTTTTTAAGTCTATTGATTCGATCATGTAATTTTTATCTTTTAATTCATTTGTGTGATGTGTCATATTTATTGATTTGTGAATATTGTACCAACCTTGCAGCCTTGGAATAAATCCCACTTGGTCATAGTGTATGATCTTTTAAATATATTGTTACAGCTTGCTAATATTTTGTTCAGGATTTTAGCATCTATGTTCAGCAGGGATATTGGCCTGTGATTCTCTTCCTTGATAGTGTCATTACCTGCTTTTGAAACTAAGATCATGCTGGCCTCATAAAAAGAGGTTGGAAGTGCTCCTTCCATTGGAGTTTCTAGAATAATTTCAGGAGGATGGATGTTAATTGTCCTTTGAAAGTTTGATAAAACTCCCCTATTAATTCTCCAGACCAGAGCTTCTATTTTCTGTTTTGTTTTGTTGTTGTTGTTTTCATTACTGCTTCAATTTCATAAGTTGTTATTGGCCTATTCAGGTTTTCTGATTCATCCTGATTCAGTTTTGGAAGATTGCATGTTTCTAGGAATTTGTCCATTTTGTAAAGGTTGTCCGTTTTGTTGGCATATAGTTGTTCGTAGTATTTTCTTACATTCCTTTGTATTTCTGCAGTATCAGTTGTGACTTCACCCCTTCATTTCTGATTTTATTTATTAGGATCCTCTCTATTTGTTTATTGATGATTCTGACTAATGGATCATCAATTCTATATATCTTTTCAAAGAACCAACCGTTGGTTTCATTGATTTTTTTTTTTATTTTGCCTCTATGCCATTTACTTCTCTACTTATCCTTTATGACATTTACTTCCTGCCTTGTACTTATTCTGGGCTTTTCTTGTGTTCTCTTTCTATAAGTGGTAGGGTTAAATAGTTTTGTTTTTTGTTTTTTTCCTGAGGTAGGCCTGTTGTGCTGTGAACTTCCCTCTCACAACTGCGCTCGTTGTGTCCCATAGATTTTGGGTTGTTGTGTGTTCATTTTCATTTGTTTCCAGGAAGTTTTTTATTTCTTTCTTGATTTCATTGGTAACTTATTCATTGTTCAATAACATGCTATTTAGCCTGCATATGTTTGAATGTTTTGAAGTGTTTTTACTATAGTTGATTTCTAACTTTGTTCCATTCTGATCTGAGAAGGTACTTGATATAATTTCAATCTTCTTGAATTTATAGAGACTTGTTTTATATCCTAACTTGTGATCTACCTTTGAAAATGACCCATTTGTGTATTCCGCTGCTCTGCAGTGAAATGTTCTATAAATGTCAATTAAATTTACCTGGTCCAGTGTGTTCTTTGGAGTCACTGTTTCCTTGTTAATTTTTTTGTCTGGAATATCTATCCAGTGAAGTCAGCAGGGTGTTACAGTCCCCTACTATTGTATTACTATTGATCTCTCCCTTAATGTCCTCTAGAAGTGTCTTTATATATTTACATGTTCCTGTATTGGGTGCATATATGTTTACCAGGGTTATATCCTCTTTTTGAATCTATCCCTTTAGTATTATGTAGTGACTTTATTGTCTCTTATGATGGTCTTCAATTTGAAGTCTATTTTGTCAGATATGAATAACACTACCCCAGCATTTTTTTTAAGAGGGGAAGGGAAGGGATAAAGAGTTAGAAACATCGACGAGAGAGAGAAACATAGATCAGCTGCCTCTTGCACACCTCATACTGGGGATGTGCCCACCACCAAGGTATATGTCCATAACTGAAATTGAACCTGGGACCTTTCAGTTTACAGGCTGATGCTCTATCCATCGAGCCAAATCAGTTAGGGCTACCCCAGCTTTTTTCATTTCCATTTTTTGCATGGAAAAAAATTTTCCATGCCTTCACTCTCATCCTGTGTGTGTCTTTTGTTATGAGGTGAGTCTTTCAAACAGCGTATAATTGAATCATATTTTTGAGTCCATGCAACTACCCTATGTCTTTTGATTGGAGCATTTAATCCATTTACATTTAAGATTATTATTGATAGGTACTTGTTTATTGCCATTTTAATTATGTATGCTTATGTTTCTCTATTTCTTCTCTTTATAGTAGTCCCTTTAGCATTTCTTGCAGTGCTGGTTTGGTAGTAATAAACTTCTTTAGGTTTTTTGTTTGTTTGTTTGTTTTTGTTTTTGTTTTTGTTTTTTTTGTCTGGGAAGTTCTGTATTTCACCATCTATACTGAATGATAGGCTTGCTGGATATAGTGATATTGGTTTCAGAACCTTGATTTTCATTATCTTAAATACTTCTAGCCTATAGAGTTTCTGATGAGAAATCAGATGTTAGCCTTCTGGGAGCTCCTTTGTAGGTAACAAATTGCTTTTCTATTGCTGCCTTTAAGATTCTCTTTTTATCTTTAAATTCTCGTATTTTAATTATGATGTGCCTAGGTGTGAGCCTGTTTGGGTTCTTCTTACTTGGGACTCTCTGTTCCTCCTGAACTTGTGTGACTTTTTCCTTTACCAGGTTAGAAAAGTTTTCTGTCATTATTTTCTTATTCACATTCTCTTGCTCACTTTCTCTTCTTCTTGGCCTCTAATTACGCAAATATTGCTATGTTTCATGTTGTCCCACAGCTCCTTTAAGCTTTCTTCCTATTTTGTAATTTTTTTTTATTTTTGAATCTCCAATTGAGTGATTTTTTTCTATCCTGTCTTCTAATTTATTGTTCTGATCCTCAGATTCCCCTAATTTGTATATTCCTTTCACTGTGCTCTTTATTAATGCTATGACATTCTTCCTAGTTGCTCTATCTCAGTGGTTGGCAAACTGATTAGTCAACAAAACCAAATATCAACAGTACGATTGAAATTTCAAGGGGCCAAAGAGTCACATGTGGCTTGCGAGCCGCAGTTTGCCGAACACTGATCTCTCTTTTCTCATGCTGCTGAGCATCTTTGCCACCATTATTCTGGGCTCTATGTCTGAAAATCTTACCTCTATTTTATTTAGCCCTTCTTTTGGATAATTTTACTGTTGTTTTTTATTATTATTTTAGGTCCCTCCTCCCACCCCCATTTTGGCTGCCTGCTTGAGTTTGTGTCTATGTACTAGTTAGATCTTTTATGATTCCCAATCTCTATTGACTGACAGTGCCAGATGTTGTTTGTGACTGGCTCTAAATACCCTTTTTGGAGCTATAAGCAATCCGCAGTTTGTGGCTCCATCTCCTGTGGCTGCTTGCCTTTGGAAAGGATCAAAATGTACACCAAGACCTGCTTTTCCTAGCTCTGAGCTCCGGACTAGATCAGGCCAAGTCTCAAAACCCCTAGAGACCAGAGTCTGCCTGAAGTCCCACTGACACTCAGTTTTGATTAGCCTCAGGCTATCAACCACAGGGTTGTCTCCCAACAGGGTAAGGTAACTGCCTCCCACCAAGGCAAAAATTTCCTGGATAGCAAAAGTTTGAAGGAGAAATATGTCCTCTGTAGTGTCGAGGAATTACTAAATACAGGAAAGCAGTGTGTCTACCCTCTATGAGTTCCAACCCCAGAGCCCCAAACCCTGGCTTTTGCTCACACATCTCCAGTCCACTCAGCTCTTCCTCTGCCAGAGCCCACGGTGAGTGGCTGCACATGAAATTTTAAGAATGTGCCTGAATTTCCAGCCATCTTTCCCTGGCAGATAGCAACCCTGCCGCTTTTCATAGCCAGATGTTCTGTGAGCACCTTTCTCAGTTCTGGTGCTCTGGGCTGGGGAGCCCAGCTTGGGGTTTAGACCCCTGAGTTCTCAGTGGGAATCCCCCACATCTATGATATCCCTCTGGAAATTCAGCTGCTGTCTGTGGGAGCCCATTTCCTGCCAGTCTCTGTGTGATCTCCACTTTCCATTCTTGCTTATTGGGGTTCTCTATAGCTAGTTTTTAGTTGATTTTTCTGGGTGGTTTTTCTATATTTTATTTATATTTCCAGTTTTGTCCTGGGAGAGTTTCAGCGAAGCTTCCACTTACTCTGTCACCATTTTGGAACCCCAGTTAAAAATACATTCAAATTGGTACCAGCCCTGCTTTTTAAATTGCTTCCTTAATTAACATTTTATGGCTGATGCCTGATATATCCTGCAAACAAAATTATACTCTATAAATTTAATTTGGTGAAATATTAGAAAAGGCAGCACCACTCATATTTCTAAATCAAAAACCAGTAAAAGGATGGAATGTATAGTCCTAAGTAAAACTTAAGTCCTAGAGAAAACTAAAATGACTTAACTTTTAATATAATGGTGAAAACAGGGACTAATAGGTTTCTAATTCTACTAGCATTTATGTAAAAGTTACATTCAAACAGTTAAAATCAGAAATCCTGGAGGGAAAATACAATACTTTGCTTTAAACCCACATCTCAATACAGGGCTTACTATAATGTAGATGCTAAGTAAATGTGTGCCAAATTGCTAATAACAAGGACGACTGTAGAACTCATCCAATCATTCACTATCACACATCTTCTCAGTGGAAAACAATACCTTATGGAACCCCTGGAACATTTTTAAAATAAATATCATATCTCCCTCACCATAGAACTTCTGATATATTTATTAGATTTACTGGATTTATCATGCTCTATACAATAAAACCTTATAAATTTCAAGTCAGAAGCTCCAAATCTGCTTTATTTTATGAGTCTCTAGTTGATACTTTTATTTTACTGGATTTTATTGCCCTGAATGCAGGGGTCACATTCTTATATTCATTGTTGTAAATCATCCCTGTAGTGCCTAACACAATGACTTAAACATAATAGGCAAAGAAATGTTGGGCAAATGATTTAAAACAAATCGAACAATCTAAGTTATCCCTTTATCCCTTCTTCGTACTTTAAGCTAATCATTTTACACATAAGGAGATTGAGACTTTAAGAAAGTAACTTAATTGTTCAGTTTGAGGCAATTACTGGCAGTTTCTAAACTATGCTGCTTTCTTTGTGCTGCTATTTCTGGCGAGAAAATTGTAAAAGAAATACATTAAGAGAGAAAGGCTTATTGATTCTAAAAGTTGTAAGGATTGTACTACCAGGGAAAAGTCAAGCTATTACAAATGTAGCAACAACATTGTAATTTGATCAAGGCACTTGCTCCAGCCCTTAATGCAAAGCCCCAGTTTCAATTTCTCATAGAGTTAACACTTACTAACTGCTCATTATAGGCCAAGTCCTTTGGTGCCGAATAAGTGCTTTACATAGAATATTACATTCACTTTTCAAAGTGTTACTCCACTTTGAACATCCTTATTCTTCTGGGTAAAAAACTAAAGGTTCCAAATGGTGGAATGACTTGCTGAAGGTCACAAAGCTAGGAGTTAACCCCAGGTCTGTCAACACAAAAATCATTCCCTTTCATCACACATTTTTTCCTTCTTGCCAATGAAGACATTTTAAAGATTTTTCTAATGCCATTTAAAATTTGCTGTTAAATATGAAATTTTATCACTGAAAGGATAAATTGTGTTTTTCACATGAGTGCACCTCCTCCTGTAGCTTCCTCTACATTGGAAAGGGGAAGTCAGAAACAGTATCTTCAGATTCCATTTTCTCACCTGGTTCTCAGTTATAGCTGCCCATGTGGAACCTTCAGTGTGAGATCTGGAAGGTGGGAGATGGGGAGAAGCTATCATTCCCTGGAGGTAGCCACAGGCAACAGCATATGAGCTCCATAGCAACTTCCAGGCTGTAGAAGGCAGCTGAAATAAGAGACTACTTGTCTCAGTGCTGACTACTCAAGGGCCTTTTAGAGTCCTTGAGATTCACAGGAGCTTCCTGATGACACCTGGAAAACATCAATGATAGCTTCCTGGATGTTGCCTCTCTAGCCTTTCCAACTTCCTATAAACCTGCAGTTCCCTGTATTAAGCATCCATACTTAGAATACACAATTAATTTCTATTTTCCTGGCTAAACCATAGTTCAGTGGTTGGCAAACCATGGCTCATGAGCCACATGTGGCTCTTTTGGCCCCTTGAGTGTGGCTCTTCCACAAAATACCACAGCCTGGGTGAGTCTATTTTGAAGAAATGGTATTAGAAGTTTAAGTTTAAAAAAATTGGCTCTCAAAAAAAATTTCAATCATTGTACTGTTGATATTTGGCTCTGATGACTAATGAGTTTGCTGAGCACTGCCTTAGCTAATACAAATACTTAAGTCTGTTTCAAAATTCCAAGTCAAAATAAAATAAAACATAATAAATTTACATTGTTTTTATTAAAACACTAGCCTTTTCTCTTCTTTTTCCCACAACAAAGCATCCAAAATTTTGTATGTGAGACTTTTTTTTTTCCTCTTGAAATTTCAGTATTTTTTTTGTGGTAAATGAAACTAGACTCTTTTGCCTTTGGATTATTTTTTAGATTAAAACAACTATCTGTTTAGATATTTCAGGGTATTCCCACTCCCTGAATAAGGAGCTGTACCGAGAATTTGTTAAAATGTCTACTAGTATCACCATTTGATAATTTCCTCTGGCTAGTTCAGGGGTTGCCAGGAAATGATGCTAGAGAAAAGTAAGTAAAAGCCAAAACATTTGTGTTTACACAAGAGCCAATTTGTGATTCAACCCCTGGGTGGCAGTGTTTCTGGACTGACCTCCAGGTCTATAAGTCCTCTCTAGCTTGTGTTTAGATTTTGTTTTCCCTTTGGCACTTAATACCGGATTAGGGAAATGGGTTGCCCCAGAACTGGTTCTCTGATGGTTATTCCCCACTCTGATCCCCATGTTCCACAAAAACAACTTTCCCCTGTAGTCTTTTAGAGTGTCCCCAATTGGGTGATCCTATGTATTGGGCTTAGTAATCAGAAGCAAGGATTTAAAGAGGGGGAAAAAAGAGCCAGAGTAAGTGTGAGAACTCCAAGGCTGTGCACAAGTCTGTGAAGTCTTTTTCCCCCCTTGAGTCTAAGCAGCTGCCACACTTTTAAAAATTTTAGGTTGTCCTTTTTTTTGTCCAGATCAAAATGGGTTGCTTTATAGAGTTCCATTCTGTTAGCAGCTCTGTGGATCCCATTACACATCAGGATACAAAATTAATGCCAAGAAATCTATGGCATTTCTTATACACCAATACTGAACTTACAGAAAGAGAGACTAAAAAAGCAACCCCATTTACCATCACACCAAAAAAAATTAAGATACCTAGGAATAAACTTAATGTGTGGAAAACTACAGGACACTAAATAAAGAGAGAGGAAGATGTAAATAGATGGAAGAACATACCATATTCATGGATTGGGGGAATCAACATCATTAAAATGTTCACACTACCCAAAACAATTTATAAATTCAATGCACTCCCCATTAAAATACCAATGGGATATTTCACAGACCTAGAAAGAACTCTCCAAAAATTCATCTGGAATAAAAAAAGATCCCCAATAGCCATAGCAATGCTGAGAAAGAAGCACAAAGTAGGTGGGATCTGAATACCAGATTTCAAGCTGTATTATAAAGCCACTGTTCTCAAAACAGATTAGTACTTGCACAAGTATAGAAACACAGACCAATGGAATAGAACAGAAAACCCAGATATTGATCCAAACCACTATGCTCAATTAATATTTGACAAAGGAAGCATGAAAAATAAAATGGAGTCAAAACTGTCTCTTCAATAAATGGTGTTGGGAAAATTAGACAGATGGATGCAAAAAAAATGAAACCAGACCACCAACTTACATCATACACAAAAATAAATTCAAAATGGATAAAGGACTTAAACATAAGATGGGAAATCATAAAAATAGTAGAGGAATACACAGGCAGAGAAATCTCAGACATAGGCTGAAGCAATTTTTTTCACTGATACTGCTCCTAGGACAATGGAAACTAAAGAGAAAATAAACAAATGGGACTACATCAAAATAAAAAGCTCTTGAACAGCAAAAGAAATAATCAACAAAACTATAAGAAAGCCCACTGCATGGGAGAACATATTTGCAAATGTTATCACTGATAAAGATTTAATTTCCAACATTTACAGGCAACTTATACAACTTAATAAAAGGAAGATATTTGATTCAATAAAAAAATGGACAACAGACCTAAATAGAATCTTTTCAAAAGAAGACAGAAGGAAGGCCAAGAGACATATGAAAAGATGCTCAAAGTCACTAATTATCCCAGAGATGCAAATCAAAATGATAATGCAATACCATCTCACACCTGTTAGAATGGCAACCATCAACAAATCAACAAAGACAAGTGCTGGCCAGAATGCAGAGAAAAAGGAACCCTCGTGCACTGTTGGTGGGAATGCAGACTGGCACAGCCACTGTGGAGAACAGTATGAAGTTTCCTCAAAAAACTAAAAATGGAACTCCTGAGGGAGGAACCAAGATGGTGGCATAGGTAAACACCTATTGTGCTGCCCCGCGCAACAATTCCAAAACTACAACATAACAAGACAAACATCACCGAGAATCACCGGAAAGCTGGCTGAGTGAAAATTCCACAAATAAAAGTAAAGGTGGGACACAGACTCAGAAGAGCGGTGGAGCACAGCCTTGAAGATACGTCTGGAGCCAGAGATTAGGTGCCTTGAGCACGCGTGGGCTGTAGGGCTGGCAACAGCAATCCCAGCTGGATTTCTCCAATGGGGAGGGCAGAGATGTCCCGCTGCACAGATTCCCCAGTGCCAGGCAAGTTGCGAGATCTGGGGTATGCACGCTAAAAGCCGGGCATGGCAGAGCTCTCCGAGTCTGAGGAGAGAGCACATTGGAATAGCTGTTTGGCAGTAAAGTTCACTACAGCACAGACGCGCAACTTACTCCCTCGTTACCAAGACTACTGGACTGCTTTGTTTTACAATCCTGGGGGAGACTTTAGGTGTGCAGACTCATTGGAGAGAGGCAGAGTTGTCTGGCAAGGGGGGTAGGGGAGACCAGCAGCAGCTTACTCTTGGAGGTCCCTGCAGCCATTACCACCCAACACAGAGACCCGCACACCGCATAGGGCATAGCTGATGCTGACACTGTGTGCTTAAGCCAGGACTCCACCCATCCAAAATGAACAGTTTCCCTGCATAGTCAATTGGCCTGGAGGTCAAACCCTCCTAGGGCTAACAACAACAAGCTGGGCTTAAATTCAAAAATACTGTACAACCCATAAAGGATTTCAGTAAGAGTATCCACTTCAGGTAACTGGGGAGGCTGAACCACTGTCCCTTAGAGGATATCTACCACATAAAGCTAATCAGCCAACTCAGAAAAGAAGCCACCATGCAGAGACATGGAAAGAAATCAGGTGTGAAAGAAATGGAGGAAAAAAAGACGACTAGACATGGAGTTCAAAACCATGGTTATAAGGCTTTTCAAGAGGCTCCTAGAAAAGGCCGATGAACTTAATGAGAACTACGAGGAAATGAACAAGACCTACCAGGAAATGAACAAGACCAATGAGGAAATGAACAACACCTACCAGGAAATGAATGAGACCCTCAAGGATATGAAAAAGGACCAACTTGAAATCAAGCATACACTTACTGAAATATAAAATATTATACAAAGTCCTAAAAGCAGTCCAGAGGGCCACAAGAACCAAGTCAAAGATTTGAAATACAAAGAAGCAAATCTACTCGGCTGGAAAAGCAAGAAACAATAGGAATCCAGATAATTGAAGATAGTATAAGGGGCCTCTGGGACAACTTCAAGCATGCCAACATCCGAATTATGGGGGTGCCAGAAAAGGAGACAGAACAAGGCAATGAAAACCTACTTGAAGAAATAGTGACTGAAAACTTCCCCTACCTGGTTGAAAGAAACTGACTTAAAAGCCCAAGAAGTACACAGAACCCCAAAATATAAGAATCTAAAGAGGATCACATCAAGACACATCATAATTAAAATGCCAAGAGCAAAAGATAAAATATTAAAAGCAGCAAGAGAAAAACAGTTAGTTACCTATAAGGTACCACCCATACGATTTCTCAACAGAAACGATGCAGGCCAGACGGGAGTGGCAAGAAATATTCAAAGTGATAAATAGTAAGAATCTACAACCAAGATTACTCTATCCAGCAAAGTTATCATTCAGAATTGAAGATCAGATAAAGTGCTTCACAGATAAGAAAAAGCTAACGGAGTTCATCACCACCAAACCAATATTATATGAAATGCTGAAAGATATTCTTTAAGAAGAGGAAGAAGAAAGAGGTAAAAATATAAATTATGAACAACAAATACACATCTATCAACAAATGAATCTAAAAATCAAGTGAATTAATAATCTGATGAACAGTATAAACTGGTGAATATAACAGAATCATGGACATAGAGAGGGAATGGATTGACAATTCTTGGGGAGAAAAGGAGTGTGGGAAGGGCAGCAAGAGACTGGACAAAAATCTTGCAACAATGGGAGAGGACAATGGAGAGGGGTAGGTGAAGGCGGAGGGTGGGATGGGTACAGGGTGGAGGGGAGCTATAGGGGGATAAAAAAGGGGGAAATGTAATTAATAAACTGAAGAATAAAGATAAAAAAATAAAATTGATGCAGAAAATAAAACACACACACACACACACACACACACACACACACACACACACACAAAAATGGAACTCCCATTTGATCCAGTAATCCTACTTCTAGGAATATATCCCAAGAAACTAGAAACACCAATCAGAAAGGATATATGCACCCCTATGTTCTTAGCAGCACAATTCACCATAGCTAAGATTTGGAAACAGCCTAAATGCCCATCAGCAGATGAGTGGATTAGAAAACTATGGTACATCTACACAATGGAATATATGCTGTGATAAAAAAGAAGGAATTCTTACCATTTGCAGCAGCATGGATGGACCTGGAAAGCATTATGCTAAGTGAAATAAGCCAAGCAATGAAACAAAAATACCACATGATCTCACTCATTTAAGGAAAATAAAGAATATTATAACCTGTTGAACAAAAAGATAGATACAGAGGCAGTAAAGCACCAAACAGATGGTCGAATTACAGTGGGAAGGCTGGGGAGTGTTGGGAAGGGGGAGGGGGGCGAAGAGATCAACCATAACATTTGTATGTATCCATATAAGCACAACCAATGGACACAAGACACTGGGAGGGTGGGATGAGGGCATGCAAAAGGGAATAGGGGGGCTGGGGGAAGGTCAATGGTGGGGAGATATATGTACTACTATATGTAATACTTTAAACAATAAAAAAGAAGAAAATTAGATGTAATCAAATACCAATGTAACAAATTTTTTAAAAAGACAAAAGATGACTAAGGAGTTTAAATTTTATTATGTGCTTATCAGGGAGTCATTAAAGACGATTCAGAAGAGTAACCTGTCAAGAATTGAGTTTTTAGTCTTAACTGGTTTGGCTCAGTGGATAGCGCGTCAGCCTGGGAACTCAAGGGTTCCAGTTTCGATTCCGGTCAAGGGCATGTAGCTTGATTGCAGGCACATCCCCAATAGGGAATGTGCAGGAGGCAGCTGATTGATGTTTCTCTCTCATCAATGTTTCTAACTCTCTCTCCTTCTCCCTCTCTGTAAAAAATCAATAAAATATATTTTTAAAAAAGAATTGAGTTTTAGAAAGTTCATATCGGTGCCACTAAAGAAAATATAATAAAGGGAAATATTTAGTAATTACTGCACTGTTTCTTTTAATCTGCATTAATTGATGCTTTTTATTTTGTCCAGCCATCACATCTTGAGATTATGTAGCACTCTGGTCTCCCTTGCACATGATTTTCACTGATCTGTACATTTTTGCATAACTGAGATTGCAATAGTTAATGTGAAAGATAGTTAAGGTAGTTGAGGAAGGATAGAAGATAATTTAATGCCTGTTCTGTAAGGTGAACTACCTCTGTATCACTCAGGGGCCTAAAAGAAACAAATGGCATACTCAGAATGAAGACATTTCAAATGAAGTGACTATTTACAGAGGCAAGGGCATGTTAAGAAAACAAAGAGGATGGTGAAGCAACCAGCAACTAGCAATAGCAAGAAAGAACAAACCTTTATAGTCCACTAAAAACTGAAGCCATAGAAAAGGGGCCACTAGAAAAAAGCTATAGCCAGAACTCTGGGTACACAGGGAGGGAGGGAGGGAGGGAGGGTGATATATGTCCTGGCCTCTCTTCTCCTATCCTCTGATCTCTAACCAATGCCTCTGATTGGCTAAATGGTCAGAAACCCCAGATAATACAGACATAGAGGTCAGCTTTCCATAGCACAGAGCAGGACAGGAATGGTGAGAATAGACCATGGTGGGGGCTGGGGTGGTAAATGGAGAATAAGTAGCCCAGGTGCATTCACTATAGGTACATTGGTGAATGATGACAGTTTAACACAGAAGTCACATTTATACACAAGTTTTCTCAACACAGTTATGTTTTTGATCATCTAATATTAGAAGTTAAATATACAGATAATATGAAGTAGTTAAGCCAATTGGCACAAGAAAATTTATTCATTCAAAAAGAAATTATCTGAGATCAGTTCTCTACATAATACCAATACTTAAGGGTGAGCACAACAATAGGAATAGATCATAAAGACTTAGGAGAAACAGATTAAGTGACTGAAAGCCAAAGAAGAAGAGGATTTTAAAGACAGTGGGCACCTTGGCCAGGTAGCTAAGTTGGTTGGAGCACCATGCTATGGACAAAAAGGCTATGGGTTTGATTTTCAGTTAGGGCACACACCTCGGTAGTAGGTTTGATCTGGGCGTGTATGGGAGGCAACCAATCAATGTTTCTCTCTCACATTGATGTTCTCTCTCTCTCTCTCTCTCTCTCTCTCTCTCTCTCTCTCTCTCTCTCTCTCTCCTCCCTCTCTCCCTCCCTACTTCTCTCTGTAGAATCAATAAACATATCCTCAGATGAGGATTAAAAATTTTTTAAGACATAGTGATCAATAGTAATGAAGCTCTAGCATGTGTAGCTTTAACTTTCATAATTTTAGTTATTTGAGCACAACCAAATTCTATGACAAGTAATGATTTGAAATCTTAGTGAGAGCACAAAGCTGAATTCTCAGCTAGTGTGAAAAGCATATTATTTAGCGGGGAGCATCCACCTCTCCAAGTGATCTTCCCGTCTTCTACTTACTATCAAGGACACATTGACTCTCCTTAAGAATCTGAATCATCAAAATTCTTTAGGTGCAATTATTATAAGTTATGATGACCTTATAGGCTGTAGTGGTATTTAAGAGTCTAGGGTGCATAATATTCTTGGGACATATTTTTCCATAGTGTCAAGGGTCTATTATACCACCGAAGGAAAGGAATATTAAAATTTTATCTACTATATGGGCAATTAGAAGTATTAGGGAGTTTGGTATAGAATTTTTCTGAAATATTGGAGCAGAGGCCAATAAAAGATGGGTTGGGGAGATGAGAAATAGAAACTCAAATGTAGATGGTAATAAAATGAATGGGAGGATAGGAAGTCAGGCAGGGAATGTAATGTATCTTTTTAAACACTTAGGATATGAAGAGAAGGAACTGGGCTGTTACTTCCTGGTACATATGGCTTCATCAAAGTCTGATTAATGAGGACAGAAAATGTGTAGGACAAGAACATCTTACTAGAGATATCTCCCTCATAAATCTTGGAGATTTCAATAATTACAGAATTGGAAACCTGGCACCTGAGGTGAAGTAAGGTGTGAAGGGCCAGTAGTGCTTGTGCTTAGATATTATCTCCATGTGAGTATGATACCTGTCAGTTTGTGTTAATTATTGAATCACCAGAAGGTATCTCAGCACTTGTAGAATAGGTACTTTTTTTCCCTTTATATTGTTGTTGAAAGTATTACAGACGTCCCCTTTTCTCCCCTATTGACCCCTTTCAACCCAGCCCTCCCCTCCCCAGGATTCTCCACACTGTTGTCTGTGTACATGAGTTATGCATACATGCATACAAATTCTTTGGTCAATCTTCCTTCCCCCTATTCTCTCTGGAATTTGTCAGTCTATTGCATAATATTGCAACAGAATGTCTCTGAATCTATTTTGTTCATCGGGTTATTTTTTTCATTAGATTCCACATATAAATGATACTTGGCTTTCTCTGACTGGCTTATTTCATTTAGCATAATGGTCTCCAAATTCTTCCATGCTGTCTCAAAGAGTAAGAGGGCCTTATTTTTCACAGCTGCTTAGTATTCCATTGTATAAATATGCCACAGCTTTTATATGCATTAATTTACTGATGGGCATGTGGGATATTTCCAGATCTTAGCTATTGTAAACAATACTGCTATGAACATATGCATGCAAATATTCTTTCCAATTAATATTTCAGGCTTCTTAGAATATATTCCCAGAAGTGGGATCACTGGGTCAAACAGTAGTTCCATTTTTAATGTTTTTAGGAAACTCCATATTGTTTTATACAAGCTACACCAGTCTGTATTCCCACCAGCAGTGTACTAGGGTTCCCTTTTCTTCATATTCTCACCAGTACTTGCTGATTTGTTGACAGTAGTCATTCTGGCAGGGGTGAGGTGATATCTCATTGTCATTTTAATTTGTATCACTCTGATGATTAGTGACTTTAAGCATTTTTTATGTGTCTCTTGGCCAACTGTATGTCTGCTTTGGAGAAGTGTCTATTTAGGTCCTTTGCTCATTTTTTATTGAATTGTTTGTCTTCCTTTTATTAAGTTGTATGAGTTCTTTATATATTTGGAAATTAACCCCTTACCAGATGTATAATTGGCAAATATCTTCTCCCATGCAGTGGGATCTCTTTTCATTTTGACAATCGTTTACTTGCTGTACAGGCATATAGACCAATAAAACAAAACAAAGAACCCAGAAATCCACCTAAGTCATAATGCACCTCCTAAGTCAAGCGAAACAAAGGAAAAAATTAACAAATGGAGCTATATAAAAATAAAATGTTTCTGCAAGCAGTAGAATAGGTAATTTGTTTTTTTGTTAAATGTGAGAAAGAAAAGTGGCATTATCTGAGGCAGAGCCCAGCTCATTTCATGAAGAGTCTCAAACATGGAGTAGATTGGACCATGGCAGAGATCGAGCTAAAGCCCAGCTGGTGGCAGACAGTCAAGTTTAGTCACCCCTATGACCCATTCATCTTGTATTAGAGCAGCAGGAAGACAGCATAGTTGGGGTCCTCTAAATGTATTAATTTTCTCCATTCCACTGTAATATGTGTAACAGGTCATAGAATAACACTAAAATAAAAAATAGAAAATCTGGGTCTTAGTCTTAATTTTTCACTAACTGGTTGTGTGGCCTTGGCCAATTTACTCAATATATGTTTATTGAGGATCAGCTATCATATCAAACTCTTGGTATGGGACAATGAACAAGAGAGTCACCATGGAACTTATAAGAGCAAGCGCAATGTGTTCTCACAACTGGGTGGTGAATGCAATGCCTTTTAAATGAGAGGCCATATACCTCTGTCAACAGAGGTTGCACTGAGGCAGTGATGACTAATCTGAAACATTAAAGACAAGTTGGAGGCAGTCCCTTCTGCTCTCTGAACCTTGGTTGCTATAAGAATGAAATACAGGAGATTGCTAAAGGATCCCCTCAACTCCTTTTGACTGTTACAATGTATGATCCAATTTTTCTATGATAAAACAGAGCTGCGGGGAAAAAACTTGAAATACTGTCATAAAAAAGATAAATGCTCTGCTTCAATTGCAGTAAGAAAAATGAGGGGAAAAACTGGTAGTGCTCAAAAATAAGAGACAGAAACTGAGTGAGTGAGACAGACAGAAAGAGAAAGCAAGTGAGAGCACATTTTCTAGGACATAAAGGATTTTTGTTTATATTTCAACATAGTATACCAAAAAATAGATACAATTAACCCAATTTCTGCCCACAGTTTTCAGCATTGTGCAGCCTTTATTTAATGATATGACAAAATGCATTATCTGCCAGTCCCTCTGTTGCTTAGAAACAGGCAGTCAAGAGCCTAAACTCAGAGACTCCAACATTGTTATTAAAAGGCTTTGTGCATTGCTGGGTAAAATGATAATTTTGTAAGCTTGATTGACACCTCCTTGTTAGCAAGTTCCAGGAATAAGATCCAAGATCCTGCTAATTTTGCTAGTTCTTTTTTTGGCTCACTGTGGCTTACATTAAAAAATAAAATAAATAAAAAGCTACCAGCCAGTGACTAGGAGTGTTTTATTCAGAAGAGGTAGTTCTTGCTACACACATTTCATGTTCTTTTTTTTAATTGTTATTGTTCAGTTTATTAATTACATTTTCCCCTTTTTATCCCCCTATAGCTCCCCTCCACCCTATACCCATCCCACCCTCCGCCTTCACCTACCAGTCCCCACTGTCCTCTCCCATTGTTGCAAGATTTTTGTCCAGTCTCTTGCTGCCCTTCCCACACCCCTTTTCTCCCCAAGAATTGTCAGTCCATTCCCTCTCTATGTCCATGATTCTGTTATATTCACCAGTTTATACTGTTCATCAGATTATTAATTCACTTAATTTTTGGATTCATTTGTTGATAGATGTGTATTTGTTGTTCATAATTTATATTTTTACCTCTTTCTTCTTCCTCTTCTTAAAGAATATCTTTCAGCATTTCATATAATATTGGTTTGGTGGTGATGAACTCCGTTAGCTTTTTCTTATCTGTGAAGCACTTTATCTGATCTTCAATTCTGAATGATAACTTTGCTGGATAGAGTAATCTTGGTTGTAGATTCTTACTATTCATCACTTTGAATATTTCTTGCCACTCCCGTCTGGCCTGCATTGTTTCTGTTGAGAAATCCGCTGACAATCGTATGGGTGGTACCTTATAGGTAACCAACTGTTTTTCTCTTGCTGCTTTTAATATTCTCTCTTTGTCTTTTGCTCTTGGCATTTTAATTATGATGTGTCTTGGTGTTAGATTTAGATTCCTATATTTTGGGGTTCTGTGTACTTCTTGGGCTTTTAAGTCAGTTTCTTTCAACCAGGTAGGGGAAGTTTTCAGTCACTATTTCTTCAAGTAGGTTTTCATTGCCTTGTTCTGTCTCCTTTTCTGGCACCCCCATAATTCGGATGTTGGCATGCTTGAAGTTGTCCCAGAGGCCCCTTATACTATCTTCAATTATCTGGATTCCTTTTGTTTCTTGCTTTTCCAGCCGAGTGGATTTTGCTTCTTTGTATTTCAAATCTTTGACTTGGTTCTTGCGGCCCTCTGGACTGCTTTTAGGACTTTGTGTAATATTTTATATTTCAGTAAGTGTATGCTTGATTTCAAGTTGGTCCTTTTTCATATCCTTGAGGGTCTCATTCATTTCCTTGTAGGTGTTGTTCATTTCCTCGTTGGTCTTGTTCATTTCCTGGTAGGTCTTGTTCATTTCCTTGTAGTTCTCATTAAGTTCATCGGCCTTTTCTAGGAGCCTCTTGAAAAGCCTTATAACCGTGGTTTTGAACTCTATGTCTTGTCGTCTTTTCTCCTCCATTTCTTTCACACCTGATTTCTTTCCATGTCTCTGCATGGTCGCTGCTTTATGTGGTAGATATCCTCTAAGGGACAGTGGCTCAGCCTCCCCAGTTACCTGAGGTGGGTACTCTTACTGCAAATCCTTTATGGGATTTACATAATCCTTTATGTACAGTATTTTGTAATTTAAGCCCAGCTTGTTGTTGTTAGCCCTAGGAGGGTGTGACTTCCAGGCCAATTGGCTGTGCAGGAAAACTGTGTTCAGGTTGGATGGGCGAAGTCTCTGATATGAGCAGGCAACATCAGCATCAGCTATGTCCTATGTGGTGCACAGGTCTCTGTTTTGGGGGGTAATGACTGCAGGCACCTCCAACAGAAAGCCGCTAGCCTCTTGCCAGACAACTCTGCCTCTCCCCAAATGAGTCTGCACACCCAAAGTCTCACACAGGGTTGTAAAACAAAGCAGTCCGGTGGTCTCCCAAACCAGGGGGCAAGTCGCCAGTGAGCAAGTCACGCATCTGTCCTGTCACAAACTTTACGTGCGCAAACTGCTGTTCCAAGCTACGTGGACTCTCCTCAGACTAGGAGACCTCTGCCTCACCCGGCTTTTAGGGTGCGTACCCCGGACCTTGTACCTCGCCTGGCATTGGGGAATCTGTGCAGTGGGACGTCTCCACCCTCCCCATTGGAGAAATCCAGCCGGGATTGCTGCTGCCAGTCCTACAGCCTGTGCATGCCTCACTGCTCCGCACCTCTGGCTCCAGGTGTATCTTCAAGGCTGCACTCTGCCGCTCTTCTGATTCTGATTTATTTGTGGAATTTTCACTCAGCCAGCTTTCTGGTGATTCTGGGTGATGTTTGTCTTGTTGTTATGTTGTAGTTTTGGAATTGTTGCGTGGGGCAGCACAATAGGTGTTTACCTATGCCGCCATATTGGTTCCTCCCACTTCATGTTCTTCACAGACAAGGATAGGAAAATTATTTACCTACTGTCTAGATTTACTGAGAGTTTTCTGCCATATACATCTACTTCTAACTGCATAATTGGTACATAACCTTTCCAGTCATCATTTGATTTAATCATCCTTGACTTGTGCTTCAAGATAAAAGGGAAAGAAAACACTTCTTTTGTTGGCATGTGCACATATAAACAGGTCCTCTCCATACTGTTAAGAAAACCAATTGATTCCTAGATATTCCCCAGCTGTGTTATTAGTAAAACCCCAATTTCCTAATACATTTGGTTCCCTGGCTCACATCTATGGAACCAGTCACAGTCAACCACTTGTGACTGTCCTTGTTGACTTACACTTGTATACATTTTTGGTGACTGCAGAAGTACAATATTACCATGCCACTACAAGAGTCATCATCTCTCCCAGCCCTGGCCAGTGTGGTTCATTTGTCATCCTGTACACCAAAAGTTTGTGGAATTGATTCCTGGTCAGGGCACATGACCAGGTTTGGGGTTTTATCGCTAATCTCTCTCTCTCTCACCAGTGTTTCTCTGTCTCTTTCCCCTGCACACTTCCTCTCTCAAAAAAAAAAGAATCAATGGGAAACATATCCTCGGGTAAGGAGAAAAGGAGGAGGAGGAGGAAGAATCACCTCTTCCAGCCATCATCTCTTTCATTATGACTTTGCTACTACCAAGTCCTATGCTGGGTGGTTGCTACTCTCTACTGCTCTGCTGACTCTGTGCTGGGTGCTGGGTGGTCAGTGCTGGGAGAAAGCTCCCTTTATACAGTGGGTTCTTTACCCCTTTCCCATTTCCCAGAGCTTAGTATCCAATGCTATTTCTTGTTAATTTTGCTCCCATGCCGAAAGTTATGGGAGATGAGATTGCCTTCTCTTTCACTAACAGGAATAAGTTAATTGTGCCAGAAACCTAGCATCTCCCCCCCACACACACACACTTTGGTAGAGATAGTTCTTATGTGCAGGCAGTTTCATGTATATCCACAGAGTCTTTTATTGTGGCATCCATGAGAGTGATTCTCACAGACCTCTACCCACAGAGAACATTACTGGCCTAGAGCCCCAACTATATGCTCCAAAATCCATAACCATGTCTACAACAAGGCCATACTTCTTGGGCTGCTCTCAGTTGATGACCAAGGCAACAGGGATACTAAGGCAAGCCCAATCCTAGGAGGCAAAGGACTTTAACAAGCAATTTTAGTTCCGGGCCTCTCCCAAATGCCATGGAAACAGTCCTTAGATCATATAACTATATAGGATGCTTCTATTCAACTTCCCTTTCCACAATCCATCAGCAACCTTGCCTTTCCTGGGTCCCTCCCCATTTTATCTCACAGGTGGTTCTCTAATATAACCATGTCACTTTGCATCCTGCCATAGAGGACGTGAACTAACACATTCCTCCATCATTTTTCCTTCTCCATTAGATGTGAACTCTCCTATTTGAGATCTTGTTGTGATTGCTCACTTGCATTTTTACCTATAAATTATTTGGAGAAGCTTTGCCTTATGATACCTGAGATCTTTCATATGGCAACCCTGTAAAGCAGTTGGCCTCTAACAAGCTGTCTCTTAGGCTCACATTAACTGCAGACTCCTGCTGTGACACAGCATAGTGCTTAATTGTCCCAGTAAGTACTCACTTTCCAAAGGTGCAACCCATGTAGCATAGAGCATATTGGCCCTGCAAATAAGGCCACTGATAGCCCAAGCAAGCCTCAGTTGTTGATATTTAGTGCATGATCTGAGGAGACTGTTTCAGCCTTAAATCATTTTAGAAGCATTTTTTCTGATCCCACCAGCCGTCTTCCACCACAAAATGCTAGATATACTCTCAAACTCATATAGGTTTAGAGATCCTTAATTGGGTTGGAGAGTGGTCAAAGAGATCACAGATCAAACAAGTTCTCTGAATTATTCCCTAAAGGTATTAAAACCCTGAAATCAATCCAGTTTGTTCCAGAAAGAAATCAAGTCTTTTATTTTCTTTAATTAAAAATTAATTAAATACTATTTTGTATTAGTTTCAGGAATATAACATCATGGTTAGACAAAAATATATTTTAAAAGTGTTCCCCCTGATATTTCCAGTACCCACCTGACACCATACATAGTTAATTACAATATTAATGACTATATTCCTATGCTGTACTTTACATCTCCATAACATTCTGAAGTACCAATTTTTACTTCTTAATCCCTTCACCTTTTTCACCCAATCCACCAATGTCCTACCCTCTGGAAACCATCAGTCTATTCTATATACCTATGAGTTGGTTTCTGTTTTGTTTGTTTTTTTCGTTTATATTGTTCTCTAGATTCTACATATAAGTGAAGTCATATGGTATTTTTCTTTCTCTGACTGATTTATTTCACTTAACATAATACCTCCTAGGTCCATCCAAGCTATCACAAATGGTAAAATTCCATTTTGTTATGGCCAAGTAATATTCCATTGCATAGATGCACCATCACTTTTTTACCCACTTATCCATTGATGAACACTTGGGTTGCTTCTATATTTTGGCTATCCTATCTAATAAAAGAGTAATATGTGAATTTGACCATAACTTCCTGACTCCCTCCCCATTTTATGAGCCAATCAGGAGCGGGGGCGGGGGCTGAGCAATGCGAGGTGGGGTGGGGGTATGGGGGCGCGAGGTCCCCATTGCAGCCCCAACCCCATCCCCAGCAGGAGGCAGGCAGGAAATTCCCATCTGACAACCTGGGAAAGAAACAGCTCCAATTCAGGATGGCGGTCTGGGAGAGGTTGCACAGAGACTTGCGGGGCATGGTCTTTTTCCCAGGGGTGTGTGCTGGAATCTTTGTGCACCCAGGTGCCCTGAAAAGTAAATTTCCATAACAAGATTACTGCCTGTGGGGAATGTGTCACATTGCCTGTCCCAGAGGGGACGGGCGTGTGAGAAATCTGTCCATGGGCTCCTGCACTTCACTTCTAGAAGAGGCACATTGACTCCAAATTAAAGAACAAAAAAGGCAAAGCAGTTTGTGTCTTTGTTTCTCTCTTTGCTGGAGAAAGGCTCTTTGGTGAACAATGAGGTATTCCTCTAGGATTACTGAAAAAAAAGACGGAAACTGCTTTGCCTTTTTTTTTTTTCTTTTGGGAGGGGAGGAAGTCATTCTGTCACTGTCCAGCGAACCTCAGCTTAATCACTGGGAACTAAAATGGAGCATCTGGTACTCTGCTCATTCCATGGGTTGTTTTCACCATTCCTGTTGTATTGTGCAGAATCTGGGCGCTCTCTGTCTCACAGTGTGTCCCTACAGCCATCCATCAATACCAGCTTCTGAGCAGGAGGAGCCCCAGCCAGAAGTTTGTGAAACTCTTAAGGATTTGGGAGGCTGGCAAGTGTCTGATGCTATAACAATGAATTTAGAGAAGAAAATGGGTGACAAAGGATGAAGTAAATGAATGGAATTCTCTCCCCACTTTTTCTTCCTAGATCCAGTTTTCTCATTTCCTACAGCTGGAATATTATTATGAAACTCCAACACACAAAAGGGCTGCCCCCATGTGGTCAAAGATCCTGCCCCCATGTGGGCACAAGATGGCCACCAGAAGATGGCCAGCAGGGGAGGGCAGTGGGAGGTTCCAGACCTGCAAGGAAGCGCAGTTGTGAGCCATCAGGCCAGCAGGGGAGAGCAGTTGGGAGGGACAAGGCCTACAAGGGAGGGCAGTTGGGGGCAATCAAGGCTGCAGGGGAGGGCAGTTAGGGGTGACCAGGCCAGCAGAGGAAGGGAAGTTGGAGGCAAACAGGCTAGCAGGGGAGCAGTTAGACATCAATTAGGCTGGCAGGGCAGTGGTTAAGGGGTGGTCAGGCTGGCAGGCAAAAGCAGTTAAGGGCAATCAGGGTGGCAGGCAGATGAGCAGTTTGGAGCCAGCAGTCCTGGATTGTGAGAAGGATGTCTGACTGCCTGTTTAGGCCTGATCCTACTGGGATCCTACTGGGATCGGGCCTAAATGGGCAGTCGGACACCCCTCTAGGGGTCCCAGATTGGAAAGTGTGCAGGCTGGGTTGAGGGACAGCCCCTACCCCCTGTACACGAATTTCGTGCACCAGGCCTCTAGTTATAAATAAAGCTGCAATAAACAAAAGGGTCACATATGCTCTCAAATTAGTGTTTTGGGTTTCTTCAACTTTATACCAGAAATTGCTGGGTCATGAGGCAGTTGGATTTTTAACTTTTTGAAGACCCTTCACACTGTTTTACAAAGTGGCTGCACCAGTCTGGATTCCCACCAACAGTACTTGAGGGTTCCCTTTCTCCACATATTTGCCATCACTTGTTGTTTGTGGATTTGTTGATGATAGCCATTCTGATGGGTGTGAGGTGACATCTCATTGTAGTTTTAATTTCCATTTTCTGACAACTAGTGACATTGAGCATTTTTTCATATGTCCGCTGGCCATCTATATGTCATTTTTGGAGACAAGTCTATTCAGGTCCTCTTCCCATTTTTAAATTGAACTATATATTTTTTGTAATTGAGAAGTATGAGTTTTTTACACTTTTTTCCATTTTTTTATTAAGGTATTACATGTGTCCATTTCTTCCCATTGTCCTTCCCACCTCACTCCCATACATACCCTGACCCCCAGTGTCTTTCATCCATTAGTTATGGTTCTAGGCATGCACACAAGTCCTTTGGTGGATCTCTAATCTCCCCCATCTCTCCCTAATATCCCACTGTAATTTGACAGTCTCTTTGATGTATTACTGCCTCTGTATCTATCATTTTGTTCATCAGTTTATAATTTTCTTTGTTGTCCACAAATGAGCAAGATCATGTGGTAGCTTTCTTTCATTGACTGGCTTATATCACTTACAATAATGCTCTCCAGTTCCATCCATGTTGCTGCAAATGGTAAGAATTCTTTTTTCTGGCAGCATAGTATTCCATTGTGTAGCTGTACCATTGTTTTCTTATACAGTCATCTGCTGACAGGCACCTAGACTGTTTCCAAATCTTAGTTATTGTAAATTGTGCTGTTATGAACATAGGGGTGCATATATCTATTCTGATTGGTGTTTCTACATTCTTGGGATATAGTCCTAGAAATGGGATTACTGGGTCAAATGGGAGTTTCATTGTTATTTTTTTGAGGAAAGTCCATATTGTGCTCCACAGTGGCTGTACCAGTCTGCATTCCCACCAGCAGTGCACGAGGGTACCTTTTTCTCCACATCCTGGATAGCACTTGTAGTTTGTTGATTTGTTGCCATTCTGACAGATGTGAGATGGTACCACATTCTCATTTTGATTTGCATCTCTCAGAAAATTAGTGACTTTAGAGAATGTTTTCATATGTCTCTTGGCCTTCCTTCTGTCTTCTTTCAGTAGGTCCATTGACCATTTTTTATCGAATCATTTATCTTGCTTTTATTAAGTTGTATGCATTGCCTGTAGATGTTGGAGATTTAACCTTTATCAGTGATAACATTTGCAAGTATGTTCTACCATGCAGTGGGCTTTCTTGTTCTGCTGATGGTTTCTTTTGCTATGCGAAAGCTTCTTATTTTTATGTAGTCCCATTTGTTTATTTTCTCTTTAGCCACCATTACCATAGGAGCAGTATCAGTGAAGAAGTTCTTTCAGCATATGTCTGAGATTTTGCTGCCTGTGGATTCCTCTAGTATTTTTATGGTTTCCCATATTATGTTTAAGTTCTGTATCCATTTTGAGTTTATTTTTGTGTATGATGTAAGTTGGTGGTCTAGTTTCTTTTCTTTTTCTTTTTCTTTTTTGCATGTATCTCCAATTTTCCCAACACCATTTATTGAAGAGACTGCCTTGACTCCATTGTATATTCATGCCTCCTTTGTCAAATATTATTTGAGCATAGTAGTTTGGGTCAATATCTGGATTCTGAATTCTATTTCATTGGTCTATATATCTGTTCTTGGGCCAGAACCAGGGTTTTTAAGAACAGTGACTTTGTAATATAGCTTGAAATCTGGTACTGAGATGCAAACTACTTCATTCCTCTTTCTCAGCATTTCTGTGACTATTCCAGGTCTTTTTTTATTCCGGATGAATTTTTGGAGAGTTCTTTCTAAGTATGTGAAATATGCCATTGGTATTTTAATGGGGAGTAGATTGAATCTATAGATTGCTTTGGATAGTATGGATATTTTAATGATGATGATTCCCCCAATCCATGAACATGGTTTGTTCTTCCATCTGTTTATGTCTTCCTCTATCTCCTTTTTCAGTATCTTGTAGTTTTCTGCATAAAGTTCTTTTACTTCCTTAGTTAAGTTTATTCCTAGGTATCTTAATTTTTTTGGTGTGATGGTAAATGGGATTGCTTTATTAGTCTCTCTTTCTGTAAGTTCACTATTGGTGTATAGAAATGCCATACATTTATTGGTGTTAATTTTGTATACTGCTATATTGCTGAATTCATTTATTAAGTCTATTAGTTTTTTGATGGAGTCTTTTGGGTTTTTATGTACAATATAAGTCATCTGCAAATAAGGGTAGCTTTACTTCTTCTTTTCCAATTTGGATGCCATTTATTTCTTCTTCCTCCAGTACTATGTCAAACAGGAGTAGTAAGAGTGGGCATCCCTGTCTTATTCCTGTTCTTAGGGGAAATGGTTTTAGTTTTTGTCTACTGAGTATGATGTTAGCTGTGGGTTTGCATATCTAGCTTTTATTATGTTGAGGTATGATCCTTCTATTCCCACCTTGTTGAGAGTTTTTATCAAGACATGGTGTTGGACTTTGTCAAATGCTTTTTCTGCATCAATTGATATGACTATATGATCTTTATCTCTCTATTTGCTTGTGATATAACATATTTATTGATTTGTGGATATTGTACCATGCTTGCATTCCTAGGATAAATCCTACTTGGTCATGGTGTATGATCTTTCTGATGTACTGCTGGATCCTATTTGTTAGAATTTTGTTGGGGATTTTGGCATCTATGTTCATGAGGGATATTGTCCAGTAATTCTTATTCATTGTGTTGTCTTAATCTGGTTTTGTTATTAGGGTGATGCTGGCTTCATAGAATGAGCTTGCACATGTCCCTTCTGCTTGAATTGTTTTGGAATAATCTGAGGAGGATAGGTTTAATTATTCCTTGAATATTCAGTAAAACTCCCTTGTAAAGCTTTCTGGCCCCAGGCTTTTGTTTGCTGGAAGCTTTTTGATGACTGCAGAATTTCTTCCTTAGTTATTGGCCTATTGTGCTGTTCAGATTCTTCCTGATTGAGTTTTGGAAGGTTATATTTTTCAAGGAATATGTCCATTTCCTACAGGTTTTCAATTTTGTTGGAATAGAGTTGTTTATAGTATTTTTTACAATACTTTATATTTCGATTGGGTCTATTGTTATTTCACCTCTTTCAATTCTGATTTTGTTTTGGATCCTCTCTCTTTGCTTCTTGGTGAGCCTGGCTACAGGTTCATCAAACTTGTTTATCCTTTCAAAGAACTTGCTCTTGGTTTTGTTCATCTTTTGTATTGTGTGTGTGTTTTTGTGTTTGTTTGTTTTGTGTTTTTTTTTTTTTTTGTCTCAATATGATATATGTCTGCTCTGTTCTTTATTATATTCCTTCTTCTGCTTACACCAGACTTTTCTTGTTGCTCTCTTTCTAACTCTTTGAGTTGTACAGTTAGGTAATTTATTACCATTGTTTCTTGTTTTTTTTGCAGAAGGCTTGTAGAGCTATGATCTTCCCTCTCAAGACTGCTTTTGCTGTGTCCCAGAGATTTAGGATTGTTGTGTTTTAATTGTCATTTGTTGCCATGATGTGTTTTATTTCCTCCTTTGTCTCTCTGGTAACCAAGCCATTGTTTAATAGCATGCTGTTTAGATTCCATGTGTTTGATTTTTGTATTGTTTTTATTGTAATTGATTTCCAGCTTTATGCCACTGTGATCTGAGAATGTGTTTGACATGATTTCTATCTTCTTGAATTTGGAGAGACTTTGCCTATGACCCAACATATGGTCTATCTTTGAGAATGACCCATGTGCACTTGAGAATAATGTATATTCTGTGGCTTTGGGGTGAAATGTTCTGAAGATGTCAATTAATTCCATCTAGTCTAGTGAGTCATTTAGGATTGCTATTTCTTTGCTGATTTTTGTTTAGAGGATTTGTCCAATGGTGATAGTAGGGTATTAAAGTCTCCTACAATGACTGTTTTGCTGTCAATCTCTCCCTTGATATCCTCCAGGAGTTTTTTATGTGTTTTGGTGTTCCTGTATTGGGTGTGTATATGTTTACCAGAGTTATTTATCCTTGTTGGATTACTCCCTTTAGTATTATGCATTGGCCTTCATTATCTCCTTTTATTTCTTTTGCTTTAAGATCTAATTTTTCATATATAACTATTGCTAAACCAGTTTTTTTTCATTTCTAGTCACCTAAAAAACCTTTTTCCATCCCTTTACTCTCATTCTGTGCATGTCTTTTTTTCTGAGGTGGATTTCTTGTAGACAACAGATATATGGGTCGTGTTTCCTTATCCAATGTATTTTGATTGGGGCATTTAATCCATTTACATTTAAAGATATTACTGATCGATATGTATTTGTCACCATTTTTATTCTTTATCCGTGTTCCTTCTTCACTTCCTATTTCTTTTTTTAAAAAAGCAGATCCTTTAAGATTTCTTGCATTGTTGGGTTGGTGGTAATAAATTCCTTTAGTCCTTTTTTGTCTGTGAATCTCCTAATTTCACCTTTAATTTTGATTGATAGCCTTCCTGGGTACAGTATTCTTGGATTCAGATCCTTCCTTAACATGACTTTGTATATTTCATTCCATTCCCTCTGGCCTGATGAGTTTCTGCTGAGAAATCAGTTGCTAGTCTGATGGTGTTTCCTTTGTAAATAACTTTCTGTCTCTCTCAGGCCGCTTTTAAGATTCTTTCTTTGTCATTGGTATTTGTCAATTAATTATAATGTGCCTTGGCATCGGTCTTTTGGGGTTCATTTTTCATGGAACTCTATGAGCTTCTTGAATTTGTGTTAGTTTTTTCTTCCCTATATCAGGGAAGTTTCCTGTCATTATTTCTCCAAACAAGTTTTCTATTCTTTGCTGTTTCCTCTCCTCTGGGACTCTTATTATGCAGATGTTGTTCTTTTTCATGTTGTCTCAAAGTTCCCTTTTTAATTTTATTTTCTAGAAGCTGTTCTACTGGATATTTTTTTCTACCTTGCCTTTACCTCACTGATACAGTGCTCTGCTTCTTCTAGTCTATTATTGATGCTTTCTATTGAGTTCTTTACAGCAGTGATGTCATTTTCCATTTCTCCTTGGTTCTTCTACATTTTCTCTTGTTTCTTATTCATATTGTCAAATTTTTCTTCCATTCTTTTCAGCCACCTTATATCCATTTATCTTAATTCTTTCTCTGACAGGTTGCTTGCTTCCATTTCGTTTACTGCCTTTTCTGGTGATGCCTGCTTTTCTATCATATGTGGGCTATTTCTTAGTCTTCCCATGGTCTCTCATCCCTGGGTGTCTGGTTATGTAGTTTTCTCTCTCTTGCATTGATTTAAAGGCACAAAATACAACACAACCAGGTACAATGCACAAGACACTGAACAGAAATGTATTCATGATATTAATAGCCCCAAATAAAGGAGACCACCAGAGAAAGGCAAATTAAGGGATAGCAGAGAAAGAAGAAGAGGGAAAAAAAGGAGTGCCTAACATGAAATTGGGTTAAGGGGGAAAAAAACGTAATATAGAAAAGAAAGAATAAGAAAGAAAAGGGGATTATATATATATATATATATATTATATATATATATAATCTCCCATAGAACAGCTACTAATCCCAATAAATTCCAGCAACAAGTACCTGGAGATTAATACATACGACCAGTAACAATTAATATCAGCGAGGCGAGGGAAAACAGTAGCAAAAAACAAACAAAAACAAAGCAAAAAATAAAAACCAAAACAAAAAGAATAAGCAAAATAGTCTCACAAAAAAAAAGCATAAAAATCATTATAATCAACATTTAGGCAAACAACAACAAATGGACAAAGAAAAAAACTACCGTTTGGAAAGAGAAGACAGAAAAGAGAGGTGTGTATGGACTTGAAGCAGGGAATTGGAAATTAGATATATAAGTAGGGTGAAATTTTAACAGGGGTTATAAAGAAAGAATAGGGAAAATCTAAAGCAGAAAAAGGGTAAGAGAAACAGGACAACAAAAGGGGAAAAGTTAGGAAGAGAGTGGTGACATAAAGGTAGAATTGAGATAGACTAAAATGATGTTAAAGGAAAGATGAAAATAGAATGTAGAACACTAATCTTAAAGTAAAATAAAGTGAAAATAAAATGACACTTTTTTTAAAAAAGGTAAAATAGTAGTATTAATAATACTGATTGAAAATAAAAATAAATAATTAAAAAGGTAAAATCAAGTAAGAAAAAATAGTTTCTTAAGTAAAAGATGAAAAATCCTATATAATAACAGAGAAACATGCAAATTTGACCATACGTTGGCTCCTGATTGGCTATGCTACCAGCCAATCAGGAGTAGGGGCAGGGCATAGTGGTGTAAGTGCCAGGCCCATGGGGTGTAGATGAAACAGTGGTGGCAGCGAGCACCCAGTCCTCGGGCACTGTAAGGGGAAGCTGTGGCAGCAGCAGCAGTGGTGGTGGCAGTAGGGAGAGCCTGGCTCCTGGGTGCTATGAGTGGAAGAGGTAACAAGCGCCCAGCCCCTGGGGCCGGGTGGTCGCAGGCAGCTGGGGCTGAGATGAGCAGGGCGATGGCTGGGTGCCCAAGGCCCAAAGCCTCACCAGAGGCTTTGGGTCTTGGGCAGGCTGAGGGTGAGCCATCAGTTGGACATCTCCTGAGGGCTCCCAGTATGTGAGAGGGGCAGGTGGGGTTGAAGGACCACCCAACCCCAGTGCACAAATTTCATGCACCGGGCCCCTAGTATATAAATAAAAAATAAAATGTGCAGTCGTGAAGGTCATTCAATTCCTCTATTGTTCTGTTTGACATTCCTGTTTCCCAGTCAGGACAATATTGCAGTTCCCTGTGTTCAACTGCTCCTCAGTGTTACAAGCCAGTCCTGATTTTTAAGCATGCGGTGTATCTTAATTTCTTGTATTCCTTTATTTGTGATTGCATAAGTGTCAATTTGTGATTCAACCCCTGGGTGACAGTGTTTATGGATTGACCTCTGGGTCTATAGGTCCTCTCTAGCCTGTGCTTAGATCTTGTTTTCCCTGTGGCACTAAATACCGGTTTGTGGGAGCTGGTTCTCTGAAGGTCACTCCCTGCTCTGATCTCTAGGCTCCAGAAAACAACTTTCTCCACAGTCTCCTAGGGTGTCCCCAACTGGGTGAATCTATGTATTGCGCTTAGTAATCAGAAGCAAGGATGTGAAGAGGAAAAGTGAAAATGTGCAAACTCCGGCGATGTGCACAAGTCTGTACAATCCCTTATTCCTCCTTGTGTCCAAACAGCCAGCACACTTTTAAATTTTTTAGGCTACCTTCTGTGTCAGATCAAAATGGTTTGCTTTTTAGAGATCCCCTCTCTTAGCAGCTCTGAGAACCGCCTTCCACATTTACAAATCATGCCAGCCCCAACAGCCATGGATTTTTCTAGGTGCAGACATCCCCCAGTCCTCTAGCTCCTGCTAGAGAATGCGCATTTCTCTGTCCTGCTGGGACCAGAGACCTCACCTTATCCCAGGCAAAATCTGACCTTTCTGTGGTGGAGTGTAGAGCTCCTCTGAATCTGCATGTTTGCGCCATTTGGGGACCGGTGCTCTCAGGTTCGCAGCTGTTTGGTGGCTGTCACAGTTGTAGATTTTCAGGCTTCTGATAACATCCACTTTCCCCTTCAAGATGGTGTGGGCTCTGTGTCCGAGCCGGTTCTCTGGGAGGGAATCCAGCAGTAGTGGGGGATGCCTGGTCAGGGGAGCCCCATCCAGCAGTCCCCCACCTTCTCCTGGAGGATAGCTGTCCTTTAACTAGCCAACAAACACTCCCTGTGCAACTTTCAGCTGTTTTTTCTATCTGCTCCAGGACAAGGCTCAGGATGTTATGCCCAGATTTCAAGATCCCCAAAGACCCTCAGGGAGCTGAGTCCAATGCAAAAGCAAAGAGCCTTTATAACAAGCTAGCTTGGCTTTCTGCCTCCCCTCATACAGCGGCAGGATGCAAAAATAGGGTGAGTTTTAAAAGCACAATGATCTTATAGGGCTAGGGGTCAGGAGGTGGAGCCATACTCAAACCGCTGAGTTGGCTGATTCCGATTGGTTGGGTGAGGGCTGGGGCTAGTGATGCAAAGGCAAGGTGCGGCTAGAGTCTGGTTACACAAAAACAGGATGTGATCAGCACACTTTTGGCCTCAGGTTAGTTCCCCTTGTATTCCTATTAGCTGAATTAAGGGCGGGCTGAGTAACTGACACATCCTGTGGTTTTTCTCGGAAGAGGGGACACAGTTACACAAGATGGAGTCAGTCCCGCTCTGCCCTTTCAGGGACACATCTGTCCATTCTGCTGCCATTTTTCTCTCTGTTTTTTACAAATTTTGCATATTAAACCTTATAAGTGTCTCAGCAAATAACTTCATCCATTCAGTATGTTTTGGTTTTTTTTTAGTTTTATTGTTGGTTTTCTTTGCTGTGCAAATACTTTTAGTTTGATGAGGTCTCATTTGTTTCTGTTTGTTTGTTTGTTTGTTTGTTTCCTTTGCCTGAGGAGATATGTCAGAAAAAATATTGCTAAGATAAATATCAGAGATTTTATATTCTATGTAAGAAACTAGATCTTAAATACACATTATTGACTAGCCAAGTTTGTAACATGAATGGGCCTTGAGAATATCATGTTAAACAAAATAAGTCAGGCAGAATAAGTTAAGAACCTTGTGATTTCACTCATATGTAAGGTATAAAACTGAAAGCAATTTATAATAATAAAAGCATAATGTGGACTGACCAAGATGGCGGCATAGGTAAACACCTATTGTGCTGCCCCACACAACAATTCCAAAACTACAACATAACAACAAGACAAACATCACCTAGAATCACCGGAAAGCTGGCTGAGTGAAAATTCCACAAATAAAAGTAAAGATAGGACACTGAGACTCAGAGGAGCGGCGGAGCACAGCTTTGAAGATACGCCTGAGAGAGGTTCAGAGCAGCGCACACACACGAGCTGTAGGGCGGGCAGCAGCAATCCTGGCTGGATTTCTCCAATGGGGAGGGCAGAGGGGCCCCACTGCACTGATTCCCCAGTTCTAGGCAAGATCCGAAGTCTGGGGTAGGCACGCTAAAAGCCAGGCGCAGCAAAAGTCTGCAAGTTTGGGGAGAGTGCGCTAAACTTGGAACAGCAGTTTGAGCGTAAACTTGGGGACAGAACTTCACAACTGCACAGAGAGGACTCATGACTTGCTCCCTCGTTCGGGAGACCACCGAACTGCTTTGTTTTACAACCCTGGGTGAGACTTTGGGTGTGCAGACTCATTTGGGGAAAGGCAGAGTTGTCTGGCAATGGGTGGGGACAGGTGGCGGCTTTCTCTCAGAGGTGCGCAGCCGTTACCACCCAGCACAGAGACCCGTGTGCCGCATAGGGCAGAACTGATGCTGCGTGCTTAGCCTGGAGACTCCGCTGATTTTACTTTGGGTTGTGGCACAGAATGCAATATATAGATCATGTATCATAAAAATATACAGTGGAAATATATATAATCTTGTTAACCCCGATAAATTTAATTAGAGAAACAGTGACGGTAGGGAATATAGGAGATACAAGAGTAACTATAGCCATTTCTTTTATCAAGGTTTGTGTTCCACACAATGTGTGTGTGTGTGTGTGTGTGTGTGTGTGTGTGTATGTGTGTATGTGATAGCAAGAAACCTCCAAAAGAGAATTTGCAACATGGAGGTCCAGGCCTCTGTGCTGGAACCCACTTCAATGTCATCAGAGGAGAGATTCATAGCTACAAATTTGTTGTTGTTGTTTTTTTGTTTGTGTGTTTTTGTGTTTTGTTTTGTTTTTTAAGCCACATAACTGTGGAATCTCTGCCATGAGAGAGCTTATCAGTTCCTTACAGAGTCCACGTAGAGGGACCCAAAAAAGGAGACATACAAAATGTATTTTCTCTTTTCTCAGAGATGAGGAAAGAAACTGGTAGTGGACAGGTTCTTGTAAGACAAATTACAATTGCTGAAGACTAGAAGTAATAGGAAATAATCTAAAAAATAATGTACGATGTTCCAAATGTAAGAAAAAAATGGAGCTTTGAGAGGAAACCAGTAATGGTCAAAAGACACACATTTTCTCTACTGAGTTATCTATTCCAGAATGAATGTATAGAACAACAAGATAGTTTGATGATCCAAGGCCAAGTACATACACGGAGACGAGAAGGTTTAACCTTCAGACAAGAAGGAGCTAAACCGATAAGGCTTTGATGTCTGCAATGCATTACAATTTTAATATAAACCTGATTACTTCATCTCCCCAAAGTCTGTTATTAATTATATTTATAAAATTCTGTTACCAGATCAAAGTTAATCTGTTTCATAACAAACAAGTACTACAAAAATGGTGACTCTATCAAAAGGTATGAAACTAAATCAGGTTCCAGCTCTTCATAGGGATTAGTACATTGAGCATTCACCTTAAAGAGGAGACATTACAGGACTCAGACTGAAGAACTAATAATAGCCATTTGTTATAACCTTAAATTTTATTCCAATTTTTAAACTTTACTCCAAAAGGTAGAATTTCTCAAATATTACTAACTTGTATTTGTATTTATTGTCATCACATACTTCTCAACACTATCATCAATGTGTGTGTGTGCGGGCACACACACACACACAACACACACATTTATCAATGCGATGCCATTGAAATACCTCCACCAAAAGGTGAGTATAATCACTAAGAATCTGTACATAATCTTTATAAAGAGCTTGGCTTCTGGTGCCACATTCCTAGGTTTGAATTGCAGTTCTGCCATTTATCAGTCATGTAAATCTTGGGCAAGTTACTTAACCTCACTGTGCATCAGTTCCTCATATTTAAAATGTAATTAAAACAGTACCTGACTCACGGGGTCATTGTGAAGATTACTAAGTTAACATGGAAAGCATAACAGGGCCTGAATCTATGTGTCAGCTTTAGCCTGATCCCACAGCAATCTGAGGAGCATGACTTGTACCATAGAGTTTTCCAACTTGAGAAAAGAAGACTGATCTTTTTATCCCGTCAATCAGTTAAAAATGTACATTAGAGAAGAAGTGTTCCAAAGTGCGGGAGAAAGAAAGAAGAACCACCCCCTCACTCTAACAACCCTATAACATAGGTAAACTATCATTCAGTTTAGGGCAAAAAATGTCATATTCCCAATGTGTACACATTTAAGAAAAAGTGGCAGCAAATTCAAATACTTTCTGTCCTTTGCCACAATTCTGTTTGACCATTCCTCTAATTTTCTTCCACAGTTAGGTCTCAGTATGGTTAATATTATTTTATAGGAGTAGTCCTCTGCAACATTTATACTCTTTAACTAAGTGATTCTTCTGAGTACCTTCTGAACTGAATGCTGATGTGAGAACTCTAGTTTCCCAGTGTGTAAATTAGGTCACATTAACAGAAATAGCTTGTATTTTATTGACTTATGATTCCACTTTTTGTCAATACTCTCAACCGCTTACCCCCTCCCATCAAGGACTCCAGGAGTCAGCAGGGGCTGAGTCACAAGTGCGCACTACAAGTCTTCTGCTTCTAAGTACAGGACCTCCACAGCAAGGTTCCTCTAGACACCACTATGATCTCCCCGAGAGCTCACTGTTTACACTTCAGCATAGAGTATCCAAACTGGGTTTTGCTGAAAATGTGATGTTTGAAAGCCTCTTTTTAAGGATTAAAATATCTCTTTCTGTTTTACTCACAGTACTTGTGCTCTGACAGGACTCAGGCATGAACCCAATAAGATGGTCAAGACAGGAAAATCCACAGGATAGGCATGATTCTGCACTCACAATTGCCTTTCTTCTGCAATAACACATTTTCAAATTGGAACCCTAAGATAAATTTTCCTAGAGGCACTGCAGTTCTCATGCTAATGACTGACTATTTGAGACCAGTTGTTTATCTATAAATTAAATCTGACCTAAGCCAGAATCTTGACCTGCAAGAGTCAAAGTCAGTGACCCACACACTGGGCCATAAATACAATTAGCTTTATTTATTCCCTTAAGAAAAACTAGAGTGAAGTATTATATTAGTCAAGGTTCTGCAGAGAAATAGAACATAGGAAGAGAGAGAGAGAGAGAGAGAGAGAGAGAGAGAGAGAGAGAGAGAGAGAGAGAGAGAGAGATTATAAGGAACTAATTCATGTACATATGGAGGCTGTACATATCTGGTTTTTGCTAACTTGAAACCCAGAAAAGTAATTCAGTCAAGTCCAAAGGCCTGTGAACCAGGGGAGTAGATTAAAATACCAGTCTGGGCAGAAGATGAAATGAGATGTCCCAGCTCAACAGTGGACAGAGGTAAAAAGGACATACTCTTCCTTGTTCTACCTTTTTTTCTATTCAGGACCTCAATTGAATTGTGGCCACCCACATTAAGGCGGACAACCTATATTACTGAATCCACTGATTCAAATACAAATACCTGGAAACACGCTCACCAACACATCCACAACAAATGTTTAATCTAGGCACCCTGTAGCAAGTCAAGTTGCTATAAAAATTCTCTCTTCACGAGTATTAAATTCTTAAGAATCAGCCAAAAAATATAGCACCTTGTGGGAGTCTTAATCAAAGTGTTTGGCTCACAAAGCCTTTCTTGTTGCTTGTTATGAAACCATTCTATCCTTTTCATGAGAAAGAACCAAGGATTACTTGAAACTTTTACTACACTTCAGGAGAATGTATAACAACATCCAACTATTTTCTTGTGGATTTTTTTCTCATCTAATAAATGAGATACAAAGAGCATTCTGAGGCAGAAAAAAATGCTATGAGTGATTTTGTTTTTTTAACAGTGAGAAGCTTTTGGATATAATAGCCTGGAGTCCTTCTTTCTACCACCAATAGATGGGACACAATATCCACCAATGAGCCATTATGGTCTTTGGTTGTTATTTTTCCTAGAGTTCAGCTGGAACACATTCAGAAAAATAATACACATATCTGAAGCAGGTTTGCATTATAATTTTGAAAATTAACTCTGACTCCCCCCCCCCACCCCTTGTTTATTTCCCATTGCACTGAAAACTTCTCACCAGTTCTATTTAGACTTACTAAGAGTATCAACTTGGCAAAACACACTGACACTGTGCTGCAAATGATTTGTAAAAATGTGGATGGTCCCACGTGGGAGTCAGTACATCTACCATTCGAACCAGATTGTATTGGCTCTGTTGGCAGTAATATGAGAGCAGGTATGCAGTTATCACTAAAAGGCTTTTCATACTGTGACAATCAGATCCCCTGATGCTCAGACATTGCATTCATTTTCTAACTCATTCATCATGTGAATGAAATGAGGACATGATGGGATCTGTTCCTCATAGTGACCTGTCATTTATGAGGACATCACATTCAGTTTGTTGTTGTTGTTGTTTTTGATGGAAAAAGAAATGTAAATAAGAGAGTTATCATTCCTAACATCTGACAATCTTAGCAATTCATGAGCACTAATTTCACTCAGAAAACACGTGTACAAAAAAACACTCTTGAGACAGTGGGAAGGTAAATTTAGCAGAGCCTACCTGGCAATTCCAGGCAGGGATATCTTCAAAACCCTTCTTATATCATCACTTTCTATAGATCTTTCAGCTAAATTCAAATTTTCTTATCTAAAATAGAATAAAATGTTATATCCTCTGATTCTGTGAATCTGTTTTCAAGAATTTATTCTGAAAAAAAAGGAGATGTGCATAAATATAAATTTTCAAGGATATTCATTGTTTTGATATTTAAAATAGTGAAAAGTTATAAACAATCTAAGTGTGGCATACTCAAATAAATTATAATGTATTATCTATTATAAATAATGTTTTGTGAAGAACATTTAAATATATGAAGAAATGCTCAAATATATCTAGTAAAAATTAGATTACAAAAGAATATGTATGCTGCATTGCCAAATGTACAGAAAACATTACTAGTAATTATTCTCTCTAGCTAGTAAAAGTATAAATAATGATTTTTTTCACATTTTCTGTATTTCTTAATATTTCAATAGTAAACATATGTAAGAAAACTATAATAAATAACATTTTTAAGAATTCAAGAGAGACAGAATAGCTTTTTGGCTTACAATAGTGTTGCCTTTTTTTTTCTTTACTATACAGGAAAATAACCCAGCATCTTTAGACCAGAAGAAGTTCCGGTTTGGGAAGAAGACATACTAATAATTCAGACCACAAAACTACTGAGGCAAAATGGATAGGGGTATTAAAAAATGATATATACCTACTGAATCATTCCTTGTTTTGTCTTCTTCTTTAATTAAAATATACTGCCATTCACCATGGCAACATAAACACTTCTGCTTGTAGCTTGAAAGGCATAAAATGTCTGACCATTGTTTATTCATTCAGCACTGTCATTAGAAGCTACTAGGTCTCTGTGAAGTATGGTAGCAATTGTCTTAAGTAAACACTACAGTTTTAATCTTAACCTATTTGGCTTCTGTATCCATTTGCTTTCTTGCTAAAATAATAGAAGAGTTATTTTGATTTTCAGGTACTTGTATATGCTATCCAATACTCCAATGGTGATGGTTTGAATGTCGCATTGATTGTGACCTCTAGCTACTGAAGGGCACTCTTCTGAGAACCAGGGCAGCTCAATGGTTCCAAATTACCTCAAGCAGCTGCTGATAGTGCATTCCAGTTGATTTAGTAATCCCAAATTCCTGGCAGCACAATCATTCTAAATTGCCTAGATGGTACCAGATAATGCGTTTCTGTTGATTCAGTGATTCTTAGATACTAACTTGCTTTATTTTTACTTCTACCTTTTTTGCAAAGAAGGTTCCCCATTCCAGACCCAAAGATGTAATGAATATCTTTGTGATAATCTGACAATATAAACCAGTTGTGTTGAGCTGTTCGGCACTGTGAAGTCTGGAGCGCTTTTGCTCCAGACCTCGTATGCCGCGGCTTTTAATAAATGACTTCATAATTTGACTTTTTGAGGTGTGCTCTGTAAGATGTGGGTACATCACAACATCTGTTACTGCTCCAGACAATGGAGAGTGGCAAACAAGCTAGAAATAATCCTGCTTCAGTGGAATTTAATTTTTCTTTTAATCTTTGCAACCATCTCATGAGATTAGTGTGCTTATTCTTTGTTTAAAGGTAGAAAATGGAGACTCAAAAGAAATTATGTTGCTTGCTGCAGCAAGTTAAGAGATCAGGTCCTCTGATTCCCCAAAGACCAATGTTCTTTTGACAATATTAGAAGTTTTCAAATTTTTTCAGACAGTGAAACCCATTTTTCAAGTTAAATTATATTTGCTACATTTCACCAATTCTGATGAATGTCTTTGCACATTTTTACCTCTGAAAATGTAAAGTGTCTTACAATTGCTGCCAGCCAGAAAGCAGAAAAGATGATATTCTGGTCGCCTACATATTCTCATTCAGTTTGGCAAAGTTGATGTCAGTGGCTTGTAAGAAATTCTCAGAGGTGATAGTGAAGAAGTCTTTCAAGAAACACTGGCTCACTAGTGCACTCAATGGCACAGAGGATGACATTGTTTGGAAAACATAAACTTTGGAGATTCAGATTAGATATAAAAGGGATTTAGGAATGCATTAACCAGTTAGCATTGTTTATATGCACAATAAGACTAAAAGAGCTCTCTCATTAAGTATAAAATTTAAAAATCTTAGTGTTAAGAAAATATTGTGCCATGGTTATGTTAGCAGTTATCTTTCTCTTTCTTAGTGATATAATGAAGATGGTGCACCTTTAATCCATGGCATTTTAGATTCAGTGCAATGTGGTATAAGCCTAATACTTTGGGTTTGACTAAACAGATGGAATTTCTAAGTCTCAACATCTTACATTGAGCTTTTATAGGAATTACTCCTCAAGACGTTTGGCACCTCTTTTCTTCAGCAGGCAAAGATTACCAGCTTCAAGGCCTTTTTGCAAACTTAGTCATTGAAATCATGTTTGGCAATCACTGACATACTTCTAAGAAACCTAATATTTCATGGAGCACATATTCTTGGTACTTGCACTCCAAATTCCATTTCAAGCTAGGTCCAGATAAAATGGAAGTGAGGTAGAATGTGCAAACATTAAGGCATAGGTTCTAGAATGAGGCTTCATCAGTTTCATATCTGAGCTACCCATTTATTGGAAATGTGATCTTGGAAGAATTATATAAACATTCTGTGCCTCTTTTTCCCATTTGTAATAATAATATCACTAATCTTATAGAGTTTGGAAGATTAGAGGACAAAATTTATGTTAAATACAAAATATATCATAAACCTTCAACAACTGTTTCCTATTTGATTATGGGGGGTTAGCTTAAAATTATAGGTTTACTTCTGAGACTTTGCCTCCAACAAAACATGATCAATCATCTGTTCTTATCGATGACAGATATCTAATTAGTGTTTGTTCTGTGGGTGGAACCCCTGGAATAAGATTAGGACAGCAGAAAAGTACAACACAGGACAATCCTATCTAATAAAAGCGTAACATGCAAATGTGACTGTACCTTGGCTCCTGATTGGCTATGCTACCAGCCAATCAGAGCAAGGGGCATGGGCGCCAGGCCCCAGGAGCTGAGACAAAGTGATGAAGGCATCAAGTGCCCAGCCACGGGCTCAGAGACCAAGCAGTGGCAGCGCCAGTGAACCACAGCTGCATCTAACTGAGGTCCCCGGGCGCGGAGAACGAGGCAGCGGCAGTGGCAGCAGTGGTGGTGAGAAATCACCACACTGCTTCTAACTGAGGCCCCCAGACAGAAAGGTGCTGACATTATTGACAGAAAATGTCTGAGGAGCGATGTGCGTCTGATCTTGAAAAAAGGCGACGCCTGTGACAGAATGTATCTGAAGAGCAGCTATTAGAAAAACGTCGCTCTGAAGCCAAAAAACATCGGCATCTTCTACAGGAAATGTCTAAAGAACAACGTGCCTTTGAAGTTGAAAGAAGGTAGTGATGAAGACAGAATATGTCTAAAGAACAGTCATCAACAAGTACTAACAATAGTGGTAGGAACTGCCTTCTCAGCGAAAATGGAATACATGAGGATGCAATTCACAAACATAGTTGTGGTGAAATGACTGTTAGATGTGAATTTTGCCTGTCACTAAATTTCTCCGATGAAAAACCATCTGATGGGAAATTTACTCCATGTTGTAGCAAAGGGAAAGTCTGTCCAAATGATATACATTTTCTAGATTACCTGCCATATTTAAAAAGATTAATGACAAACGAAGATTCTGATAGTAAAAATTTAATGGAAAACATTCGATCTATAAATAGTTCTTTTGCTTTTGCTTCCATGGGTGCAAATGTTGCATTGCCATCAGGGTTTGGGCCATACTGTTTTAGAATAAGTGGATGAGTTTATCATCGTACTGGAACTTTACATCCTTCTGATGGTGATTCTCAGAAGTTTGCTCAACTCTATATTTTGGATACAGCCAAAGCTACACATAAAAGCTTAGCAATCCCAGCAAACCAGGCCTGCTCAGAAAGACTCATAATCAACATCAACAACCTCATGCATGAAATAAATGAATTAACAAAATCGTACAAGATGCTACATGAGGTAGAAAAGGAAGCCCAATCTGAAGCAGCAGCAAGAGGTATAGCTCCCATGGAAGTAACTATGGCAATTAAATATGATCGTAATAGTGACCCAGGTAGATATAATTCTCCCTGTGTAACCGAGGTTGCTGTCATATTCAGAAATGAAGATGGAAAACCTCCTTTTGAAAGGGACTTGCTCATTCATTGTAAACCAGATCCCAATAGTCCAAATGCCACTAAAGTGAAATGAATCAGTATCCTGTTTCCTACATTAGATGCAATGACACATCCTATTCTTTTTCCACATGGTGAAAAAGGTTGGGGAACAGATATTGCATTAAGACTCAGAGACAACAGTGTACTCAACAATAATACTAGACAAAATGTAAGAACACGAGTCACCCAAATGAAATATGGATTTCATCTCTCGGTGAGGGACACTTTCAATCCTATTTTAAATGCAGGAAAATTAACTCAACAGTTTATTGTGGATTCATATTAAAAAATGGAGGCAAATCAGATAAATTTCATTAAAGCAAACCAATCTAAGTTGAGAGTTGAAAAATATAGCAGTTTGATGGATTATCTCAAATCCAGATCTGAAAATGACAATGTACCCATTGGCAAAATGATAATACTTCCATCATCTTTTGAGAGTAGTCCCAGAAATATGCAGCAGCAATATCAGGATGCTATGGCAATTGTAATGAAGTATGGTAAGCCTGATTTATTTATAACTATGACATGCAACCCCAAATGGGCAGATATTACAAACAATTTACAACGCTGGCAAAAAGTTGAAAACAGACCTGACTTGGTAGCCAGGGTTTTTAATATTAAGCTGAATGCTCTTTTAAATGATGTATGTAAATTCCATTTATTTGGCAAAGTAATAGCTAAGATTCATGTCACTGATTTTCAGACACGTGGACTGCCTCACGCTCACATATTACTGATATTAGATAGTGAGTCCAAATTACGTTCAGAATATGACATTGACTGTATAGTTAAGGCAGAAATTCCAGATGAGGAACAGTGTCCTCAACTTTTTCAAATTGTAAGATCAAATATGGTACATGGACCATGTGGAATACAAAATCCAAACAGTCCATGTATGAAAAATGGAAAATGTTTAAAGAGATATCAAAAAAAATTTCAAAATGTGACCACTGGAAATATTGATAGATACCCAAAATACAAACGAAGATCTGGTAGTACCATTTCTATTGGAAATAAAATTGTCGATAATACTTGGATTGTCTCTTTTAACCCATATTTGTGCCTCAAATATAACTGTCATATAAATGTTGAAGTCTGTGCAAGCCCTGATGTTGGGCTGCTTCCCTCAACCATAAGTTCCCAATGCGCTTCCAAAAGGGGCTTCTTCTGTTTTTAAGGCATCGCCATATCCAGTGCCTGCCAGACCTCTGTGAAAGCACTACTCCTTAGGTCCGTGGTGATGGGAGCTGAAGCAGAGAGGCTGTGAGGCCCAGCTCACTCAGGATGCTGGCCCCCCTGTCATCCCCTCCCAATTATCCTGGCCCAGCCTTACCTATGCATACCTGCTCATGACAGCAGGATGGGAGGCCAGCAGGGCGTGTGACTGCAGCATGAGGGAGGGGAGGCCTACACCCTCCCCCAATCCAAAGGAGCTTGACAGGGGACCACAGGCCACGCCCCCCACCTGGCAGGGCTTGACAGGGAACTTCAAGGTGTGTTTCCTGCCCTGGTGCTGGGCTAGGGTACCTTAGGCTGCTCCCTCCACCCAAGCTCCAGGCTGGGGCACCTCAGGCCGTGCCTCCCACCTGGTGCAGCTTGACAGGGGACTGCAGGCCACATTCTCAACCCAGCAGGGCTTGACAGGGGCCTTCAAGGTGCGCTTCCCATCCTGTTGCTGGGTTAGGGGACCTCAGACTGTTCTCTCCACCCGCCAGGGCTTGACAGGGGACCTCAGGTTGCGCCCCCATCTGGCAGTGCTTGACAGGGGACCTCAAGCCACACCCACACCCCAGCACCAGGCTTGGGGACATCAGACCATACCCTCTGCCCCAGCACCAGGCCATGGGTCCTGAGGCTGTGCCCCTCCTGCCTAGCTGGGCTTGACAGGGGACCTCACGCTGTGCCCCCCACCCAGCGGGGTTTCACAGGGGACCTGAGCATGTGCCCCTGTGCCAGTGAGGATTGATGGGGGACCTGAGGCTGTGCCTCCCTCCCAGTGCTGGGCTGGGGGACTTGAGGCTGTGCTCCTCTGTCTGGTGGGGCTTGACGGGGGACCTCAGGCCATGCCCCCTACCGAGCGGGGCTTGACAGGGGATCTCAGGTCATGTCTCCCACCTGGTGGGACTTGATGGGGGACGTCAGGCCTTGCTCCCCATCCTGGTGCTGGGCCAGGGGACCTGAGGACACACCCTGCCCTGGGTGGCTTGACAAGAGTGGGACTGGCGGGATCTGGATCTACCCCAATGAGGGGGGGAAGGGCAGCTGGGTCTGGGTCTCACGTGATTTGAGGCACATGATAATGAGTGGGGACTTGACTCTGGGCCCCGTGGTGCACCCCAGACTCTGACAGGAGGAAGGTTTTCAAATACATTTTACTAATTTTCTTTAGTCTCTGATACTTCTATTATAGAGAAAGAGCAAATAGCAATATTAAATTATTTCCTCTAATTAATACCCTTTTAATGTGCACCAATTTGGTGCACTGGGCCACTAGTTAAACCATCAAACCATTAAAGGATTATTAATATTGATATTTGTTCAGGGATTTCACATCATCATCACATACAAGCAGCTTAAACTCTGCCCTCTGTGAAGCCCACTAAGCTGTTTACATAACCCAAATGCATGGCAAGAGTTCAACTGGAGATTGTAATTTCAGATGTAGTTTGTATTAGTCACACTCCCAGTGTCTAATCACAATATTTCATGAGAAACAATAAAAGACAGGAAAGTGTTTTCAGCCAACAGTTCCCTTAGACAATCTACTTAGGCATTCAATTTTATAGATCAAATAGGATATTATAAACATACTAGTGGCCCAGTGCATGAAATTTGTGCACATTATAAGGGTATTAATTAAAGGAAATAATTTAATATTGCTATTTGCTCTTTCTCTATAATAGAAGTATCAGAGACTAAAGAAAATTAGTAAAATCTATATGAAAACTTTCCTCCTGTCAGAGTCTGGGGCGAACCATGGGGCCCAGAGTCAAGTCCCCACTCACTCACATGTACCTCAAAATCACGTGAGACTCAGACCCAGCTGCACCCCCCCCCCCACATTGGGATAGATCCAGACCCCGCCAGTCCCACTCTTGTCAAGCCACCCAGGGCAGGGTGTGTCCTCAGGTCCCCTGGCCCAGCACCAGGATGGGGAGCATGGCCTGAGGTCCCCATCAAGTCCCACCAGGTGGGAGACATGACCTGAGATTCCCTGTCAAGCCCTGTTCCGTAGGGGGCATGGCCTGAGGTCCCCGTCAAGCCCCACCATACAGAGGAGCATAGCCTCAAGTCCCCCAGCCCAGCACCGGGAGGGAGGCACAGCCTCAGGTCCCCCGTCAATCCTCACTGGCACAGGGGCACATGCTCAGGTCCCCTGTGAAGCCCCACTGGGTGGGGGGCACAGCGTGAGGTCCCCTGTCAAGCCCAGCCAGGCAGGAGGGGCACAGCCTCAGGACCCATGGCCTGGTGCTGGGACAGAAGGTATGGTCTGAGGTCCCGCAGCCAGGTGCCAGGGTGCGGGTGTGGCTTGAGGTCCCCTGTCAAGCCCTGCCAAGTGGGGGTGCAGTCTAAGGTCCCCTGTCAAGCCCTGGCGGGTGGAGAGAGCAGTCTGAGGTCCCCTAACCCAGCAATAGGATGGGAAGCAGACCTTGAGGTCCCCTGTCAAGTCCTGCCAGGTTGGGAGTGTGGCCTGCAGTCCCCTGTCAAGCTGCACCAGGTGGGAGGCACGGCCTGAGGTCCCCCAGCCTGGAGCCCAGCACCAGGGCAGGAAACACACCTTGAGGTTCCCTGTCAAGCCCTGCCAGGTGGGGATCAAGGCCTGTGGTCCCCTGTCAAGCCCCTGGATTCAGGGAGGGTGTAGGCCTCCCTTCCCTCCTACTGTGGTCATGCCCCCCGCCACGGCCTCCTGTCGCACTGCTATGACCACCTCATGCTCTCCGTGAGCAGCTGTGCATAGGGAAGGCTGAGCCAGGATAATTGGGAGAGGGTAATGGGGGCCAGCATCCTGAGTGAGCTGGGCCTCTCAGCCTCTCTGCCTCAGCTCCCAGCACCCCGGACCTAAGGAGTAGTGCTTTCACAGGGGCTTGGCAGGCACTGGATATGGCGATGCCTTAAAAACAGAAGAAGCCCACTTTAACTCTGGCTGGAAGTGCGTTGGGAACTTATGGTCAGGGGAAGCAGCCCAACATCAGGGCTGAAATAAGACCTTGGGTAGCCTCTAGAGTGGGCAAACCAACAGTAAAAGATATCTTTGAAACAAAGACATTTGAATGTACAGTGGATATTAGGTGATATTAAGGAATTACCTAAACTTTTCAAGGCGTGACAATGGCTGAATATTTACTTCATTTTTAAAGATACTCATCAGAGGATATTTAAGTGGGAAACAACTTTCTTTGAAAGTATGGTGGTGTCCTGGCCCAGCCCTCCCCACACCACTGATGCCTCAAGCACCAAGCCTCTCTCGATGGCTCACTAGGCCCTCGAAAACAGCCTGTGCAGTCCTGCTTTGTTCCCGGCCCCTGCCAGCGTGAAGCAAAGCATTCCCATCTGGCATTGGTGTGAAGCACTTTGTTCTCCACCTGCGCCTGTGTGAAGCGAAGTGGTCGTGAAAGGAAGTGTTCACTGGTGTCCAGACAACCCGTGGCCACGCCCCCCAGTACGGCCCCACTCCTGATTGGCTGGTAGCATAGCCAATCAGGAGCCAAGGTACAGTCACATTTGCATGTTACTCTTTTATTAGATAGGATGTATACACAGGGTTTTATTGAGCCCATTAAACTGGTAAAATTTTATAGCTGAGAGTTCCAAACTATGATTTTTTTAAACACTTGGCTAAAGATAGAAAAATTAGGTCAGACACAGATGAGATTTATTTAGGTTTTCTTGTAAATCTTCTGAAAATTATCAGACTCTCTTGGCTGCCGCCTACCCTTTTTTGCTCAGGATCCATCTGTTGTCATTTTCCTCATATTAATGTTTCTACATTTGGGGTCAGCACTTCTCCCAACAGGAGCACAAGAGAAATAGCACTTCTGGGGAATGTGACTAAACAGCTACCCAGAAAGATTTAATTTGGGCAGCACCTACTTGAACCTGAAGCCAGTCACCTGAACTGAGGCAGAACAGCCAATGAAGAGCAGAGTGATGCCTGCAGCCCCAACTTCCCAGGGATGGATAAAAGAAGAGATGTTTATGGGGAAAACCCCAAGATCTCAGAAAACAAGTGTCAGAGACAACCCTCCACATTTACCCCAGCAAACTTTTGCCAATTTAAAGAGTATATTCAGGGCAAAACATGGATCTAAGGATGGAAACTCTGTCATCATTCCTGAATGGTGACAGAGTAAGAGGCAGAACCTGAAGATTACATGAAACAAGGAGACTTTTCTAGAAGTCAAGATCATAGGACCATCTTTCAGGATTGACATCCATTGCCTTAGGGGTTTACACACTTCACATACTGGTTTCATCTGAACTGGCTCTCAGCCTTTGTTGGACATTGGAATTAAATGGAGAGCTTTAAATAGTAGTAATCCCTAAATTCCACCCCAAAAGATTCTTATATGGTTTGCTATGCAGCCTGGACACCCAGAAACTTAAAGGTGCTTCAGTTTTATGATGAGCAGCCAAGAGTAAGAGCCAGGAGCCTAGGATAATATAATGGGAATGGGGATCATGCAGCTAACTCAGAAATACAAGTCATGCTTACAGGTATTCAAATGTTCAGGCATTAGAACCAACACTCTTTAAAATATCCATATTACCTAAAGCAATTTATATATTCAGTGAAATCTCTATAAAAACCCTAATGGCATTTTTCAGAAAAATACTATTTTAAAAATCTTCACATTTGTGTGGAAACAAAAAAGCAATCCTGAGAAAACAACAACAGCAAAAAAGAACAAAGCCAAGTATCACAGTCCCTGATTTAAAAAAAAAAAAAAACACTTTATTACAAGGCTACAGTAATCAAAACCGAAAGGAGCCCAGCCAGTTTTGCTCAGTGGACTAACGGGTCCTGGGTTCCGTTTCTGTTAAGGCAATATCTCAGTTGCAGGCTTGATTTCTGGGCCTGGTGAGAGTGTATGTGGGAGGCAACCAATTGATGTCTCTCTCTTACATCAATGTTTCTCTCACTCTGTCTCTCTCTCTTCTCTCTCCTCCATTCTCTCCAAAAAATCAAGGGGAAAATATCCTCCAATGAGGATAACAATAACAAAATAGAAAAAAAAAAAAGAAAAACAGAATGGAATTGGCAGGAAAGCTAACACAGATCAATGAAAGAGAACCGAGAACCCAGAAATAAATCCACACATTCATGGACAACTAATTTATGACAAAGAATCCATGAATATACAATGGAGAAAGTGAAGTCTCTTCAGTAAATGGTGTTGGGAAAACTGGACAGTCATATGCAAAAGAATGAAACTAGATTACTGTTTTATACCAAACACAAAAATTAACTCAAAATGGGTAAGTGATTTGAATGTAAAACCTGAAGCAAGAAAACACATAAAAGGAAACATAAGCAGTAAGCTTCTGGATACTGGTCTTAGTGAGGTTTTGTGAATTTGACTCAAACACAAAGAAACAAAAATAAACAAATAGGATTATACCAAACCACAGCAAAGGAAACAAAAAGGCAGTCAAACAATTTGGAAAATATATTTGCAAAGTACTTCCAATTAAGAGTTAATAGCGCCGAAACCAGGTTGGCTCAGTGGATAGAGCGTCAGACTGCGGACTGAAAGGTCCCAAGTTCGATTCCAGTCAAGGGCATATACTTTGGTTGCAGGCACATCCCCAGTAGGGGTGTGCAGGAGGCAGCTGATCAATGTTTCTAATTTTCTATCCCTCTCTCTTCCTCTCTGTAAAAAAATCAATAAAATATATTTTTAAAAAAGAGTTAACAGCAAAAATATATAAACAACTCCTATAACTCAATAACATTAAAAAAACTGATTTAAAAAGGCAGTCAACCAACTGGGGAAAGATATTTACAAATAATACTTCCAATAAGGAGTTAATAGCAAAATATATGAGCAATTCCTATAAGTCAACAACATAAAAAAACTGATAGTTAAAAAAATTGGCAAATGATCTCTGTAGCCATATTACCAAGGAAGACATACAAATGGCCAAGAGGCGCATGGAAAGATGTTTAAAGTCTTTAATAGGGAAATTCGATTCAAAACCACAATGAGATATGCCAAAAACCAATTCCAGCATGTATTAATTACAAAAGTTCCATCAAAAGGTTGATGAGACTTGGGGGGGCTCAACAAAGGTGAGCCACATATGTAGTTAACCTGTTGGAACAGCTAAAAGGGCACTTCCCCCAAACCTGAGTAGGATTGTTGGCTGCCAGACAGCTCAGGACACTTTATTGCCTCCTGTTGACCAAACACATGAACAGCTGTAGGCTATTCCCCAAAAGGACAATGCTTCTGTACCCTTTGATACCTTCCCCTTTGAAGCGTATATTTCCACCTTGCCTACGAACAAATTGTGTTTGATAAATACTATGGAGTCCTTAGACAAGGATGAGTCTTTAGCTCCTTTAGCTGAAGATCCTCTGACCTCCAATGCCTTTCAAAATTATCTTTCCACTTTAATCATCTATGCATAGCCCCTTTCTCCAGAATGCTCAACCCTTTGTAAGGCTAGGAAAAGGACCCCAGCAGAGATCATCTCTGTCAAAATGGCTATTATCAAAAAGACAAGAAATAACAAGGGCTGGAGAGGATATGGAAAAAGGGAACCCTCATGCACTGTTGGTAGGATTGTCAATTGGTGTATCTACTATGGAAAACAGTATATAGGTTCCTCAAAAAATTAATAATAGAACTAACATATGACCCAGCAATTCCTCTTCATGTATTTATTAGAAGAATATGAAAACATTAATTTAAAAAGATAATGCACCTCTATGTCCATTGCAGCATTATTTATAGTAACCACACTATGGAAACAACTTAAAAATCCATCAATGGATGAATAAAAAAGATGTCATATACCTATCCAATGGAATACTACTTGGTCAAATAAAAGATGAAATCTTATCATTTGTGCCTTCATTGATGGATCTTGAGGGTATTATGCTAAGTAAAATAAATCAGATGGAAAAAGACAAAAACCATACAATTTCACCCATGTGAAATATAAAACAAAAATGAATGAGCAAACAAAACAAACTCATAGATACAGACAATAGATTGGTGGTTACCAGAGGAGAATAAGGTTCGGGGTGGGGGGGAGGACAAAATGGATAGAGATGGTGAAATATATGGTGACAAATGGAAACTAGACATTGATCCTTTAGTTTGGTGCTGCCCAAATTAAATCTTTCTGGTTAGCTGGATAGTTGGTTAGCCGGAAATGCTATTTCTCTGTGCTCCTGTTGGGAAAAGTGCTGACCCCAAATGTGGAAAGATTAATATGAGGAAAATGACAATAGATGCGTCCTGAGCAAAAAATATCTGTATACTCTATATGCAGACATCAAATTATAATGTTTTACACCTGAAACTTATGTAATGTTATTAACCAGTTATCTTGATAAAAAATAGATAAGAAAATAAAAGTATTCAAATTATTTTGTTTTTTAATACTGGGAAGGTAAACAAACACCTCCAGTCTAGAACCTAGAGTTTGCAAAGGGACCAAAAACTCACACGTAAAGCAATTCTTCTCTAGCAAATGATGCTGATAAAAGAAAACCAGGCTTTCAAACAAATTAAGGAGATGATGATGGGAATTATAAATTACCCACTATTGAGCACCAAATTTGTGCCATGCAGGATTTCCTTTAACCCCTTTAATACTTAAAATAACAACTCAAAATCAATGTCTAGTGCATAGGAAGCACTCAACGAATATTTGTGAAAAATAATGTCCCATTGTAAAAACAAGGAAACAAGGTTCAGAGAAGTTATATAATTTGTCCAAAGTAACATGTTTAGCAGTTATGGATCCATTATTTCAACCCAAGTCTGTCTGAATCCTGCTTTAATCTCTGAGAAGTCCAAAGTACCCAAAATCTTTTTTTAAATGTAGTTTTAGAGATCTGGTATGGGATTTGTCCTAGATACAAGTTGTATTTGAGATACATGGCAGCACTGGATTCACTCTGCAGAAACAACTTGATTGCTAATTTTAAAAAGCACAAATGACTGAGTCATTGTAGCAATCCTATATAATAAAAGGCTAATATGCAACTAGACCCAACAGTGCACTACTGAACAACTGGTCACTATGACATGTGCTGACCACTAGGGGGTATGTGTGGAACATGGTTGGTGTTGACAGCAGGCGGCAGAGCTGCAAACATGGCGGGTGTCAGCCGAGGCAGGATGTTGGAGCAGGTGAGTGGGGGCGCCAGACCAAGGCGGGGCACCGGCCACTGTCATCAGGGCAAGCTGCTGGTGAGTTAGTGAAAATTCTTTGCTCCAGCACACCACAGTCCCAACCAGCACTCATACCTGCAGCCAGCTCCACCCCACTTGCACCCGATAGCTCAGCACCATCAGTGAGTACAAGCAGGTGCTGCCAGCCCCAGTTGCTCCTCAGTCAGGACTTCTCCACCTCCCTCTGCTCCTGAGGGGCAATCAGGGCCAGCAGCCACATCTTGCACCCGCTGCTGGCGATGGCCCTGCTCACATCTGCAGCTGGCACCAGAGCTGCCGCTTGCACCTGCTGCCAGCGCCCAGTGCCAGTCCCCATTGTTTGGAGCCCTCAGTGGGTGCAATTGGTGGCTGCTGGCTCAAATTGCCCCTGGGGGCTTCTCCACCTCCCCCTGCTCCTGAGGAGTGATAGGGGCAGCAGCTGTCATTCACACCTGCTGCTGGCACCAGCCCCAGTTGGCAACACCACCTTCAGTGCATGGGAGCAGCGGCATCAGGAGTGGGGCTGCCAGCAGACAGGCCACTAGGACCATAGCAGGAAGGGCCAGGTAGGGGCACAGAGGAAGGGCCAAGATCCACTCCTCTGCCAACCACAGCCTCGTGGCCCACAGTTCCAAATTTGTGCAAAAATAATAATATACACACAATATTCAAACATATTCAAATAATTATCCAACTAAAAATAAATAACTTGATCATCTACTATATAAGATAAAGTAGCATAGAAGATTTAAAATACCAACAAATTTCTAAGTAACATCAGTAACTCAAAGAAAGAGATGCCAAAATAGGAAGAAAAAAAAGAGAAGAGCTAATGTACAGTGTCAACTCCCAAGTAACATAGCAAAAATTGGAAAGAAAAAGAATAACAGACACAATCAGTAGCAGAAACACAGCTGAATGTAAATAAGTAGCCTTGAATACCAGGCTGAAGACTTGAACTTTTTCATCACATGCTGTTTTCACTGCCTAGAATTCTTTTCTTTTGATATTATCTGAAAAAGATATTCAGTTCTATCTTTAAAATATCTATTCAAATTCTTCCATCAATTTTTAAATCAGTTATTTTTGTTATTGAGTTGTACAAGTTCTTTATTTTAGACATTAACCCTTTATCAGATATATGGTTTCCAAATGTTTTTCTATTCAATAGGTTACCTTTTCCTTTTGTTGATTGCTTATTTTGCCATGAAGAAGCTTTTTAATTTATGTAGTCGCAGTTATTTTTGTTTTTATTGCTTAACCTTGATGTCATATTTTTTAATGTTGTCAAGACCAATGTAAAGCTAGCTGGACAGAGTGTTGGCATATGGACTGAAGGGCTCTGGCGTCAATTCTGGTCAAGGGAATGTACTTAGATTTGCAGGCTGGATCCCTGGCCCTAGTCAGGATGCATGCAGGAGGCAACAGTCATTGTGTCTCATATGGATGTTTCTCTCTCTCTGTCTCTTCCCTTACACTCTCTCTAAAAGTTAATGGGAAAATATCCTCAGGTGAAGATTAACAACAACAACAAAAAAGTGGAAGGAAGATGTCGAGGAGCTTTTCCTCTATGCTTTCTTTGAGTTGAAGAATTTAGATCTTTTTTTTTCTATCAACATTTAATTCATCTATGCATTCTTCCACCTCCAACATCCTCCACAATTACCACATTGTTGTCAATGTTCATGAGTTCTCTTTTTTTACTGTTTGCTCAATATCTACACACCCCAACACCTCCCCCTGACCTCCACTAGAGCTGTCTGCCTATTCTCTACAAGTCTGTCTCTATTTTGCTTGGTAGTTCAGTTTGTTCATTAAATTTCACATATGAGTGAAATCATAAGGTACTTGTCTTTCTCTAACTGGCTTATTTCACTTAACATAATGTTCTCCAGGTCTATTCATGCTGTTGCAAAAGGTAAAATTTACTTTCTTTTATCATATTTTAAAAAAATCTTTAGTGTTGAAAGAATTACATATGTCCCCCTTTGTCCCAATTGATTCCTTATATCCCACCCCCACCCCAACCCGCAAGGCTTCACCACTCTATTGTCTGTGTCCCTGGGTTATGCATATATGCACACAAGCTCTTTGGTTGATCACCTCCCACACACACATCCTCCCCTGCCTTCCCTCTGAGATTCTGCAGTCTGTTCTATGCTTCTATGTCTCTGGATTTATTTTGTTCATTAGATTACACATATGAGTGAGATCATGTGATACTTGTCTTTCTCTGACTGACTTATTTTACTTAGCATTATAATCTCCAGGTCTTCCCTCTGCTGTCTAAAAGAGCAAGAGATCCCTCTCTTTTGCTGCTACATAGTATTCCATGATGTAAATGTACCACAGCTATTTATCCATTCATCTTCTGATGGGCAGTGAGGCTGTTTCCAGATCTTAACTATTGTAAATTTTTTATTGGTATTTCAGTTTTCTTAGGATATATTCCCAGAAATGGGATCACTGGGTAAAAAAGGCATTTCAATATTTAATTTTTTGAGGAAATTCCATACTCTTTTCCATAATGGCTGTACCAATCTGCATTCCTAGCACAGTGAATTAAGGTTGCCTTTTTTCCACATCATCACCAGCACTTGTCATTTGTTGATTTGTTAAAGATAGCCATTCTGACAAGTGTGAGGTGATATCTTATTGTCATTTTAATTTTCATCTCTCTGATGATTAATGACTTTGAGCATTTTTCATGTGTTTCTTGGTCATCTATATATATATGCTTTAGAGAAGTGTCTATTTAGGTGGGAACCTTTGTCCATTTTTCAATTGGTTTGTCTTTCTTTTGTTAAGTTGTATGAGTTCCTTGAATATTTTGGATATTAAACCTTTATCAGATTTATCATTGCCAAATATGTTCTCCCATATGGTGGGCTCCATTTTTGTTTTGTTGATGGTTTCTTTTGTTGTGCAGAAGCTTTCTATTTGATGTAGTCCCATTGTTTAATTTCACCTTAGTTTCCTTTGCCTTAGGAGATGTATCTGTAAATATATTGCTATAAGAGATGTCTGAGATTTTGCTGCTTATGGTTTCTTCTAAGATTTTTATGGTTTCATGACTTACATTTAAGTCTTTTATCCATTTTGAATTTATTCTTTTGTATAGAGTAAGTTGGTGGTGTAGTTCTATTTTTGGCATGTATCTATTCAATTTTTTCAACACCTTTTATTAAAGAGTGTTCTTAACTCCATTTTTTTGTTTTTGTCTCCTTTGTTTTTTTTTTTTTTTTAGTTTTAAAAATCATTTATGATTTATTTATATTTAAAATGTATTTTAGAAGTTTTTTATGAGACTATTTATAGTCGACATATAATTTCAATGGAACTTTAAGCAATTACAGTTCAACTTGCTATAGTATTAACTTTTCTTCTTTTCTGATTCCTCTGCCAATTTCAACTTTTCTTTTAATTCCTTCTGGTCTCTGGCATACTGTTCAAATGCCGGTTGAAAAATATACATTCCTCCAGCAATTCCAAGGATGCCAGCAAAAAGCAGCTGTGGGAGAGTCACTCTCCCACACATGTTTTTTAACAAATGCCACACGATACAAAGATGGTTTTGAACTCCACTCAGGAAATACCTTCAGATCTCTCGGAGGAAGGGGGTCCGGGGTCCGCAGCGGGCGTCGGCGCGCCGGCGGGATGGAGCGGGAGCTCGGCGGCGGCGGCGGCGGCCTCTTCTTCCGCGGCCTCCAGAGCCGCTCCCGCGAGAAGGTGAAGCTTCCCTCTTATAAGGTTGTGGCTGAGGATGCTTCTGCTCTTGTTTTCGATGCCTGGAGTTTTCAATATTTACCATACGTTTCTTTTTATCTGGTCGACTGGGTCCATATGGAGGGGAAAAAGTGTGACCAGAGAAGTGTCTATATATATATCCGTCCAACTTCTCAAACACATCATCATCATCTACTTGATATTCCTTCATGTCTTTAAGATAATCTTTAACATCATTAACAAAGTCAGTGAAGAGCTTCTGATCATGTATAAAGATACCATGTATGAAAAACTTATCGATGAATTGATCGAGTTCTTTCCAGTGATGAAAACTATCCAGTTTTTCTAATAAGTACCTTTCAATTAACTGTCTAAATTCATCTATCCTTACAGGATTGGACACTTTCATATTAAAAAGGTTAATGGATTCCTGTTGAGCACATTCAAATACACCAGAACATGACTTTCTGAAAGAATAATTTTCACTACAGCCATGTTCAGCACTGCATTTCTGTGAATTTGTATTTTTCCCAAATTCTTCAAAGTGAATTGGCTTTTCTTTCCTTCCCTCTCTTTGCATGGCAGGGCCTCTATTATTCTGGCTTTGTGTACGTGCCTTATATTGTGGATGTAAGTATTCACTAAAAACTGTTGGTTTTTTAGCTGCTTCTTCTTTTGTACCACCAAATCTTTTATTGCCCTTTTCATCAAAGATATTCTTGGTGGTATCTTTGAAATGTCAGAAAGTGGATTTAACTGAATCTGAGAATTTTTTCAGATTTTCTTTTACAGCTTCTTTAGCCTGCTTAATTTTTTCTTTATGGTGCCTCACAAACTCTTTGGTAGAATTCTTCATGGCATCGAATGTTTCCTTAACTGAACCCAAAAATGTATCTTTTGACTTATTTTTGGCCCTGTAGTTTCCTCTACCCCCTTTCTTTTTTCCATCAGTATCTTGTTTTCCATTTTGATCTTTTGCCTCAACATACAGTCTTTCCCACAAATCAGAACGCTGCTGTTCAAAGGTTAGCTTCTGTTCCAGCTCAGTGAGTCTTTCCCGTAAGATTTCTACTTCCTTTTTTTCTGTCAATACATTGGGAGAATCTGGGTTGCCATCTGACTGCCTAGAGCTTAACTGCTGAAGTTCCACCCTTAAAGCCATGGTTTTTAGACGTTCTCTCTCCAGTTCCCTCCTCAGCATCTTTGCTTCTGCCAATAGCGTCTCCCTTTGATTAAGGATGCTGCGGGTTTTCTGCTTTTCTTCTTTCAAATACTGTTTAAGTTTCTGGTTTTCAGTACTTGTCCCTTTATCTTCCAATATCCTAATCTGTTCTCTTAGTTTCCTTAACTCTTCTTGTAATGAAGACAATGCTTTTTCTTCCTTCTCCAGAGATATTCTTAAATACTGATTTTCTGTATCAAGGCTCTTTTTTTTAGTTTCAAAGGACATCTTCTCTGCTTCAGTAAGGGTCCAACACTTGGCAAGGTTCTCCTTCAATGACTTATAATCTGTTACAGAGACTTGTTTCTGGTCACATTGGGAAAGATAGTCCTTCATACTAATCAATTCGTCTTCATGTATCTTTCTGACAAACTGTTGACGTTTCTGAATCTGAAATGTGCCATAGAAATGTCCAAATCCCATGCTGATTGCAATCACCAGAGCAAGTACAACACACTTATTAAGGCCACTACTGAAATGGCGTTTGCCCAGCTCCTTAGAGGGTTCAGTTTCTTGGTCAGCGAGCAGTCGTTCTTCAGATTCTGAACTAGAAATAGTTTTCTTCCTAGCACGGCGGCGTCTAAAGGCTGGACTGGGTTGATGGCTGGTTTCATCACTACTTGATTTGTCATCACTCGGCTGAGATGAAAATACAGTTTCTGGTGGACAGAATGTATATTGGCTGCTAGAGGAAGAGCCCATGTTAAAGTCTTCTGGACTCTGTGCTTCTTTAACACTTATGGCTTCTTCTTGATTTCCAATTTCTTCTAACTTAGGTGGCTCAAGGGTCACAATATCAGAATCGTCACTGACAGTTCCAAAAGAAACATTGTCTTCAAGTGACTTTTCTTCCTCTCCCACAAGTGCTAACTTCGTTTCCTCCACGGCTGGATAAGAAGTTTCTTCCAGTACCATTGTGACAGTTTGGCTGCTTTCTTCTTGTTCTAACTGCAATACTTGTAGCTCCTCTTGCTCTAAAGATGAATACTCTGGGCTGAGTTCACTGCTGTCACTGGCTGTCCCAGGTTCAGAAGTCACCATCTCTATATCAGACCCCTCATGATTGATGACAGTCCAACCACAAGATGAATCACTGTCACTGGAGTTTTCAGCCATTTTTCAGGTCTGAAGGGGGAGCGCCACCCCCGCCCCCAAGTGCCGGCTGTCGCGGTGGCGTGGGTCACAGCTCCGAGCCCAGTGACGCCTCTCCTTTGTTAAATATTAATTGGGCATAATGGCTTGGGTTAATTTATGGGTTCTCTTTTCTGTTCCATTGATCTATATGTCTGTTCTTGTGCCAGTACCAGTCTGTTTTGATTATGGTGGCTTAGTAGTATAACTTAATATCTAGTATTGTGATTGATCCAACTTTATTCTTCTTTCTCAAGATTGCTGTGACTATTCAGGATCTTTTTTTATTATATATATATTTTTGGAGTATTTGTTCTAGATTTGTGAAATAGGTTGTTGGCATTTTAATAGGGATTGCATTAAATCTATAGATTACCTTCAGTAGTATGGACATTTTGATAATGTTAATTCTACCAATCCATGAACACTTCCTTTTAGAGCAGAGTAGTATTCCATTGTGTAAATGTACCACAGCTTTTTTATCCACTCATCTTCTAATGGACACTTGGGTTGCTTCCAAATCTTGGTTATTATAAATAATGCTGCAATGAACATAGGGATGCCTATATTCTTCTGAATTAGTGTTTCAGATTTCTTCAGATAAATTCCCATGAGTGGAGTTATTATAAGGCAGTTCCATCTTTAATTTTTTGAGGTAACTCCATATTGCTTTCCACAGTGATTGCATCAGTCTGCATTCCTACCAACAGTTCACAAGGGTTCCCTTTATTCCACATCCTTGCCAACACTTTTTGTTTATGGATTTATTAATGATAGCCATTCTGACAGATATGAGTTGATATTAAGGTTTTAATTTACATTTCTCAGATAATTAATGATGTTGAGCATCTTTTCATATGTCTGTTGACCATCTGTATGTCCCCTTGAAGAAGTGTTTATTTAAGTTCTTTGCCCATTTTTAATTTGATTTTTTGGTATTTATTTTATAAGTTCTTTATAAAATTTGGATATTAGCCCCTTATGAGATTGGATGAGTATGTTCTCCCAATTGATGGGTTGTCTTTTCATTTTGTTGATGGTTTCCTCTGCTGTGCAAATACTCTTTACTTAGATGTAGTTCCATTTGTTTATGTTTTCTTTTGTTTCCCTTGCCTGAGAAAATATACCAGAAAAAATATTGCTACGAGTATTGTCTGAGATTTTACTGCCTATTTTTTCTTCTAGGATTGTAATGGTTTGAGTCTAACATTTACTATAAGTCTTTAATCCATGTTGAGTTTATTCTTTTGTGTGGTATAAGAACAAAAGAATGTGCCTCTGTGAGAATTGTGGGATTCAGCACTATTTGCTAAGGGTTTTGGGTTTTTTTGCATATATCTGTACTATTTTCCCAACAACATTTATTGAATACACTATCTTTAACCTGCTATCATTTTGTTCCTCCTTTGTCAAATATTACTTGACTATAAATGCAAGGATTTATTTCTGGGCTCTCTGTTTTGCTCCATTTATCTCTTTGTCTGTTTTTATGACAGTATCATGTGTTTTCATTACTATGACCTTGTAGTATAGTTTTATATCAGGTACTTTGATTCCTCCAACTTCACTCTTCTTTCTCAAGATCACTACTGCTATTAGGGGTATTTTGTGCTTCCATATAAATTTTTGAAACACTTGTTTTGTGAAATATGCCATTGGTATATTGATAGGAATTACATTGAATCTGTAGATTGCTTTGGGTAGTATAAACATTTTAAAGATGTTAATTCTTCCTATCCATGAACAAAATATGTATTTCCACTTATTTGTATCTTCTTCAATTTCTTTTTCAGTGTGTTATAATTTTCTGAGTATTGGTTTGTTATACCCTTGGTTAAATTTATTGGTAGGTATTTTATTATTTTCAAAGCAATTGTGAATGGGATTTTTTTTGTTTTTTCTTTTTGATAGTTCATTACTGATGTATAAAATGCAACTCATTTATGAATATTTATTTCATATCCTGCTACTTTATTAAATTTATTTATCAGTTGTAGTTTTTTTTGGTGGAATCTTTAGGGTTCTATATATACAATACCATGTCATCTGCAAATAATGAAAGTTTTATTTTTTCCTTCCTAATTTGGATGACTTTGATTATGTTAAATTCCTTAATCCATTTTGAGTTAATTTTTGTGAGTCGTCAAAGTGGTTCATTTTTCTGCATGTGAACATATCCAGTTTTCCCAGAATCATTTATTGAAGAGACTATCCTTTCCCCATTGAGTAGTGCTGGCTTTCTTGTAAAATATTAGTTGACTGCATAATTAAAGGAGGCATTTATGTGTCAATTATTATGCTAATACATATTATTATAATTACCTTAGCTTTGTAGAATAGTTTGAAGTCAGGAAGTATTCTGCCTTGGAAGAAAGGCAGTACTGACAAAGACCCTCACTGTTTTGTTTTGTTTTGCTTTGTTTTTTGTTCCAACAGAATATTGAAATCTTTCCTCAGGAAATCTGGACTTCTACCAAGGACTTCTTTAAACTATCTGTGGATGATAGATAGTAAGTAAGCACTCTCCAGATACTCCCAACTTCATTGAGAAGGACTGGAGCTGGTTCACAGGCTACTGCTAGTTCCACAAATCATACCAGGTCTATCTGCCTATACCTGATGTACAAGTTGGCAAGACTCCTCCTGTGTGCCTTGACAAATGGTGCCTGACTCCACAATTCCCACAGAGGTACATTTGTTCTTGAATGAATGTCTAATTTTAATTGTTAAATGAGGAAGAGGACACAAAGGAGAAAGGTCTTAAGTTGCTGTGATGCTAACCTCACACCATAAAAACACAGGTTTCCTACAGTCATCTGAAACCATTAGTTAATGCTCATGGGACCATAATACTGGAGGTTCCCTATACTCAAAAGCAAAATAAAAACAGATTTTGCTTTTAAAAAGATTCTCTTATGAAACATCACTTTTAATGTTTCAGACAAATTCAGCCATTTCTATGTAATAAATGAATAATAAAGACTCAAGAGGACTCTGAAGACTTGGGAAGATACATTAACTCTGAGCCATGAAATTACAACTTTAGACTTTATTATCTGGAAAAGAGTTCATGTCAATCATCTCACTCTAATCCACCCACCTAATCCCTAATAAAAACCTTGTAAAAGGAAAGATATGTCTGCAAGAATTTGCTTTGCCTTGAAGAGCAATATTTTAAATAAAAGCTAGGGTAAGGGTCACAAATACTAGACCTGTGAAATATCTCTTGCTTACTTTCATGTGTATCCTCACCTCACGAATTTATCATAATCACTCCTTATTGATGTGACAGTAAATTAATCTTTTGGTTGGGGAGTGGGGTAAATGTACCTGAATACACCCTTAAAGTTACATTCTGAAAATCAATTTCTCTTGATAAAAGATCATAAATCACTCTTTAATAATTTATATTTTCCAGTATGTAATTTTACTTAAGGTAGAAGAATTTTTAAAAGCTCTCTTGATAGCCGAAACCGGTTTGGCTCAGTGGATGGAGCGTCAGCCTGTGTACTGAAAGGTCCCGGGTTCGATTATGGTCAAGGGCATGTACCTTGGCTGCGGGCACATCCCCAGTAGGGGGTGTGCAAGAGGCAGCTAATCGATGTTTCTCTCTCATTAATGTTTCTGACTTTCTCTCTCTCTCCCTTCCTCTCTGTAAAAAATCAATAAAATATATTTTTAAAAGCTCTCTTGATAAAAATAAATGAAACCATCTATAATAAAGCTTGCCCATGTACCCATTATAGACTTCTTTAATTTATACAGAGACCACTAATGCTTTACTGTTCAGATGAACACATAGAGAGTTGGGGTTTGAGGTTGTGAGGAAAAAGGAGCAGGAGAGAGGAAGACAGAATGAGATAATAGAAGGATAGAGATGTTACTGAAATAACAAGTAACAGATATTATTTTAGATTTGAGAATAACCTGATGAAATATTTTCTTCAAAAAGCCAATATCTAACTCCAAATAAATCTTTAAGGATTTATAAGCCCTGTGCTGGTCATCTTTGATAAAACGGTAAGTGCTTTCCTCACCAGTTCTTAAGTATTGCAGCCAAAACAAAACAAAAACCATGAGCTCTCAAGACAATGTCTAGGTTCAAATCTTGTCTGTTCATTTCTTCACTTTCTGTTCTTCTGTTTCCTTATGTTTAAACTAGTAATAATAATGGTACCTTGGCAGAGAGCTATAAAGTGTTTATAAAACTCAGTAAGTACTTTATAAAAGTTATACATATTACATTTTTTTACAGACTAAAGAAGCCACTAAATAAAACTAATGATTAGAGAGCTAGTGAAATAACTGCTATATCTTAGGTCTTACAAAATTTAGACATGGTCCTAAAAACTTTAAATGCATTAATTAATTAAATCTTTATACAGCCCTAAGTTATAAGTATTATTATTTTTCCTATATTATAGAGAAGGAACCGAGATTCTAAGAAGATCATAGAATAGCAGTGAAATTGGGAGTTAAAAATAAAGCAGATATTTAAATGCTTTGTATGTACATGGGTCTTATTCCTAAGGAAATATAAATGAGAAAATCTAAATATTTTTCCTACATTTGCTTTCTGATATTCTCATAAAAATAAATTCATGTTTTGCTACTATTTTTGTGTCAAATATTAATCAGTTTTTGTATACCTAAAAACAATCATTCTACTCTATAAATTAATAAGATGTGGTAAACAAGTGATTGATCATAACCATGCACTTTTTCAGTGCTAAAAACATTTTTGATATTTGAGATTAATAGAATTTCAGTTCACATCTTCTTGAGAATATCAATTCATTCATTACACCTATTGATTTTAGAGAAACTTAAAACTAATTTTACTTAATTTGTTGTAGAATGTAACTAGAGTTTAAATAAGGAATTATTAAAATATGAGTTATAACATGTAACTGAAGTCAAATATGTCATTCTTTATATAGTTATTTTTCATTATTTTAGCTTTTCAAAAGCATACTAATACTCTTTCTCCAAAACTAGATCCAATTCTAAGACATTAAACATAGTTTAAAATCTTGAAACTGCAATAAGTTTAGAGGGGCTATTATTTTTCAAAGTTTAAGCTTTTTGCCTCATGTCTCTTTGTAACAACTATTTATGGAGCATTTTTTAGGTAACTGGTATATATATAATCATACTTATTGAATACACAAAAGTATTTAACTCACATTAAAGAGAAGAAACTGAGGCTTAAAGTATAAGTGCCCATAGTCACCCAAATTTGTTAATCAAAAACTTTTCTCTCTGTTTCCCCATTAGCTATATCAACCCTATTGAGTTCTCAACTATCCACCTGGAAACCTTCTAAACATGCAAAAACAGAACCATCTGTCTGAATATTCAAAGAAATGTTATGAAGGATTAGAAAAATGGTAATGATTTATATCATCTTCTAAACTAGTGCTTCATAAACTTTAGTACATATGAAAATCATATGCAAATCCTATTGAATATGAAAATGACTAGGTTCCACCATTACCATCCCCAAGATTCTAATCTAGGTTTGGTTAAGGTCAGAGAATCTCAATTTACAACTACCTCAGGTGATTTTCAGATCTAACCTTAAAAATAAGCATTATAGATAACCAGGAAAATGTCAGTCCCAGAGCCAGAGACATAGAGAATTCACATTTGATAAACCTCCTCTCTTCCAAACACACAATAATAATCTATCCTATCTAATAAAAGAGTAATATGCAAATTTGACCATACCTTTGACACACCCACAAGCCACACCCACAGCCACACCCACCAGCCAATCAGGAGCAGATTATGCAAATAAACCCAACCAAGATGGCTGCCACCACTGAGAGCAGGAGGAAGGCTTGGGTTTCCCCAGCAACAGAGGAAGCCAAGCTTTCTGCCTGCCATTGCCTGCCTAGGCCTCCACTCAATGTTACAAAGTTTCAATTATAAAAGATACAGAAATGGCGACAGCCACTGAGCTGGAGAGAACAGAGGCTTGGGTTTCCCTGGCAATGGAGGAAGCCAAGCTTTCAGCCTGCCATTGCCAGCCTAAGCCTCCACTTTAGGCTACAAAGATTCAAACAGAAATGGCTGCTGCTCCAGAGCCAGCAGAAGGCTTGGCTCTGCTCCAGGCTACAAAGTTTCAATTGTAGACATAGATTAATTCCAGATACCAGGGCCTTCACTTGGGTCACTGGGGGGCATGGCCAGCTTGCAAACCTCCACAGGCCCCTCATCCAGGCCATCCCTCACCCGAAGGGAACTCCCACCCTGATCAGGGACACTCTTCAGGGCAAACCAGCTGGCCCCCACCTATGTACCAGGCCTCTATCCTATCTAATAAAAGAGTAATTTGCAGATTGACCATCACTCCAACACACAAGAGGGCTGTCCCCATGTGGACAAAGATTCTGCTCCCATGTGAACACAAGATGGCCACCACAAGATGGCCAGCAGGGGATGGCCCTTGGGAGGTTCCAGGCCCTGCAAGGGACGGCAGTTGAGAGCAATCAGGCCAGCAGGGGAGGGCAGTTGGGAAGAACCAGGCCTGCAAGGGAGGGCAGTCGGAGGCAATCAAGCTTGCAGGGGAAGGCAGTTAGGGGTGACTAGGCCAGCAGAGGAGGGAAGTTGGAGGCAAACAGGCTGGCAGAGGAGCAGTTAGACATCAATCAGGCTGGCAGGGTAGTGGTTAGGCGGTGATCAGGCTGGCAGGCAGAAGCAGTTAGTGGCAATCAGGGAGGCAGGCAGGTGAGCAGTTTGGAACCAAAAGTCCTGGATTGTGAGAAGGACGTCCAATTGCCGGTTTAGGGGACATGGGCAGTTGGACATCCCTCGAGGGGTCCCATACTGGAGAGAGTGCAGGCTGGGCTTAGTGACATCCCTCGCCCCCCATGCATGAATTTCTTGCACTGGGTCTCTAGTATATACATAATACCCTATTATGCAAATAAACTGAACGGTGTAACAATCAAACAACTGGACACTATGATGTGCGTTTACCACCAGGGGGCATGTGCGGAACATGGCTGCAGTGGGATAATGGAGCAGATGAGTGGGGGGCGACAGACGAAGGTGGGGTGCTGTTTTCTGGTCGCTGTCATTGGGGGACCCTCTGGTGGTTACTGAAAATTCTTTGCTCCCATGCACCGTGGTCCCGCCTGGAGCTTGCACCTGCTGCTGGACCTGCTCACAACAGCTGCCAGCACAGGAGCTGCTGCCAGTGCCTTGTGCTGGCTCTAATCACTTGGCATCATCAGTGGGTGTGAGCTGCAGCTGCCAGTCCCACTTGCCCTCAGAGCTTCTCCACCTCCCCCTGCTCCTGAGGGGCGATCAGTCCTGGCAGTGCCTCTTGCACCTGCTGCGGGCGATTGCTCCGCTTGCACTACTGCTGGTGCCAGAGCTGCCGCTTACACCCACTGCCAGCACCAGCCCCACTCACACCTGCAGCCAGTGCCAGAGCCACTGCTTACACTTGCTGCCAGCGTCTGTCACTGGTCCCAGTCACTGAGCTCTGGCATCAGGTGCAAGTGTGGTTCCAGCTCTGGTAGCCCCTGAGGACTTTTTCACCTAATCCTGAGAGATGTTCAGAGCAGCAGCCACTATTGGTGCTGTTCTCAATTGCTTGGTACAGTCAGTGGGTATGAGCAGGACTGGCACCATCAGTAAGTGGGAGGGGCGGCGGGAGTGGGGTTGCTGGCAGACAGGGGACCGGGGCTGAGGTGGGAGAGGCCGGGCAGGAGTCCACAACTGTAATAGGAAGTTTTAACATATCTCTTCCAAAACCACTGGATCAAGTATAAAAAAAAAGTATAAGTCTAAAGGTCTGACCACAAAATTAATATTTTATCTAATAGACATAAAATCCTACAGAGAATAAATAACAATTATACATACTTTTCAAAGATAGAAAATGCAAAACATTTATAAAAATAACCATGTATTAAATCACAATGGTAAACCCAACAAACTTCAAAGAATTAGCAGCATGCTTACCTTATTTTCTGAAAATATTTAATTTAATATTAAGAAGGAAAAGCAAGACAATAAAAGCATATGTTTCTAAAACTTAATAACCCCTAAATAAATATTGTACTAAAGAGGAAATGGCAATAAAATTATGAAACATTCAGAGATGAGTAATAATAAAGTGCTACATATATAAATAATGGCATATAGCTAAAAAAAAATAGGAAGAAGAAAAAAATTACCTAAATAAGCCAAGTTTTTAATAAAATGAGCCATGAAGAAAATACCAGACCAAACCCAAAAATAAAATATTAAAAATGGAATAATGGAGATTAACAGAAACTAATGAAACAGAAAAGTTAACAGCAAAAACAAATCAAAAGCTGATATTTTGAAAAAAGATTCCAACATAAATGGATTTTTAAAGAAAGAAAAAAGGAGAAAATGAGAAAGGGAAAACATGAATAAAAAAATAGGAGTGAAAAAGGGGACATTAGAAATAAAATTTGAAAATCACACGTGAAATCTACAAATGACTATATGCCAATAAACTTGAAAAGGTATACATGGCAAACCTTTTTCTATATAAATATATAGAAAATATAAATGTACACACACACACACACTTTCAGCAAAGAACACAGAAAAAAAGACTTACTGTATTTTTCCATCTGTAAGATGCCTCTATATATAAGACGCCCCCCACTTTTTCAAAATTAAAAAAGCAATATTTTAAACATAAAACAGAATACATTTTTATTTAGTAATTATCGCAGGTAATGTTTACATACCAGTGCTATGATATTATGCAGTATATCACTTTATTCAGCCTCTGTTGCATCACTCCTCTCCTCTTCACTATTAGTTCCAGACATCAATTTTTGCAGCTCCTATTGTATCACTGCTGTCTTCTGAGTCACATTTATATACTTGAGATCATCCTCATGAACTGGTGGCATTTTCTGAGCTAACTTTGTTCATGTTCGCATGGTCAACCCTTCTGTCCTCATGAAATTGAAGCAGCATTTTGCCTTTCCTGTAAAATCAACAATGCTCATTTTGCTTGCAAACATTCTTACCCGACATTGAATATGCTTGGTTGACACACATAAGCATCTCTGGCATTGCTCCATAAACCAAGTCTTAAGCCTCTGTTCCAAGTTTCCTGGTTTTCCTCTTAAGGCCATCTTCTTTTTAGGCATCTTAAGGAGTTGTTCTTCCTGTTTTCTCCAGTGTCTGATGACACACTCAGTGGGAGGAGGTCCAAATTGTCTTTCTACAGCTCTATTCCAAGCTCTTTTGCATAGCTGATTATATTCAGTTTGAATTTTGCAGAGTAAGACAATAACTTATCGGTAATTATATTTTTATTTCTTGACATCTTTATGAGCTCAGAACACTCAGGTCCCTGTTGCAGCTGTGCATTCTCTACCTCCATCTCCACCTCCAATTACGGCATCATATTACATATGTCCTCTTTTCCTCCCATTGTTCTCTCCCAGCCAGTTCCCGCCTCCAGTGCCAGCCTTCACTACCCTCATTGTCTGTGTCCATTGGTTATATGTATACAATTTTTTGTTTGATCTCTTTACAAACACCTCAGCCCCACCCAACCTCCCCTCTGAAGTTTGAAGGTCTGTTCAATGATTCTATGTCTCTGGATTTATTTTTGTTTATCTGTTTATGTCATTCATTACATTTTACAAATGAATAAGATCATATGACTTATCTTTCTCCCACTGACTTATTTCCATTGCATAATGCTCTCCAGGTCCATCCCTACTGTTGTAAATGGTAAGAGTTCTTTTTTTTTTCTTTTTTCTTTTTTTACAGCAGCATCACAATCCATTGTATAGGATAGATGTACCACTAATGTTTAATCCCCTGATGGGCATTTAGGCTGTTTCCAAATCTTAGCTACTGTAAAATTGCACTGCTATGAACATAGGGGTACAAATGTTCTTTCTTGCTGGTGCTTCTGATTTTTTGAGATATAGTCCTAAAAGTGGAATTACTGGGTCAAATTTAAGTTTCATTTTCAATTTTTTTGAGGAAACTCCATACTGTTTTCCACAAAGGCAGCACTAGTCTGCATTCCCACCAATAGTGCACAAGAGTTCCCTTTTCTCCACATTCTTGCCAGCACTTGTCATTTGTTGATTTGTTCATGCTAACTATTCTGACTGATGTGAAGTGATACTTCATTGTTGTTTTGGTTTGCATCTATCAAATGATCAATGACATTGAGCCTTTTTTTTCATATGCCTCTTGGCCTTCTGATGTGTGCTTTTAAGAAGTGTCTATTTAGGTCCTTTGCCCAATTTATTATTGCATTGTTTATCTGTTCACTATATGAGTTGTATGAGTTCCCTATAAAGTTTTTAGATTAAACCCTTATCAGATATCACATTGGCAAATATGGTTTGCTATGCAGTGGGCTTTCTTGTTATTTTGTTAATGGTTTCTTTTCCTGTGCAAAAGCTTTTTATTTTCTTTTATAAAAATAAATCTTCATTGTTCAGATTATTACAGTTGTTCCTCTCCCCCCGTCCCCTTAGCTCCTCTCCACTCAGTTCCCACTCCACCCCCTGCCCTTACCACCACTGCTCCCACCCCGTCCTCATCCATAGGTTTACGATTTTTGTCCAGTCTCTTCTTGCACCCCCCATACCTCCTTCTCCCTGAGAATTGTTGAGTCCACTCCCTTTCTATGCCCCTGATTCTATTATATTCACTAGTTTATTCTGTTCATCAGATTTTTATTCACTTGATATTTAGATTCACTTGTTGATAGATACGTATTTGTTGTCACTTTGCTGTTCATAATTTTTATCTTTACCTTTTTGTTCTTCTTCCTCTTCTTAAACAATACCCTTCAGTTTTCATATAATACTGGTTTGACAGTGATAAACGCCTTCAGTTTTTTTCTTATCTGTGAAGATCTTTATCTGCCTTTCAATTCTGAATGATAGCTTTGCTGAGTAGAGTAATCTTGGTTGCAGGTTCCTTCTATTCATCACTTTGAATATTTCCCTGCACTTCCTGGACTTGTAAGTCTATCTCTTTCATTAGGTAGGGAAAGTTTTCCATTATGATTTCTTCAAATAGGTTTTCTATATCTTGCTCTCTCTCTTCTTCTGGCACCCCCATAACTTGGATGTTGGTATGCTTGAAGTTGTCCCAGAGGCTCCTTGCTTCATATTTTTGGATTCTTTTTTCTTTTTGCTTTTCCAGTTGGCTGTTTTTTGCTTCCTTGTATTTCAAATTTTTGACTTGCAAATCTTGATTCTTGCAGTCTTCTAATCTGCTATTGGATCTCTGTTTCCTGGAAGTTTTTTTTATTACTGCTTCAATTTCATCAGTAGTTATTCTTCTATTCATATTTTCTGATTTTTTTTTCCTGATTGAGTTTTAGAAGATTGTATTTTTCTAGGAATATGTTCATTTAAGTTGTCCAGTTTGTTGGAATAGTGTTGTTCGTAGTAACTTTTTTATAATTCTTCCTATTTCTGTGGGGATGGTTGTTACTTCACCTCTTTCATCTCTGATTTTATTTATTTGGGTCCTCTCTTTTCACTTCTTGTTGAGCCTGACTAGAGGTTCATAATCTTGTTTATCCTTTCAAAGAACAAGCTCATAGTTCAATTGATTTTTGTTTTGTTTTTTATTTGTTTGTTTGTTTGTTTTGGTCTCTATGTTATTTATTTCCACTCTGATATTTATTATTTCCTTAATTTCTGCTTACTCTGGGCTTTTCTTGTTGGTCTTTCTAATTCTTTAAGTTGTAGAGTTAGATAACTTTTTACCAGTTTTTCTTTTGTTTTCTTTTCTTTCTTTTTTTCTTTCTTTTTTCTTTCTTTCTTTCTTTCTTTCTTTCTTTCTTTTTTTTTTTTTTCTCTTGAGGTAGGCCTAAAGTGCTATGAACTTCCCTCTCAGGACTGCTTTCACTATGTCCCATAGATTTTGGATTGTTGTGTCTTCATTGTCATTTGTTTTCAGGATGCTTTTTTCTTTTTCCTTTGTCTATTTGGAAACCCAATCATTGTTTAAAAGCAAACTATTTAGTTTCCAAACATTTGATTGTTTTCATTTTTTATATTGTAGTTGATTTCTAATATTATGCCATTGTGATGTGAGAAGATGGTTGATATGATTTCAATCTTCTTGAATTTGAAGAGACAGCCTATTTCCTAATATCTGGTCTACCTTTGACACTGTCCCATGTGCACTTGAGAATAATATGTATTCTGTAGTTTTGGGGTGAAATTTTCTGAAGATGTCAATTAGTTCCATCTTATCTAATGAGTCATTTAGGTTTGCTCTTTCTTTGTTGATTTGTTATATATATTCGTCCAGTGATTTCAATGAGGTATTAAAGACCCTTACAATGAGTGTATTGCTGTCATTCTCTCTCTTGATATCTTCCAGAAGTTTTTGTTTGTTTGTTTGTTTGTTTTTGTTGTGTGTGTGTGTGTGTGTGTGTGTGTGTGTGTGTGTGTATGTGTGTGTGTGTTATGTATTTGAATGCTCCTGTATTGGGTGCATATATGTTTACCAGAGTTATATCCTCTTGTTATATTGATCCCTTTAGTATTATGAAGTGGCCTTCCTTATTTCTTGTTATGACCTTCACTTTGAGGTCTATTTTGCCAGATATAAGTATTGTTACCCCATTTTTTATTACCAATTGTCTGAAAGTTGTTTTTTCATCCATTCACTTTCAGTCTGTGTGAGTTATTTGTTCTGAGGTGGGTCTCTTGTAGACAGCATATATTTCAGTCATGTTTTCTTATCCATTCAGGCACCCTATGTCTTTTGATTAGGCTATTTAATTCATTTATGTTTAAGGTTATTATTGATAGGTATATGTTTGTTGCCATTTTTATTCTTGATGCCTGTGTTTCTTCTTCCCTTTCTATTTCTATTTTTTATAGCAGTCCCTTTAGCCTTTCTTGCATGTTGGCTTGGTGGTCATAAACTTCCTTACCCATTCTTCATCTGCAAAGCACTGATTTCACCATCAATTTTGAATGATAGTCTTGCTGGATAGAGTTGTCTTAGATTCAGTCCCTTGCTTTGCATCATTTGATATACTTCATTCTATTCCCTTCTTAACTGATGTGTTTCTGTTGGAAAATAATTTGATAATCTGATGGGAGATCCCTTGTAGATAACTTTCTGCCTCTCTCTTGTAACCCTTACGATTCTTTCTTTGTCATTAACATTTGCCATTGTAATTATGATGTGTCTTGGTGTGGGTCTTTTTGGATTCATCTTATTTGGGACTCTTTATGCTTGTGTGACTTTTTTCTTCATAGGTCAGGGAAGTTTTCTGTTATTTCTTCAAACAGGTTTTCTATTTCTTGTTTCTCTTCTTGTCCTTCTGGCACCCCTATTATGCATATGTTGCTTTATTTCATGTTGTCCCACAGCTCTCTTAAACTCTTTTTCTGCTTTTTTCCTTTTTTTTCAATTGCTGCTCAGCTTGGGAGTTTTTATGCCCTGTGTTCTAACTAACTGATTCAGTCCTCTACTTCCAGTCTACTTTTGAAAACTTCCATTGTTGCTGAGACCAGTCTGACTGAGTGGATAGAGCATCTGACTGCAGACTGAAGGGTCCCGGGTTCGATTCTGGCAAGGGCATATACCTTGGCTGCAGGCACATCCCCGGTAGGAGGCATGCAAGAGGCAGCTGATCGATGTCTCTCTCTCATAGATGTTTCTGACTTTCTATCCCTCTCCCTTCCGCTCTGTAAAAAATCAATAAAATATATTTTTTTAAAAAAGAAAGAAAAAAAAGAAAACTTCCATTGTGTTCTTTATTATAGCTATATCATTCTTCATTTCCTCTTGATTCTTACATATGTTGTTGAAGTTCTCATATGGTTGAGCACCCTTAGAACCATTACTCTGAATTCTTTCTCTGTCATGTTGCTTGCCTTCACGTTGTTTAGCTCCTTTTCTGATGATTCCTCCTTTCCTTTCCTTTGGGAATTGTTCTTTGTCTCCCCATTTTTATTGACTCTTTCTGGCCCTGGGCACTCTGCTGGGGTCTAAGATGTGGAAGCCTCTAGCAATCGAACCACAAAGGGCTGGTTAACCCAGAGGCTATGTCTGCCTTGAGTCTCATGCCTTTATTGATTCTCTTCTGAGTTGTACTCTCTTCATCCAAGGATCTGGTTCCTCTGTTGTCTGTGTCAGATGTTTGGCGCTGTCAGGGGCACCATGCACAGATCCTCTGGTGTGTGACTCTCTGTGAGGGCCCAGAGCCCTCTGGCCTACAGTTTTCTGTGTGGCCTTGGCACCCATGTCAGGGTAGCACCATAAGTCCTTCTGGCCATGCACTTGCAGTGCAGTCCCATGACCTGTGCTTGGGTGCACAGGGTTGTACTGGCAACACTGTCCCAGGGTCAGTGTTGGATGGTCACCAGGTAGCTCTAGATCACACTGGAATCATTGTCCTGAGACCAGGGTTGGGGCATGGTCAGTGGCTTCTTGTCACTATGGCAGCATTGTCCTGTGCCTGGGGATTGGTGGTAACTGATGTCTCTGTGTCACTACCGCAACCCTGTCAGCTCAGGATCCTGGGATGCTGGTTCTGGCAAAGCAAGGAGGTGCAGTACAGGAGGCCTCTCTGGTGAGTGCTCACGTCAGAGGTCTGGGAGCCTATAGCAAGATATCTCACCACTCATTCCCAGGCCACTCACTGCCAGGGTTATGGTTGTCCAAAAGCTCCCTGCACAGATCCAGGTTGGTGTTTGAGTTCCAGTCTGGGTGTTTGTGCATGGTGTGGGCTCCATGCCAAAGTCACACCTAGGATGGGAGTGCCCACGGTTGTAGCCAGGGCTCCATGTCTAGGAAAGCCTGATCCACAAGTCTCCAAGACTTTCCCTCACTCACTCACACACACACCACACAGGCTCACACACTCTCTCCTTTACTCACTCATACTCTCTCCCTCCCTGCCATCCTGCTGGCCACCATGTTGGGATTCCTAAATGTCCAAGGGGTTAATCTCTAAAATATATAATTAATTCATACAACTCAATATCAAAAAGAAAGCAAATAATCCAATTTAACAATGGGCAAAGGATCTGAATGGACATTTCCAAAGATGACATATAAATGATCAGCTGTTACATGAAAAGGTACTCAACATCATTAACCATCAGAGTTATTCAAATCAAAACTATAAGATATTTCCTCACATCTGTTAGTATGTCTATTGTCAAAAAGAAGAGATAACAAATGATGATGACATGACAATATGGATAAAAAGGAACCCTTGTGCAGTGTTAGTGGGAATGTGAAGTGGTAGCTATGAAAAGTAGCATGCAGATTAATCAAGTAATTAAAATTAGAAATACCATTTAATCCAGCTCTCCCATTTCTGAATAGTAACTGAGGAAATGAAAACGGTATCTTTAAGAAATATCATTATCACCATGTTCATTGGAACATTATTCACCATAGCTAAGATATGGAAAAGACCTAAATGTACTTCAACAAATGGAAGAATAAATGCACATGCATATATACTAGTGGCCTGGTGCACAAAATTTGTGCAGGGGGGGTCCCTCAGCCTGGCCTACACCCTCTCCAATCTTGGACCCTTCAAGTGGATATCCCTCTCACAAGCCAGGACCACTGGCTCTTAACCACTTATCTGCCTGCCTGCTTGATCAACCCTAACCACCTCTGTCTGCTGACGTGATGCCCTTAACTGCTCCCCTGCCAGCCTGATTGCCCCAACCACCCCCACCTGTTGGCCTGATCACTCCCTAATTGCCCTCCCCTACTGGACTGATCACCCTCTAACTTCTCCTTTCTGCCAGCCTTATCACCCCTAACTGCTTCTGCCTTGGCCCCTGCTACCATGGCTTTGTCTGGAAGATGTCTGGTCTAATTAGCATATTACCCTTTTATTCAACCATGAAAGATAGAAATCCTGCCCATTTTCCACAGCATAGATGAAACTTAGGGCATTATGCTAAATGAAATAAGCTAAACAAAGAAAGACAAATACTGCATGGTATCAATTACATGTAGAATCTTTAAAAAGTAACCAATTTCATAAAAATTGAATAGAATGGTGATGTCAGGGGCTAAGACAGGGGGGGGCGGGAATAAAGTAATATAGGTCAAAGAATGCAAACTTTTAGTTATAGAATAAGTTCTGATTTAATGTACAACACAGTCACTATAGTTAAGAATACAGTACTGTCGCCGAGACCGGTTTGGCTCAGTGGATAGAGCGTCGGACTGTGGACTGAAGGGTCCCGGGTTCGATTCCGGCAAGGGCATGTACCTTGACTGCGGGCGCATCCCCAGTAGAGGGCGTGCAAGAGGCGGCTGATCGATGTCTCTCTCTCATCGATGTTTCTGACTTTCTATCCCTCTCCCTTCTGCTCTGTAAGAAATCAATAAAATATATTTTAAAAAAAAAAAGAATACAGTACTGTATAATTGAAATTTGCTGAGAGTAGGATCTTAAGTTTCTCACCACCCACATATAGGAAACAGTTAACTATGTGAAGTGATTAATGTGTTAATTATCTTGATCTTGGTAATCATTCCGCAATATGTGTGTGTGTGTGTGTGTGTGTGTGTGTGTGTGTGTGTGTATCAAATCATCACATTATGTACTTTATAATAAAAATATAATAAAAATCATATTTGACAATCATTTCTCAAAGTTGAAAAGAAAAATAGAATAAAATAAATATCTGTATCACATTATCTGAAATTGATTAATATCTACATTATATAAAGAACGTGTACAAATGAACAATGAAAAAAACATACTTTGACAATAAGCTGTCATTTTCTATTAGAAATATTAATGACTACTAAACATAACAAAAGATATCAGAATGCACTAGTAACCAGGAAAATCAAATAAAAACAAGATACAATTGTACATCCGTCAGATTACCAAAAAGAATCTGACCACACTGATTTGAGGCAAGAATATGGATAAATGGAAGCTCATGCATGCACTGTTATTGGAAGGGTAAATTAGAATAACCACTTTGGAGAGAAATGTCTTCATCAGTTGAATTTTAAAGTCCAGCAATTTCCCCCTTTTTTATTTTATACTAGCAGATCCCTCCTCAAAACTTGGATCTTTTCCATTAAAAAAGCATTACTGTTATTTCTTCCATCTTAAAAATAAGTTTAATTTTAATCTACTCATATTTTCTGTTCTCCATTTTTATAGCAAAATTCCTCAAAAGAACTATCTATTATTGATGTCTCCAATTCCTCCTCTATTCTGGAGTTGTTTATTCTAACCTATTGAAGGAAATTATCTTAATTTCACTCCACTAAAACCACATATATAAGTCGCCAGTTAGGTCCAAATTGTCCAATGAATAGTCAGTTCTCCACCTTCTTCTTATTTGACCTGTCAGCAATATTTAACAAAGCTCAACACTCTCTCCTCTATGAAACATTGTCTTACTCTCGTTTCCAAGCAATACATTCTCATGGTTTTCTTTCTTCCCCACAAGCCATCTCTTCTTTGTTTTCTTTGTTGATCCTTTCTCAGCTTCTTGATATTTTTAATTGTTTTTTAATTGTCTAAAATATTACAAATAGCAGTACATATGTTTCTCTTTTTCCCTCCATTGACCTCCCCCTGGCCTCCGCTACCTCCCAGCACATGCCCTCACCTGCCCCCCCCCCAGTGTCTTGTATCCATTGGTTATGCTTATGTGCATGCATACAAGTTCTTCAGTTCTCTTACAGCCCCTGCCCTCCAACCTCCCCTGCTTTCCCACTGTAGTTTGACAGTCTGTTCAATGCTTCTTTGCCTCTGTATCTATCTTTTTCCCTCTGTTTCTTTTCTTTAAAAAAAATCTTGCATCTGCATATTAGAAATAAACATATAAGAACAAAAAATGTTTGAGTCTCAATTTCAATGACCAACAGTTCTGAGTCCCAGTTTCAATGTCAAATAGTTCCTTATGTGTACATGTCAGCAATGATATCTGGATGGTGGACAAATGGTGGCAATGCAGGTCCCACCCTCTCTGGTTTGGTCTTGGGCAACCTACAGCAATGCACACCTGCTGACTGCTAGCATGGCAAGGTGTCATCAGCATCTTCCATCTCTGGACTGTTTATCCTCTTGTCTTTGTGGTTGGAGCAGACCTGTCAGTTCCTCTTTGCTACAGGAATCCATATGGTTTTGGAGTTGTTTTCTGAAAACATACAACCATATTCTCCACCAAAAGTTAATAAAGGAAACTTTTCTATAAATTTAACATGGGATCCTTTTTATTTTTGGCCAAATAATTTTCCTTTGGCTTATTTTGACACCATGAGTGATTTTCATTGGTGTCTCACTGTTAGCATTGCAAATGGGAATTAATTTTCAGAAATAAAGATTTTCTCAATGTAATTTACTTACAGGATATTTTTCTTTACATGGTATTACCTCACTATCCCCCTCTTTTTTGATTAGTTGAGGCTTTTGGTAATTTTATAGTGCAGTCTTGGTAACTTTAAATTTTAATTATTGCACAAAAATATGACTGCTTTAGGTTCATTGAATGTTAAGCAATTTTACGATGAGATGAACTACCAATAGAAATTTTAGTTAATATTTTAGGAACCATTTTTTGTCCAGTACAATTAAATTTTCTTGAGTTTTCACTTATTTCAATCAGCCAATTTAAATTAATCTGAAAACTGTCAAATTTAATACTCAGAAAAAATAATCTTAGTTTACCCTGTAAATATTAGTGGAAAGGATTATTTGCATTCTTGAGTAGGCCCACAGCATTGCTGGTGCTAGGCTGTATTTAGATATAGGGCAGCTGCTGCTGGCCAAGTCTCAGTGTGTTACCTGGGTCCTGATCTGAGGTGGGCATGGGAGGTGAAGCAGCCATGGGGCAGGAGACCTTCCTTAGAAGTGGTGAGAGTTCAGGCCCCTGCAAGGTTAGGGGGTGAGGGTCTGAGCCCCACCTCTGTTGACATTCAAGTTGTCTCCTGATGGCCCCTCTGCAATTGTGTCTGTCTTACATTCTTCTTTCCACAAGGAATCTTACAAGTCTCTGGCTAACCAGCGATCCTCTGGGGCCAAGCAGGGTGATGTGAGGTTCAGTTCTGTCTCCTTGATACTCAATGCCCCCATGGTCTCCACGCCTAGCACCTGCCTTGGGATCCCCTCACCTGCTGGCGAGTTCCCTTTACTGATCACATATCTTGGGGGACTCAGGTTTCTTCTTTATGGAGGGCCCAGCTCACACCATTGGGCGTAAGACAGATCCATGGTGCCAGCCACCACAAGGTTAGAACCTCAGCTTGAACAGAAGGCTCAGGTAACAGCTATGTGCAATTGGACTGTGAGAAGAGGGTCCCTCTTGGCAAAGAGGGCGAGAGGGGCCAATATGGAATGCTCAAGTGCCTTCCCAGTGCCTTAATTCCTTCTGAAAGGGGTTAAATCCTTTCATGTCCTTTTTTAAATTGCTGCCAAACATTCAAAGAATTAGTTTGTAAGTTTCTTTGGGATAATTGTACAATATGCTTTTGTAAAATATCAAAAATTATAATGACATTGTAGAATAATATTATGTAAGAATACTCTTTTCTCTAGGCCATGTGAATTCAATTTCAAACTGGCTGTCAGTTTATTTTTGTAACTTTATATAAACTTTGTCAGGAAAGTAAGAACACAAATTACTAACCTTAGTTCAAGAGGTCAAATATATTGTCTTTCAGTTACAATCCTTTCTCTGAAAGTTATGGTGACCACTAGTATGGATTAGATTTAATATTTTCTTTAATTTTATATTATTTTTTCTTATAATTTTATTTATTTATTTATTTATATTTTTTACATATGTGTCCTTATTCCCCCATTACTCCGTACCCCTCACATACCCTACCCCCCTGTTATCTGTGTCCATTGATTAGGCTCATATGCTTGCACACAAGTCTCTCTGTTGATCTCTCCCCCTTACTCCCACCCACTCCCAATAAACCTGAGGTTTGATTTTCTGATGGACTTTTCTCAGTTTCTGGATTCGTTCCTGTTCATCAGTCCATGTCATTCATTATATTCCACAAATGAGTGAGATCGTGTGATATTTATCTTTCTCTGCCTGGCTAATTTCACTTAGCATAATGCTCTCCAGCACCATTCATGTTTTGCAAATGGTAGGAGCTCCTTCTTTTTTAGTGAAGTGTAGTATTCCATTGTGTAGAGGTACCACAGTTTTTTAATCCACTCATGGGTACTTAGGCTGTTTCCAAATCTTAGCTATGGTGATTATTGCTGGCTGCTATGAAGATAGGGGTGCATATATCCTTTCTAATTCGCATTTCTAGTTTCTTGGGATACATTCCTAGATGTGGTATTGCTGGGTCAAATGGGAGTTCCATTTTTAGTTTTTTGAGGAAACCCCATATTGTTCTCCACAGTGGCTACACCAGTCTGCATTCCCACCAGCAGTAACTAGGGCTCCTTTATCTCCGCATCCTTGCCAGCACTTGTCTGTTTGTTGATTTGTTGATGAAAGCCATTCTGACAGGTGTGAGACTGTACTGCATTGTCATTTTCATTTGCATCTCTCGGATAATTAGTAACTTTGAGCAGGTTTTCATATGTCTCTGGGCCTTCCTTTTGTCTTCGTTAGAAAAGATTCTATTAAGGTCCATTGCCCATTTTTTATTGGATAATTTATCTTCCTTTTATTAAGTTGTATAAGTTGACTGTAGATGCTAGAGATTAAAACTTTATCAGTGATAACATTTGCAAATATGTTCTCCCATACGGTGGGTTTTCTTATTGTTGTGTTGATGTTTTCTTTTGCTGTGAAAAAGCTTTTTTATTTTGATGTAGTCCCATTTGTTTATTTTCTCTTTAGCTTCCATTGCCCTAGGAGCAATATTAGTGAAGAAGTTATTTTGGCATACGTCTGAGATTTCTCTGTTTCTGGATTCCACTAGTATTTTTATGGTTTCCTATCTTATGTTTAAGTCCTGTATCCATTTTGAGTTTATTTTTTAGTATGCTGTAAATTGGTGATCTAGTTTCATTTTTTTGCATGTATCTGTCCCATTTTCCCAACACCATTTATTGAAGAGACTGCCTTGACTCCATTGTATGTTCATACCTCCTTTGTCAAATATTAATTAAACTTAGCAGTTTAGGTCGATATCTGGATTCTCTATTCTATTCCATTGGTCTATGTGTCTGTTCTTGTGCCAGTATCAGGCTGTTTTGAGAACAGTGGCTTTATAATATAGTTTGAAATCTGGTATTGATATCCCGTCTACTTTGTGCTTCTTTCTCAGGATTGCTGTGGCTATTTTCATTCCAGATGAATTTTTGGAGAGTTCTTTCTAGGTCTGTATAATATGCCATTGGTATTTTAATGGGGAGTGCATTAAATTTGTAGATTGCTTTGGGTAGTATGTACATTATAATGACATTGATTCTCCCAATCCATGAACTTGGTATGTTCTTCTACCTGTTTACATCTTTCTCTATCTCTTTTTTCAGCGTCCAATAGTTTTCTGCACATAGGCCTTTTACCTCCTTAGTTAAGTTTATTCGTAGGTATCTTAATTTTTTTTTATTGTGACGGTAAATGGGATTGCTTTTTGAGTCTCTTTTTCTGTAAGTTCACTATTGGTGTTTAGAAATGCCATTGATTTCTTGGCATTAATTTTGTATCTTTATACATTGCTGAACTCATTTATTAAGTTTATTATTAATTTTATATGGAGTCTTTCGGGTTCTTTATGTACAATATCATGTCATCTTCAAATAAGGACAGCTTTAATTCTTCTTTTTCAATTGCAATACCATTTATTTCTTCTTCTTGTCTAATTGCAATGGCTAATAGTTGCAGTACTATGTCAAACAGGAGTGGTGAGAGTGGGTATCCCTCCCTGTCTTGTTCCTGTTCTTAGGGGAAATGGTTTTACTTTTGTCCATTGTGTATGATGTTAGCTGTCGGTTTTTCATATATAGTTTTTATTATGTTGAGATATGATCCTTCTATCCCCACCTTGTTGAGAGTTTTTATCAAGAAAAGGTATTGCATTTTGTCAAGTGTTTTTTCTGCATCAATTGATATGACTATGTGATTTTTATCTCTCAATTTGTTTATGTGATGTATCACATTTATTGATTTGCAGATATTGTACCATCCTTTCATTCCTGGGATAAATCCTACTTGGTCATGGTGTATGATCTTTCTGATGTACTTGTGGATCTAATTTGCTAGGATTTTGTTGAGGATTTTGGCATCTATGTTCATGAGGGATGTTGGCCTGTAATTCTCTTTCCTTGTGTCATCTTTATCTGGTTTTGGTATTAGGGTGATGCTGGCTTCATAGAAGGAGCTTGGAAGTATTCCTTCCTCTTGAATTTTCTGAGATAGTCTGTAGAGTAAACATAAAATTCAAGAGAATCTTGACTCTGTTATAGGAGGAGAGTGAAATGAAAAAAGTAAGCAGGGGATTTTATTTCATCTGTAACTATCTTCTTAAACATATATTCATGCTATTTGCAGTATTTGAAATATTGAACAATAGGAAATATGTTCCTTATTTGTCTTAAAAACATCTCTGTGTCCTCTTGTCAATGTTTGTGAGACTATTAGTAAATAAGATATTTTGTATGAAAAGATTTTTAGATAGAGTATACGGTAAAATCCAGTCTATGAATTCACTCAGTTCAGAAATTGCACTGATTGTACATCAGCAGGTTGAGTGCAAAGCCACATTGAATTTCTAAGGATTACAAAGTTTTCTTGCAGTAGAACATTAATCAATCTCTGATTCCTTGGCCAACTAGACATTTTTACCATACGCCCTGCTGGGGCCTTGATGTGTTTTCAACATGAAGATTTCCAAAGGAAAATAAATATTATAGAAGTTGATCAGACAGCTGTTGATGTTTTTTTAAAAATATATATTTAATTTTGAGAATATTAAAGATGTTCCCCATTTTTCTTTGCATTGCCTGCCTCAACCCAGTTCCTGTTCCATCCCAGACTTCACCATCTTATTGTCTGTGTCCATGGGCTATACATAAATGCACATAAATTCTTTGGTTAACCTCTTCCTGCCTCCTCATCCCCTTTCCATCTGAGATTCATCAGTCTATTCCATGTTTCCATGTTTCTGGTTTTATTTCATTCATCAGTTTATTTTGTTCATTAGATTACACATTTAATTGAGATTTTTTGGTACTTGTCTTTATTTCAGTGGCTTATTTCATTTAACATAATAATCTCTAGGTCCCTTCATGCTGTCTAAAAAGGTAATATATTCTTCATTTTTTACAGCTGCATAGTATTCTATTGTACAAATGTATCACAGATTTTTTATACACTCAGCTATGCTATAATGAGAAGTTTCTTACCTAAATAAATAAGGAACAATGGTAGGTTGATTTTAAAATGCTTAATTGAAATTAGTGCTTAAAATTTTATTTGAAAATGGACAGTGGTTTTAAGAAAAACCCACCCTAACCCTCTTGCCCCTGATCCCCCTCCAAATTAAACTTGTAGCTCCTCTGGACCCCCATTTGACCTAATGCAAGATACCTTGCCTATGGCATTTACATTGCAAATTAAAGGTAGGGAATCCATGTCTACCTGGGAAAAGCCCTAACATTAGTGGACTACCAACTAGCATTTCTACTGCCTGTGTCAAATCCTGACATGGAGTTGACAGGTGGCTCATGGCTGGCTCTGATCTTTAGTTAGATGCAGAGGTCACAGCTTCTATTATGCATTCATTAATATGAAATTTAGAAATTAAAGCATAACTAATAGTTTTCCTTATGATATTGTCATGGAACAATGGTTAACACAAATTGGTCTATTCTCCTTAGAAGAGAACCTAAAAGAAATAATTCACTTTGGGGTGCTGGTTATCTAAGGCAATATGTATATTGTTGTATATTGTATGTGTATTGTTGTGATTTACTATTTTTTAAAAAAGTTGAATTATTGTAGAAATAACTCCACACATAAACACTATTGCTTACTTGTGATCCATGTTCCCCTCCAAAAATATTATACATTGGTAAGGAATTTTTGTTTGGGAGGGATATTGAGATGAACTCAGCTTGCTTCCAAGGTATTTATAGAATACAACTGCAAAGGACATCAGATCTCAATCATTCAAGTTACATAGACCTCTGCATTATAGTAAAACTATTGTTGAGCACTTACTGTTTATTATGTATTTTGCCTTCCCTGAAGTTAGTGAGATGAATAATATGCTGGCATTAACCTCAAGAAGATCTAATTCAAGGATGTTTATTGATAAGTAGACAGACAATTACAATACAAATAATAAGAATCATAAAAGAGGATGCTAAGAGAATAACTCCTCCCAGCCCCAGTAAGGACACATTATTCAGACTCAAGCAAGCCAGCAAAGCTTTCCAGAAGAATTCACAGCATGACAAGTCATTAGGAATAAATTAAAATGTGTAGCATAAGGATGAGATGGGGAAAGGCATACCAAGCAAAGCAACTGTGTGTATAGCGAAATACAGACATATAGACTAATCTGGAGGATTCAGGCAGAAGTGCAGGGCAAATGTGGGTCTTTGTCTTGAAGACAATAATATCCTTTAATGTATTTAAAGCAAGGGAATGAACTGATGATCTACGTGCTTCAAGAATACCGCTACGAAAGCAGTGTGGACAATACATCAGAGGAGGGCCATTTTAAAGGCAGGGAGAGAATTATGTGGCCAGCAATCTACAAAATGTCAAATGTCCACGACATCAGGAAACATCTCAGGCTAATTTGGCAGTAATTTGTACTGGAATGGCAAAAGGGAAAATATTCAAGTGTTGCTGGAACATCATTATAACTTTATTCTCTGTGAAAATAATACAGAAATAATAATGAAATGAAATAAGAAACTACCATTTAGTGCCTTTAATATCACAACCACCCTCCCTATTTTATAGTTGAGCCAACAAATTAGAAAATTAAGTAAATTATCTCAAGTCACATGTCTATTAAATCACAGGATCATGATCCAAACACAAGTGTTCTGGCTGCAAAACTCAGACTCTTTCTGTTGCACTATGATTTTTTTAGATTATCTGTGTCAGGAGGTTTATTCTAAACTCATAAAAAGACCATTAAATCGTGGTTTATTGGAAAAATATTCCAATAATCTTATTATAGACATCTCTCAATTGTTTTTACTATTTTAATTATTCATGTATTAAAGTTCAAAACATTACTCAGAGAAAATATACTAAAAAAAAAACTGGTCATCATAGTGTTGATCTGGACTACATGGGGTTATTCTCAAAGTTAATGCAACTTCTCAGAAAGAAATACTAACACTAAATTATTCTAAAAAGTATTTTTGGCTCTTACTAAATGATGCATATAGAAAGGCTAGTTTAAAATAGCCATAGATTGAAGGGGGTGGGGAAAGAAAGATATCTCACTGGCATCACCCAAGGCTTAAATTGCCTAATTAGTTATGCAAAATATAATCTATATGCAATGGATGAGTCAACATTGCTATCACAACCTTTACCTTTCCATTATCTGACTTTTATAAGTTTAAATTTGCAGACTTACACTTATTTTCACTCCAGAATTTTTGCATTTAATTAAACACAGCAAGAGAGAAAATCACATTTTTCAAAACAAGTGTTCATCATCCTAAACCTAGCAATAAAAAATATGAGTCATCACTATTCTCAGAGGAAAGCTTTCAACTTCCCTTGCTACTGCATTATTACTTTTTTTACAGCCAATGTAAAATCTACCAAAAACATATGAATACAATATCTATAAAACACAATTACTATTTTTTCAAACTTTCCTATATGTTATTGTCATGGGGTAAAAAATCAGATATCCCCATTCAAATTTATCAATTAAGCCTTTAATTAGCTTTAATTTTTACTATTAATATAACATGTCAAAGGAATTTTTCCCTTCAAAAACCCAAGAGCACAACTTAAGCTTATTATCCACCTCAGGTAAAGTACCCAGAGACCAATATCAAAACCCAGAGAAACAAAAGTATGTTTCTTACTAAAATTGAGTGAGGAAATGGATTCTTAGACTATGTTAAAAAGACTAAAAAGTAAAAATATTATAATGGCCACCTCATGGAATCATTTTAATAATATATGATATAGGTTTTTTGGTTGTCAGTAAGGCACCCATTCAACTGGGTAGATATTGTAGCCTTAATTTTAAAGGAGTCTACACACAGACAAAAGTTTAAATTTCTAAGTAGATAATATTTTATTGTTCAGTCAACAAACATTTATATAGTATCTTCTAAGGCCAGGCATTATACTAGTGAAGATAACCTTAGGGCCCATGAGATGAAATTTTTTAAATTTCATTTGTACCTACATTAAAAAAAAAACACAAAACAAACACAATGCATTAGCCCTACAATATATCAATCCTTGAGCATTCATTTTTTAACCTCTTAAAACATCTACCTTACTTCTCTGACAAGATGACACAGTAACGAAATAAGATGGACATTTTCCTACAGAAGTCCCTTTGCTTATTTGGGCCTCCTAGAGTGACGCTGTCATGCTCTAGTCACCATGTCTCAGCATCTGCTCTCTTCTAGAAAGATTAAGATTAGCAGTCTCATGGAGATTGCGTCACTCTTACCAGTCAAAGGAGAGACTGATAGGAAAGTTAAAATGCTCATTAAATATGTTACAATGATAACTATAACCAATTTTTAAGTCAACTTGAATCTCTTGACCAATACATTCTATCAACTTGGGTAACCAAATTATAATCAGAAGCTAATTTAGTAAACATAAAATATGGTCAAAGGAGGTGAATATTATAAAAAATGTGGACTTGAAAAAAAAGGGGGCGGGAGGGTACTGAGAAGAAACCTCAGAAAGGTAAAAAGAGAGCCAGGGTACAGTGATATCACTGAAAGCTTAGAAAAATAGATATTCAAGAAGAAAGACTTATGTGAATGCTGTAAAAGACTAAGTAAAGTATAAACAACTTCCTATCCATCCTCCCCTCCAAAAAAAAAAGTTTTTGGATTTGTTTTTTAGTAAATAATTAATGTCTACTTAACAGACTCAATCTAATAGTGGGGCTGGAACCAGATTAAAATGGGCAGAGGCTGGTCCTTAAAAAGATAAGACAGCAATTGTGGAACATCCTTTGAAGAGCCTGATAGTGAGGAAAATAATAACAAATAGAGGAATAGGGTCTATGATGATTCAGTTATATCTATACTTTGAAGTGTAGTGAATGGACTTTGAAGTACAGAGAAGAGAGTGAACAATAAAACAAAAATCAGCATTAATGAAATCAAGATCACCAGTTGAAAGCATTATTAATTAGGCTTAGATATTAAGAGACAACTCCTCTTGATTAGAAGGAAACTAGATGGTAGAACAGATATAGATAAACTGATAAGGATAAAGATGTCGTTCAGCAAGGTGCTTCAAATGTCTTGACAGAAGTTTTTTCTATATGGGAAAAAATCGTTGAGAGAAAGGACAATAGTGACAGGCTAGGTATTTTGAAGAGGGTGATAAAGGTTTGGAAAAGGTGATGTGGAGAAATATAAGAGGATCTGGATTAAGAACAGTACTGAGTTTGCAAGTTACAGTGGAGACTTTTATTGATATCAGTTCCCTCAACTCTGACTTAATTCAGCATCTCTTAGAACATAGGCAGGAGTATAAAAGGCAGGAGGCTGATTCAAATCAGTGTTAACAAAATAGATGTGGGGAAAAAAAAACATTGACAATGAAACTACTAGTAAGAGAATAGATAGAGTGATATACCACAAGATTCTAGGCAATATGTGAGAGAAATGAAACCATCAGTGGTGGTACACTAAGAAGATAATTGAGGGATGGATAATCTAGAGAGTTTGATGAAAACTATTATAGTCTGTACTTTCTAGAACCAGGACCTCAAACAAAGGGAGTCTGCAGACCATTTATTTTAGAAACTCCAGGGAATCAGAATGAGGAACAAGAAAGTTAACAGAGAAGAAAGAAAAGTTAATAAAAGGATGTTATTGCTACAGTTAATTGATGCTTGATATCATTTCAACTTCTGAGAACTATGAAATGTGCCCATAACTGTTCATTTAGGGCATGATAAGATGAAACATTTTACATTTACTTTGCTGCCATTGATAAAGAATGACCCCATGGGCATGAACTATTTGGACATGCATGAGTGCCAAAGAGAGTCCTAAAAATATCCCATGTTGCAGCATCAGAGAACCCTTGGAGCAGAAAGTGAGAGGTATGCAAAATAAGACATGGACTGAGATACTGTAAGATTTGCCTTTAGACATTTGGCCAAATCTTAACCATAATTCTACCATAGCAGTGACTGCAGAAAAAGGTGAGTGCATGTAAAGTGGTACAAGACCTAAAATCAAGTGTAAAGTAAGAAAGTGAGAAAGTTAAGAGAATAAAAGATTCCAGATTTTTTTCTCAACATTTAATATTTTAAAGTTGGAATTATTCCAGATATTGAGATACATCTGGATGTGGCCTTGAGAGTTAATTACTGGAATTGAGGCATCTGGAAATTCTGAGAAGGCATGTCAGATAGGTTATATTGAGATAACAAACTTTATCACCAAATCTCTAATTATAATAATAATGATTTGTTTCTTATTCAGACTACATATTTATCTCAAACCAGAGAAAGCTCTATTCCATTACACAGTAGCTCATGATACCCAAGCAACTTCTACCTGTAACATTACCAGTCTTTATGATAGGAGTAAAAGACACCACGGTATGGTAAACCATGATTTTACTACCAAAGCTTTTGTACAGGGGTGATACTCATCACTTCCTTTTACACTTTCCAGGAAAAGTCAAGTCATGTGTACATACCCCAGTCCACAGAGCAAGAACATATAATCCTTCCACTGGGAGGATAACCAGCTGGAGTTAACAGGAATATAATCTCCCACTGGGCCACATTGTTGCATGACACATGAACACTTGTTGATGGCAGAGTTGAAGTAGAAGGAACATGTCTTCCATGAATAAAGGCCAAAAAGTAACAATAATAAGGAGTTCTGAAAGGTGGTCTTGCCAAATAAGCAATGGAGCTCTTGGAGAATATTCTAGAACCCTTTGTTTGAAGAAATATGGTGACAAAGAGCATTGGCTTGAACATTTTCTCAACAAGTGCTGTCACTGGACATTTATTTTTTAATTATGATGAATAAGTTTCCATGAAACAACTGAGGATGCAATGGAAATTATTTATAAACTTGTTGTATATGTTGTTGTTGTTTTAGTTTTTGAGCTCTCTTTTCTTAGAACTCAATCTTTTTCTAGAAGATAACCTTCATTTTCTTCACTTCAACTACTTCCTATATTCAGATAGCTATTAAATCTTTACCTTAATTCCACACTTCTCCCCTCATCAAAGTCAGTTCATAGAGACTACTGGTTAATAAGGAGGCCATGTACCATGTGCAAGGATTTTTTTAGTGCTACTGGGAATACATAATGTAAATACCATCCCAACTTTTCTCCAAAGGGACATGTTGCCATTTTTCAGGGTAACTATGTACTGAAGATGAGGGAATAACCATACTTTTCAATAACAGATATGGAGTTTGAGTCACATATGGAGACCTAAAACCCCATCATGAATATCTGTTTATAAACAGGAGCTTATGGAAACCACCTGATAAGCGAAGTTTTGCCCCAAGCAGATATCTTAGGGTTGTTGGAAACAGCATGTAATTGCTTCCTATCCCTGTGTTTTATCATGGAATAAGACTGATCTGTGGCATAAGGTATTATAGTAGGGAGAGCCTAGTAGAAAACCTTAAAATGCCTCAACAATATTATTTTTGACAAAGGGATCTATTATAAAGTTAAGGAAGTATGACAGAGGGCAGAAGACAACAGAAGCTACTGGTCTTGCCATGGACTCCATCACCTAGAAGTAACCAGCCTAATAGAATAAGCCTGTTAAAGGCATAACTAAGGCATAATCTTAGTGAAAATATGCTTTATATTGAATTGTTGTCATCCAATATGCAATAGCTGTAATATAGGGCTGTATCCCTAAAGGCAAGAATACACACCTATGACACAAGATGTAAAAATAGAATTGGCAATTCAAACAATCTCACAGTGACCCACTTGTAGGATGTGTGCTTTCTACCCCTGCAACTTTACTCACTGATTGGTTAGAGTTCCTAGTCCCAAAGTACATATGTGTTGGAAATTGGGGAGTTGGGGTTGGAAGGCAGTAGAAAAAAAAGTGCAGGCAGTTTCTGCCAAGGGCCATGCTCATCATCTTGTCTCATCACTTTCCTTTCTCACTCCAGGTGATTCTGATGAAAATAAGAGTGGTTGTAATGGCAAAGATCTGGACTCTGACTACCAAGATGAACTTATGTGTCTGATAAACAATGGTACAGGGAGCAGCACAGTTTGAACCCAGTGGCATCTTCAGTGCTTCCATTCCCAGTGGTTATAGTAAATACTCAACCACAACAACCATTGCCCAATAAAAACAAAACAACCAAGGACTCAAATTCTTTGTGTTACCATACTGCTTCTACCCTGGGACTGGCCCACCCCAGCATGGTCTGGGGCTCTTTGCATGTCAGACAGCATTCAAAGTCTTGATTCATACAGGAAAAATTTTAAGACACTAGTCCATCTGAAAATAAGAAAAAGTTTATTGAATATTGTGAAGGACCCCTGAAGAAAGGATCAGGGGGTAAGCCCAGGATGAGCTACTGCAGCCCACTGCTCCCTTGGATGCAAGTCTTGTAGGGACCCTTAGAGCTTGGGATAGAAGAAGCAAAGTTCACTTCTGAGGAAAAGGGGGTGCAGACCTGCTCAAAGAAGAGTATACACTGGTATCTCTTGCCTCGAGAGTTTTATCTATTTCCTATTGATGGGAGTGTTAGGAGTGGTCCCAGGGGAGGACCTCAAAAGAATATTCATTAGATTTCTGGGTGTGTGTTTTAGTATGCTGATGTATTAAAATGAACATATAATGGAGTCTGGGGGCATTTTCTGATCAGTTTCACCTCTGTGTTGGATTAGGCTGGCTCCAGTTGTTCCATGTGGTTGTTGTTACTATCTCCCTGAGTAAGATGATTTAAACCACCAGCTCTTAGGTACCTTTGGTTAGGGAGGATAGAGTCTTGTGATTTATCAGCTAGCCTTTCCATTTGTTCCAGCATTTGTCTCCATTTCCTAATTCCAGTTTCCAGGGAATTTTCCTAAGTTTCTTACTAACCTACCTCACTTGGGGAAGAAGTCTGGGTCAACCTGGAAGACAAGCAATTCAGATCAGCCAAATATTTGATAAAGAACATATGGTGAAGTAATTAAGAGATGTCCATGAAATAAGGCACAGGAACCAGTTAACACAGTTGAGGCTATAACTTGTATAACTTTGCTTTTTGCCTCAGAGAATGTAGCTAGCCACTGTGTTGAAGTAAACTCTATGACTTGTACCTCTTCCCTAGAGAAAAAGTGAGGCCAGCAATATCCAAATCCAATATTGTAATGGAGAGAACTGACATAATGAGATTGTGAGTGGTCTAAGGTATGGATTGTATCAGATTTTTCATATGTACTAGTTCAGATGCTCTTGGCTTCATCTGTCCTTGTTCTAGAAGCTGCCATGGTGATTCATCTCTGCAAAGCCTCTTGCTAATTTCAAACTGGCACATCTTGACAGCAAATCACCTCATGCCTGAACTAAGTGCCTCTCTTCCCTCTTTTCCTTTTGATACTTACTAAGAACCAATAAAGACAGGGATAGAACATAACTTATTCTCATTTGAAGCCAGAAATCAGAACTAAGACTAAAATGTATCTCAAAGTTATTTGTTGAAGGAATGCAATACAGAGAAAGGGAGTAAGGATCAAAGCATGCCAGGGCAGAGAAAAGAGCTAAACAAGAATTTGACTTCATTAGAAGACTAATTTCAGTCCCATTGGGCAACCTATAGAGCATGAATGGAAGCAAATGGCCAGCCCACTGGCTGTGGGCTCCGCCTGGGGCTTAGGACATAACTTCATGTTGCAATGACTTTCTGGCAATACTGCAGAGACCAGCAACAGTGATGAGTTGCTGGCAACCAACACCAAAGTTGGGGGATAGATGGAGAAGACCAGTAAAGAGAATTTATGGGGAACCAACCATATCCTTTCTGTCCTGTGATGGAGAGTCCTGGGAAGCTGTTTACATGGCTACTCAGAGGACAGCCCTCAGGATCATATTTGAATTTAGTAGCAGCCAGCTTCATAGCACACCCTTATTTTGACTCCTTTTCTCCTCTTTCTCATTTCCGTAGTTTTATTTCATATTCCTGGGACTGTCATCCCTAATAAAGCAGAACCTACTATGAAAAGAAGAACCAAGGGGTATGGAACCTGGGTGGATAGTCAATGGCTAAAATTGCTGCAGCAGGTAGAAAGGAAAGGGGGAGAGAAGAAGGTGGAATAAAATACCTGATTTGATTAAGAGGCCTATACAAAATGAGGTCCCTCATGTGTAATACTGGAGGCCTGCTCAATGCTTATGCTGTGTTTGATGAAAAGTAGATCTACAGAGTTCCATACTGAACACAACTCAAGGCAAGCAAAACTCAGTTAATCAAAGATTTTTGGAAGATCAAAATCTCTCCAAAAAAAATAAGACATTTTGAGATTTATTTTCTAACAAAAATATGTGGCTAAAGAGTTCATAAAGATTAATTACTTTATAATTCAATATCAAGTATGCCTACATATTGATAAGTGACTGAAAAAGGATTGGTTACTTGACTTCCTGATTGACTTATACTCAGAGAACTCACAGGTTCCCCTCGTAAGAGAGGAGAGACCTCAGATTATCTGGGGAAGCTATCTAAATCACAGTTCTTAAAGGTAGTGTAAACTCCATATAGAACAGAGAAATAAAACTTATCTTAAAGCTCCATTTGAATTGCTTCTCTAGTATCAACTTACATAGATTATTATGCCTACTCAATTGATTTACTTCATATTTATGGCACATTCAAGAAACACCCCCATTATCCAAAGTCTCTTTAATTCTCTTCAACGTAAAAACCAAGAATTCACTTACCATCAGAAAAAAATAATGTTATTGTTCCTTGCAATACTATTATCATTACTTATATTTAACTTTTTTTATTTCCCATTACTGAATATTAGTTAGATCATTAGATAAAACAATGCCATATAAACTTGACTGATGAAAACTTACTCTGATTGTCACCAAAGGGTAAACAATGGTCAGCCTAAGACCAATCAGTGAAGATGTCAAAGACTGAACGCTGAAATCTTTTATCTTTTCTGAAAGCAGCCATGAGAGCATGTTCTGTGTGTACACATATAAACAATATATGAACACAAGTGTTTATATATTAGTTATAAGCATTTAGCTATATAAACAAACTAGAGGCCCAGTGCACAAAATTCGTGCGTGAGGGGGGAAGGTGTGTGTCCATCAGCCGAGCCTGCATCCTCTCCAATCTGGGACCCCTTTAGGGATGTCCAAGTGCCTGTTTAGGTGTGATCTCAGTGGTCAGACATCCCTCTCACAATCCAGGACTGCTGGCTCCCAATCGCTTGCCTGCCTCTTCCTGATTGCCCCTAACAGCTTCTGCCTGCCAACCTGATCACCCCCTAACCACTCCACTGCCATTCTGATAGACGTATAACTGCTCCCTGGCCAGTTGCCCCTAACTGGCTTGCTCTGCAGGCCTTGCTCCTGTTGCCCCTAACTGTCTTCCCCTGCAGGCCTTGTCACCCCCACCTGCCCTACCCTGCTGGCTCAGTCACGATCCTAACTGCCCTCCCCTGCAGGTCTGGTCCCCCCCAAAAACTGCCCTCCCCTTCAGGCCTGGTCCCCTGCAACTACCCTCCCCTGCAGGCATGGGTCCCCCCAACTCCCCTCCCTTGCTGGCTTGGACACCCCCAACTGCCCACAACTGCCATCCCCTGCCAGCCATCTTGTGGTGGCCATCTTGTGTCCACATGGGGGCAGGCATCTTTGACCACATGGTGGGGCCATCGCTGGTCTTGGAGTGATGGTCAATTTGCATATTATATAGGATATCATCTATGCTAATAAAAGGGTAATATTCAAATTGGTCAGGACTCCTTCACAGTAACAGTAAGTAGGCTATGTGGGGTTAATGAGGGAAGACCAAACAACTAAACAGCAGGCTGCATGGGGCAGCCAGACTTGGGGGAGTTGGAGGAAATTAGGGGCCACCAGGCTGCAGGGGGGGCAGTTGGGGGCCACCAGGCCAGCAGGAGGGCAGTAAGGGGCAACCAGGCTGGTGGGGGGGCAGTTAAGGGTGATCAGATTGGCAGGCAGTGGTGTTTAGGGGTGATCAGGCTGGCAAGGAGGCAATTAGAGGCTGTCAGGAAGGCAGGCAGGTGAACAGTTAAGAGCCAGTGGTCCAGGATTGTGAGAGGGATGTCCAACTGCCAACTTAGTTTTGATCCTGAGGGTCAGACCTAAACCAGCAGTCAGACATCCCCCGAGGGGTTCCAGATTAGAGAGGGTGCAGAGTGGGCTGAGGGGACTCCCCCGCCCCCCATGTATGAATTTCATGCACTGGGCCTCTATTATTTTATATATAATTCAAGTGCCTTTTTAGTGAATTTGGAAGGCTCTTTTCCTTTTTTTTTTCTTTTTTTTTTTTGTATAGCATGGGTGGACATTTATTGAAGAACAGGTACAGACTCCCACGTGCAGAGAGGGAAAGAGTCCCACAGAATGGACTCCCATGTGTGGAAGGGGAAAGCATCCCCAGGTTTTGTTTTTAATGAGACATAGTAAACAAAGTTAAACAACCACCAACAAAGAAGGAAAATGCTCAAAATACAAGAGATTTTGGAAAGCTTATACAAATAAAATGTTAATAAATGCCTATGGATAGATATTTTAAAAGCTTGATCTTTTTGCTGCCTAAAATTTAAGTTATTCTCACATCTTAGGTGCCTATACATTGTCACAAAATGGCTGTGACAAAGGGCTGCTCTGTGAATAGGGCATATGTTTTCTCACACTTACAAGAAACATAGTAAAGAGGTATGTTTATTGACAAATAAATCTAGAAGGATCTATTAAACAGAGTTTCACACTAAATTTCTGTTATATTAGTTGCCAAGTTTTAGTTTTTCTTAGTCCATACAAGCAAAACCTTGGAATATAAAACATTAGTAGAACTCTGAATGTTCTGAGACTCCTAAGATCTATTCCAAATTTCAGTTTAGCATTCAGTGACATCCTAATACTGTTCATTCATTCAACATTAGTCATTGAGGGTCCACTTTGTGCCAATCACTGGCTAAAGGCAAAATTATAAGGCTGACTGAAAATACTTGGCAGGACAGTATGTGTCTCTCTGGATCATAAGAGTGAAAGATTCTTAAGGAAGGTAACCATGTTTTATATCTCCTATGGAGATTAGCACTGTGCCAAGCACATATTAGGTACTCAAAACTAATTTTAAAAGTCCTAATGAAGATGAGGAACTAAGATGCTGGCATAGGTAAAGACCTATACTGCTGCCTCTCACAACTATTTCAAAACTACAACTACAAGACAAAATGGACATCAGCCAGTGGAAATTCTACAACTAGAAGGAAGGAGAAAAGGACACTGAGACTCAGAGGAGGTGCAGAGTGCAGAGCTGCGGAGACGTGGAGACATACACATGCACAGAAAGGGTGGGCAGCTGAATACGTGGCTGGTTTTCTCGAACGAGGAGGAAGACAAAGGCTCCCCACTTGCTGAACTCCAATTACGGGCGAGACTTGGGGAACCTAGACTCATACTGGTTGAAACTGGACTGTCAGGAGAAAGCACACTGAGACTCAGGGGAGCTGCGGAGGTGTGCGAGCTCATGGAGAGGGCAGGCAACTGAGCACATGGCTGGCTCCCTTGTTCAGGAGGGAAACAAAACCTCCCAACTGCCCTGCACTCCAGTTCTGTGTGAGACTTTGGGTATCCAGACTCATATGGGGAGAAACTGGACTGTTTGGCAGCAGGCAAAACTCGAAAACTCTCATTATATGTTGCTACATTAGGAGCAGCTAAAAATTTTATTTCAGGAATGGAAAAATGAAGACATGTATGCATCAAGAAACTTCCTTGTGTGCCCAACAATCAGATTATTCTTTAGAATCATCCAGCATCCTTCCCATGCAGAGGGAAAGTGTTTCTAGTTGTATCTTTTAATTTATCCTTATAAAATCCCAATAATGGAAAATATTCATAAATATTATCTCTGCCTGTTTATAAGTTATGACTAAAAAAAAATCATTATTTCAGAGAGCCAAACCAGGACTAGGAAGAAAGGCTGCCTTTATTTGAAGGTAGATGATTTAGGATTGGAGGGAAAACAATATTAGCAGTGGAGATGGAAAGTGCAAAAGTTGAACTTCCATTCTTTTGTGTTTGGCTTTGTGACATTCGTCTCTGACGAATTTCAAGTTAGAAGTTGTACAGTAAAGAGTTAACTTATTAGGTCCCTGTTACTCAAACCCTGCTCATTCCAAAGGAAGGCCTGACTTTAGGAGATCAAGACCTTGATCAGTTCTTGGCAAATAACCTCTGATCTTTTGGAATATCTTGCTTTATAAGACTATTTTTATATTCCTCAGTTTTGGGACATTTTCTATCAGTTTGACTTAGGTCCCAAAACTCAGGAATATAAAATGACTCCTGGGGAATGCCTGTTTTTGTTTGCTTGAAGTCCTGGGACATCCTTTATTAGTTTGACTTTTGGGTTGGGAAGAAGGAGCTAGACACTGAATACCTTTCAGTCATGCAGGTACTTTATACCTATGTGGCTGACCTCAAATTAAAACCCTGGACACCAAGGTTCCATATGAGCTTCTCTGGTTGGCAACACTTCATACATGTTGGGACATCATTGCTAGAAGTATTAAACAGTTTTGGGCAACTTCACTGGTAGGAGTCACCTGGAACTTTCTGCCTAGTTTCTCTTGGACTTCTCCCATGCACCTTTATTTTGATCCTTCCCCTGTAATAAACCATAACCATAAGTATGGCAGTTTTTCTGGGTCCTAGGAGTCCTAGCAATGCACCAAGCCTGAAGATGATCTTAAGAGTTCCCCATCCAACTCAAAGAGAAGTATTTAAAATAGACGGATAGAGGAACTTCTATCCTGAATATATATCAGAGTTAAACATTTTGTATTTCCCAACCAGATATAAAAATGCTCAAGATTCAGCTGATAACTGCTCCATTGAAAGTAGAGTCCTAGATCAAACATATTTTTATTATAATGACTGTTTCAGAAAATATATGAGTCACTGACCATAACTGGCTTTCTCGTGTCTGCCTAGTTTGCCCTGGGAAACATTTTTAGTTCAGGAAGTCCCTCTTCCTCTGTTCATGGCAGAATGAATCACTGTCCAGTACTCTCAAAATGCAGGTGCCCACTAGCTTATAAGTCAATAAAAGAACTGTGAACTCTATGTTCTTCACACTCCCTGGTCCTTTCTATAAAGCAAATAATCTTTAGACAGTCATATATTTTACACAATTCATAAGACACAACTTAATATTATAGATTTTATTCTTATGCAAAAAGTGTTAAACTCTCCAAAATATTTTTAAAAATCAGAATATACAAAATTAGATTATTATCCTTGTTGGGTTAAAGTGTCAATTACATTATATTTAAAAGAAGAAAGAAGCAAAATGAAGAAAGAGAAATAAATTCTTAGGGTCCTAGTTTCATAAGTCAGTCCAGAAACACAAATCATTTTATCTGGAGCATTTCACTAGTTCTCCCTCTCCTGAATAACCGGTAAATAATCTATCACACTTTGGTGCCTTAGCATGCCTAAACGGGCTCTACTGTTTCTAAAAATCCACTTTGAAATTACAAATATCCTTTACTTTTTATACTAATGTTACAGGAGAATAAGAAACTAGGAAAATTCCACAGAAGGAGGAAAAAGAAAACTAAGACCCCAAAATAAATAAATAAAATAAAAATTAAATAAAACCAAACAGTTTGGGAAGCTTATAGCTAGTTTGCAACAAGATCTCATGTTTCCAATTGAGGATGTTTGAGAGAAAATAGCTAATCCCTTTCCTCACTAACCAAAGAATATAAGAAAGAATAGGGAATTTTAATGCCTCTACTCCCTAATCAAAGAATACATAACTTAAATATTCCTGGAACTGCCAAGGCAGGAGTAGGAAAGAGGGGCGGAAAAAAGGAGGAGTTTACCTCACCCACTAAACAAAGAAATCAGCAGTCTTGGGCCTTGCCACAATAAAATCATCAGATTTTGTCATAAATTCTGGGAAAAGCCACAACAGAGTACAAGGGGGACCTTGAAAGCCAGTCTATATCCAAAATACCTGGCAGAAGAACCTTGAAACCTGCAGACAAAAGGATATATAATTACTTAAATCCCCATCAGGCTTACTTATTAGACTAGATGGGAAGTCTGTCTATGTATGCTTCATAAGCCAGATGTATAGATTTGCTTGCCTTACTTCTTTAATAAATTTAGTTACTTTAGTTTTTAATAAATTGACTTAGCTTTCACTCATTTGAATTCCTTCCTACAAGACTGACAAGAACTGAGGAGGGGACAACCCACTCCTTTCAACTCGGGATTCTGTCTGACAACACCTTTTCTGGTGTTTCTGGTGCCTATAACACTAATGCACCTATCTGCCCACTAGTTTCTGACTTTCCCTTTCATTAGTCACAAAACATTTTTCTATAATATACATTTTTTAAAACTATATTATCTCACAATCAATGCAAAGTATGAAAATGACATTTTGTTACTGATCAGGGTTACCAGCTGAGACCTCGGTTCTTCTCATCAATGCAGAAAACATTTTAAGGTAATGAAAATGAAGGCAAAATTGAATTTATTGAAGATACACTCCAAAAAGAGAATGGGCCAGTTGAGAGAAACACTGGCCCCAAATTCCTGGGTTATATGGTTTAAATAGGGGTTTTCTGGGTGGAGACTTCATTTTCTTTCAGGGGGAATGAAAGGGTTACATACTTCTTCTATGCATGCTGTTACCCATATTTCCTACAGAAAACCCATGGGGTAGAGTTGAAAACCACAATACCAATCATATTATAATTAGTCCAGGATCCTGGTACGGTCACATTGAGGTTATGTTGTTTTCCTCTGAGCTTGGGCCAATAACCTGCTGGTTCCAAACCTGACTACTGATGGTTTACTGGCTGCTGGGCCACCCTAGAGAAGTGGTCTGAAGGCATTGTTGGTCCGAACTCTGTTCAGGACGCAGGCCGCTCATGTCTAACTTCCTATGTAACAATTTGATCAGGAAAATCCCATAAAACATATGACTTTAGCCTGAATAATACAACACACCATGGCTATGGAGGACTAGGGAACCCAGGCTCTCTAACCCAGGCCTAGCTCTTTCAATCTACCTTGTCTTAATGCTAGCTGTTGTAGTAATATATAGAAATGTTTAAAAATGCTTTTAAAATGCCTAAAAAATGTTAAGAAGGTTTTAAAATGTTTAAATTAACTTTCCTTGAAATTTAAAGTATGATATTAAGGACACATTCTCCACTGCCCTGAAGCATGTGTAACTCATAGATAAGGATTTGAACTTAAGTTACTGTCTCAGAGTGACTTGTCAAGATAACCAATTGAGTAAGTGATGTAATCTCCCTAGATAACCACATGTAGCCCCCTCGCCCTATTTGAGATTAACATGTGTGCACTGACATAATTCATTGATAGCCACCTAGACTGCTGCGGGTGCAGTACAGGCTTTAAAAATGGGTATTCAGACCAGTCAACATGCTTTCCTGTCAAGACAGCCGGCAAGCAACACCACTCCATACTTCTCTTCCTACCAGATGACAGAAGAATGGCTAGTACCTCCCAATCGAGATGTGACCAAGCTCTCAGGTGAGGAATGCTGGCTCCCTGCAACCAGACCAGACCAGACCAGCTGCCAGACCCCAGAGGACAGCACCACCAGATCCCCATTAAGCTTGTACCCACAGCACCAGGAATTGTGTGAGTAATAAAGTGCTGTGTGATGTGCAATGGCATATATTTCATGTGGTGTAATTCCTCCAGCAGTTAATTGAATTATTTTGTATAGCTTAAAATTTAAATTAAAGCTTTTGGTCTTTTTGGTCCTAAGCCTGTTCTTGGTCCTGCTTGTGTAGAGTAGCCTCTTCACTACCCACTACTTGAATGTCCCAACTCCTGCATGGTTATGTAAGGTTTTAATCTGAAAAGTAAGATTGAATCTGACCAAAGCCAATAAATTGACCAAGACAAGCAGGGTACAAGCGAAAGTTTGCATTTATTAAATGCTCTTGGGTGAGGTACCATGGCCCGAAAACACGGGCCAGGATTGTCACCCCCATCTATGCCTGGCAGGGTTTCTTTTACGCTGCTGCTGGCACTTTCCGAGGGAGTTAGTGGCAGGTGATTTCTGAGCGGTAAATCTGTACAACTGCAACCCGGCCATCCTTGATAAATCTGGGTAGTCGTTTATTGCCCAGCAGGATATCAGCACAGCTCTGGCATGTCCAGGGGAGCCGCTGCTGTTCAACTCAGTGGATGAGATAGGGGAAGTCCCTAACTTCCCAGCCCCAGACCTTACAGGTTAAAGTTTATATCAACGGATGCCTTAGATAAACACCCCAGATCCTTTCCCAGGATCTACTTGGGACATTAGCAAAAATTAAGGTAAGTGTTTCACAATAGAGATGTAAAACATCAGTTAAACCAGCCAATAGGCCCATTACCACTTAATAAACTCACATTTAAAAACACTAAACCTATTGCTGAAAAAAAATAGCACACAAAATACTGCCTCTTTCTATGATGCAGTTTCTGAAAAGTCACAGCTGCAGAGCCCCATCAGCTAGCTAATTTACCTAAAATCACTTAAAGGAAAACTTTTCCTGAATAATAACTAAAAAGCCAGGGTACAGAGAAGCATCCTCAATTTTTTTTTAAATATAAGTAAAGAAGAAAGTTTGGATTTAAGGATTATGAGAAAAGCAGCTGTCACTGAGAATTGCCTGACTGGAGTAAAAATATTAAAGTTAGAGTTACAGTTGTAGAGGTTTGATATTATTCTGGCTCTTATGAAAACCGTACAGCAGCTCAACATTTAAATAAAAACTGAAGTGGACAAGAAGTGCAAAATAAAATATTTTAAGCTGTTAACTCATATCATTGGCTAGATATTTGACATCTTGTCCTCAAGGCAGAATACTTGACTACCCATATATTTGCATAATTACTTCCCCATTCCTTTTGTTCTTTTTCCACTCTTGCTTTAAAGTACTGCTATTTCCAGAAACTCTCTAATGGGAATTTAGCCCCCTGAGGGATAAAAGTTAGCTAACCTGAGACCTTCAAAACACATTGTCTAATTCACTGGTAGTGTTAGAAATACTTGAAATATTAAGGGAGGAAAAGTCTCAGTGCGGACAGTAATTAGAGAGACAAAACAGAGCAGGGGTGATGGGCCCGGTATAGAAGGTCACCAGGGCAGAAAGCCCTAGATGTCTAGCAAAGGACAATTGTAGGGTGAGATCTTGTTCTCAGGGTAACCTTCCCTCCCTTAGCATATCTGTGGTCACGTGGTTTGGACAGCCTGACCTTTACTCCCTAGAGATAATATCTAGGCCTCTGTTGTACTTCAGCTCCGGGCTCAAAAAAGCAGCAAATCCAAACAAGCAATCCACAACTGCCCTCAGGACAATGACTCCCTGTCCCAGTGTTGACCTCTCAATCAGTGGAGTCTGGCAACCCTGAAAGGACACACCTGGAAAGCTACTAAATATCCTATTTAGATCTTCCTCTGGGACCTCCCCTAAAATATCCTCCCTTAAAACACTTAGAACAAGGACCCAGTGGGTCTCCCTCTTGGGAGCATGCCTTCACCTTTCCCTTTCAAGTTCCCTTTCCTCTCTCTTCAAGCGTGTTACCATTACCTTCCTCACTTCTAAACTCCAAAAGCCCTTCTTTTAACTGTTTAACTTGTTTCCTAAGCCCATTTCTTCTATGAATTACTTCTACTTCTGTGATTTACCCAATGCCTGTTCTCTTACAGTTTGAGTCTTGGCTATTCCTAGCCAGAATGCAAGTATCGTGGCTGCTGCAGCCAGGTCTGATTCCACTGGTCAAACACTTGGTGCTGTTCCACCACCCACAACACCTGCATCAGATAAAACTCTCCTTTTGCCTCATGTCAGAATTGTAGAAATGTAACAACTGCACAAATACTGAATAATATCAGAGTTTAGAAAGGTGTGGTAATCTCAATAAATGAAAACCTAAGCTATGTCCATACATTAAAAATTGCTAAAATGTCCACTTGACCACAAATCATCTATAGATTAAATCTCACAACCAGTTTTGGAGTGACATCAGCATGCTGTTGGCTTTGGATGGCTCTAATTTTTGAACCCCTTATCCACAAAAAAAATTCAGCATGCATCCATAAACAAAAGAGTATCTGTGAAGTTGTGCAATCCAGCACCATATGTCAAAGGACGTGGGAGGAGTCTTACACACCTGCACATCAGGTAATAGGCAGACAGACCTCGGTACTGGCTGTAACCCCCTATGAATCAGTTCCAGCCTCTCTTGGCTGCAGGCCAAGAGTACCTGAGAAGACCAACTTAGGCTGCCACTGGGCCTTTTTGAAAGTCAAGTTTCCAGAGAAGAAGTCCCCTTATTCCACTGAAGAAAAAAGTAGAAGTTTTGATGCACTAGAGTAGGTAAGGGAAACAGCTTGACTTTGTCCCTCCCCTAAGACACCACAGCTTGAAACTAAGCTAGAACTTCTCAGCCTATGACTTCCCCGCAGGGGAAAAGAAGAACAGGTGAGGGACTACTCAGCATTCCCAGTGTATGCGGTACAGTCAAAGAGGCTCATTTCTCTCTTGCAGCATCCAGAGCACCAAATCCATGAGTTGGGGGAGGGAGACTATAGGGAGAGAGGATGATGAGAGTCTCAGAAAATGTTAAAGGTATGCAGTCCCTCTGTCTGTAATTTGTTCTCCCTCATGAAGCCTACCCACAAGTCACTGGATAACATCACCTGCAGATTCCCCCATGGGCTGATAGGCACCCTCACTGCCCATGTACCTCACCCATATGTTGCCTCCACTCTGTGATTGGCTCCCTAGGCAAATTCCTAAGGGTGTTGTGAAGGAGGTCTTTGGTAGGTGACTGGAGCACATGGAGGCCAGGATCTGCAGCCAAGAGAAATCCCAAACTTGAGCACCATCTCCAGGAAAAAAGAGAGGCTGTCAGCAGCTGGACTGGTGCTTGTAGGATCAAGACAAACAGCTAAAGAATTCAGCCGCAGATGGGAGAGAGGAGTATGCTGCAGTTATTTTATACAAGGTCTGAGAAACCTCAAAATCTCTAATAGGACTGACATAAGGTTTTTATCCCCTGAAGGAAATTAGTAATGATTAAGGACATGACTGCTATTTCAAATGCAGAGACAGCAATGCAAAACTAAAAGGAACATGAAAAATCAAGAAAGCATGGCATTATTTAAGGATCATAATAATCTTCTAGTCTCCAAACTTAAAAGACATGGAGATCTATGATTTACCTGATAAAAAATTCAAAATAGCCATTTCCAGGAAACACAATGTCTAAAATAAAATGCAAACAATTTAATAAAATTGACAAAATAATGCATATGTAAAATGAGGTTGAAATCATTAAAAAGAATCTAACAAAAATTCTGGAGCTTTGGAATCCAGTGAAATCAATTAATGAAAGTGCCATGAAAATCATTAACATAAAATAAATAAGTACAAAAAATAATTTATAGGTTATAGGATAAAAACTTTGAAAATATCCAATTAGAAAATAACAATTAAAAAAAAACCAGAATGAAGAAGGCCTATTCGATTTCTGAGACATCACCAAAAGGACTGAAATAGGAATTTTAGGGGTGAAATAGACAGGTTTAGGGAATTTATAAAAAATTAAAGGGGTTCATGGGGAAAACACAAGCTACCTAGCTACAAAAAAGCTGTATTTCCATAAGACAAGGGAATTGGGTGAAGCAGAAGTTACATTTCCATAAGGAAAAAGGGAGTAGCCAAAGGTCTTTATTTACAAAATAACAGAGGGCCTCATGGGTCCCACATAAGGTTTGACATTTGAGTTGCTATAGTGACCAAATCAAGGGGAATAGTGGCCAATCAGAGGGGATATTGAGGCACAAAAACCGCAGCCTTTATAAACAGGGGCGGGGTGGGGGAAGAAGGGTTAGTGGAATGAACTGGAGGGGGAACACTCTTCTGCCTCTCCACATGGGAGTATGTGCTGTAAGATTCCTTTCCCCTCCCAATGTGAGAGTCTATACTTGTTCTTCAATAAATTTCCACCTTTGCTATACCATGTTTGTCCCCAGTTTCATTCTTCAACTTCAATGGACAAAGAATCCAGGGAACTATCCTACCCAGGGGAACACCACGTGTTCCAGTCCAAAAATCCTGTATCAGAACCATAACAAGAGAGGAAGAAAGGGACTAGAAAGATTAAAGAAATAATGGCTACGAATTTTCCAAACCTGGAAAGAGAATTGGATATCCAAGTTCATGAAGCTAATAGGGCACCACATAATTTCACCCCAAAGAATCTTCTTTAACACATTGTAATGAAACTGTCAAAAATCAAAGTCAGGAGAGAAATGTAAAAGCAGTAAAAAAAAAAAAAAATAGTGTAACTTACAAAGAAGCCCCCACTTGGCTCTCCGAAGACTGCTCCACAGAAGACTTACAGGTTAGATGACAGGGGTGACATAGTCACAGTTTTTAAAAATGCCAATCAAAAATACTTTATCTGTCACCAGTTTAGTGGTGAGTAAGTTCACCACCACTAGACCTGTCTTACAAGAAATGCTAAAAGTTCTTTTAAATGAAAGGAAAGAATACTAAACAATATGAAGCTATACAACTAATTGATGTGTCGAAATATAGTTAACTTTCAAATACCTTAATAGTTTAATACACTTAACTGTATTATAAAGGTTAAAAGACAAAAGTATTAAAAATAACTATAGCTATTATAACTTAACAAATATGCAATACAAAGAAAAGCAAGTTGTGACATTCAAAACATAAAATGGGGGAAGTAAGAAGGTAGTTTTTATGTTATCATTTTATAAACACTGTTGTGTTTTTAAAATGTTGTATGTAAGCATATTAACCAAAAAGCAAAAACCGATAGTAGAACTATAAAAGATAAATAGAATGAAATCAGAACATACCACTACAGAAAATCACCAATTCACTTTGGAAGGCAGAAAGAAAAGAAGAAAGGAAGAAGAAACCTACAAAACAACCAGAACACAATAAGATGGCATTGTAAGTCATCCTATCTAATAAAAGAGTAATATGCAAATTGACTGCCACTCCAACACACAAGATGGCTGTCCCCATGTGGACACAAGATGGCCACCACAAGATGGCCAGCAAGGAAAAGCATTTGTGGGCGATCAACCAGCAAGGGAGGGCAGTTGGGAGGGATCAGGTCTACAAGAGAAGGCAGTTAAGAGTGACCAGGTCAGCAGGGGAGGGAAGTTAAGGGTGATGAGTCCTTCGGGGAAGGCATATGGGGGTGACCAGCAGGGGAGGGCATGCAAGGGAGAGCAGTTCGGGGCAAACAGGCTAGCAGGAGAAGGCAGTTAGGAGTAACCAGACCAGCAGGGGAGAGCAATTGAGGGCAATCAGGCCTGCAGAGGAGAGCAGTTGGTGAGGGGACAAGGCCTGCAGGGAGGGCAGTTAGGGGTGACCAGGCCTGCAAGGGAAAGCAGTTGGGAGGACCAGGTCCATAGGGGAGAGCAATTAGGGGCTACCAGGCCTGCAGGGGAGGGCAAAGATGTGAAATACAAAGAACCAAAATCCACTCAGCTGGAAAAGCAAGAAACAAAAAGAATTCAGATAATTGAAGATAGCGTAAGGGGCCTCTGGGACAACCTCAAGCAAGCCAACATCCAAATTATTGGGGTGCCAGAAAAAGAGAGAGAGCAAGTTAATGAAAACCTACTTGAAGAAATAGTGACTGAAAACTTTCCCCACCTGGTGAAAGAAACTGACTTAAAAGCCCAAGAAGTACACAGAACCCCAAAATATAGGAATCTAAAGAGGACCACACCAAGACATATCATAATTAAAATGCCAAGAGCAAAAGATAAAGAGAGAATATTAAAAGCAGCAAGAGAAAAACAGTTGGTTACCTACAGGGGAGCACCCATACGATTGTCAGCGGATTTCTCAACAGAAACGATGCAGGCCAGACGCGAGTGGCAAGAAATATTCAAAATAATGAAGAGCAAGAATCTACAACCAAGATTACTCTATCCAGCAAAGCTATCATTCAGAATTGAGGATCAGATAAAGTGCTTCTCAGATAAGAAAAAGCTAAAGGAGTTCATCACCACCAAACCAGTATTATATGAAATGCTGAAAGATATTCTTTAAGAAGAGGAAGAAGAAAAAGGTAAAAATATAAATTATGAACAACAAATACACATCTATCAACAAATGAACATAAAAATCAAGTGAACTGATAGGCTGATGAACAAGATAAACTGGTGACTATAACAGAAACATGGACATAGAGAGGGAATGGACTGACAATTCTTGGGGAGAAAAGTGTTGTTGGAAGTACAGCAAGAGATTGGACAAAAATCTTGCAACAATGGGAGAGGACATTGGGGAGGGGGAGGTGAGGGCGGAGGGTGGGATAGGTAGAGGGTGGAGGGAAGATATAGGGGGATAAAAAAAGGGGAAACAATGTAATTAATAAACTGAACCAAAAAAATTAAAAAAAAAAGATTTACTTTGGGGTAATGAAAATGCTTTAGAACTAGAGAGAGATAGTCGTTGCACAATATTGCAAATGTACTAAATGCTACTGAAATGTTCATTTTTAAATGGTTTATTTTATATGGTGATGGAAAATGGTTTAACTTTGGGTAGTGGGCACACAGTGCAATATACAAATTTTGTATCATGGAAATGTATACTTGAAACCTACATGATTCTATTAATCAATGTCATCCCAATAAATTTAATTAAAAATAAATAAATAAAATTGTTAATTTTATATTATGAGTTTCACCTCCATCAAAAAGACCTTTTACAAAATGAAAATCACTGCTCAAAATTAAAAAAGCATAGAGTTGCTGAATAAATAAATAAATAATAAGCCACAACTATATGTTGCCTACAAAAGACTCATTTTAGGAAGGATACACCTGGGCTCAAAGGAAAACATCTAAAAAGATATTCCATACAAGTGGAAAATAAAAAAGAAGAGGAGTAGCTATACTTATATAATACAAATTAGACTTTAAGCCAAAAATTATAATAAGAGACAAAGTCTTATATTATGATAAAGAAGTCAAGTCATCAAAAAGATGTAACAATCATAAATATATATAAACCCAACATCAAAGGATCTAAATATATTAGGCAAATACTAATAAATCTGAAGAAAGAAGTAATATATATATTAGTATGGGAATTCAGTACCCCACTCTCAACAATGATTAGATCATCCAGACAGAAAATGAACAAGGAAACATTAGACCTGAACCCTGCTTTAGACCAAATGGATCAAACAGACAAATTAGAAAAAACAATCCATACAACACAAGAACAGAATACATATTCTTCTCAAGTATACATGAAACATTCTTCAGGATAGGAATAACCAGTCTTAGCAAATTTAAAAAGATTAAAATCATACCAAGTATCTTTTTCAATAACAATAGCATAAAACTAAAAATAAATAATAAGAGAACTGTAAATTTTACAACAATAAGGAAATTAAACAATACACTCCTGAACCATCCAATGAGTCAGACTAGAAATTAAAAAAGAAATAAAAAATATATTGAAACAAGTGAATGGAAACAACATACCAATACCTATGGGATGTAGCAAAATCAGTTCTAAGAGTGAAGTTTATGACAATACATGCTTATATGAAGAAAAAAATATTTTAGACAACATGACTTGATTCCCCAAGGAACTAAAAAAATGAACAGATAAGCCCAAAGTTTGCAGAAGAAAGGAACTAAATTAAATAGAGACAAGTAAAACAATAGAAAAGATCAATCAAAATTGAGAAAATTTGATTTTAGCTAGACTGTTGTGGCAGAATGCATGAGAGAACAATCAGCCAGCACTCTGAGGAAGGAAAGTTTAACCTTTATTTCGCAGATGTGCTAGTCCAGGGGAATTCCAGTTCCAAAGCCTGAACTTAACTTGTAGGGAGGCTCAGACCTATATATCTCCTCCTGTGGCTGCTCTTGAGGGTCCCTGTAGCTCCGCCCAAGTCAGCTGAGGCAGGGCCCTGGATTAGGCGCTGCAGCTCCGCCCAAGTCAGTCAGAGGGGAAGTAAGATACAGTTTAACAGGATGCTGAACTAGGTTGCAAACCTCTCCCACCTCCCCCCCCATTATCCTTTTCAAGACCACCGAAGAAAAAAAGAGAGAAGACACAAATAAATAAAATCACAAATGAAAGAGACATTAAAGCTGATACCATAAAAATACATAAATTATAAAGACACAAATTGAATAACTCAGAAGAAACATACAACTTATCTAGAGTGTATCATGAAGAAATAAAAAATTCAAACAGACCAATAATGAGTATGAATATTGAATTATTTATCAAAAATTTTCTAACAGCCTGGCCATATGTCTCGGTTGGTGGGATTGTCAATAAATGTCATACACCACACTAATAAAATAAAAGATAAAAATAAGATAATTATCTCAATAGATTCAGAAAAAGCATTAGACAAAATATATGGTTTCATTGTAAAAATTCTCAAAATTGACTATAAAAGGAAAATGCCTTATAATAAAAACTATATATCGCAAGCACACAGCTAACATTATTCGCAATTGTGAAAGGTTAAAAACTTTTCCTCTAAGATCAGGAGCATGACCCTAAAATTCAGCTAGCATATGGCAGTTAAGAAGATGGCACCTGAAAGTCTGAGAAGACATTTGAGAAGTGTGTCCATGACAGAGGTAGGATTGGCCGCACGGAGCAGGATAAGGGATTAGGAGGGCCATATTTCTTTGTTTTCAATTTTAAATTATTTACACTGTTATAGATGTCCCCCTCTTTTCCCCCTAGGAGGCCATATCTCTGACAGGGTGAAGACCTGGCACAGGAAAACTCAACAGAGGCCTGAGAAACTGCAAACAGGTAAAATTGGTTGCAGCCCAAGATTTCCTCATGGAATAATGAGAGAGAACATTAGAAGAGCAGGGTGGGACTTGACTGTGGATGTGTTTTTAATGCCAGGGATGAGCACTCCTCTAGCCCGTGGCTCTAAACTATGTCTGCACATTAGAATCATTGGAGCAGCTTCTTAAACTCTGGCACACAAGTGCACCTCAGGGACAAGGCGGATCTTGGTTCTGATCCACAGCCAGGTTAAGAATGCCAGTCCTAGACAGTGGCTATGACAAATATTAAACCCAACACTTACAACATAAAGGAAGAGAAGGCTGTCTCTTTTTCTGATCTTTCCGAATAGCCACTGTGATCCAGGCCATATCACATCTCTCAACTGTGGGTTTGAAGCTGAACTTTCTGTCAGAGGCTTCTGTCCACTAGAAGAGCCAGTCAAGTGGCCATCCCACCTCTGACAAGCTGTAACCTCTGATAACAGAAATCTCACTGTCTCCTAAGACATTGTGTTCCAGTTTTGAGAGATTTAGCTATTAGATGACTTCAACACAGCTAGAAGTCCTCTGCTGAAACCTACAACTCAGAAATCTCTAGTCTGAATGAACCTGGTTTTCTCCTCTGAGGTCACATAAGAAAAATTAATAGCATTTACCACCCAAAAACATTTAAAAACTGAAAACAGCTAACACATCGAAACCCTACCTCTACTCAACAGATTGAATATCCCCAATTCTTTCAGTTATTCTTCTTGTGATCTGGTTCCATTTCTCTTCACAATACTGATCATAATGTTCTGACTAGACACTAGTTTGCCATCTTTCTTAAAATGTGACACTCAGAATTGGTGAAAACACTTTGTATGTGGTAAGACTTACATGATAAAAACACAGACTGTTCTTTTGATCTTCACATTATTTTAATGCATCAGAATTTAAGTTGGAGGTCTGCTGGCATGTGACACTGCAGAGATGGACAGGGCAGGAGGTAAGATTCTCTCCTCTTTATGTGTTAAATCCTACATTCTAACTCCTCCTTGATTCTAGAAACTCTTATTTTTCTGCCCTTGGAAAATATCACATATCACACAATGCTTGAAAATCCTGGGATACAGTTTTTCCTCTGACTTTGTCTCTCACTCCCTCTTATCCCTAGTTATGATTCTCCTTTCTAGCCTCAGAATTTTCAGTTCCTGGCTCCTATTTTTATGTTTTTCTTAGTCATCCTCTTTATACTAGACTAGTGACCCAGTGCATGAATCCATGCACATTGAAAGGAAATTAATTAGAAGGTGGCCAGTGGGGTGGCACTAGGTGAGATGGGTCAGACATGCCCTGGAGCCCATCTCCTGCTGTCTCTCCCTGGCCAGCCACACTTGGGGCAGTGGGGCAGTTCAAATGCATCTGAAGAGTAAACGGGGTCCCTCTGGCATGTGGGGTCCCTGGCATGGCCTGCAGGGATTGACCCCAATCCAGCAGTCTGACATCCCTAAGGGGCCCCAGAGTGCGAGAATGCACTCTGCAAAGTTGCTGTCCTAGAGGGTGTGGAACACAAACGCAAGTGTGCAATAAAGCAGATTCAGGGCTGACAGTGCTCCAACAGCAACATAACCCACAGCTGAAGGTGAAATTGCACAGCCCAACAAGGAATTGGCTCTCTCATCTCTGGTTCCAGAGTGTGTCAACCAAGAACCACCACTGCGAAGACAAAACAGCTTGGCAACTTCTACTTGACCATCTGTCCCTGGTGGTCAGTGCGCATCAGACTTACCAGCTGGTCAGATGGTTGGACTGTGGGATAGTTGCTTAACCTGTTATATTTATACTAGAGGTCCAGTGCAGGAAATTCATGCATTGGGGGCGGGGAATATCCCTTAGCCCAGTGTGCACCCTCTCCTATCTAGGACCCCTTGAGGAATGTCCAACTGCCCGTTTAGGACCTATCCTGATAGGGCCTAAGCGGGCAGTGGGACACCCTTCTCACAATCCAGGACTGCTGGCTCCAAACAGCTCACCTGTCTGCCTCCCTGATTGTCCCTAACCACTTCTGCCTGCCAGCCTGATCACCTGCTAACCACTACCCTGCCAGTCTAATTGATGTCTAACTGCTCTCCTGCCAGCCTGTTTGCCCCCAATTTCCCTCCTCTGCTGACCTGGTCACCCCTAACTGCCCTCCCCTGCAGGCTTGATTGCCCCCAACTGCCCTCCCTTGCAGGCCTGGTCCCTCCCAACTGCCCTTCCCTGCTAGCCTGATGACCCACAACTGCCCTCCCTTGCAGGGCCTGGAACCTCCCAATGGCCCTCCCAGCTGGCCATCTTGTGGTGGCCATCTTGTGTCTACATGGGGGCAGGATCTTTGACCACATAGGGGCAGCCCTCTTGTGTGCTGGAGTGATGGTCAATCTGCAAATTACTCTTTCATTAGATAGGATACTAGAGGCGCCAGTGCACAAAATTCGTGCACAGGAGGCAAGAGATGTCCCTCAGCCCAGCCTGGACCCTCTCCAATCGGGGACCCCTCAAGGGATGTCCGACTGCCCATTTAGGCTTGATCCTACTGGGATCGGGCCTAAATGGGCAGTTGGACATCCTTCTCACAATCCAAGACTGCTGGCTCCAAACTGCTCGCCTGTCTGCCTCCCTGATTGCCCCTAACTGCTTCTGCCTGCCAGGCTGACCAACCCCTAACCACTACCCTGCCAGCCTAATTGATGTCTAGCTGATCCCCTGCCAGCCAGTTTTCCCCAACTTCCTTTCTCTGCTGGCCTGGTCGCCCCCAACTGCCCTACCTTGCAGGCCTGGTCCCTCCCAACTACCCTCCCTTGTTGGCCTGATTGCCCACAACTGCCCTCTCTTGCAGGGCCTGGAACCTCCAATGGCCCTCTCCTGCTGGCCATCTTGTGGTGGCCATCTTGTGTCCACATGGGGGCAGGATCTTTGACCACATGGGGCAGCCATCTTGTGTGTTGAAATGATTGTCAATCTGAAAATTACTCTTTTATTAGATAGGATAGAGGCCTGGTGCATGGGTGGGGGCCAGCTGGTTTGCCCTGAAGAGTGTCCCAGATCAGGGTAGGGGTTCCCTTGGGGCAAGGGGAAGCCTGAGTGAGAGGCCTGTGGTGGTGTACAGGCTGGCCATGCCCCCCAGCGACCTAAGCGAAGGCCCTAGGATCTGGGATTAGTTTATGTCTACAATCGAAACTTTGTAGCCTAGAACAGAGCCAAGCCTTCTGCTTGCCCCGGGGTGACAGCCATTTCTGTTTGGGTTTATTTAAACCCTATAATTGAAACTTTGTAGTCTAGAGTGGAGGCCTAGGTGCTAGGGCTATAGAAGCTTGGCTTCCTTCATCGCCCAGGCAAGCCCAGCCTCTGTGCTCTCCAACTTTGTGGCTGCCACCATTCTTGTTTGGATATATGTATCTTCTATAATTGAAACTTTGTAGCATTGAGTGGAAGCCTAGGCCACCAAGGGCAGGAGGAAAGCTTGGCTCCCTCCATTGCCGGGGAAACCCAAGCCTCCCTCCTGCTCTCAGTGGCCACAGCCATCTTGGTTGGAGTTTATTTGCTCCTGATTAGCTTGTGGGCATGGCTTGTGGGTGTGTCTTGATTGGAGGTATACTCAATTTGGATATTACTCTTTTATTAGAGAGAACTAGAGGCCCAGTGCACGAAATTTGTGCACAGGGGTGGGAGAATTATCCCTCAGCCCAGCCTGCATCTCTCCAATTTGGGACCCCTCGAGGGATATCTAACGGCCTGTTTAGGCCTGATCCCACAATCCAGTACTGCTGGCTCCCAACAGCTTGCCCGCCTGCCTTCCTGATTGCCCCTAAGTTCTTCTGCCTGCCAGCCTGATCACCCCCCTAACCACTCCCCTGCCAGCCTGTTTGCTACCAATTTCTCTCATCTGCCAGCCTGGTCACCTCTAACTGCCCTCCCCTGCAGGCTTGATCACCCACAACTGCCCTCCTTTGTAGGCCTGGTCCCTCCCAACTGCCCTCACTTGATGGCCATCTTGTGGTGGCCATCTTGTGTCCACATGGGGGCATGGTGTTTGACCACATGGGAGCAGCCACCTTGTGTGTTGGAGTGATGGTCAATCTGCATATTACTCTTTTATTAGATAGGATAGAGGCCTGGTGTATGGGTGGGGGCCAGCTGGTTTGCCCCGAAGGGTGTCCCAGATCAGAGTAGGGTTTCCTTTGGGGCATGGGGTGGCCTGGGCAAGGGGCCTGTGGTGGTTTGCTGGCTGACCACCCCCCCCCAGTGACCCAAGTGGATGCCCTGGTATCTGCAATTTACTTAGGTTCTACAATTAAAACTTTATAGCCTGGAGTGGAGCCAAGCCTTTTGCTTACTCGGTGGTCACATCCATTTCTGTTGGGTTTTATTTAAATTCTATAATTGAATCTTTGTAGCCTCCTAGGCGCTATGGCTGTAGAAGCTTGGCTTCCTCCATTGCCCGGGCAACCCTAGCCTCTGCTCTCTCTAGCTCTGTGGCTGCCGCCATTTCTCTTGGGATATATGTATCTTCTCTAATGGAAACTTTATAGCATTGAGTGGGTGGCAAGGGCAGGTGGAAAGCTTGGCTTCCTCCATTGACGGGAAACCCAAGCCTCCCTCCTGCTCTCAATGGCTGCAGCCATCTTTGTTGGGGTTTATTTGCATATTTGATCCTGATTAGCTAGTGGTTGTGACTTGTGGGCATGATTAGTGGGTGTAGTGGAGGTGCAGTCAATTTGCATATTACTCTTTTATTAGATAAGACTAGAGGCTGGGTGTACAAAATTTGTGCATTGGGGGGAGGGGTGTGTGTTCCTCTGGATGGCCTGCACCCTCTCCAATCTGGGAATCCTTGAGGGATGTCCAACCAGCCATTTAGGCCAGATCCCACTAAGCACTTGGATATCACTCTCACAATCCCTGTCTGCTGGCTCCCAACTGCTCACCTGCCTCTGCCTGATTGGCCCTAACCACTTCTGCCTGCCAGCCTGATCAGCCCTAACCACTCCCCTACCAACCTGATTGATGCCTAACTGTGCCTCAGTTGGCCTGATTGCCCCTCCCATGCTGGCCTAGTCACCTATAATTGCCTTTCCCTGCCAGTATAGTCCTCCCCAACTGCTCTCACTTGCAGACCTGGTCCTCCCCACTACCCTCCACTCCAGCCTGGTTCCCCACAGCTGCCTTCCCCTGCTGGCCTGATCACCCCTAACTGCCCTCCCTGCTGGCCTAATTGCCCACAACTGCCCTCTCCTAGTCTCCCAACTTCCCTCCTCTGCTGGCCTGGTCACCTCTAATGCCTACCCTGGTGGCCTGATCCCCCCCAATTGTCCTCCCCTTCAGGCCTGCCCCCCCCCAACTGCTCTCTCCTGAAGGCCTGGTTCCCCACAATTGCTCTACACTGCTGACCAGGCCCCACCTCCAACTGCCCTCCCCAGAATTTCTGGTTCCTCCACCAACTGCCCTTCCCTGCTGGCCTGGTCCATCCCCCAGTTGCACTCCCTGTAGACCTGGTTACCCCCCCCCCAACTGTCCTCCCCTGCAGACGTGGTACACCCCCAACCGCCTTCCCGGAAGACCTGTTTCCCCCCAATTGCCTTCCCCTGCCATTTTTATTGCCCCTAACTGCCCTCCCTGCTAGCCTGCCCCCCCAAGTGCCCTCCCCTGCAAGCCTGGTGCCCCCAAATGCCCTCCCCTGCTGTCTTAGTCTTTTCCACCTGCCTCCTCTGCTGGCCCAGTCACCCCTAACTGCCCACTACTGCCCTGGCCTGATCTTCCACAACTGCACTCCCCTACAGGGCTGGTCCCCCTAACTGCCCTCCCTTGCTGGCCTAGTCCCTTCTAACTGCCCTCCTCTGCCAGCCTGGTCACCCTTAACTGCCCTTCCTTGCCTGATTGCCTTCTTTGCAAGCCTGGGTCCCTCCCAACTGCACTCACTTGCTGGCCTGGACACCCTTAACTGCCCACGACTGCCCTCTCCTGCAGGCCATCTTGTTGTAGCCATCTTGTGACCACATGGGGGCAACCATCTTTAACCACATGGGGGCAGTCATCTTGAGTCTTGGAGTAACCATCTATTTGCATATTACTCTTTTATTAGATAGGACTAGAGGCCCAGTGCATGAAATTTGTGTACTGGGGGTGTCCCCTCAGCCCAACCTGCACCCTCTCCAATTTGGGACCCGTCAGGGGATGTCTGACTCCTGTTTTAGGCCCAATCTTGCAGATCAGCCTGGTCACCTCACGCAGCCTGCTGCTCAGTCGTTTGGTCACTCCACATAGCCTGTTCGGTTCTCTGTTCAGTTGTGATGGTCACTTAGCCTTTTATATATATATATATATATATATATATATATACACACACACACACACACACACACACACTAGATGCCCGGTGCATGTATACCATGCATGGGGGCGGGGGTGGAGTGATGTTCCTCAGCCCAGCCTGCACCCTTTCCAATCTGGAACCTCTCAAGGGATGTCCGACTGCCTGTTTAGGTCCGATCCCAGTAGGATAGGGCCTAAATGGGCATTCAGACATCCCTCTCACAATCCAGGACTGCTAGCTCCCAACTGCTTCCCTGTCTGCCTTCCTGATCACCCTTAACCGCTTCTGCCTGCCAGCCTGATCACCCCCTAACCACTCCCCAGCTAGCCTGATTAATGTGTAACTGCTCCCCTGCCAGCCTGATTGCCCTCACTGCCCTCCTATGCAGGCCTAGTCACTCCTAACTGCCCTCCCCTGCAGGCCTGGTCTCCTCCAACTATTCTCCCCTGCAGGGCTGGGTCCCCCACAACTGCTCTTCCCTGCAGACCCAGTCACCCACAACTTCCCTCCTCTTCTCATCTAGCCACCCCTAACTGTACTCCCCTGCAGACTTGATTGCCCTCAACTGCCTTCCTCTGCTGACCATCTTGTGGTGGCCATCTTGTGTCCACATGGGGGCAGCCATCTTGTGTGCTAGAGTGACAGGCAATTTGCATATTACTCTTTTATTAGATAGGACTAGAGGTGCGGTGCACAAAATTCGTGTACGGAAAGGGGGTCGCTTCACCTTGGCTTACACTCTCTACAATCTGGGATCTCTGGCTCCTAATGACTCACCTTCCTGCCAGCCTGGTCCCCCTAACTGCTCTCCTCTGCCTGGATGATTGCCTCTAACCTCCTCTGCCTTGGCCCAGCCTTCATGGCTTTGTGGGGAAGGATGTCCAGAAGGACATCTGGAAGGTCATCTGGAAGATGTTCAGACTAATTAGCATATTACCCTTTTATTAGTATAGATGCCACCTTGTCCTAAAAATGCAGGTTGTTCCCAGGTTTTCCTATCATGGAAGGGGAGCCCGCAGTAGCATCCTGGGTTCTGAGCAAGGCTTATGCGCTTGTGCTTTATCTCAGCAGATGTGATTCCTAGAAGAAGACTCTTGGATGTACCTTGAACATTTCTATCAGATTTGCCAAATCATCCTCCGAAATTGTTGAACCACTTTAAACTCCCACCAGCAACCATGCATGTTCTCTCCATCCCACTTTGATGCCAATATCATTGATTTCTCCCTAGAAGCTTCTCTCTCATCAGCTGGGACTGCTTGGTACTTGAGCCAACCTCATTGTTCAGCTGGGGACTTGATTTCCTAAGATAGAATTATGGAGGAGGAAAAACAGCTTTCCTCTGCCTTTCTGAGTTTTTAGTGGAGGCCCTTGTATTGAAAGACATATCACCAGGAAAAAACAAAATTTCATTAACATGTGTAACTTGTGTATATGTGGGAGATCCAAGGGAAAAATGAGTAACTCCCCAAGGTGGCTTAGAATGCATATTTAAATATCTTCTTCCTAGGGAAAGGGGATGGGAGATATAGGCCTCTTAGAGGAGAGTAAATGATATTTAGGAAAGATGAATGGGGTGGGGGAAATAGTTTGTAACAAAGTTTGGGTGTGATGTCAACTTCTACTCTCCTGTCCTGTGACAGGAGTCAGTCTTCTCTGCCTGATGACACTTCTCCCATCAAGGGGACCTATGACATTTAAGCTCCTTTAGGGGGGTCTGATTTTAGGGAGATCAGGAGACTTCAGTGAAATCCTTGTCGTGCATTTGCTGTTTTTCAAGCATCTACAGCTCAAGATCATCAATATATCAACACAGCATATGTTGGGGGGTGGCATGTTCTCTGACCTTCAGAACAAACCCAACAAAAGCTTATTTCCTCTCTTAGATGATTTGCCACAGTAGCATTATTTCCTGGATACAGTATTCTGACCAGACCTTCCTGGGAGTGGTCATAACAATACCCTGTGTATGTAGAAAGGTGTTGGCCACAGCACTAAATAATTCAGGGACAGTTTTCTCATCTTGTGGAAAGGGGGATAAAGTTATGATAGTTTATCTCCCTTTCCACAGGTTTCTTGTGGGTTTGTGTCTCTGCTGCTCCAACCCACGCCCCTCGGCAACCCAAGCGCCTTCACCTCAGGCCTCGGGGCTGCTGGGTGCCAGGCCTGCAGGTTTTTGTCTTCAATCCATCCCTCCTCCCCTCCAGCACCAGGTTTGCCATGGCCGGGCTTCCGGCGCGGGGGCTGGATCCCTGCTGAGTCTGAGGCTGCGACCTGGACCTATCCACACTGCCCCAGTGCTGGCCATGGTCAGGCTTTGGGTGGAGGGGTCCGGATCCAGCCTCCCCTGCTGGGTCTGGGGCTACAATCTGGACCCTGCCACTCCAGCACTACCATGGCCAGTTCAGGATGGAGGGGGCCCACCCAGCCCAGTGCCAGGCAGAGGGCACTGCCTCAGGTCTCCTGGCCTGAGGAGATCACGGCCTGAGTTCTCCCAGCCTGGTGCTGGAGTCGGGGGCGCAGCATGAGGTCTCTCGCCCTGGGCAGTCGCCAGGTCCCTGCTGTTCAGTTGTGATGTTATGGCATCACAGCTAATTTGCATATTCCTTTATTATATAGATAGATCAATAAAAAACCAGAAAGTAGAGAACCTATTGCTAAATCATTTTCATTTTCTCTTCAAACTAGGAAAGCTATAAGTTGATTTAGTGCCTTTCCCATGTTGTGTGCTTAGGGTTGGTTTCTATATCTGCCTGACTTACGATGACAACCCTACCCAACGGTCCTTATCCATCTTCCCTGCTTTGTTTATTATAGTACTTATCATCTAACTTATTAAATACTTTACTTACATTATTTACCTTCTGCATCCCCCTACTTGAATATAAGCTCCACAAGGGAAGGGATTGCCACTGTTTTCTTTACTGTTACCTCCCTCATGTCTAGAGGAGTGCTTGGCCTATTCTAGGTACTTTGTAAGTGTTTGTTAATGAATGAAGGACAAATTCTTTGCAGCTTCCACTGATTTTCCAGGATAAACTACCTATGTATATTCCCCAGTGCTCAGTCTCTACTTCTGAATGCATTCCCACTTTCCATTTATTATCAGGCCAGGGAGGCTGGACTAATGATTTCTGGCAAAACTTTCATACTATACCACCAATCTGACCATTCTCCCCAACATCTAGCGGATAGTAACTCCCTCCTCAAGCATGCCATATAGATTAGTAGATAATTGTTCCATTTTCTTGCTGTTTCTTCTACTCAGCTTCTACAAGGTTCAACTGCACCGAGTTATCCATTCACATGGCCAGGCTGTGGTGCAGTCCTTTGTCAACATTGCCAAGTCCCAAGGGTCTTTCCTCATTTTAAGCTTTCATTAATCACTCTGGACCTTCTGGAAATTCCATCAGCTCCATGTCAAAATGCTTGAACTTAGTCTGATCTCTTCCCTTATATTTCAATGCTGCATATGTCTTTTGTGAGTGTCCATTACTTACAAAGTGTGCTGTTGGTATAAACGTATACTCAGGTAAACAAGCTACATAAGACAAATCGAAAGCAATTCCAAGTCCTATAGGTGTTGATAATCCAATTCAGTACCCTTATTTTTTACTCCCTGGAGCCAATTCAATGTCCTCTTATTTACCCTGGCACATCTTGGTGCCCCAACTTCTATAAAAGACAACAGGATAAACACTTGCAAAGGATGCACAGAAGTCCCAAGGTACTCTTCAAAAACAGTGGAAGGGAGTAAGACAGAATAGACAGAAGCAACTTCTCCTCACTCTTAAAATTCTGAAGATGTGCCTAATGCAGTGTCAGAGATAAAACAGACCAACAACTCTAAAATACAAAAAGTCCTTAGGAGATAGATATGTGTACATTATGGGCGGTAAGGAAGAGAATTAATATACGGTAGATTGTTATGGGCCTAATCAAGAAATATGGTTAGTTTGCATTATCCATAAGTGCCAGCAAGAAAATGTATTCTCCTGATTTTCCACAGCCATGACCAAAAGGAAAAAATACTTCTATGAACTTCTGTCCAGGAGGGACATAAGCTCTGCTTGACCCAGTTTTCCTACCAGAGCTAGGGTATTTCACAAGCAGCACTTGAAAGGCTTGAATTTCACAGCCTTGATCACAGTGTTCATCAAAGAGTGGCCCTCTGGTAAAATAGGACTGAACACAAAAATCTAAACTGAACTCTCCCATAGTTTAATATCCCGAGAGCAAAATTTTGCCTGACACTTTACTTCTGCTACTCTTGAAGTTCAGAATATGAGTCCTAGGCTGCCAAATAATGTCTGATAATTCAAGGGAAAATAATAAAAACTCAAGTGAATGAGAGTCCTGTTTCTCTGCCCTTCAAAAGAGAGCATGGTGTGCTCTCATCTTCACATGAAGCAGGAAGAGACTGGCCAGATAGTTCACTGTGTTGCCTGTATTCAAAACACAGTTCTTCTCATCCTATCAGAATTCATCTCCATTGTTGCCTCCTCCTCACCAAGTTATCAAAGTTTTTAGTAGGGCACAATTACACCATCATCTCCCTGAACTCTGCAAAGTACCTTTTCTTTGGTCTCAAAGTCAGCTATCTGTTACTTATCAAGGGTCCATGGTACTACTTTTTGCTTTTTTTTTTTAATGAGATTATGAAACTTTTGGAGAACAAAGAATACATTGATAAAAGTTAAAAGGGTAATATGTTAAATTTACAGTAAATTAAAATTAAACTCCCAACTTCAAGTAGTAGCACTTATTGAACCATAGGTGCTAGCTTTCTGAGATTATGTTTAAAGTTATTAATATAGATTGCCACTGCTGTAGTTTTTAACTTAACACTAGGATGTAATTTCACTGCTCATGATGATGTAATGCTGAGAAGCCCTGTGGTTGGTCATTGCACAATGGTGTACGGAACTGAGCTAATGCCCTGAAGTCTATCCATTGTTTAATTTTTTTTCTTCCTTCCAATTAATACTACTGTCTGTTCATTTTATGGGTTAGATAAAATAAAACACAGCATCTGTAGTCTCTTGCTTAGTCCCTAGATAGTGAAGTAGTGGGGGGATGGACTAGGAAATTATATAATTGACTAGATTATTCTGAATTATAGGGGAGCACACACTGAATTGCTGATGCATTTACATCATTGGTCATTTCTCCGTTTCTATTACAAGGAAGCCATAAGAACTAAGTGAAACTGCCAGTAAACATATATTTAATGCATATATATATATATATATATATATATATATATAGAGAGAGAGAGAGAGAGAGAGAGAGAGAGAGAGAGAGGCTGTTACCACCTTCTTTGCAGATTCTAAATAGATTCTCACTACAGTCCACATAAAACACATCTAGAAAGAAAAATGTAAAAAAAAATTAGAAAAATACCTGCAGTAGGCAACCATCAATTGATCTGCTATTTTTTTAATTTCACTTTATATGCAAATTAAAGCACGTGTGTGTCAAAAGGATTATAGTTTTAAGAGTTGATGAAAGGCCGAGATTTCTTTGATGTGGCAACTTCTATTGCCCACCCAATGATAATTTAGACTTTTATCTTTGTCTCAGTCAAAAGTTGTAGAGAATTTGTAAAAGTCTGGGCTTGGCACCACTCTGCCTGAGTTTGCATCCTTACATGGCCACTTATTATCCATGTGATTTAAGGAACATTATTTAACATCTTTCTACCATATTTCCCACATATATAGGAAGAAGATTATAATAGTATCTTTCTTACAGTATTATTGTGCATATTAAATGAATTAATGTATGAAAAGTACTTAATGCCAGGCACATAGTAAGCATTATTCAAGCTTACTTAGAAAATGAACATATTTAAAGGAAGTCAAGTAGCTAGCAGAATTCACAGGAAAGCTGGAAAATGCACATGAACTGGACAGGAACAAAAGCTTCTATGTGGCAGTATTCCCCCAATGGTTTAGAACACCACTGCCATCGGCACTGCCCCTTCACACAGGACACCACTGCTGCTGTATTTCACATGCCCCCCATTAAGACTGCATACCTCATGCTGCCACAAGTAAGTCCTAACTCATCTTTCCTCTTCCCATCACCATTCCAGAGTCAAAATCTAGGTCACATGGCTATATCCTACTAACTATGAGTGGGAAGGAGTATCTGCTCTCTTCAGTCCCTGACGTGGGAGATGCAACTGTCTCCCACAAAGATTCAAAAATATGGGGGTCTCCTAAATAGGAAGGAAGTTTGGATGTGGGAAAGAAAACAAATAAACAGAAACCTACCACCAGGTTGTTTAAGAGAACTTAACCAAGATCTCCAACCCTTTGAGGAAGAGAAAGAATGACTGTGAGACCCAGAATACAAAGATCAATGTGTGTCACAAATATTCAGGCAGAAAGTATATCAGAATCTTCAAAATAGAGAAGGAAACTAGAAGCTGGCCACTAGGCAGGGATTATCAGTGTAGTAAACACACACAAAAAAATGCAGCCTAGAATGATGCTTCCTAAAGCCAGAGGAAAGGAGCCTAGTCTAAAATAATGGTTCTCAAATATGCTAGTTTTAGGACCCCTTATAATCTTAATGTTTATTGATGACTCCACAGATCTTTTGCTTACTAGGTATTAAGATGTACCAAGGTCGGGCATCTCTAGGATAGAAGTTCAATGATGTCATAGAGATTCAATTTCCTTCCGCTTTCTATTCTCCATCTTTGGCAAGTCAACTCTTCCCAAGGCCTCAAGTTGGCTTCTAGAATGCCAGAGGTCACATGTGGATATAAGAACTTCAACAATAAGAACAGGAACTATTTTTTGCTGTACCTCTTTATAACACCAAAATAAGTTTTTCCAAAAGTGAACTTTATCTCACATCTCACTATCTTTACCTAAACATTACTAGTAAGAAGAATGTGGCCCAAAAATGAGCTGAGACAACTACCATTTACGTCTATAATTGGGAACAGTTCAGTTTTACCTCAACCATTTTAGAGGGGTCTGTCAGAAAGAAAGAAGAGAGAAATAAATAATAGTAGTTCCTGTATTTTCAGGGTTTCACTTTTACTACATTGTTTGTTTTGTTTCAGTGTTAGTTTGTTTTGTGGGTTGTTTTGTTTTTGTTTTTAAAGAAAATAGCATGCTGACATAAACACTGTTCCATGGATACAAAGAGATTTGAAGCCTAGCATAAAATCCATGCTTTCTTAATGTAATATTAATAAATGCGGGGACTGATTTTGATATAATGAAGCTATCTAATTGATAATTTACTAAATGTAACAGGTTAATTTTTTCAGTGTATTCCATAAAAAGTTGTCACTAACCAACACTCCACAGCCCCATTAAAATCACTGAATGCAAGTGAATTCAATTAGTGCTCACTTTCAAGGCAGAGTGTACTATTCATATTAGCTCTATAGATGTGTTAGCACAAACATTAAGGAGTGCCCAGAAGCAATTTTCAGAATAAATGACTAGAGATGGGGCAACAAAAAATGGGGAGGAAAAAATGAGATTAATTGTTGTGGAAGAAAAACCATAAAAACAAAGTTATGAGTGGCATTCTATGAGCCAGCCCCTCAGTGGGCAATAAGCCATTTGCAACTAAATCATCATCATCTTGACTGTAAATCATCACCAGCACTAAACAGCTACCAGTAAAAGCCTTCCTATTCTTAGGATCAATGAATTTAGTATCTTTAATTGCAACCATTTTAAGCAAAACATACACACACATAAACAAACACACAAACAAAATATAGCAGGTTTTCAGAAGATGTCAGCTCATGTGGCAGTGGATACTTCTAAGGAAACCAATGACATTAATTTTTCTCTGTAACAGATTAAGAATTATAGTAATGCTACAGAATACTAAAGTCACTTTGGTATAACTAAGAAGAAAACCTATTCTCCTTCCTCTAAGAAAATCTCAAAAAAAATGTAAGCAGTTTAAGGCATTTTTAACTCATTACAATTCTCTCACCCAACACAACCACTAAAGATAAACACAGTAATTGGCAATGACCAAGTTGGACAGTAAAGTGAAAAGTCTAAGGAGGAACTGCCTTCTCTACCGCCAGAGAGAGGGCTCACTGAGACTCTGCAGTGAGATCACTGTCTCGGAGAAACTTCCATGCCCTATAGAAGGGGTAAGTTTCCATATTTGTGTGACTCAAATGTTCTGACTCAGTAGTGGGCCTGACAGACTGTAAGGTAGCCTCATGATCCTGCCAAATGCTGTTCTTGTCTTGCGCAATCCCTTCCGTTTGAGCAGGCAGGACCTGCGACTACTGTGGCAAAGGTGATGTAGTGTCATTCCAGAGACTGCATTACATAAATTCCACCTTGTTAAAAGACTTGCTCTAGAGACATATTTCCTCCCCCATTACTGGCTTTGAAGATGTAAACAACCATGTTATGAGTGAGAAGTCCTATAGAGAGAGGATGTGTGGCCAGGAACTAAGAGTGGTGACTAAGAGACATTGTCAGCTAACCAACAGTCAGCAACATGTGGGCCTCTCAGTTTTCTAGTCACAAAGAAATGAAATTTGTCAGTAACCTGAGTGAGCTTGGAAGCTGATCCATTGCCCTGTCCAACACCTTGATTGTATTGTTTCCCAGGACCCTGCTAAAGCTTGCCCAGACTCCTGACCCATAGACCCATAGAAAATGTGAGATAATAAATGTGTGCTACTGAATTCCCATTCATCCTATATAATAAAAGAGAAACATGCGAATTTGACCTTATCATTGCTATGCTACCAGTCAATCAGGAGTGGGGGGCAGGGCCGAGCAGCCCAAGTGGGGGGCAGGGCCAAGGTGCACTCAGAGCAGAGGCAGGGGCAGGGTATGGTGGGGCCAAGGGGGGGAAGGAGCGAAGTCCTGGGGGGCAGGGCCTAGGCACACACTGGGCTTGGGTGGCGGTGTCAGCGGCGTCACTGGGGCGTGGGCTGTGGTGTTGGCACTATCGCCATGATACCAGGTCACCTGGCATCAGGACGGGGTACCTGAGGCCAGGCCAGGGGACCTAAGGCTGCAACCTTTGCTTCTGCACCAGGCCAGGGGACCTGAGGCTGCACCCCTGCCTGGAGGGGCTTAACGGTATATCTGAGGCCACATTCCCCACCTCAGCACTGGGGGACCTGAGGCCAACTTAAAGGTCCTAAGGCTGCACCCCCTGCCCTGGTGCCGGGGCAGAGGGACATGAGGCTGCGCTAGAGGACCTGAGGTTGCACCGCCTGACCTGGCACCTGACCAGGGGACCTAAGGCTGTACTGGGGGACCTGAGGCCATGCTCCCTGCCAATAGGACTTGATGGGGGACGTGAGGCTGCGTCCCCCACCCAGTGCCAGGCCGGGGGATCTGAGGTTGTGCCCCTGCCCTGTGGGGCTTCATGGGGGTGAGACTGGCTGAGTCTGTCTAGTGTGATTTCAAGGTGAACACGGGTGGGCAGAGACTTGACTCTGAGTCCCACAGCATGCCCCAGACTCTGACAGGAATGGAGATTTTCATGTACATTTTATTAATTTTCTTTCATCTCTGACACTTCTATTTTAGAGAAAGGGCAAACAGCAATATTAAAATATTTCCTCTAATTAATTCCTTTTTAATGTGCAAGAATTTCATGCACCGGGCCACTAGTTTGTGACATAACAATAGATAAGTAATATACTAACCAGTGGTTGGCAAACCACAGCTCACAAGCCACATGCGACTCTTTGACTCCTTGAGTATGGCTCTTCCACAAAATACCACATGGGGGTGCACACATATATTGCAATTGAAACTTCATGAGCAGAAGTTGGTTTTTGGCCTGGGCAAGTCTATTTTGAAGGAGTGGCATTAGAAGAAGCGGGGGTGTTGGTCTGTCGGGAGACACTGCACAGGCAGGCCATGGGATATGCAGTGTGGAGGAGGGGAGCACACGCGATTCATGCACAAGCTGAGTGAGCCAGTCAGTCAGCAGTCTCATTGTGCAGTGGTTAGTGCTAGTTGCATCCGCAAGTAGCGCATGGGTGACAAAAGTACCTACCTGAAGCATAAAGTTACCTGCATTTTTCCAACCAGCTGCAAATCCCACAGGTATTTTTGTCATCAATTTAAGAATTGTAATTATTTTGTGTTGGTGGCTTTTTATTATAAAACTAGAGGCCCGGTGCACAAAATTCGTGCACTTGAGGGGGTCCCCTCAGCCTGGCCTGTGCCTCTCAGAGTCCAGGAGCCCTGGGGGATGTCCAAATGATTGCTTAGTGGGCCTAAGCCATCAGTTGGACATCCTTAGCATTCCCACAGAGGTGGGAGAGGCTCCCAACACTGCCACTGTGCTTGCCAGCCATGAGCCCAGCTTCTGGCTGAGCAGTGCTCCACCTTTGGGAGCACACTGGCCACCAGGGGGCAGCTCCTGTGTTGAGTGTCTGCCCTCTGGTGGTCAGCGCACATCATAATGAAGGGTCATTCCACCATTTGTTCATTTGCATATGAGCCTTTTATTAGGTAGGATGAAACTTTTTTAGGTGTCCTGCTTGACATGGCTACAAGGAAGAAGCAAAGAAAAATGGAAGACAAAAACCGTGAATTTAAAGTTGAATGGACTGAGACTTTCACTTTTATTCAAATGGCCTTCCGACCTGTCTTATTTGTCAAGAAAAATTGATGCATAACAAGAAATCAAATTTGGAGAGACACTTTACAACTAAACACGTGCCATTTAGTACTAAATATCCTGTTGGTGATGCAAGGAAGAAAGCAATTGAGGAACTTCAGAAGAGTCGAGAAAAATCAAATTCTGTATTTAATTACTGGATGTAATCTTCCAACAATGTTAATATTGAGAGTTTTGTGGTTAGTCAAAAGATTGCTAAGAGAGGAAAACCATATACATACGGTGAATACATAAAAAGTTGTTTTATAAAAGCATCTGAAGAGCTATTTCGGGATTTTAAGAACAAAGCAGCTGAAACTGGTTTGGCTCAGTGGATAGAGTGTCTGCCTGCGGACAGAAGGGTCCCGGGTTCGAGTTTGGTCAAGGGCATATACCTTGGCTGCGGGCACATCCCCAGTGGGGGGTGTGCAGGAGACATTTGATGGATGTTTCTCTCTCATCGATGTTTCTGACTTTCTATCCCTCTCCCTTCCTGTCTGTAAAAAATCAATAAAGTATATGTAAAAAAAAAGAAGAACAAAGCAGATATTCTAAAAAAGTAAATAGATAAATAAATAAAGAGTTACCATTGTCTGCTAAAACAGTGAAAGATAGAACAGTGGAAGATATAACCGACCAGCAAGTCACAGATCTTAAATTGGTTTCAGCTTTATCAATAGCAGTTGACGAGTCTTGTGACATTAATGATACAGCACAAGTTTCACTTTTTGTACGATTTATTTCATCCACAGGCCCTAAAGAAGAACTTTTAGGATTATTGCCACTCAAAGGTCAGACACATGGAGAGGATATAGCAAATGCTATAATTGAGTGCATTGAAAAACATCATATTCCACTCGATAAAATTGTTTCAATTTCAACAGACAGGGCAAAAAGTATGACCAGCATAAGAAACCGGTTTGTCGCTATTTTGAAAGAAAAAATCAGTCATGAGATACTTACCATTGCATCATTCATCAAGAAGCGCTTGTGGGCAGGCATTTCCAGAAGAAATTTGTAAAGTTATGGAATTGGTGATTAACATGATCAACTCCATTATAGCTAAAGCTCTTAATCATCGCCAATTTAAAGGATTTTTAGTTGAAATGGAGAGTACACAGATCTTCTGCTGCATAACAAGGTACGTTGGTTATCAAGAGGAAACGTTTTGAAAAGTTTTGCTTCCTTATTAACAGAAATTAAAGCATTTCTCCTTGAGAAGGGTGTTCACTATCCAGAACTAACTAAGGATTAGTGGATCCAAAAAGTTTATTTCATGGTAGACGTATGTCTCATCTAAATCAGCTTAATCATAAACTACATGGGAAAGGAAACACAATTTTTTTCGATGTTAGAACAAGTTATTTCATTTGAAAACAAATTATCTCGTTTTGTTCAAGATTTTGAAAGAGAAACTTTGATTTACTTTTCAAGCCTGTTGAAACATCTCCAAGAAAATTATTCTGATGTTGACATTTGCTATTTCAAAACACCACTTTTAAATACAAGGGAAGCTTTTCTCAACAGGTTTCAGGAATTCAGAAACAGCAAAGCAATGTTAGCCTTTGTCAAAAATCCTCTTAATGCTACTGTAACAGAATTAAATTTTTCTCCCTTTAATATCGACATTGACAATTTTGAAATGTAATTTCTGGACTTACAAAACAAAGAATTGTGGAGCTGGAAATTTGAATGTCTTTGTGCTGATATAGAAATATTGGAGAAAAACAAATGTGAACTTAGTTCACAGCACAAGTGGTCTGCTTTGAAAGACCTGGAGAAGGACGATATGTTGATTTTTAACACCTAGAATAGTATTTCTGAAAAATAATCAACTGAAAAAACTAGCGTTTGCTGTTCTTCCCTTATTTGGGTCTACATATTTATGCAAACAATCATTTTCAAGCATGAACATTATTAAGAGTAAATTGAGAAGTTGTCTTATTGATGAGAACCTGGAATCTTGCCTAAAATTAAAAACAATAACATACAAACCTGACTTACCCAAACTTTCCAAGGAGATGGAAGGCCATTGTTCACATTAGTGTTTGTCAGTCATTGTCATGATATTGTAAGGTAAATTGTAAGGAATTTAATCTTATCAATAAATAATATCATTATTGAGTATGATATCAAGTTTTATTTAATGTACCTATAGTTTAACTAAGACTTAAAACTTTAAGTAAAGTTTATTAAGTTAATATTAGGGGATGTTGTGGAGTGAAAGCAGATGTAGTGTTGAGGATTGAGAAAGGTATGTTGAGATGGTTTGGACATATAGAGAGGATGAACGAAAGGAGATAGACGAAACAAGTACACAAGATGAGTGTGGATGAGAGAGTTGGAAGGGATCGACCTCAGCGAACATACCTCAATCAGACTGATGACATTTTTAGCAAAGGCCAGCTTAGGAGTACCCTAATTAAGTTAATAACAATAAACATACCTATATAGTAGTTTAAATTTAAAAAATTTGGCTCTCAAAAGAAATTTCAATCGTTGCACTATTGATATTTGGTTCTGTTGACTAATGAGTTTGCCAACCACTGTACTAACCAAACCTAGAATAACAGGACTTCAGATGGTAGAAATGTCAAATCAGGAAAGTCAGACCAGTTCTGTACCAGACTTTACCAGCAATATATTGTTTTCTACACCCTGTTTTCTATTCCTCAAAATCCTGTGTTAGTGGGTTAATCTATTCTGCACATTTTGTAGTTTATTCCCGCAGCTCTTTCTCGCTTCTCTGAGACACTGCCACTCTTTCCAGCTAATGGGAAAACATTGCACTCAATGAAACAAAATTTATTAAACTGTGTCCAAATGGCCTGATAGAATTTGTACACCACCAAAGTGAACCAATTTATTCCTCATTCAGACACTTCATTTTCATTGTCCCTAGCATCCTTCACTGAGTTTTTACTTGCTCTAAACTGTATCAACCTCTTACAGAATTTTATGACAAAGACTTCTTTAAAAAAAAGATACAAAGATGACTTCTTATAAATTTGTTGTTATTTTTTAGGGGTGGATAGATAGATAGATAGATGATAGATAGATAGATAGATAGATAGATAGATAGATAGATAGATAGATAACAATTTCCAGTATCTTTATTACAGATATAGTGAAATGTCACACTGTTCCCATTTATACTATATGTCTTTTTTATTCAAAGTTCCTTTATCAGTGTTAATTTAGGCTGAATTTTAGGCTCAAAAAAGATTGGAAGTATATAGAAAAATATAGGGATATCTTGGCTCCAACTCTTCAAGTAAAGGAGCATATGTGTGAATCTTAAGTTAGAAGGACAAATATAGAGCTGAGTAAGAACTGGGATGGGAAGTAAAATTTTGCTAACCTCTGTATTTTAGAATATACTGGTATGCAATTTTCTTATAGAGATAAGAAAAGTAACTTGTAGAAGAAACTGGCTTAGGAAACAAGTTAACAAGATATAGAGGTAAAGGAAAGGCCCTTGGAGCTTGGGGGTGAAAAGGGTAATGGTAACTTGTCTTGGAGAAGGGAGAGGGGGAGGAGGAGGCGAAAAGGGAAAGGTGTGTGCAGGCTCCTGGGATAGAGAAGGTCTACATTTCTTAATATGAGCAAAAAAGACTAAAGTAAAATTCACAACAAATCAGTACATCTATTTAATTGGCCTATCACTGAAACTTACTTTCCTCATTAGCAAAAGGTCTGAGCAGTCTATTTCATTAACAGAACTACCCTGTTACCCTGAAAGTAAGACATCCCTCGAAAATAAGACCTACTTACAGTTTTGCCTCTCATAATATAAGGCACCCCCCCCCGAAAATAAGACCACCCCAATAATATTTTTATTCTTAAAACTGAAAAAGCCTGGGCCACACAAGCAGTTATAAGGAAGTGGGTCGATTTAATGCTGTCGCTTGTTATGCGAGGGAGCCAAAGAGGTCTGCTAGTCTGGGATGTAGCCAGCACTCACTGTGCTAAAGACATGAAGGAATTTCTTCATGAAAGAAAAATAGATCAAATAATGATTTCTGCAGGAATGATGGCCTATCTCCAGACTCTTGATATTGCAATAAACAAGCCATTCAAGGACAATTTGTGCATGGAAATTAATGACTACATTGAAAATAGAATGGAGAGAAATCAGCGTGGAAACTTTGTGAAACCTAAACTGCAAGAGGTTGTGACTTGGGTGAATAATTCATGGGAGAAAATCACTGACAGTTGCATTGCAAATGCACTATGAGCAGGCCACCTTGATAAGAAATACTCATTTAAGGACAGTACTATTGCTAAACATGAGAGATTTGGTTCACTGATTCTGAAAGAAATGGAGTCACAAGAAATTCACCAGGAAATTCAGGGTTTGGATTGTTATGATGATGCTCCAGAAGATGATGACATGACTGTGATTGAATAAATCTTACTTTGTGTTCATACCAGTAAATATCAGTATCAGTAAATGTACCATAGATTGTTGCACATGGAAATAATGGTAGTAACAAGAAATTCTTGATACCGTAGGATTCACAGTTTGTCTGGTTTTGCTGGTTTGTGATGACAACTACTACCATACCGTATACAGGTAATAAATTTCCTTTTTTTTTTTTTGTTCAACAATAAATGTGTACCATATTCTTCTTCATGGAAAAATAAGACATCCCCTGAAAATAAGACCTAGTGCATCTTTGGGAGCAAAAATGAATATAAGATACTGTCTTATTTTCGGGGAAACAGGGTATATCACCAGGCCTCACCCAAGGGCTGACAAAAGCAGAGAAGCCCACAACATCAGCCACAAATTCATCAATACTTACATGTTCCAGGGTAACTTGGAGGGGAAATTTTAAATTACAAAATACACAGTAGATTACATAAAAGACCAGATTACAATGTCTTGCCTAGCCAGGGTGGCTAAGTTGGTTGTCCTATACACAGAAAGGTTACTGTTTTTGATTTATTGTCAGGGTACATATGTAGGTTGTTGGCATGTACCAGGTTCCCTGGCCACTGTCAGCATGCATGCAGGAGGCAACCAATTGATGTTTCTCTCTCACATGGATGCTTCTCTCTGTCTTTCCCTCTCCCTTTCCACTCTCTCTAAAAATCAATGGAAAAATATCCTCCAGTGAAGATTAATAGCAACAACAAATCAGATTACAGTCCGTCTCTTAAATAATAGTAACCGAAGTGAGATCCCACACAAGCTGCATTTCCACAGGTGAGAGAAGCAGTGGCAGCTCATGACTCTCCTTACAGAGGGATGTAGGGGAAACTACTTGTTTGGGAGGGAGGTAGAGACTACTTTCAAATTGTGTTTGCCTAGACTTTACATAAAAATTAAGAAGCATCAATTATCCATTATTTTTAAATGAGATATTGTGGAGTAAGTTGGCCTTACCATGATGAGATTTTAAAAGATAAATAAATAAGAAAGGAAGAAAGAAAGAAAGAAAGAAAGAAAGAAAGAAAGAAAGAAAGAAAGAAAGAAAGAAAGAAAGAAAGAAAACTTGCTTCTAATGCCCAGGTTTTAAGTACTTCATAGTATGAGAGGAACCAATGAGTAAGTAGCCTTGCATCTACTAGGTGAGTTTTAATTTCCAACAAGTACAAATTGCTGTGCATAACTATATTTCCCTCAGCTTCTCTGAGGATAGAGCCTGACCATGGCTGTTTGGCCCTGACCAAGGTTAGCACCTGCACTTTGAGGACACCCAGACCTCTGATATACATCTCACTTGCCTATCTCATTTCGTTATTAAAACAACTCCATGAAGGCCCTAGTTGGTTTGGCTCAGTGGATGTAGTTCAATACAATGAACAGAAGCAGAGAGATTTCATTTTCCAACAAGCAGCAGAAAATAGCCCTGACCAAACAGCCTGCAGATTGAAGGGTCCTGGCCTCGATTCTGGTCAAGGACATGTGCCTTGGTTGAGGGAACATCCCCAGTAGGGGGTGTGTAGTGAGGGAGCTGATTGATGTTTCTCTCTCATTGGTGTTTCTAACTCTCTAGCCCTCTCTCTTCCTCTCTGTAAAAAATCAACAAAATGCATTTAAAATAATAATAATAAAACAATTCCATGAAATAGGTACTGCTAGAGTCACTATGTGGTGTCATATTACTTGCCTGCAGTCCCTGAAACAACACAGCCACTCAGTAGAGGCTAGCTATTATTGTTACTATCCCCATTGTGTTCATCAGTTTCAAGCATGAAGCATAGAAATAATCCTGAGCTATCAATTGACATCAGAAATAATCTTCATGGCATAATGTGTTCTCTGTGTGTTGGCACTCAGGCAGACCACACCAACCCCTTCCCCAGCCTTACTCCATAGGAGGCACCTCAGGAGCTCTGCAGACTTTTTCTTTCTATTGCCACCAAATAAGTAGGCTGTTTGGTCAGGGCTGTTTTCTGCTGCATGTTGGAAAATGAAATCTCTCTGCTTCTGCTCAGTGTATTGAACTCTCTAAGCATAGCACCAATACCTCACACAGTTCTCCATCTTTTGTGTTGAAAATCAGAGGGGGATTGTGAGAAACTGCTGCAGTGGAGGAGAGTGGTGAATAAAATGAAAAAATTATCTGCTTCATTCTCCGAGAAAATTCCATTTTTAACATTTAGCCTTGAGTTACTGCTACAGCTGTAGAGCTACACGAATACTTGGAAGGGCAGGTTTCATGCCATTTCCTGTGACACACCTGAAACACGTTAATGGGATGGGGCTGCCTGGTCAGGGTGACAGCACAGAAGTGCATGCAGAAGGTGAACTTCGAGCACTAACACCCCCTCATGGAGGCTGACTATGGCTATGTGGCGCTGAGGAGAAACGGCAGAGCCCTTCTTAATGCAAAAGGGGTGGAGATGGCCCCAGATGAGCAATATTCAAACCTGCATGCTGACAGAAAGAGGTGTTACACAGACTTGGACCTAAAAATGAATCCTACACCATTTTAACAGCTCAATTGCTAAACTGGCTTAAGCTAATTTTCGGATTGATTTGCATGTTTTAAGTACAAAAGCCAAATGATGGCAAGAAAAGGTATACTGACCAGCAGAAGGACATCAGACTGGGGTTAACATGGAGAGCTGGCTAGCCTCAGTTGCCTTCTGCTACTGTAAAATAAAAGTAATGTTCAGTTATAATGAACGTGAAAGTCCTCTGGGCAGTTTTCAAATGCAAATATTCAAGCCCCACCCCTAATGATTCTGTTTCCATTGCTTTGGCAACCTACACCCTAGATTTTCTTTCCCTAGCTTCATTGAGACATATTTGACATATAATGTTTGAGTTTAAAGTGTACAACATGATGTGATATACAAGTATATTGCAAACTGATTTCCACAATAAGTCAATTGACAAATCCATTCCTCACACAGTTACCATTTGTGTGTGTCTTGACAATTATAAGATCTCTTAGCAAATTTCAAGTGTACAGGACAGTATTGTTAATTATAGTCACCATACTATACATTACATCACCCAAACTTCTTCATCTATAATTGGAAATTGGCACCCTTCTACTGAAGTTCATCTGTGGACCAGTGCTGAGGCAACTTACATATGACTCAGTGGAACTGGCTGTGGATGAAGCTTGAATCATGTGCTTCCCTGGGCCTATTACCTAAGATTTGTTCTGAATAATGGAGGGAAGACTGCCAAAGACCACCCTTGCTCCCCCAGAACCTCAAAATTCTTTTAGACTTTAATACATTATCTAGTATTATTCTCATTCAGAAAATGAGGAATCAGACTCAGAGAGGGGTTATTGACTTTTTCTAAGTTTACATGAAAGCTACATAATAACAGAAGCAGCATACAGAGTCACTGTATGTCTCCCAACTTTACCTCCCTCCACCTCTACATTGTTTGGCTTATAATATCTAATGTCAGCTAATAATTATTGAGCCCCTTCCAAGTACTCCATATTGACTACTTTATTTAGATTATTACATTTAACTAGAGGTCAGATGCATGAAAATTTGTGCAAGAGTAGGCCTTCCTTCCCCCAGCTGCTAGCACTGGCTTCCCTCTGGCACCCGGGACCCGGGCTTCCCTCCAGTCACATGCAAGATCCCAGGCTGGCCTCCCCCAGGCCCCAGCTTCGTCAGGAAGGATGTTCAGAATGACATCCGGTCTAATGAGCATATTACCCTTTTATTATTATAGATTATTACTATAGATTCTAATAAATATTAATAAAAATGGGAGTAAAAATATTTGAAAGAATTTTAATTAAGAATCTTTTTAAAAATTATTGACATTATTACAGATACTCCCATATTTCTCGCCCCCTCCCCCCCCCCCCCCGCTTTGCCCAGCTCCAGGCAGACACTGCCCTCCCCCCTTTCTGGCTCTTAATAAACTGTTGTCTGTGTCCATTTAATTAAGAATCTCAATGTAGCAAAAGAAAAAGGTTTAACTAAAAGAGGTACGCTCATTCTGGCCAATTGTTAATGGAATAAGATCAATAGGAATCTGCCTTAGGCAGCCTTTAGCCTTACTCGGGAAAGTCTCTTCTGCTCCCACCCCCCAATCAGCCAGACCTCCCCTGAGATCAATAAGGAAGGGGAATCAAGAAGAAAGAATGAGAGCAGGCATTAAGGCTCAGAGGCAAATGACTGGAGAGAGTCAAAGACTCGATAGAAGATACTCAGAAGTAAAATTTAGGATTTTCTTATGGCATTCTATAAAATTGTAAATTAAATATAATGATAACTAATTTTTATTGTGTAGTTATCTTTTTATTAAATTTATTGGGATGGCATTGGTTAATAAGATAATACAGATTTCAAGTGTCAGAGCACACAGCAGGAGCTCTGCAGGAGGTCTGGTGCTCTGAGCTATTCTGAGTGGCTGTGAGTCCTTATATTCTTCTAAATTCTCCTATCTGACTATGCCAGGACTGGTTCTTCTCGAATCCTGCCCACTGTACTTACTGTTGTGAACTGAGTCCAAGTTCTTCCTTTATCCTTTGCTCACTAGTAACAGATGTTGGGTCTGAGTCCCTCTGCCTGGGGCTGGACCTCCTAGGATGCCAGGTCTTAGACAGAGAAGCCATGAGAGGTTGTGGGTGTTTAATAATGAGTCTTTATTGCAGAATCCTGTGGCCATATAGCTGCCAGAAAAGTACAGTCCTCACAGCAAAGTCCATATAGGCACCCAGACACAGACTGGTGAACATTATCTTTCCCACAAAGCAGCATCAGTGTCTATACCCACAGCTATTATCTGAGAGTTGCACGCTGCCTCCTAGATTCACCACCTCACATCGTAGCAAAACCTGAACTCTCCAGCTCAGCAGCTTCTCCTATCTCTCTCTAGAAGACTTCTCACCACATCCTGAGCCAATTTCACCTACTCCAGATAGCTAGCTGGTCAGTAACCTACTTTTATACCATTTTGACAAAGAAGGCTTTGTGCCAACAGTGACATCAATCATATTTGCTACTGAAGGGCGCACTGTGCCATGTGTCCTTGCACCCGCTCCTGGTATATTGACCTGATTAAGATTCCCAGGCTCAGAGTCCTTGAACATTCTGTTTAGTCACATGCTCAGAGTGGGCTTTGGTCAATCTGGTGTATCGATAACAAGGCCTCTGTGCTCCCATCAGCCTTGATTATCCAGGGACCCGGCATGGTTCCCACATCAAGAGTACATTTCTATGATTCATATCTATATATTGCATTGTAAGCCCACCACCCAAAATCAAATCATCTTCCATCATTATATATTTGACCCCCTTTGGCCTTTACTATCGCCACTCGTTTTCCTCTGTTAACCATCATAGTGTTGTTTGTATCTATGAGCTTTTGTTTGTTTATTTTTCTTGTCTATTCACTTGTTGCTTTCCCCTTTATATCCCACGTATTAGTGAAATCGTATGGTTCTTAACTTTTTTGACTTATTTTGCTTAACATCATATTCTCAAGGTTCATCCATGTTGTCACAAATGGCAAGAATTACCTTTTTATTTTTTTAATGTACAAATAAATTAAAGTAACCTCAGATTTCCTTAGAGGGTTAGAAGAAAAATATATTAAAGCACATAGAACAGTGCCTAGCTCATTGAGAGGCTTCAGCATGGGTGAGCTGTTCTAATTTTACAGGACACAAGTGACTCTAACAGCCATGTCTAGGCTATTTTAATAAAACTTTACTAACCACCCAGTGGCAACTGTCACAAAGAAAGGTGTTGGGGAAATATAATTAAAATCAAAATTTACTGCCAACCCAGAAAACCTCTCCACAAAGGTAAAGAAAAAGAAAACAGTTTCATTACTGAATAAGCATTAAACCCGAATGTGATGCTCATCACAGACAACCCACCAAGAGATTGCAAAGACAAAAAGAAATCTCTCCTTTTTATGTAGCCAGGCAGACACAACACATTACGTACTTATTCTCAAGATAAAGAATAACTAGTCCTCACGGAAGAGGACTCAGCAACTCCATCTATCATGCATAGTTCATCCTAAATTCACCTGGCAATTGAGGTGACTATTTGTGTTAGCTAGTTGGTTTTTCAAATAAATAAATAAATAAATAAATAAATTTCTCATATCTTCATGATGTGAGCAAGTTTTAGAGCCGGGCACACTTTGAAGAAAGCCCTTTCCCAGAAAATTGGATATAGGAGTACTATCTTCTTTGATTATATTTCCAAGAGTTGGTTCCCAGATCCTTGAGAAACATTCTCGGGTTATAGTACTGATAAGAGACTTTTTAAAAGATTTGCATACATTTCAAAGGGACAGAAAAGAAATCTAAATATTTTTTTGAAAGAAATCCTCTAAGAAAAGGGAGGAGAGTCTCTTCCTATATTTTCAATAGGAAGAATTAAACCTCTTGTTTTCAATTTATATTTTTGGGAAGACAACTATCTGAGGATTGTTAAAAACATCTCTCACTGGTTTGGCTCAGTGGATAGAGCGTCGGACCATGGACTGAAGGGTCCCTGGTTCGATTCCGGTCAAGGGCATGTGCCTTGGCTGCGGGCACATCCCCAGTGGGGCGCGTGCAAGAGGCGGCTGATTGATGTTTCTGACTTTCCCTCTTCCTTCCACTCTGTAAAAAATCAATAAAATATATTTAAAAAAAAATCTCTCTGGTATCCTTCCCAGACATGTCAGTTATTTCCTGGTGAGAAAACACAAACAAAAACAAAAGCAATACAGAAATTAGAAATTTCCAAAAAACATATGGGTAGTAGAGGGGCTACATATCTATTTTTTATTAAGCTAAAAGAGAGAACTGTTAACTCTGAATAGGGTAATACTATTACCCTGAAAAAATACTAAGTTGGCAAAATGTTTAGAGATAGTGTGCTATCAAGAGCCATATAAAAGTCAAGCACTGACTTCATAATCATCACTTGAAAACCTTTTGAAGGACGTTATTTTAGGTGCACCCATCAAATTGGGTGAGTACATTATGTTGCTTTAATATAAAGGCCTGATTGACTGTTACATCATCACCTTTGTTCTTGGTACCACACTGCTGTGATTTTATGGGTGTTGTTGCTCTCTTAAGAAATGGTTACATTGCAGAAAATAGTGGTTCCTGTAGACATATACTTAGAGGGTACTCTGGGACCGTCATGATGAAAGTACCTTGTAAAGATAAGACATTGCTACCATTAGGAGTGAGATCTAACCCTGGACGAGGTCATAAACTTAATAGTGGGAGTTAAACCATCATCGTTTCCAAGTATTCCAGCCAATATGTTTTCTTGTCATAGCTCAAAAAGCATGGGCTGTCATTATCCAATATCTGTCCACAGACCATGTTTTTTAGATTATAGAAGCACAGAACATTATAAGCCTTGCTTATCCCCATCAAGTAGTAAATTTAAAGTATTATCCTTTATAAATTTGTATATATATATATATATATATATATATATATATATATATACAGTTCCACTTAAAATAGGGAAATAAATAGTAGTGATACAGTAAACTTTTTAACACAATACTTTGGTTTTTATTAATTCCAACTATAATAAAACGACATTCACTTTATAAGTAACTAAACTTCATAACTAAACTTCATTTAGTTTCTCATTATTTTTATGTCAAAAGATAAAACTTTGAAGTTTTATAAGACGTTATGCCCAAGACAATATTGTGCCAAAAATAATGAGGTGACATATTATAAACTAGTCTTTCTACATTTTTAGGACTCATCTGATAAACAGATAACAAGTCTTCCAGTCACAAAAAGACAAAAACTACAAAAATACAGGTGACCTAATAAAATGTATACAGGGTAGAATTGCCAAGCTACTGACTCATCTACAAAGTGACAGTTCTGCACAGAGTATATTACTTCCCTGCCTTCCCCAATTACCAAGTACAACTCCCACCCAAGATTGCAGCGTTTAGCATTTAGTTAATGGGTTCTTGGAGCTTTATATACCACTGGAGTTCTTTTGAATAAGTGCATTTTTTGTTTTCTTCTGCCTGATGGGAATAACAATTTCAAGCAGGGCTAGATGCCTATGACAAAAAAATTCAAAAGGAGAATGTTGGCTTACAGGAATACCTGTTCATGTCTGGGACAAGCTATGCCTATCTCGTGAGCTCCCGCATCTGACCCTTGCCAAGTGCACCTAGTCTAAACCCAGAGCCTGCTCTGCAAATCTGCACTCATAGCTTATCTTTGTCTGTACCTCCCTTTCCACATTTCCATTCCAGACCAATTGACATAAGCTATTTGTCATAGAGACTAATGTATCCAAATTGTTCATCAGTGCCATCTCATCCGAAGGCTTCCATGTGCATGTTGGTTTTCCATTAAAAAGTGGACAAAAACTACTTCTTGGGTAGGAAAAATCTTCCTAGTCAATAAAGTTGCATTCAAGCTGCATAGTAGTATCTATCCTTAGAATAGAAAATGACATCCTGACCACTAAGATTCAAAATTCCATTTCTCAAACTCTTGATACTCCCTGAGGCAGTATAATGCTCTAAGAGCATGCACTTGGGATTCTGATAGGCATGGGTTTGAGACCTACTTCCATAAAGCGTTACCTGAATAACCTTGAATAAAACAATATCTCCCAGCCTCAAATCCACTAATTTGGTAGAATGGGGATAATAATCCATGTCTACCTAATAGAGGTGTGAAGATTCAAGGAAAGCATTTAGCTTTATAACTTTATAAATAGCTTTAAAACTGTTATCTGCTATTATTAACATTACCATCAAGTAGCTCAATGAGTGCCACGTAAGATGGATGATATCTCTTGCAAAATTTAACTCAAAATTTGTAAAAACAAGACGTCAGGAACATATCTGACCATCAGAATCATGCACACGAACTCTGATATTCCCATCCAGCTAGAATCTCATTACCTTCAGCTGGCACAAGCAAAGAACCATCCTCATTTCTTAACAGAACCTTACTATTCTTTGTGAAAACCCAGTCCCAGATCTGAATATCATCTCCCTAATCAAAGGCCTTCCGTACATGCATTTTTCCAGGGTGTTGCCATCAGGCAGACCCAATTATACACAGTACCATTTTGCCAGGGTCCACCTATCTCAATGGGACCACATAGTTTGCTTAAGGTCCTCTTCTAGGTTTTTAGTAGATTGAGGTTACCTCAGAACCACCACAAAGTACATCTTGAGACCTTGCTTCAGGGTAAAAAGCTCATTGTAAGACTCTTATGTCTAGGTATCCAATCTCTGGAAAGGTATTTGGTACAATGAAAACTGCCCTGTTCAGCACATTAAGCAGAAGGTAATTCAATTTCCCTGGTTATATAGGCATAGTCAAAGAGCAGAGGGAACTCTACAAGCAGCCTCACACTAATTGACTTTAGACTAAAATGACAGGAACTGAACCCAAATCATCCAAGTGATTGGCACCCACAAAATGCCTTCATAGAGGAAGAAGAGGTTGTTTAAGGTGAGTTTTCCTTATGCCTCAATACAAACCACAGAGACTTCAGTGAACTGACTATACATTATCTCATCAGCTTCATCACTCCTAATGCCTCCCTGCACCCTACAGTCTAGGATTACTAAATTAATGAGGTTCTCTCAAACCTTGATACTATTTTTCATCATCACTTCCCATAGCTGAACAATCTTTCCCTATTAAAATTTATACTTTTCCTTTAAAACTCAGCTGGAACATCCCATCCCCACATTCCCTCTATCATAGCACTTAACTTACTGTATTGTGATTGCAGGTTAGTCTTATCGTCTTATCTGCTAGAATTTAAGCACCTGGTGGCAAGAACAATAAAGCTCAACACTTGTACATGATGGGCTCTCAAAAATTTCTTTGATATCATGGATAATGCTATTCTTAATGTAAAATTTATTTTTCATCTATTGCATTTAATTAGTAGCTACTGGTTTATAAGAAAATTATTATTTTCCTTTCTTATTTCTAACTAGTTTCCTGAAGTTAATTACTAGTCACTAGAGACCTGGTGCACAAAATTTGTGTACGAGGGAAGCTGGAGTGTCCTTCAGGCCAGCCTACAGCCTCTCCAATCTGGGACCCCTTGAGGGCAATCAGACATCCCTCTCACAATCCAGGACTGCTGGCTCCCAACCGCTCACCTGGTGCCTGCCTGATTGCCCCTAAATGCTTCTGCCTGCCAACCTGATCACTCCACAACCATTCCCCTGCCAGCCTCATTGCCCCCAACTGCCTTCCCCTGCTGGCCCAGTCACACCTAACTTACATCCCTTGCCACGTTGGTCACCCCTAACTGCCCTCTCCTGTTGGCCTGGTCACCCCTAACTGCCCTTCCTTGCCAGACTGGTCTCCCCTAACTGTCCTCTCTTGCAGGCCTGGTCACCCCCACTGCCCTCCTCTGCTGGCTGGTCACCCCTAACTGCCATCCCCTGTAGGCCAGATTGCCCCCAACTGCCCTCCCTTGCTGGCCATCTTGTGGTGGTCATCTTGTGTCCACATGGGGGGCAGCCATCTTGTGTTGGAGTGATGGTCAATTTGCATATTACCTCTTTATTAAATAAGATAATAGTTTCAACTGCTTCTCTAACATTTTTTTAGGCCAAAAACTTATATCACCTGATATTGCCCTGTATGCTGAAAAATGGCAGGTTCAGTACCTGGTCAGGGCAGATACACAGGTTGCAGGTTCAATCCCTGCTTGGGACAACTGATCGATCAATGTCTCTCACTCTCTCTCAATCTCTCTTTCTCCTTTCACCTCCCTCTCTCTAAAATCAATAAAAAACATATCCTTGGGTAAGGATTTAAAATGTGAATAAATAAAATAAATAAAATTTTTATAACCTGAATATGATTATATTTTAATATTTTATTTTCAAATATTAATATCTGTTATTTTTATTTCATTAATGTCATTAGCCATAAATTCAATGATATAGTAAAAAATAATGTTAATTTCAGAGTCCTGTTATATTTCTGATTTTAAGGCAATCACTCATATATTTCCATTAAATGTGATGTTGGCTGCTAGTTTTAAATAGTTAATTCAATTTAACTATTTAAATTTCTCAAAATAAAAAGCCAAAGCCAATCTTTTTAGAATAAAATTATAAAATTAACATAAACAGATAGGCAAGGTAAGTCAAGCAAATGAGAACAAAGAATGAAAAGGGAAAATATTAATATTAGACAAAGCAGGCACTGAAGTATTTTATTTGCACACTAGAGCCCCAGTACACAAAATTTGTGCACTGGGGAAGGGGGTGCAGTGTCCCTCAGCCCAGCCCACACACTCTCTAATCTGGGCCCCCTTGAGGGATATCTGAGTGCCTGTTTAGGCCCTCTCACAATCCAGGACTGCTGGCTCCCAACCACTTGCCTGCCTGCCTGCCTGCCTGCCTGATTGCCCCTAACCACTTCTGCCTGCCAGCCTAATCACCCCCTAACCACTCCCCTGCCAGCCTGATTAATACCTAACTTCTCCCCTGCCAGACCAATTGTCCCCAACTACCCTCCCTGCCAGCCCAGCCACCCCTCACTGACATCCTCTGCTTTCCTTGTTGCCCCAAACCGACCTCTCCTGATGGCCCAGTCACCCCCAACTGCCCTCACCTCCTGGCCTGGTCACCCCCAACTGCCCTTCCCTGCTAGCCTGGTCACCCACAACTGCCCTTCCCTGCCTGCCATCTTGTGGCAGCCATTTTGTAACCTCATGGGGGCAGCCATCTTGTGTGAGGATCTGACAGTCAATTTGCATATTACCTCTTTATCAGATAGGATCTTTCTTGGACATGGAATAGTTATAATTTTTTTTACCTGCAATTGTTAGTAAAAGTATTTGGGGCTTTAGGGTTAGTGGTTTCTAAGAAAACTTTTGAGGTGACTAGAAAAAATAAAAAGAACTCCATTTGGTATTGCAAAATAAGCCACAAATTTAAAATTTTGTTTACACTGTATAGAATCTAATTTTAAAATGTGGCCTTTATTTTATATAATTAAAAAGTTTTCATAGAGGATATGCCACTGCTATAAAAATAAATAAATAAATAAATAGATAAATAAATAAATAAATAAATAAGGGCAGAAATGCTCAGCTGGTTGACATATGTCCCTAGGAGTTGATGATGAGATAGAAGCTGAGCTTCAAGGTCATGAATTTCTTACAGTGAAGGATTTTTATGGGAGTATTATTCTGTTCTCTGGTAGTAGATATTTGAAACCCAAGCCTCTATTTTATTCTTCTTTGCATGACAAGGCCAGCACAGAGGGAATCTTGGGTCCTATTACCAAACTTCTTCTCTTGCCTTAACCTCATTTTGTCTCACACACAAGAAGAGGAAGGTAGGCAGAAGAAAAAAAGGTAATCTGATTATATGATTGTTTTCATTCTATTTCAATCTTTGATACTGTTCCTATCCTTCTGTAATGCCCCATATCTAAGTCTATACTTTGATTCACCTCTTGGTTATCTACAATATGTCTTTAAGGAATTTTATTAAGAAGGATGCCTAGGGAGTATGGAAGATGACAATGGACAGGACGGAAGTGAGAAAGAGGGTGTGAGTGAGTAAGGGAGTGAAAGGACAGTGTGTGAATGTGTGTGGTGTGTATGTGAGGGAGGGAGGGACAGTTAAATCTGGCAGAAGTATCAGGGGCTGGCAGACCAGGCTCTCTTGGACAGGGAGCCCCTACCACCACCACGAGCACTCCCCAGGCTGCGGGACTTGGGCACAGAGCCCACACCATCTTGAAGGGGAGAACAGGCACCTCTAGGAACTCATTAGCACCACCACCCAGACTGGCCTTGGACACAGCCTGTGAACCTTCAGCCACACCAGCCAAAGTTCTGCTGCTCCGCCTGGAGACCTGCAGACCCTAGAATGTCCACCTCCAATGGTGCATGGCTCCAGCAGCAGTAAGTGGGACTTTCCCCTTCCTGGCTAATGACCTCCAGACACCACAGTCATGCACTTCCAGCATGCAGGACTCCTGAGCCCACCACCCCAACAGGAGGTTCCCAGGTGCCTCTGTGAGCCCCCACTGGGCACACTTGTATCCAAACAAGGGAGCAAAACCCCGGCAACAGAAACTGGGATTTCCCCTTTCCCACCTGCCTGCACACAGACACTGCAGTCACTCAGCTTAAGCGTGTGGTCCTCTCTGAGTCTGCTGCCCTGCGGAAGGCTCTCAGGTGCCTCTGTGAGCCACCGCTGAGCACTTGTGAATCCAATCAAGGGCAAAAGGCTCCAGCAGCAGAAACTGGGGCTTCCCTCTCTTCATCTGCCTACCCACAGACACCACAGTGTGGTTTCAACTTTCAGGCCCCTCTGGGTCCACAGCCCTGACAGGCAGCCGCCAGGTGCCTCTGTGAGCCTCTGCTGGGCATATGCAAATCCAACCAAGGGCACAAGACCACAGCACCACAAACTGGGTCTTCCTTCTCCCAAGCTGTTGACCACCAGACACGACAGTTGTGCCTTTCCAGCATGCAGGCCTCCTGAGCCCCACTGCCCTGACAGGCAACTCCCAGGTGCCTCTGTGAGGCCCTGCTGGGCAGGCTCATATCCAAACAAGGAAACATGGCCCCAGCAACAGATACTAGGACTTCCCCCTCCCTGGCTGCCAACCTCTGGGGACTGCAGTCACACCAATCCAGTACACAGGACCCCTGAGCCTACTGCCCTGGGAAGTAGCCCTTGGGTAACTCTCTGAGCCACCACAAGGTGTGATCACAGCTGCTGGCATCCACTCCCCATGGTAGCACTGCCCCAGCACATGGGTCCATGAGCCTATCGCCCTGGCATACAGCTCCTGAGTGCCTCTGTAAGCTACTGCTGGGCACATGTATCCAACCAAGGACACACATCCCCCGAAGCAGAAACTAGGACTTCTCCCTACCCAGGGCTGGTGGCACAACACAATTGCTTTGATCCAGTGTGTGGGCTCCACAAACACACACCCCTGGCAGACGGCTTGAGGGCCCCTGTGTGCTTTCACTGGGTGTGTGCCTCTCAAACTAAGAATGCAGGACTTCCTCATCAGGATCCATGACATCCTCCTCTTGGCTGTCTACCTCTGGATCCCTTGGTGATTTATTGAACAAGGTCACATTGTTTAATCCAAAGACTCTGAGATTCCCACATCCCCAGCTGCTGGTTCTTGAAACTCCTCATGATTCAAAGAGGGAAATCATTTTGAACAGAGTCCTACTGTTTCAACCATAGACTATGAGATACCCACCCCCAACTGTCACAGGCTCTGGGATCCTCATAGAGAATTGCAGAGTGACACTACCCCAACAAGAGTCACACCACATCAGCCAAAGTCACAGTACCTGAATCTCAGGCCCCAAGACTCTGGTTAGCCACAGTGAGCATGTACTAGTGATACCTTAGGCAACTCTTTCCACAAGAGCCAAAACCATGAGCCCATCCTCAACAACTTGCACAATGAAGCCAGGGGAGAGTCACATTGCCAGACAATCCATGGAAAGACATCATCCATGAATAAGAAACAAATATTCAAGATCCAACTACATCAATAGAACCCAAATAGCTCAAGTAGAGAGCTCCACTAGATCACCAGGCCCAGGAGAGCTGAGACACTGCAGCATTAGCACCGCCCCCAAAAGAATCTGGGTAGCAAAACAGTTGGATCTAAGACACAGAAACAATTAAAATGTTACAACAAAAATGGGAAGACAAAAAAATCCCCAAAATAAAGAGAAAGAGGAATCACCAAAAATGGGGATTAAATGAAATGGAGGCAAATAACATGTCAGAGAAATAAATCAGAGTAATAGTTATAAGAATGCTCAAATGGCTGGACAAATACACAAAACTCAATGACAATTATAAAGAGTTGAATGAGAATGTCACCAACATGAAAAGGAACCAAGAGAAAATGAAGAATGACCTATATGCAATAGAAAATACAATGGGAAGCTAAAACAGTAGACTAGAAGAGGCTTAAAAATGCATCAGCAAATTAGAAGACAAAGTAGGAAAAAACACAGAAACACAGAAGCAACTGGAAATAAAACTTAAAAAGCAGGAGGAGAGCCTAAGGGAGCTTTGGGATAACACAAAACAAAACAACATCTGTGTAATAAGGGCACCTAATGGAGAGGTAGGGAAGCAAGGAATAGAAAACCTGTTTGAAGAAATGACAGAAAACTTCCCTGATGTTGGGAAGAAAAAAACCCCCACAAATCCAGGAAGTACATAGAGTCCCAAGCAAGATGAACCCAAAAAAACTGACACCAAGACTCATCATAATTAAATTGGCAAACATCAACAACAAAACAAAAATGTTAAGACTGCTAGAGAGAGGCATAAAGTTACCTCTAAGGGTTCTCCCATTAGAATATCAACTGATTTCCCAACAGAAATACATAATACCAGAGGGACGGAATAAAAGATACAAAGTGATGCAAAGCAAGGGACTGCATCCATGAATACTATACTCAGCAAGGCTAACATTCAAAATTGAAGGTGGAACCAGGAGCTTCACAGACAAAAAAAGAGCTAACAGAATTTATTACTACCAAAGAATCAATGCAAGAAATCTAAAGAGACTGCTGTAAAAAGAAGAAATAGAAAGGCAAGAAGGAATACAAACCTAAAAAATAAAAATGGCAACAACCAAGTACTTATTAATAATAACATTAAACTTAAATGGATTAAAGGCTCCAATCAAAAGATGTAGGGTAGCTGAATGGATGAGAAAATATGACCCATGCATTTGCTATATACAAGAGACCCACCTCAGAACAAAGTATTTAGACAGGCTGATAGTGAAGGGGTAGAAAAATATTTTTCAGGCAAATGGAAATGAGGAAAAAGCTGAAGTACCAATACTTATTTCTGACAAAATAGACTTCAAAGTAAAGGCCATAACAAGAGATAAAGAGGTCCACTTCATAATACTAAAAGGGGCAATTCAACAACAGGATATAATTCTGGTAAACATATATACACCCAATACAGTTGCACACAAAAAGATAAAACAACTTCTGGAAGATATCAAGGAAGAGATCAGCAACAATATAATTATACTAGGTGACTTTAATACCCCAATGAAACCACTGGATAAATCCTCTAAGCAAAAAATCATCAAAGAAGCAGTAATCCAAAATGACTCACTAGATCAGATGGACTTCATTGACATATTCATAACATTTCACTCCCAAACTATGGAATATGTAATCTTCTCAAGTGTACATGGGACATTTTGAATGATAGACCATATATTAGGATACAGGCAAAATATCTTCAAAGTTAAGAAGATAGAAATCATACCAAGCATCTTCTCAGATCACAATGGCATAAAATTATAAATCAAATCCAATAAAAACAATGAAAAATATCAAACACTTGCAAGCTAAAAAGCATGCTACTAAACAATAACTGTGTTAACAAAGAGATCAAAGAAGAAATAAAACCATTCTGGAAACAAATGACAATGAAAATACAACAATCCAAAATCTGTGGGACACAATGAAAGCAGTCCTGAGAGGGAGATTCATAGCTCTACAGGCCTATCTCAAAAAAAAAAAAAAAAAAAAAAAAAGTAAAGAAAGAAAAAATAGTAATAAATTATGTAACCCTGGAACTTAAAGAATTAGAAAGAGAGCAACAAGAAAATTCCAGAATAACAAGAAGTAAGGAAATAATAAAGATGAGAGCAGAAATAAACCTCATAGAGACTAATAATAATACAAAAAAATCAATGGAACCAAGAGCTGGTTATTTGAAAAGATAAACAAAATTGATGAACCTCTAGCCAGGTCCACCAAGAAGCAAAGACAGAGGACCCAGAAGTAACAACAGACCCCACAGACATTCAAAGTATTATAAAAATAATACTATGAACAATTCTATTCCAACAAACTGGACAACCTAGCTGAAATGGGCATATTTCTGGAAAAATACAACCTTCCAAAACTCTATCAGCAGAAATAAAAAAAACTGAATAGGCCAATAACTACTGATGAAATTGAAACAGTAATAAAAAAGCTTCCAGCAAACAAAAGCTCTGGACCAGATCACTTCACAGGGGACTTTTAGCAAACATTCAAAAAAGAACTAAACCCTATCCTTCTTAGAGTATTCCAAACAATTCAAGAGGAAGGCACACTTCCAATATCTTTCTAGAAAGCCAGAATTATCCTAATTCCAAAACCAGATAAAGACACAACAAAGAAAGATAAATACAGGCCAATATCCCTGATGAACACAGATGCTAAAATCCTCAAAAACTTCTAATGAACCAGGTCCAGCATTACATTACAAAGATCATACAAAATGACCAAGTGGGATTTATTCCAGGATACAAGGCTGGTACAATATCTGCAAATCAATTAATGTGATACCTCACATAAACAAATTGAGGGACAAAAATCACGTACTTATATCAATTGATGCAGAAAAGGCATTTGACAAAATCCAACACCCTTTTCTGATAAAAACTCTCAGGAAAGTGGGAATAGAGGAATCATACCTCAACATAATAAAAGTCTTATATGACAAACCTATAGCCAACATCATATTCAATGGGCAAAAAAAACCTATTTCCCCTAAGAATAGAAACAAGACAGGAACATCCTGTTCACCACTCCTGTTTGACATAGTACTGGAAGTGCTAGCCATAGCAATCAGACAAAAGAAGAAATAAAAGGCATCCAAATTGGAAAAGAAGAAGTAAAATTGTCATTATTTGCAGATGATATTGTACATCCAAAACCCTAAAGACTCCATAAAAAATCTACTAGATATAATAAATGAATTCAGCAATGTAACATAATAAAAAATTAATCCCCAGAAATCTGTGACTTTTTTATACACTGACTAGTGGCTTGGTGCATGAAATTCATGCACAGAGGGTGACGTTCCTCAGCCCAGCTTGCACCCTCTCCAATCGGGGACCTCTTGAGGGATGTCAGACAAACTCTCACAATCTGGGAATGCTGGCTTTTAATCACTCACCAGCCTGACTGCCTGATATCCCCTAACTGCCCTCCCCTGGCTGCCTGATCTTGCCCCCAACTGCTTTACCCTGACAACCTGATCTTTTCCCCAACTGCAATCCCTGCTAGCCTGATCTCACCCCCAACTTCCCTCCCCTGCCAGCCTGATATCATCCCCAACTGCCCTCCCCTGTTGGCCTGATCTCAACCCCAACTGCCCTCCCCTTCCAGCCAATTTGGTTCTGATTGGTCAGTTTCTATGCCAGTCAGCATCAAAAGTTCTGCCTACTAGGCAGCCATTGGCTCCTCACATATGACCCAGATATGGTTCTAATTGGTAAGTTTCTATACCAGTCATAATCAAAAGCTCCATCTCCTAGGCAGCCATTGGCTCCTCACAGTTTACCCAGATTTGGTCCTGATTGGTCAGTTTCTATGTCAGTTAGCATCTCTAAGCCTATCAATGGGGCCTGATCAGAAAGGCAGGACTGATCAGCAGCACTCTATAAAAACCCTGGGTCATAACAACCAGTAAGGACGGAGGCCTAGAGAGAAATGGAGGTGCAGTTGCTGGCCAGACTGGGAGAGAAAGAGAGGCAAGTGCTAATCAAAAGCTGCCATAGAAGCACCACATCAGTCCCTGCTTCTCTCTTCAGACCTCTCTCTGGCCCTGATTCGCAGCCCCCTCAGCAGTCAGTGCTGGAGCACTGTGCCTGCAGTGGAAACAGTCAGTGCTGGGTTGTTACAGCTGACTGCAGAACTGACTTCCGGTTGGTTGAACCTTGGCCATTACTGGTTGTTATGACCTTGGGTTTTTATATATTAGGACTAGAGGCCCGGTGCACAAAATTTGTGCACTTGGTGGTGGGACGGGTCCCCCAGCCTGGCCTGTACCCTGTCACAATGCAGGAGCCCCGCCCATCCCTCTGGGACTCCTTGATGAATTGCCCCAAAAAGGTGGGCCAGAGCCAAGGATCCTGCTCTGCGCCACATGGATCTGGGAGGCAGGACACCTAGGACCCCCAGCAAGCCAGAAAGTAGAAAAAGAGCAGAGTCTATGCACATTTGAATAAACATCTTCATATATAAAAATTGCGACTCCCGTGGTCCCCAGTGCTGCCATGGCTGGGCTTGGGGCCGGATTTGTGGCTGTGACCGGGACCCCCCAGACCCCAGCACCACCATGTCCTGGCTTGGGGCCTGGTTTGTGGCTGCGATCACCACCCAGGCAGTCCCCGGCACGGCCATTGCCGGGCTTGGGGCCGGGTTTGTGGCTGTGACCGGGACCCCCCAGACCCCAGCACCACCATGTCCTGGCTTGGGGCCTGGTTTGTGGCTGCGTTCACCACCCAGGCAGTCCCCGGCACGGCCATTGCCAGGCTTGGGGCCAGGTTTGTGGCTATAATTGCGGCCCCCAGCACAACCTTGGCTGGGCTTGGGGCTAGTCTGTGGCTGCCATCACCACCCCTGCAGCCCTAAGCACCACCTTGGCCAGACTTGGGGCCAGGTTTGTGCCTGCGATCACGGCCCCCCAGCTATTAAAGTTGAGTTATGTATTTTAGCCCTATCTAAAACTTCAGCAAAATCATTGGCATGAAAATACAAATTTTGTGCATTTGGCAAATGAATAGCTAATCTTATGATTGCATGAGATTGGTCATGCATTCATATTCCAAAAAGTCTCCAAACAGCCTCAGGAGCACTCACATGCCTAGAGTCAATGAAGTCCTATACTTCGTCATGATTGGTAATATTTTTTTTCAGAAATTTGAATATTTGCACAATCATGACCTTATAGATGTATTTAAATAGATATTTGACACTTCTAATTGATGCACAGACTTCAACATTTATATGACAGTTATATTTGAGGCACAAATATGGGTTATAAGGGACAATCCAAATATTATCGACAATTTTATTTCCAATAGAAATGGTACTACCAGATCTTCGTTTGTATTTGGGATATCTATCAATATTTCTAATGGTCACATTTTGAAATTCTTTCGGATATCCCTTTAAACATTTTCCATTTATGGGCTATTTGGATTTTGTATTCCACATGGTCCATGTATCATATTTGATTTTACAATCTGAAAATGTCGAAGACACTGGTCCTCATCTGGAATTCTGCCCTAACTATATGGTCAATGTCATATTCTGAACGTAATTTGGACTCACTATCTAATATCAGTAATATGTGAGCGTGAGGCAGTCCACGTGTCTGAAATCCAATGACATGAATCTTAGCTATTACTTTGCCAAATAAATGGAATTTACATTCATCATTTAAAAGAGCATTCAACTTAATATTAAAAACCCTGGCTACCAAGTCAGGTCTGTTTTCAACTTTTTGCCAGCGTTGTAAATTGTTTGTAATATCTGCCTATTTGGGGTTGCATGTCATAGTTATAAATAAATCAGGCTTACCATACTTCGTTACAATTGCCATAGCATCCTGATATCACTGCTGCATATTTCTGGGACTACTCTCAAAAGATGATGGAAGTATTATCATTTTACCAATGGGTACATTGTCATTTTCAGATCTGGATTTGAGATAATCCATCAAACCGCTATATTTTTCAACTCTCAACTTAGATCGGTTTGCTTTAATGAAATTTATCCGATTTGCCTCCATTTTTGAATACGAATACACAATAAACTGTTGAGTTAATTTTCCTGCATTTAAAATAGGATTGAACGTGTCCCTCAGAGAGATGAAACCCATAATACTGCATTTGGGTGACTTGTGTTCTTACATTTTGTCTAGTATTATTGTTGAGTACACTGTTGTCTCTGAGTCTTAATGCAGTATCTGTCCCCCAACCTTTTTCACCATGTGGAAAAAGAATAGGATATGTCATTGCATCTAATGTAGGAAACAGGATACTGATTCATTTCACTTTAGTGGCATTTGGATTATTGGGATCTGGTTTACAATGAATGAGCAAGTCCCTTTCAAAAGGAGGTTTTCCATCTTCATTTCTGAATATGACAGCAACCTCAGTTACATGGGGAGAATTATATCTACCTGGGTCACTATTACGATCATATTTAATTGCCATAGTTACTTCCGTGGGAGCTATACCTCTTGCTGCTGCTTCAGATTGGGCTTCCTTTTCTACCTCATGTAGCATCTTGTACGATTTTGTTAATTCATTTATTTAATGCATGAGGTTGTTTCTGAGCAGGCCTGGTTTGCTGGGATTGCTAATCTTTTACATGTAGCTTCGGCTGTATCCAAAATATAGAGTTGAGCAAACTTCAACAGTTTTTCTTTGGACATAGTCCCACCTCTCCTTTGCCACGTTCTGAGATAGAGAAGAATGACAGTCTTGACAGTCAGGCCTTTCAGCTGTGTGACCAATGGCTGATTTGGACAGATTCCGTGGGGGGTGGGACTTCCTTCTACCTGTAGTCAGTTTCCACAGCTGGGATGCTGAAGCTGGGACTCAGGGGCCTTACCTCTGATGGGGGGGCCTTCCCTCTGATGGTTGCCTTCCATTTTTGCTGGCATACAGCTGAAGCTACACATAAAACATTATTAGCAATGCCAGGGGCCTCAGTTAGATGCGGCTGCGGTGAGTTCTCCCAGCCACCGCCGCCACCGCCTCCGCCCCCACAGCCACTGCCGCAGATCCCGACACCTCGTTCTCTGAGCCCCGGGGCCTCAGACTCAGCTGTGGTGAGTTCTGGCGGTCGTGGCTGCCACCGCTTGGTCTCCATGCCCGGGGCCTGGCGCATGATACCTTCACCATTTCATCTCAGCTCCTGGGGCCTGGTGCTCAGGCCTCTGGACCCCACCCCTTGCTCCGATTGGCTGGTAGCATAGCCAGTCAGGAGCCAAGGTACAGTCACATTTGCCTGTTACTCTTTTATTACATAGGAGAATAATGAACTCACAGAAAGAGAAACTGAAAAAAATCCCATTAACCATTACAACAAAAAATTAAGATATGAAGGAATAAACTTAACCAAGAAGGTAAAGTACCTGTACTCAGAAAAAAGAGATAGAGGAAGACAAAAGCAAATGGAATAATATACTGTGTTCATAAATTGGTAGAATAGCATCATTAAAATGTCCATACTACACACAAGAATCTACAGTATATATTCAATACCATCCCCATTAAAATACCAATGGCATATTTCAAAGACCTAGAACAAATTCTCCAAAGATTAAATTCATCTATAGTAAAAAAAAAAAAAAAGACCCTGAATAGCTGCAGCAATCTTCGAAAGAAGAACAAAATTGGAAGGATTATTATACCAGATATCAAGCTGTATTACAAAGCCACTATGCTCAACACTGGCTAGAACTGGTACAAGAACAGACATATATACCATTCAAACAGAATAAAGAACCCAGAGATCAACCTAAGCCATTATGCTCAATTAACATATGACAAAGGAGGCAAGAACATACAATGAAATTAAAACAGTCTCTTCAATAAATGGTGTTGGGAAAATTGGATTGATACCTGTAAAAAAATGAAACTAGACCATACACACAAAAACAAACAAACAAAAAAAACAACTCAAAATGGGTAAAGGACTTAAAATAAGAAGAAAAACCATAAAAATTTAGAGAAGCCATAGGCAGCAAAATAACAGACATATGTCATAGCAATATCTTCACCGGTGGAAATTCAGATTGTTGCAGCCACTGTGGAAAGCAATATGACATTTCCTCAAAAAATTTTTGAAAATGGAGCTCCCAGTTAACCCAGTAATCCCACTGTTAGGAATATATCCCAAGAAACCAGAAACACCAATCAGAAAAGATATATGCACCCCTATGTTCATAGAAGCACAATTTACAATAGCTAAGATTTGGAAACAGCCTAAATGCCCATTAGCAGATGAGTGGATTAGAAAACTGTAGTAGATCAACACAATGGAATTCTATGCTGCTGTATAAAAAGGAAGGCATTCTTACCATTTGCAACAGATTGGATGGAACTGGAGAGCATTATGCTAACTTAACTAAGCCAGTTAGAGAAAGATAAATATCACATGACCTCACTCATGTGTGGAATAAAATGAACAACATAAACTGATGAACAAAAATTGAACTAGAGACATAGAAGCATCAAACAGACTGTCCAACCTATGAGGGAAAGCGGGGGTGAGGGTTGAGGGGATAAGAGATCAACCAAAGGACTTGTGTGCATGCAAATGAGCAAAACCAATGGACACAGAAAGTAGGGAGGTTAAGGCTTGTGCTTGGGAGTGGGGGTGGCCCAGGAGAGGTCAATGGGGGAAAATGGAGACTCGTATAATACTTTAAACAATAAAGAATTTAAATTTTAACAATAAGAAGGATAACTAGGTAGTGAATGTATTTATATTTAAAATATTTAAGCAAATATACAAGAGCACTTAACATAAGGTGAAATTATAAAAATAAGAATAGAGAAAGAAAAACAATGATGAATATATAAATTAGAGCTAGAGCTCAGTCTTCTAAATGCATTTCATGTATACTTTTTACATATTTTAATTAAAATCTATCTGTTATGTCAGAGAATAAAATCACAATGAATGTAAAAGATAAAAATGTATTTCCCTGGCCCTGGCCAGAGTGGCTCACTTGGTTGTACCCATTGTACCCTACACCAAAAGGTTTTGGGTTTGATTACAGGTCAAGGCACATACCCAGGTTGTGGGTTCAATTCCCTGGTTGGGGAAGTACAGGAGGTAACTGAGTGAGGTTTCTCTTACATTGATGTTTCTCTCTCTCTTTCTCTTCCCCTTCCTTCCTCTCTCTCTCTCTAAAAAAAATTTAAAAACACGTCCTCAGGTGAGGATTTTTTAAAAATTATTTTTAAGTATTTCCTTACACATAAAATTTCAAGCAGGTAAGGTGTATCTGATCAACAGTCTTCCGGGGCCCAAGCTGCTTTGTCTACCTCATGGGCTTACTCGTTTCTATGGCTTAATCACATTCAACTGGTCAAGATGGCTCCTTTCACATCTGCACTCCAAGTGCACAATCAATTCCATTCTATTTCATTGGCCTGAATGTAGTCATGTGGCCACACCTAGTTGCAAGAAGGATTGGGAAAGATAATATTTACCTAGGGAGTATGTACTTAGCTAAAAGTTCTATTGTATAAAAAGGGAAGGAAAAAACAGAGTAGACAACTAGCAGTTTTTACCTCATCACAGTAAGCCTCGAATATATTTGTCATTAAAATTCTTCAAATCAATTTAAAAAGAAAACATTGTGGTTATATAATCCATGGTGAATATATAATAGAAAATGGATACTTTTTAAAAAAATTACAACGTTTTTCCTAGGAAGATCAAACTATAATTTCTCCAAAGTACTACATGTTCTGAAACTTTGCATATCACTGAAAGTCTCAGTGTTTCCCTTATCTATGAACTCCAATTTGGAGAAATAAAATTTTTAAGCAGCACTTTTTTTCCAAACATATTCTTTAAATATCAGTATATGATGTTGTTGTTCTGAAAAAAGAAATTTGATGCAAACTCATTTCCATTCCTTTGGATTATATGGCTGGATAGTGAAGAAATTTGATACTTTTAACTGGAATAAGTTTAAATATAGCTTTCTTTTCTTTAGTTTCACGTAGATTATGGTAAAACTTCATTCCCAAACTTAGATCTTCTAGTTCACAGAAGTTTCTTTCTTCATTCCACATTATTTTTTCTGTCTTACTCTATAAGAAAGCACATATACTAGTATTCATAATACATAATTTAAAACTTGAATTTCTATACCTGTTTTCTTATCTTTTACCATATTTATCTATTTATTCTTATCTTTTGCATTATTATTATATTCCTCTGGTTTGTCCCCCATACCAAAATCTCATTTTTTTACTAAATGGAAATATTTCCCTTACTTAGTGCAAGATAATTTATATAACTAGAGTCCTGATGCACGCAATTCAGGCAAGAGTAGGTCTTCCTTCCTCAACTGCTGGCACCTGGGACCCAAGCTTCCCCCAAAATCCTGGGTTCATCCAGAAGGTCGTCTGGAAAGACATCTTCAAGGATGTCTGGTCTAATTAGCATATTATGCTTTTATCATTATAGACTAGAAGCCCAGTGCATGAAATTCATGCATGGGGAGGGGGTGTCCTTCAACCCAGCCTGCACCCTCTCAAATCTGGGACCCCTCAAGGGAAGTCCGATCCCAGTGGGATTGGGCCTAAATGGGCAGTTGGACATCCCTTTCACAATCCAGGACTGCTGGCTCCCAACTGCTTGCCTGCCTGCCTTCCTGATTGCCCTAACTGCTTGTACCTGCCAGCCTAATCACCCCCTAACCACTCCCCTGCCAACCTGATTGATGTCCAACTGCTTCCCCGCAGGCCTGGTCACCCCTTAATGCCCTTCTCTGCAGGCCTGGTTCCCCCCAACTGCTCTCCCTTGCAGGACTGGGTTCCTCCCAACTGCCCTTCCCTGCAGGATTGGTCATTCTCAACTTCCCTCCTCTGCTGGCCTGGTCATCCCTAACTGCCCTTCCCTGCAGGCTTGATAGCCCCCAACTGCCTTCCCTGGCATAAGAGGAGAGAACATAGCAACCTCAAGGCACTTGTGCCTCTCAGGATCGGGTCTGAATGGGCAGTCGGACATCACTCAAGGGATCCCATATTGGAGAGGGTGCAGGCTTGGCTAAGGGACATCTCCGCCACCCCAAGCACGAATTTTGTGCACTGGGCCTCTAGTATATCATAACAGTTACCTAGAAAAGTTGGTGGTCAAAAATAAGTCAACACAAATGAATTTTAATTTGTAGATGCTCAATAAATATTGGTTGGTTGATTGTCTCCAAATATATAGAAATGGAAATGCTAGCAATTAAAATATATTCATAGGTTAAATTTTAATTTCCAGACTTGTCAAAGATCTTTAACATTAACATGAAAATGAAACGTGGTTACAACAATAATACATGCACATTTTACAAAGAATTAAGAGAAGCTTTAAGTCTTTCAACAACCACAATAGTCTATCTTAAATGACTCACAAGGATCATTGAGAACAAAAAGAAAAATGGTCAAATGTCAATGCTTTCTTTACAAACATAAACTACAGCTGCAACACTGTGATTCATTACAAATAAAATCAAAGACAATGTGGGCTGAACACAGCACATGAATACCAATCAGACTAATCCTCCCTGTGCTAGTGACTTACTGTGGGATGCTTGTGATCCCACTTAACCTCACAGTGTCCCAATTTTCCAATCTATAAAAGAGGGTTAAGAATTTTCTAAAATATATTTTTATTGATTTTTTTGCAGTATAACTTATATTTAATAGTAGTACATATGTTTTCCTTTCCCCCACATTATCCTCCTCCCACCCTCCCTTCCCCCCCAGCACATGTCCCCATCCACCCCCTCCCTGCCCCAGTGTCTTTCATTCATTGGTTATGCTCATATGCATGCATACAAGTCCTTCGGTTGATCTCCCCCAGCATCCACCTCCCATCCACCCCAGCTTTCCCCCATAGCTTGACAGCCTGTTCAATGACTCCCTGCCTCTATATCAATCACTCTCCCGTTTCTTTTCTTCAAAAATACCTTGCCTCTGCATACTAGAAATAAATGTATAAGAACAAAAAATGTTTGAGTCTCAGTTTCAATGTCCAACTGTTCTGAGTCCCAGTTTCAGTGTAAAATAGTTCTGTATGTGTACATGTCAGCAATGGTATCCAGATGGTGGACACATCATGGCAATGCAAGTTTCATCCTCTCTGGTTTGGTCCTGGGCCACCTGCAGACATGCACAGCTGCTGACTGCTAGCATGGCAAGGTGTTGTCAGTGTCCCCAATCTCCGGACCATCCTCGTGACTGGAACAGATCCATCAGTTCCTCACAGTCGCAGGAACCCACATGGTCTTGGAGTTGTTCTCTAAAAACACATAAACACATTCTCGACCAAAAGTTAACAAAGGGATCGATCCTCTCTGTAAATCAGTCCTGTGATTCTTTTTTAGTTTTGCACAAATGATTTTCCTTTGGCTTATTTTGACACCGTGTGTGTTTTTTTATGGATGTCCTGCAGTTGGCTTCACAAATGGAATTTACTTTTCTGGAGTAAGAATTTTCTAGATGTATTTTACTTACAGGATAGTTTTCCTTACATGATATTACCCCCACTGCCCCCGCTTTTGATTAATGGGGGCTTTTGGAAATTTTATATTGCAGTCTTGGTAATTTTAAATTTTAATTTTTGCACACAAATATGATGTTAGGCAATTTTACAGTGAGATGAACTACTAATAGATATTTTAGTTAATGTTTTAGGAAAAGCTTTTTGTCCAGTACACTTAAATTTTCTTGAGTATTCACTTATTTCACTTGGCCAATTTAAATTAATCTGAAAACTTGATTACTATTTTACTGTCAATTTTAATACTCAAGCAGAAATCTTAGTTTACCCAGTAAATATTAGTAAAAAGGAATATTTGCATTTTTGAGTAGGTCCTCAGCATTCCTTGTAATAAATTAAATTTAGAAATAGGGCAGCTATTGCTGGCTGAGTCTCTGTCTGCCACCTGGGTCCTGGTCTGAGTTGTGCGTGGGAGGCGAAGCAGCTGTGGGGGCAGGAGACCTCCCTCAGAAGGGGTGAGAATTCAAGCCCCTGCAAGGTTTGTGGATGAGGGTCTGTGCCCCATCTCTGTTGAGCTTTTAGTTCTCTCCTGTTGGCCCCTCGGTGACTGTGCCTGTCTTAGGTTGTTCCTTCCCTGAGGAATCTTACCCGTCTCTGGCTAACCAGCCATCATCCAGGGGCCAAACAGGGTGATGTGAGGTTCAGTTCTGTCTCCTTTGTAGTCTATGCCCCTGTGGCCTCCACGTCCAGTACCTGCCTTGGGGTCCCCTCACCTGCTGGCGAGGTCCCGGTACTGATCACATATCTCACCCAGGTTTCTTCTCCAGAGAGGGCCCAGCTCACGTCACTGGTCGAGAGACAGATCCATGGTGCCAGCTGCCCAGAGGCTTCAGCCACAGCTTGAACTGAAAACTCTGGCATCAGCTGTGTGTATTTGGATAGTAAGAAGAAGGTCCCTCTTGGCAAAAAGGGCAAGAAGGGCCAATATAGAATGCTCAGATGCCTTCCCAGTGCCTTAATTCTTTCTGAAAGGGATTAATTCCTTTCCTAGCCTTTTTTTAAATTGCTGCCCAACATTCAAAGAATTAGTTTGTAAGTTTATTTGGGAAAATTGTATAATATGCTTTTGTCAAATATAAAAAATTATAATGACATTGTACAATAATATCATGTAAGGGTATTATGGTGTCACGGGAGGTTAAGGAGGACCTAGCATAAGCACTGGTGTCCATAGGAGATGACAAGCTCTAGGCCATGTCAATTCAATCTCAAACTAGCTGCCAATTTTTAATAACTTTATATAAACTTTGTCAGGGATGTAAAAACAAAAATTACTTACCTTAGTTCAAGAGTTCAAGTATATTGACTTTCCCCCTTACTCCCACCACCTGCCACTTACCCTGAGATTTGACATTCTGATGGACTTTTCTTAGTCTCTGGATCCATTCTTGTTCATCAGTCAATGTAATTCATTATATTCCTCAAATGAGTAAGATCATGTGATATTTATCTTTCTCTGCCTGGCTAATTTCACTTAGCATAATGCTCTCATATCCATTCATGTTGTTACCAATGGTAGAAGCTCCTTCTTTTTTACCGCAGCATAGTATTCCATTGTGTAAATGTACCATAGTTTTTTAATCCACAAATCTGCTGATGGGCACTTAGGCTGTTTCCAAACCTTAGCTATGGTAAATTGTGCTGCTATGAACATAGGGGTACATATATCCTTTGTAGTTTCTTGGGGTACATTCCTAGAAGTGGGATCACTGGGTCGAATGGGAGCTCCATTTTTAGTTTTTTGAGGAAACTCCATACTGTTTTCCACAGTGGCTGCACTAGTCTACAATCCCACCAGCAGTGCAGGAGAGTTCCTTTTTCTCCGCATCCTCGCCAGCACTTGTCGTTTGTTGGTTTGTTGATGTAAGCCATTCTGACAGGTGTGAGATGGTACCGCATAGTCGTTTTGATTTGCATCTTTAGAATAATTAGTGACTTTGAGCAAGTTTTCATATGTCTCTGGGCCTTCCTTTTGTCTTGTTTCAAAAAGTTTCTGTTTAGGTCTGTTGCCCATTTTTTTATTGGATCATTTGTCCTCCTTTTATTGAGTTGTGTGAGTTGCCTGTAGATGCTTGAGATTAAATCTTTATCACTGATAACATTTGCAAATATGTTCTCCCATACAAAGGGTTTTCTTATTGTTTTGTTGATGGTTTCTTTAGCTGTGCAAAAGCTTTTTATTTTGATGTAGTCCCATTTGTTTATTTTGTCTTTAGCTTCCATTGCCCTAGGAGCAGTATCATCGAAGAAGTTCTTTTGGCATATGTCTGAGATGTTTCTTCCTGTGGATTCCTCTAAAGTTTTTATGTTTTCCCATCTTACACTTAAGTCCTGTATCCATTTTGAGTTTATTTTTGTGTATGGTGTAAGTTGGTGGTCTAGTTTCATTTTTTGCATGTATCTGTCCAATTTTCCCAACACCATTTATTGAAGAGACTATCTTGACTCCATTGTATGTTCATGCCTCCTTTGTCAAATATTAATTGAGCATAGTGGTTTGGGTTGATATCTGGATTCTCTATTCTATTCCATTGATCTAGATGTCTGTTCTTGTGCCAGTACCAGGCTGTTTTGAGAAGAGTAGCTTTGTAATACAGCTTGAAATCTGGTATTGAAATCCCACTGACTTTGTGCTTCTTTCTCAGGATTGCTGTGGCTATCCGGGGCCTTTACTTATGCCAGATGAATTTTTGGAGAGTTCTTTCTAGGTCTGTGAAATATGCCCTTGGTGTTTTGATGGGGAGTGCATTAAATTTATAGATTGCTTTGGGTAGTATGGAAATTTCAATTAGGTTGATTCTCCCAATCCATGAACATGGTATGTTCTTCCACCTGTTTACATCTTCCTCTATCTCTTTTTTTAGTGTCCTGTAGTTTTCCGCGAATACGTCTTTTACCTCCTTAGTTAAGTTTATTCCTAGGTATCTTAATTTTTTTGGTGTAATGGTAAATGGGATTGCATTTTTAGTCTCTCTTTCTGTAAGTGCACTATTAGTGTACAGCAATGCCATAGATTTCTTGGCGTGAATTTTGTAGCCTGCTACATTGCTGAACTCATTTATTAAGTCTATTAGTTTTTTTTTAGGGAGTCTTTCGGGGGTTTTTATGTACAATATCATGTCATCTGCAAATAAGGATAGCTTTACTTCTTCTTTTCCAATTTGGATGCCTTTTATTTCTTCTTCTTGTCTAATCGCAATGGCTAATACTTCCAGTACCATGTTGAACAGGAGTGGTGAGAGTGGGCAACCCTGTCTTGTTCCTGTTCTTAGGAGAAATGGTTCTAGTTTTTGCTCATTGAGTATAATGCTTGCTGTGGGTTTATCATATATAGCTTTTATTATGTTGAGGTATGATCCTTCTATTCCTACCTTGTTGAGAGTTTTTATCAAGAAAGGGTGTTGTATTTTGTCAAGTGCTTTTTCAGCATCAATTGATATGACTATGTGATTTTTATCTCTCAATTTGTTTATGTGATGTATCACATTTATTGATTTGCGGATTATTATACCATCCTTGCATTCCTGGGATAAATCCTACTTGGTCATGGTGTATGATCTTTCTGATGTACTGCTGAATCCGATTTGCTAGAATTTTATTGAGGATTTTGGCATCTATGTTCATGAGGGATGTTGGCCTGTAATTCTCTTACATTGTGTCATCTTTATCTGGTTTTGGTATTTGGGTAATGCTAGCTTCATAGAAGGAGTTTGGAAGTGTTCCATCCTCTTGAATTCCTTTCTGGAAGGAGGATAGGTTTTAGTTCTTCCTTGAATGTTTGGTAAAACTCCCCTGTGAAGCCGTCTGGCCCTGGGCTTTTGTTTGCTGGAAGCTTTTTGATGACTGCTTCAATTTCTTCCACAGTTATTGGTCTATTGAGTTGTTTATATTCTTCCTGATTGAGTTTTGGGAGGTTATATTTTTCTAGAAATATATCCATTTCCTCCAGGTTGTCCAGTTTGTTGGAGTAGAGTTATTCATAGTATTTTTAACAATCCTTTGTATTTCAATGGGGTCTGTTGTTATTTCACCTCTTTCATTTCTGATTTTATTTATTAGGGTCCTCTCTCTTTGCTTCTTGGTGAGCCTGGCTAGAGGTTCATCAATCTTGTTTATCCTTTCAAAGAACCAGCTCTTGGTTTTGTTGATCTTTTGTACTGTTTATTTGGTCTCTGTGTCATTTATTTCTGCTCTGATCTTTACTATTTCCTTCCTTCTGCTTACACTGGGCTTTTCTTGTTGCTTTCTTTCTAACTCTTTGAGTTATTGGGTTAGATAATTTATTGCTGCTGTTTCTTGTTTTTTGCAGTAGGATTGTAGAGCTATGAACTTCCTTCTCAGAACTGTTTTCACTGTGTCCCATAGATTTTGTATTGTTGTCTATCGTTGTCATTTGTTTCCATGATGTTTTCTATCTCTTCCTTGATCTCTCTAGTAACCCAGTCATAGTTGAATAGCATGCTGTTTAGTCTCCATGTGTTTGATTTCTTTGGATTGTTTCTATTGTACTTGATTTCCAGCTTTATGCCACTGTGATCTGAGAATATGCTTGATATGATTTCTATCTTCTTGAATTTGGAGAGACTTTGCCTATGACCCAACACATGGTCTATCTTTGAGAATGACCCATGGGCACTTGAAAAGAATGTATATTCTGTGACTTTGGGGTGAAATGATCTGAAGATGTAAATTAATTCCATCTAGTCTAGTGAGTCATTGAGGATTTATATTTCTTTACTGATTTTTTTGTTTAGAGGATTTGTCCAATGGTGATAGTGGGTATTAAAGTCTCCAACTATGATTGTATTGCTGTCTATCTCTCCCTTGATATCCTCTAGGAGTTTTTGTATGTATTTGTGTGCTCCTGTATTGGGTGTGTATATGTTTACCAGAGTTATTTCTTCTTGTTTGATTGCTCCCTTTAGTATTATGAAGTGGCCTTCTTTATCTCTTGTTATGTCCTTCACTTTGAGATCTAATTTGTCAGATATAAGTATTGCTACCCTAGCTTTTTTTTCATTTCCATTCGCCTGAATAATTTTTTTCCAACCTTTCATCCTCAGTCTGTGTGCATCTTTATTTCAGGGGTGTGTTTCTTGTAGACAGCAGATACATGGGTCGTGTTTTCTTATCCAGTCTATTACCCTATGTCTTTTTATTGGAGCATTTAAACCATTTACATTTAAAATTATTATTGATAGGTACTTATATGTTGCCATTTTTGTTCTTTACCCCTGTGTTCCTTCTTCACTTCCTATTTCTTTTTACAGCAGACCCTTTAGCATTTCTTGCATTGCTGGTTTGGTGGTAACAAATTCCCTTAGTCCTTTTTTATCTGTGAAGCTCCTGATTTGACCTTCAATTTTGATTGATAGCCTTGCTGGGTATAGTATTCTAGGATTTAGACCCTTCCTTTGCATGACTGTAAATTTCATTCCATTGCCTTCTGGTCTGATACGTTTCTGTTGAGAGATCACTTGTTAGTCTGATGGGGGTTCCTTTGTAGGTCACTTTCTGTCTCTCTCTGGCAGCTTTTAAGATTCTTACTTTGTCATTGGTGTTTGCCAATTAAATTATAATGTGCCTTGGCATAGGTCTTTTGGAGTTCATTTTGCTTGGGACTCTGTGAGCTTCTTGGATTTGTGTGGGTTTTGTCTTTCCTATATCAAGGAAGTTTTCTGTCACTATTTCTTCCAACCGGTTTTCTGTTCCTTGCTCAGTTTCCTGTCCTTCTGGAAGACCAATTATATGGATGTTGATTTGTTTCATGTTGTCCCAAAGTTCCCTTAGGCTCTCCTCCTGCTTTATAATTTGTTTTCTAGAATTTGCTCTACTTGGGTATTTTTTCCTAACTTGTCTTCTAGCTCACTGATGTGGCCCTCTGCTTCTTCTAGTCTACTCTTGATGCTTTCTATTGAGTTCTTTACCTGAGCAATGTCACTTTTCATTTCTTCTTGGCTCTTCTTCATTTCTTCTTGGCTCTTCTTCATTTCTTCTTGGATCTTCCTCATTTCCTCTTGGTTCTTCTTCAATTCCTCTTGGTTCTTACTCATATTGTCAAATTTGTCTTCCATTCTTTTCAGCCACCTTATGACAATTTCTATGAATTCTTTCTCCAACAGATTGTTAACTTCCATTTCCTTTACCTCCTTTTCTGGTGAGACTTGTTTTTCTTTCATATGTGGGCTGTTTCTTTGTCTCCCATGGTCTCTCTTCTCTGTGTATCTGGTTATGTAGTTCTCACTCTCCTGCATTGATTTAAAGGCACAAAATACAACACAACCAGGTGCAACGCACCAGGCACTGAAACGGAATGTAGTCACAGTAATGGTAATTTCAAATAAAGGTGATCGCCAGAGAAAGGCAAATTCAGTGATAGGTGAGAAAAAAGAAAGAGAAACCGCCCCCCCGGACCCACACAGACACTCACACACCCACACTCACACAAAAAGAAGGAGACGCCCACACACACATACACTCACAAAAAAGAAAGACAGGAATGCCAAAATGATAATGTGAAAAGGGGAAGAAGTGAAAAAAAAAGGAGTAAACTATAAATGTGGGGTGAAAACTTCTATAGCCTATATAGGAAAACCCCTAACACGAACCAAAACCAGCAACAAGTATCTGGAGATTGATACAAACTACATACAACTACTTATATCAAGGGAGGTGAGGGAATACAGAAGCAAAAATCTATCTACAAAACAATGCAAATGAGGACAACAAAACAAGAAACAACACCAAAAAACACAAAAAACCCTACAAAACAAACCAAAATAAAAGCATAAGCAAATCAATCTCATAAACCTGCATTCGATATAATCAACAGTCAAGTAAACAACAACAGGACAGGGATAAAAATAATTTAAGATAGTGAAGTCTGAGAAGCTAGAGGTATATATGGACTTGGAGTAGGTCGTTGGAGATTAGATATATCAGTGGGGTGAAATTTTAACAGGGGTAAAAAGAAAGAATTAAGGTAAATCTAAAGCGGGAAAAGTGTAAGGGAAACAAGGCACTAAATAGGGAAAGTTTAGCAAGAGAGTGGTGGTATAAAGGTGAAGTTGAGATAGAGCAAAAGATACTAAAGAGTAGATAAAAATAAACTGTATTCCCAAAGTCAAATAAAGAGAAAAGAAATCAATTCCTTGTTACACAAGAGTCAATTTGTGATTCGGCCCCTGGGTGGCAGTGTTTCTAGATTGACCTCTGGGCCTATTGGTCCTCTCTAGCCTGAACTAAAATCTCGCTGTCCCTGTGGTGTTCAATACTGCCTCTCTAATGGTGACTGCTGTTTTAGCAGCTAGGACCCTCTCAAAATCTTCTGGGTTTCCATCCTCTGTCAGGTCCAAATTGGTTGTGCCACCAGCTCCAAGGGCCTTCTCCCACGTTTACCAGCTCCAACAGCCACAGATTTTATTTCAGGTGCAGATCTCCTGGCTTTGAGTTCCAGGGCACAGATCTCACAGTCTGCCAGCCCCCTCAGTTTCGCGCTCAAAGTACCCCCAGGGGAAATCTGACCTTTCAGTGCTGGAGCACAGAGCTCCTTAGACTCTGCGCGTCCATGCCAACTGGGTGCTGGTGTTCTGGGAGTCTCAGCCATCCAGCTGGTACTGCAGCTGTATATTTTCAGATCCTTCCCCTTCAAGATGCCATGGTCCGCCTCCACGCAGTTGGCTCAGGAAGAGAACCCAGCAGTACTGGGGCCGCTCAGGCTGGGGAGGCCAGTCCAGCAGTCCCCCATCTTCTACCGGAGCACAGCTGTCCCCCTACTCACCAACAAACACTCCCTGCGCGACCTTCAGCTGCTCCCTCCTTCTGCCCTGGGACCCGATTCAGATCGCATCCCTCTGTTCCGCCGCCATCCCCCCCCCCCCCCAAAAGACATTGTTTTAGATGACTGTATTACAAAGCCTCTTCATTCTGGAGGCCAGAAGTCCAAGATTAAGGAGTTTCTTCTGAGGTCTCTCTATTTTGCTTGCAGATGGCCACTATTTCACTGTGTCCCCAACAAGGTCTCAGAGGTTTAATAGGTCATAAAACTGGACACAATGTGGCTGGATTCTCTGTTCAGAGTCTCTTGGGCTGAAATCAAGATGGCAAGTGGAGTTGCAGATCTCTTGGCTCACGATTCTCTTTCAAGTTCATTGATTGTTGTCAGGCTTCATTTCCTTGTAACTTTGGGCTGAGGTCCCCGGTATCCTACTAGCTGTTGGCTGGGGTCAGCTCTCAGCAACTAGATGCTGCCTGCAGGTTTTTACCATGTGTCCAGCATAGATAATTCGTAGCATGAATATTTTCTTTCTTCCAGGACACCTGGACTACTTCTTCCTTTATATTTCCTCCTGATTTTGATAAGAAATTTTTGGACTGGAACCCAGATTCTTTGTCCGCCAGAGTCAAAGAATGAATCCAGGGACCAGGGTTAAGAATTTTAACCTACTTTTCAAAGGTAGTAAGTGAATTAACTATAATAATAATTAATTAATTAAAACAAATATGATAATGTTTTAGCAGGCACTATAATTTATCAGGTAAAAATGTGAAATTCTTTCCTATAATTGTTCCAAATGCTTCAGCTAATAATTTATAAGAATAAAAAATACATAGTGACCTTCCCTTTCAGTGACTTAAGATACTCGCTTACTCTTTTTTAAAAATAAAAGCTTAAGTTTTCTTAGGTATAAAAAATAACTTTAATCCTATTTCAGCTCAGTAATTCAATGGATGGCAACTCAGGCAAGAAGATTTAAGAGCGCTGTCCCCAACTTACAAGACTGTACTGAAAAATACTCATTTAGCAGTTTCAGAGTTACCTTGACCTAGAATTTATGCCAGAAACAACAAGGGCATAAAGATAAAACGGGTTTAGCCCACTAATCAAAATAAACTTATCCTAGACAGATTTACTGAATAATATGGGCTAGCCAATTCAATTGTCTATTCAAACTTCACAGTTGCAGGAGTATAAATACCATATACCTAAATACTGTTTCTAAAACAATTAAGCTTATTGTTTCTGCAGAAATTGGGATAACAAGCAAACACTGAAGTTCATTGTCCAGCACTCAACATAGCAGTTTCTAAGTTCTTTGTAGAACTTATAGAATACTTCTTTATAGAAGTATTCACATTCCCATCACAAGTGGAATGTTAAAATGCTTGTGCAGAGAGCAAAGTTAAAACAAACATTAATGGGACTAAATCTGCACAATAGGTATCAGTGTTAAAACATGGCTAACTACAATTTATTAACACCACAAGTAGAATACCCCCATTGAAGTTAAACTGCTTGGGGTGAGGGAAGAATTTTCTATAATCTGGCTACACAGTTTCCCCTCAATTTTCAAAGAATTACAACTTTGAGGAGGAACCAAGATGGTGGCACAGGTAAATACCTATTTTACTGCCCCACACAACAATTCCAAAACTACAACTTAACGACAGAACAAACATCATCCAGAATCACCGGAAAGCTGACTGAGTGAAAATTCCACACATAAAAGTAAAGATAGGACACTGTGACTCAGAGGAGTGGCAGAAGACAGAGTTGAGGATACGCACAGAGTCAGAGGTTTAGAACCGTGCACACAAGTGAGCAGATAGGGTGGCCAGCTGCAAACCCGGCTGGTTTTCTCGAACGAGGAGGGAGACAAAGGGGTCCCACTGCACTGATTCCCCAGTTCTGACAAGGTCCTTACTGTCCAGTTTCACTCATACAGGGTGAAACTGGACATTAAGGAAGCACGCTGAAACTCCAGTGCTACAGAGGTCTGCGAGCTTGTGGAGAGGGTGCATAAACTTGGGAACAACAGAAGCACGTGAACATGCAGAGAGGACTCGTGACTTGCTCTCTGGTTCGGGAAACCACCGGACTTCATTCTTTTACAAGCCTGGGTGAGACTTTGGGTGTGAAGACTCATCTGGGGAGAGGATGAATTGTCTCATAGCAGGTAGAGCTTGGCGGCAGCTTTCTCTCAGAGGTACGTGCAGCCATTACCACCAGACACAGAGTCCCAGGTGCTGCATAGGGCGGAGCTGATGGGAAATCAAGGTTGCCTGCTTAGCCCAGAAACTCTGCCCATCCAACCTGAGCACAGCTGATCCTCACAACCAATTGGCCTGGAGGTCAAACTCTCCTAGTGCTAACAACAATAATCTAGGCTTAACTTCAACAAGACTGTGCAACCCATAAAGGGCTGCACCAAGAGTACCCATCTCAGGTAGATGGGGAGGCTGAGCCACTGTCCCTTAGAGGACATCTACCATACAAAGCTAATCGACCAACTCAGGGAAGCAGCCAAAATGCAGAGACATGGAAAGAAATCAGATGTGAAAGAAATGGAGGAAAAAACGACTGGACATAGAGTTCAAAACCACAGTTATAAGGTTTTTCAAGAAGCTCCTAGAAAAGGCTGATCAACTTAATGAGACCTACAAGGAAATGAACAAGACATATGAGGAAATGAATAAGACCTACAAGGATATGAAAAAGGACCAACTAGAAATTAAGCATACACTGACTGAAATAAAAAATATTATACAAAGACCTAAAAGCAATCTAAAGGACCGCAAGAACCAAGTCAAAGATTTGAAATACAAAGAGGCAAAATCCACTCAGCTGGAAAAGCAAGAAACCAAAAGAGTCCAAAAAATTGAAGATAGTGTAAGGAGCCTCTGGGACAATCTCAAGCATATCAACATCTGAATTATGGAGATGCCAGAAAAAGAGAGAGAGCAAGACAATGAAAACCTATTTGAAGAAATAGTGACTGAAAACTTCCCACATCTGGTTAAAGAGATTGACTTAGGAGTCCAAGAAGCACACAGAACCCCAAACTATAGGAATCCAAAGAGGACCACACCAAGACACATCACAATTAAAATGGCAAGAGCAAAAGACAAAGAGAGAATATTAAAAACATCAAGAGAACAGTTACCTACAAGGGAGCACTAATATGACTGTCAGCTGATTTCTGAACAGAAACTATGCAGGCCAGATAGGAGTGGCAAGAAATATTCAAAGTGATGAATAGTAAGAACCTACAACCAAGATTACTTTACCCAGCAAAGCTATCATTCAGAATTGAAGGTCAGATAAAATGCTTCGCAGATAAGAAAAAGCTAAAGGAGTTCATCACCGCCAAACCAATATTATATAAAATGCTGAAAGGTATTCTTTGAGATAAGAAAGAAGAAAAAGGTAAAAATAAAAATTATGAACAACAAATACACATCTATCAACAAATGAATGTAAAAATCAAGTGAATTAAAAATCTGATGAACAGGATAAACTGGTGAATGCAACAGAATCATGGGTGTAGAGTGGGAATAGACTGACAATTCTTGGGGAGAAAAGGGATGCGGGAGGTACAGCAGGAGACTAGACAAAAATAATATACCTATGGGAAAGGACAGTGTGGGGGAGGTAAGGACAGAGGGTGGGATGGGTACCAGGTGGAGGAGAGCTATAGGGGGGAAAAGAGGAAACAATGTAGTTAATAAACTGAACAATAAAGATTAAAATATTTTTTTTAAAAAGAATTACAACTTCCTTGTATGACATGACCAGATTTTTCCACCAGGGTGCAAAGGATAAATCACATTGTGTATAATAGGGGTGGAATCCCAGGACAGAAGGGTCATAACTTCCATCCCCAGAAGGGATGTGAACTCTTTCATTCATAATAGAAGCAAGGAGTCCACCAGGCTATATGGCCACATGTCTTAGACAAAGTAGGTTAGAAAATTCCCACAGTAGCAGCTAGTAAAACAGTGTTTGCAAGGTCACAAAATGAAACCACTTTCTATTGTCCTCCCTTACAATTCACAAAGAGAAAGAACTACCCAATTTTATTAAAGTAGTATGTCCTTCTGGAGGTATTCCAAGCTGTTGATGAAGGCTTTTCCAGTAAGAACTTGAAATATGAAGACAAAATTGGAAAAAAAAAAGAATTAAAAAGCACAAAGAGTAAAAGTACTGAATTATTTTCATGTCATTAACAACGATGTAACATTTCTCATTTTTAAAGTTTTTATCCTTAAAATATGTTAAATATGGCTTTTAAGTTTTAAAGTGATAGATTATATGACCATAAAATGTTGTATTGTTCTAACTGTCTAGGTATGATCATTGTTTCTACAATAACTAGAGATACACTGAGGGCAAATTTGAAGTGGAGTAGCATTAATCATGAAATAATATAATATTCTTGTTATTCAGGCTAGATATCCAAGAATAATGAAAATTTTAAGAGAAATGGAAAGATTTGAATTAGTTTGAACTACTCATAAAATTTAAGGAAGTAAAATAATCATTTTTTATTAAAAATAGAGCATCCTATCTACAGGTTCTCAAATAATACAGATGGTCTACACTGGCATAAAACTATCTTTTACTTATATTTCACAGATGAATTCTTATAGTCACTGGGCCAATTTAAATAATATAAATGGATATAGATAACCAATGCAGAAGTAGATCAGAAAAGTTTCCAGGTCCAATATTAAAAATCAAATTAGCATACAATGAGACTGTCTCTCTGCTTCAGACTTTCTATTCTGTCCTCAGAATAGCTAACCAGTGCCTTCTGAGGTCCCTGCTGCACTATTTATTGGAGAAATATATACCGATGAAAAACTTTTTAATTTTGCTGCATAATGTTTGACTGTAGTTTCCACCACATAAGTATGGAAGTGTGTTAGCAAATATGATAGAAATACTCATCAGAACATTAAGGAAATACATTCAGTGCAAAATGAACACAAAAATAAGCATTATAAGTGCTGGCACATTGAAAGTTCTTAAATCAGACTGCACATTTGAAGAGAAATGTGCAACACATGTTATTTTCTATATTGTCCAACTTGATAAATTCATTATTTTTAAAAATTTTTTTTAATTTATTTCAGAGAGGAAGTGAGAATGAGATAGAGACAGAAATATCAAGGATGAGAGAGAATTATTGATTAAACTTCTCCTTCACACCCCACACTGGGGATGGAGCCACAACCCAAGCATGTACCCTGACTGGGAATCTAACCATGACTTCCTGTTTATAGGTTAATGCTCAACCATTGAGCCATACCAGCCAGGCTAAATGCATTTATATTTGGAGAAAAATCTAAATCCATTGATATCCAATGAATAATCAAAAACCATTGGAAATACTAAATAAGAAGCAGGCCCATTATACAATGATTTCTAATTACTATTTTTAATTTCTAATATGTAGTAAGAGACTCATGAAAATCGGAGCCTGAGTCACCCTCTGTCCTGACCCATGTGAATGCCTAAATTTCCAGGTTCAGTTGCACTTGTGACAGAAACTGAAAACTGTGTCCCCTCCTGATCCATTTCCACATGCAGACTCAATGAAGTTTAAAATGTGCCTTTCTAAAGAAAACAGAAATGTTTTGTTTTTTATACATGGAGATGAAAAATAAATTCCGCCACAGAAAATACTAGTGTAAATTTAAAAAAATTTGCTTCCAAAAAGTTTATTATAGATGCTACTTGTTTCATTATTGCCAGAGCCAGCCGCCATCAGTCATACAGCACCTGAAAGGGGGTTGAGGATTGGAAATGATAGACAGACAAAAAGAAAAGTGGGATTGGGGGGTCTGCAGGCCCTCTTTCAGACTGAGGCCCCAAGTTTAATTTTCTCCATACTTTTATCCAGTGCTGGTTACATAACACATTCATCATTCCCATAATTTGACAAGCATTAACCTTCACACAAAACTCCGTATCCTACCTTGGTGCCACTCGAACCTCTAGCTATCACTGTATGTACTGCTACTTGCTCAAGAGCAACATGTTTACTAAACTGTTGTACTTAAAGGTCACTGTACTCTTGGGGGCAGGATGCATGTTTACCAAACTATTGTGTTTAAGGGTCACTGTGCTCTAGGGGGCAGACAGGCCACTTTGTGAAACCTGCTTTTCTCAGGACTTTGTCAACTGAGGTCGCCCCCAACAACTATTGTAACTAAAATAATTCATAGCAGAAATACCTTAATCTCAACTTTGAGTGTTCGCATTGCATAACTATCGGCTCAACGTGATTGTTGTAGGGGTTATAATTTTGATTCCAAGATTTAATCAAAGGTTTTAGTAAGCCATTATCATGGATATGGTAAATACAATCATATATTTTATTATTGTAATCTAAAAAGGAAACATACTGTCTTACCTCCCTCTTTTAAATTAAACAGGTTCAACCCTTTAAAGTACAGAACTTATCAGTGAAACCAAATGAATTATCTTTTTATTATCAATGTTCCTATAAATTATTTTTCATGTGAATATATATTTTTTACAATTTATTATTAATTTTTTCAATTATAGTTAACATTAAATATTAGTTTTAAATATATAACATAGTGGTTAGGCATTTATACAAAGTGATCCTCCTGATAAGTCTAATTCTCACCTAGCACCATACATAGTATTTATAATACTGGAGGCACGGTGCACAAAATTAGTGCATTGGGGGGAGGGGGTTGTCCCTCAGCCCAGCCTGCACCCTCTCCAATCTGGGACCTCTTGAGGGATGTCTGACGGCCCTTTCTTTTATTAGATAGGACTAGAGGCCAGGACTGCTGGCTCTCAACTGCTCACCTGCCTGCCTTCCTGATTGCCCCTAACCATTTCTGCCTGCCAACTTCCTAACCACTCCCTTGCCAGCCTGATTGATGCCTAAGTGCTCCCTTGCCAGCCTATTTGCTCCTAACTGTTCTCCCCTGCAGGCCTGGGTCCCCCACAACTGCCCTTCCCAGCAGGCCCGGTCACCCCCAACTTCCCTCTTCTGCCAGCCTAGTCACCCCCAACTGCCCTCCCATGCAGGTCTGGTCCCTCTCAAATGCACTCCCTGCTGGCCATCTTGTGGTGGCCATCTTGTGCCCACATGGGGGCAGGATCTTGGACCATATGAGGCAGCCATCTTGTGTGTTGGAGTGATGGTCAATCTGCGTATTAGTCTTTAATTCAATAGGATAAAACCCTGGTGCATGGGTAGAGGCCAGCTGGTTTGCCCTGAAGGGTGTCCCGGATCAGGGTAGGAGTTCCCTTGGGTGTGAGGTGGCCTGGGTGGTTTGCAGGCAGGCCATGCCCCTTGGAGACCCAAGCAGATGCCCTGGTATCTGGGATTTATGTATCTTCTACAGTTGAAACTTTGTTGCCTGGAGTGGAGCCAATCCTTCTGCTCACTCTGTGGCTGCTGCCGTTTCTGTTGCAATTCTATAATTGAAGTGGAGGCCTGAGCTGGCAAGGGCAGCTGGAAAGCTTAGCTTCCTCCATTGCTTGGGAAACCCAAGCCTCCCTCCTGCTCTCTGCGGCCAGCAGCCACCTTTGATGGGGTTATTTGCATATTCGCTTCTGATTAGCTGGTGGGTGTGGCTTGTGGGAGTGGCTTGTGGTGTAGCAGAGGTGTGGTCAATTTGCATATTATTCTTTTATTAGATAGGACTAGAGGCCAGGTGCATGAAACTCGTGCATGGGGGCATGGGGATGTCCCTTAGCCCAGCGTGCACCCTCTCCAATTTGGGACCCCTCAAGGGATGTCCAACTATTCGTTTAGGCCCAATAGCAGTAGGATGGAGCCTAAACAGGCAGTCAGACATCCTTCTCACAATCCAGGACTGCTGGCTCCAAACTGCTCACCTGCCTACCTTCCTGATTGCCCCTAACTGCTTCTGCCTACCAGCCTGATCACTTGCTAACTACTACCCTGCCAGCCTAATTAATGTCTTGCTGCTTCCCTGCAAGCCTGTTTGCCCCCAACTTCCCTTCTCTGCCAGCCTGATCACTCCAACTGCCCTCCCTTGCAGGCCTGGTCCCTCCCAACTGCCCTCCCTTCTTGGCCTGATTGCCCACAACTGCCCTTTCTTGCAGGGCCTGGAACCTCCAACAGGCCTCCCCTGCTGGCTCTCTTGTGGTGGCCATCTTGTGTCCACATGGGGGCATGATATTTGACCACATGGGGGCAGCCCTCTTTGTGTGTTGGAGTGATGGTCAATCTGAAAATTACTCTTTTATTAGATAGGAGAGAGTCCTGGTGCATGGGTGGGGGGCCACCTGGTTTGCCCTGAAGAGTGTCCCAGATCAGGGCTGGGGTTCCTTTGGGGCAAGGGGCAGCCTGGGTGAGAGGCCTGTGGAGGTTTGCAGGCTGGCCATGCCCCCCAGTGACCTAAGCAAAGGCCCTGGGATCTGGGATTAATTTATGTCTACAATTGAAACTTTTAGCCTGGAGCAGAGCCAAGCCTTCTGCTCACTCCCTGGTGGCAGCCATTTCTGTTTGAAACTTTGTAGCCTAGAGTGGAGGCTTATGCTGGCAATGGCAGGTGGAAAGCTTGACTTCCTCCATTGCCAGGGAAACCCAAGCCTCTGTTCTTTCCAGCTCAGTGGCTGTCACCATTTCTGTATCTTTTATAACTGAAACTTTGTAGGATTGAGTGGAGGCCTAGGCCATCAAAGGCAGGTGGAAAGCTTGGCTTCCTCTGTTGGCAGGGAAACCCAAGCCTTCCTCCTGCTCTCAGTGGTGGCAGCCATCTTGGTTGGGGTTTATTTGCATAATCTGCTCCTGATTGGTTGGTGGGCCTGGCTGCGAGTGTGGCTTGTGGGTGTAGTGAAGGTACAGTTAAATTTGCATATTACTCTTTTATTAGATAGGATTATTGACTATATTCCCTATGCTGTACTTGACTACAATGTGATTTTTAAAAAGTACTATCATAAGTTAGCATTCCATTTTTCTCCTTTAGCAGATATTTATGAAATGAATTTATATTCATTATAAAATTTTATAACTTTATCATTACACTAGAAGCCTGGTACAAGAGATTTGTGCACGTGACAGGGAGAGAGGGCGGTCCCTCATCCTGGCCTGCGTCCTTGGGGGATGTCCCACTGCCCTCTCACAATCTGGAATGCTGCATGCATCAGTGACTATACTTTTCATATAGGTGAAAGGCATCTTGCTGTTGTATGACCAGCTATGTTTTTTTTTCACCCTGATAATAAAAAGTAGTACATAACATGATTCTTCTGAGGCAGTAATACCATTTACCCCATCTTATGGGTGGAAAATCTGAAGCAGAGAGAAGTTAAGTAATTGGCTTTGTCACAGTTATAAATGTCAGAATCAGGTCTGACCATAAAATGTGCAAGCCAGAGTCCATGCATGTCATCGCTGCATCATCCTGTTTTTTCAGTGTTAGAGTAAGCTTGCCAGCTTTTAATTTTTAAATATGAGACTGTTCCCAATATATAGGGTAGGATCTCTAGGCCTGGCTGGTTTTCAGAGCCAATCTGTAGGGCTACCAGCAGGTGGGACAATCGGGAGGGGGTCCCCGTGGCACCTGCCTTGACTGAACGCCTGGTGCTGCCTGCTGGCTAGCCATGCCCCACAATCACCACTGTTGGTCACCTCCCTCTGCAGGAGTGATCTGGGGGCACTCACTGGCTGGCCCCACCCCCTGATCACCACATCCTCCTGCCACCTCCCTCTTGGGAGGCAGTGCGCATCATAGGGATTTGTCATTCTGCTGTTTGATTGATTTGCATATTAGGTTTTTATTATATAGAATTGCCAGTTGATACAAATATATGTCCATTATCTCCTCTATGCAAGGAAATGTGCTAGAGGTAGTAGTTCTTACAATAAATTGGTTAGTTCCTTTCTCCTACATTCATATGATCACCTACCTATAAGAACTACTTAGAATATTCACAGTGGAAGCCAGTCCTTCACATGTCTACAGTTATAAATATGTTCATAAATCAGAAATCCTTAATAATAAAACTAATATTTCTGTAACATTGTGACAGTCAATTCACTGACTTACTCTGCCCCTCTGGGCTTTGCTCCCTTCTATGGACTGCATGACCAAACTCTGAGCCCTTGGCTTCTAATTCAGTTTGACCCATGGGACTATCCACAGGAGATAAGAAGGCAAGAAGAGAGAGATCAGGACTTCTTCGTTCCTTCCCTGCTTCAGTGAAAGGATCTGGCAGTGGCTGCCTTTTTCCCAGGCCATGGCTTTTCCGCAGTCTACAATCTCACCAGGTTCTGATAATGGCACCATACTATTACTAGTCTTTAGTTGCTTCATCATCCCTTCTTTTCTCCCTTTATTCTGCCCACACTTCCATACACAGTTGCTTTACTAACATCTATTAATTGCAATCAGATATGGTAGATATAATTCTAAGATGGTCCTCTCATGTGCACACTGTATGTAATACCCTCTTGAGTGTGGGTGACTTTAGTCAAATCAAGTGAGCTCTTTAAAAAGAGGGTCTAGGGGTCAGAGACGGAAGTCAGAAAGTTTCAAAGCTGTAGCAGATTCTCCCCTGGTCATGAAGGACTCAACTATCCTATTGTTGGAAAGGCTATAAGGCAGGGGATGGCAGGCAGGCAGGCTTGAGGAGCTGAAAGTGGGGCTGGCGAACAGCCAGCAGTAAAACAGGGACCTCAGCTCAACAACCAGAAGAAGCTTGCAGGAGGATCAAGCTCCGGATGGCAAAGCCTTAAATTCAGTTTTGTGAGACCCTGAGCAGTAGACCTAGCTAATTCATACCCAGACTTCTGTCCTACAGAAATGGAGGTAATAAATTGTTGTTTACAACATTGGACAAATATGTCATACTAGTTTATTAAATAAAAATGTTAATGGGTTGCTTTAATAGTATAAATTCAGGTAGTTAAATATTTATGTGTATATGTATGTGTGTGTATATATATACCTCTTATTTTTCTTAAACTTTCTCATTCCAAAAAAGAATTCAAATAGATAACCTAAGTTTCCGTATATTTTTATAGTCCAAACATATCAAAAATAAGCACTCCTAAAATTTGTTTGCATCAGTGAGTTTTGTATTGTCTTGAAAACTGATTTCTGAACTTTGAATGAATTATGACTCTAAATATTAGAAAATCCTTGTCTTCCTTAGGCATTTTGATAATTTGCAAATTGTACCATTCTGGTTCATTGTGTTTTTTCTTTTCTCCTATTCCTGTCACTGTTTCAAAATTAGGTGAATGGCTGGCTAACTCTTTGATTAACCAATTAATATTATTCCCGAGGTTGCAATGTGTAGTGAACCCCTTTCACATCCCGCATGGTTCAGGGTTTGGGTTCAGAGTTCGGGCTCTGGAGGAGGCTGCACACAAATTAAATATATTAGAAAATATTAAATTGGAAATATTGGGGCCAGACAGGAGTCCAACTCAAGGGGAAGAACTCCACCCTGCTCTGGCCTTGCTATCCCTTTTATTAAGACTACTAGTAGCCCAGTGCATGAAATTTGTGCACGGGAGGTGATGTCCCTCAGCCTAACCTGCACCCTCTCCAATCTGGGACCTTCTGAAGGATCTCTTACTGCCAGTTTACAGGGATTGGGCCTAAACTGGCGGTCAGAGATCCCTCTCACAATCTAGGACTGCTGGCTCCTAACCACCCACCTGCCTGCCTGCCCCGTTGCCCCTAATCACTCTGCCTGCCAGCCTGCTGACTCCCAAATACCCCCACCGCCAGCCTAATCAACCCCAACTGCCCCTCTGCTAGCCTGCTCACTCCCAATTGCCCCCTCCCATAGCCTGATCACCCACAACTGCCATCCCATCTTGGCCTGATCACCCACAACTGCCTTTCCCTCTTGGCCTCTAACCATCTCTACCTCAGCTCCGCCACCATGGCTTTGTCCAAAAGGACATCTGGAAGGTCTCCTGGAAGGTATCCCAATCTAATTAGCATATTACCCTTTTATTAGTATAGGTGGAATACACCCATAACTTTTAGGCAGGCAATTCCAATAATAGCCAATCAGCAAGGATTTACATAAAATTAAAAGGTGGAAGTTGCTTTAGCTACCATTGTCTCAACTAGACAGTGGGGAGATACTCTGACCTTTCAGAGCTTCAAGTTTGACGAGCCTTCCGGGTTCCTTGTCCACACCTCTGTGCTAATGAGGACAATGGGTGGCTTCCAACATCAATGGAATAAGTGAATCTTCAGAAACTACCATGAATGCTTAGAGAACTTCAAGAAATGAAAGACTATATGTTCAGGGGACTTCAAGAAATGAAAGACTATAAAATCTATACTCACAATAGGATAATATACTAATTGGTCAGGATGCTATCACAGTAGCAACCAATCAGCAGGCTGCATGCAAAGCAGGCCTGGGTGGGCAGGGGCTTGCAGTGTCAGGAACAGGTGTGGGATCTTGGCCCTGGCAAGGGGTCTGCAGGCACAGAGAGACCTCTGCCCTAAGGGGCAGCTCCTGGGTGAGCAAAGCAGCTTCAGCAACAGCAGCCAGCCAGGAAACGGGTGGCCCAAGGGATGCAGAGTGGCCCCCCAGGCAGGGTACACTGGAGGCGGCTTGGGCCAGGACACAGGGCCAGTGGGTGGGGATCTACGTCACCGGTGGAGAGCAAGGTTCTGTATTGGCCCCAAGACATGGGCCAGCCCGGCAGGGAACAAGGGGTGATAACTGCCAGCATGGAAGGATGTCTGGGCAGAGGGGGCCAGACCCACAGCCCTAAGGCCAGGGTTGAGGAGTGGCACCACCTCAATGGAGGGGTGCTTTACTGCCAGGTATCTAACTGCAGCAGTTCAAACCTCTGGGTGCTAACTGGGCCTCGCCCCTGTGGCCATTGGCCCTCGTGACAAAGGCCACTCCACCACTCACCTTTCTGCTCCCTGGTCAGACCAGTGATCACCAGGCGCCTGCGCACTAGAGAGGCACCTGCTCCCACCTCGGCTCAAAAGCAAGCCCGCACGCACCCCACCATTCCGGCCCATGGTGGCACGGGCTTCTGTGGTGAGTGCAAAGCCTACCACCTAGCCGAGAAGGGGGAGGGGTCAGTAAAGAATGGGGGCGCAGGGTGTGGGAGGAAAGAATGTCAAGCATCCATGATGAATAGGTGCATGAGAACACAGGGAGATTCATTCTGTTTGCCCCAGGGTTCCCCCTGAGGAAGGGCAGAGAGCGGCTGTGAGGCCTCCCCGCGCGCTGGGTCCAGTTCCACAGCCAAGTGGAACTGGCCTCAGTTTCCTGGTCTGCAAAATGGATTAAGCGTGTCCCAGTGCCTTCACTGAGTTTTAAGGGCCAGTTGAGATACTATATAAGGAAAATGAGGGAAGAAGTGAGAAAGAAAAGGAAGAATGAGCAACACAAAAGAAAAATTGGAAGGAACCTGTAAACCTATTGTTATTTAAATAGGAATATAGACAACAGTGTTGTAATGATGGTATGATGCCAGGTGGGTACTGAAAATATCGGGAACACTTTGTAAAGTGTATGATTGTCTATCCACTATTCTGTAACTAATATAAAACCTGAAACCAATACAAAATAATATTGAATGTAAAGAAATGAAAATAGAAGTGAAATTTTTGTAAACTTCAAAGTTTAAATAAAGGCTGTAAAGGAAGGAAGAGGGAGAATAAAAACAGTGTTTTTCATTTTACCAATGTATTGTCTTTTCAGTACATGAAAAACACAGTTGTCTTTGTATGGCGCTTTTATACTTCTCTAAGTCATTATCTCATTGATGTTCAGGGCAACTTAAAAACAAGATAATTATTCCCTCCGTTATTCAAAGAAAGGAAATTTTGGTGTCTAGCCCCAATGATCCAGTCGTCAAGTCCCATTGTAAAGCAGGGTTAGTGAAATTTTCTGTGAAGCATCATATATATGCTAATAAAAGTGTTGGGGCAATCAGGCCAGCAGAAGATAGTTGGGGGCCATCAGTATGGCAGAGGATCAGTTAGGCATTAATCAGTCAGCAGGTTAGGGGGTGAACAGGCTGACAGGCAGAAGTGGTTAGGGGAAATCAGCCAGGCAGGCAGGCAAGTGGTTAGGACCTAGCGGTCCTGAATTGTGAGAGTGATGTCTGACTGCCGGTTTAGGCCTGATCCCTGTGGGACATCCCCTAAGGGGTCCCAGATTGGAGAGGGTGCAGGCCAGGCTGAGGGACACACCTCCATGCATGAATTTCATGCAGCCGGCCACTAGTAGGGTTAGGGTTAGGGTTAGGGTTAGGGTTAGGGTCTGACCAGGGAGCAGAAAGGTGAGTGGTGGAGTGTCCTTTGTCACGAGGGCCAATGGCCACAGGGGCGAGGCCCAGTTAGCACCCAGAGGTTTGAACTGCTGCAGTTAGATACCTGGCAGTAAAGCGCCCCTCCATTGAGGTGATGCCACTCCTTAACCCTGGCCTTAGGGCTGTGGGTCTGGCCCCCTCTGCCCAGACATAACCCACTCAGCATAATTACAAGCTCTACTGCTGCTGCAAATATGGATGTTTAAATTCTAAATCATTCCTTCAATTATCAGAGCTGTCATTCCTGCTCTTTGGCATTTCTCTGCTTGGGGGGGCCCTGACCAGAGTATGCTAGAGGTTAAAGACCCATTCAGCTATGCATGCGTGCAGGCAAGGACATAGAAGTATTACTATGTTAAAGGCCCCTTTGCCCTATGCATGCACAAGGGCAATGACTCAGCAGTAGCAATATACATACTATGCAAGCACACCCTTATATAACCTGCTTATATTAATGTAGCATGAGTGTCACTAATTGGCAAGAGGCCTCTTTGGTTTGAGTCTGTATATTAAGGTGCCGCTGACCAGCCAGTTTTTGGCTGCTTTGTTCATAATAAAGCATGTCCCACTCGTGTGTTTTCCAATTTCCTGCATCCAGAAGCATCAAGTCCCTGGCTGAGGAACTTGCTCCCTGCACTGCCTCAGCAAAATCATAGCCATTAATGCCATTTCTTCAAAGTTCGAAAATTCTTACCATCAAAATTTTTTCAGAGAACAGAAGTTTTCAGGAAGCAGTGATAATCAGTGAATGCTGAGGTAAGAAAAGTTCTCTCTTTACAGTATATCCAATCTCTCTTTCTCCCATCAGATCTTTCTCTATAAAAATTTAAACATCCTCTGATTTATAAAATAAATCCTCTCTCACATTCATATGGACCTTTTAGCTCATATTCATTTTTCAGCCAAACTCCTGGAGTTATTAGTATTTACTTTATTCCTTCACCCTTCACTCATTAATTTTGGCTCCTGCCTCCATTGCTTTACTGAAACAAGGTTCCCAATGATCCCATTGTCAAATACAAAGGATGTTTCTATCTTCGTTTATTTACTATTTCTGAAATATTCTTCTGAAATCTCTCTTCCCTTGGCTTCTGTACCACACTCTTCTGGTTTTCTCCCCCTCATCCCCTCCCCACACACCCAGCTGCTTTATTTTATTTATTTGTAGACTAATTCTGGTCTACCAGCCACTAACTGTTAACAAAGAGAGTAGACCTTTGAAAATCATCTTTGGATCCCTCCTTCAAGTCTGATTAATTTTGCCTTTTAAACAGTTTCAAATCCATCTATACCTCCCCATCTACATTATCATCCCCTTTCATCCAAGCTATAGCAGTCTTCTAATTGGCCCCCCTTTTATTTTTTAATTTCTTTACTTTTCACCTGAGAATATTTTTCCCCAGTGATTTCTAGAGAGTTTGAAAGGGAAAATGAGGGGGGAAAGAGAATGGGAAACATCAAAATCGATTGGTTTCCTCCAGCACACACCCTTACTGGAACTCACGGGGAACCTGCATCTGAGGTATGGGCCCTGACCGGGAATTGAACCCTCATAATTCCCTTTCAGTCCACAGGCCTTGACTCCAACCACTGAGCCAAACCTACCAGGGCTTGGTCCCCCTTTTAATATGCTCTCACAATGAGGCCAGAGAGGCACTCTACATATGCAAGTCTGCCTATATCATCCTAACTCTTTTACATAACCTGTTTTGTGGCTTACTATTGCTTTTAAGAAAAAGGTCTTTAAATGACCTTCATGTTCTTTAAATGATTTGCATATTCACTGCTACCTATCTATTGTCATCATACACCATTCTTTTTCTCCTTATTTGCATTCCTGTAGTTCCTTAAACAGCCAATATTCCTCCATGGTCATAGTAACAGGTAGATCCCCAGTGAAGAAACTCTCTGCTCTCACCTTATTCAATAATCACTTATTCAGGAAGCCTTCTCTGACCTCTCAGTCTAGGTTGGATTCTTAAGTTTTGTTCTGTAATTACATGCATTGTCATTTATTAGATTAGTTAGTGTGGTCTTTTGATTATTTAAAGTCTTCCTCCCCTACTGGGCTGTAAGTCCCTTGGGAAAAGGAGCTGTGCCCGTTTTATCTGTGGTTGCAGGATCTGCACTTAGTATAGTTCCTGAAAGATCCCCTGTAAGAAAGGTGCTCAATAAATTCCTGAAAAAATTAAAGAATAACATTAAAGCTATGCATGACAATTGCTTGGGCTTAACCCTACCAATCTGTTCCTTCCTTTTAAGAAAACCATGAGAAATGATGAGGAGTTTTAGTGAAAATAAGGTGCTACTTCCTCAGTTTTACAAAGTATCTTACCTAATAATACACAAACATGTAGATTGATGGTAACTCTGTACACCCACAACCAATCAGAATGAGTATGCAAATTAACCCACCAAAGATGGTGGTTAATTTGCATATGCTGGTGGGGCAGTAGCTCCTGGGGGTACAGGTCTATTACAGGCTCTGAGAGTGACCACTCTAGCCACTCCCATGGGGCCCTGGGAACATCGCAAGCATGGGGATACTGAGACTCAGACAAGGCCTCTGGCCACAGATTCACAGCTTCACAGAGACCGAGGGCAGTGATATGCCTCACCTGCAGAGAGACAAAGGTTCTGCAGTGTTCCCAAGAGGTGGGTGGGCCGAGCCAGGGATCAAGGGTCATGAAAGGACTCCTGGATGGAGAGGCAAGGACCCGCAGCCCTGAGGTGGGGGTTGAGAGGCTGTACTACCCCAGTGGAGGGGTGCTGCACCGCAGGGTAGTGACTGTGATGTGATTCAGAGAAGCTCCCAGTGCTAATTGGCCTTCACACTTCAGAGGCAGTGACTCCTGCTCCTGCCTTGACCCAAAAGCAAGCCCATGCCGCCCTGCCCTACAGCAGAGCATGCCTAGGCAGTGAGTACAAAGCCTTTCACCTGCTCCAGAGAAGGGGGGGGGCAGTAAAGAATGGGGGCAAGGGACTGGGGAGAGGAAAGAATGTGGAGCATCCGCAATGAAGAGGTGCTTGAGAAAAAGGCTGGGAAGCCTGATGGGAAGGTTTGTTCTGTCTGCAGGGCGGCTGGCCCTTAGGCAGAGAGCATGGCTCTGAGGGATCCCTGTGCACTGAGTCAAGTTCCGCAGCCAACTGGAATTGGCCTCAGTGTCCTGGTCTGTAAAATGGATTAAGTGTGTCCCAGTGTCTTCACTGAGCTTTGATGGCCAACTGAGATACTATATAAGGAAAATGAGGGAAGAAATGGGAAAGAAAGGGAAAAACGAACAACACAAAAGAAAGACTGGAAGGAAAAAATAAAAAAGAAAGACTGGAAGGAACCTGTAAACCCATTGTCACTTAAATAGGGAATACAGTCAATAGAGTTGTAATGATGGTATGATGCCATGTGGGTACTGGAAATATCGGGAACACTTTGTAAAGTGTATGATTGTCCAACCACTATTCTGTAACTAATATAAAACCTGAAACCAATACAAAATAATATCGAATATAAAGAAATAAACATTGGAGTGAAATTTTTATAAAGGGGAGAATAAAGGCTGTAAAGGAAGGAATGGGGGAATAAAAACAGTGTTTTTCATTTTACCACTTCATTATCTTTACAGTACATGAAAAAAGACAGTTGTCTTCATATGGTGCTTTTATACTTTTCAAAGTCATTATCTCATTTTAATTTCAGGGCAACTTTAAGACAAGATAATTTTTCCCTCCCCTATCCAAAGAAAGAAAATCTTGGTGTCTGCTCTTAATGATTCAATTGTCAGGCCCTCGTTGTAAAGCAGGGTTAGTAAAATTTTCTGTGAAGGGTCATATCTATACTAATGAAAGCCTTGGGTATGATCAGGCCAGCAGGGGAGGATACTTGGGGGTGATCAGGCTGGCAGAGGAGCAGTCAGCTATCAATCAGGACGGCAAGGAGACAGTTAGGGGGCAATCAAGCAGGCAAATGAGTGGTTAGGAGCCAGCGGTCCCAGATTGTAAGAGAGATGTCCCACTGCTTCCTATCAAGCCTGCCTGCCTCAATACACACACACACACACACACACACACACACACACACACACACACACACACCATTCACATTTCTAGCTCCAACTTTTCAGCTCTGCTGTTCTCTCTCCAGCATGTCTGTATCCCCTTATTCTGTCCAAAACTGTGTCCACATTTCAGAGCCTTGCTTATATCTGTCTGTCTCATTTATCTCCTGTGATTTCCCAAAGCACACACTGTTTGTTCCCTAAACTTCTATAGCTGAGATATCACAGGTGAATTATGAGTCACATGATCAGAAAGCCAGCTGTTTAAGCCCCACTACCTTTTTATAATAATGGCAAGGAACTTATTAACTGTTCAGAAATATGGATCTAAAAGCAGTTCCCAGTTCAGCCGGCATGTCTCAGTGGTTGAGCATTGACCTGAACCAAAAGGTTATGGTTGTATTACTAGTCAGAGCACATGCCCAGGTTGTGAGCTTGATCCCCAATAAGGGGCATGCATGATCCTCTCTCTTATCCTTGATGTTTCTCTCTCTCTCTCTTTCCCTCTTCTTTCTTCTTTGAAATCAATAACATTTTATTGATTTCAGAGAAGTCTCCCAAAGAGTCAACTTTATTTAGATGTAAGTGCAAATCTAAGCTTAGCATTAACCATTAATTGTTTTCTGCTGAGTGGGAGTTCTAACATTTAACAAACTATTCTTCAAAACACTAGAACATTTTAGTCAGGACATACCACAGTTCCAACTCAAGATCTTCCTCACCAGGGATGCTCCTTGGTTTCTCTCTCAATATTTTTTAAAAAGAGGATGTATTTTCACAATTTCACAAGGATGAACAAAAGTATTGTCCAGACCCCTAACTGGTTTGGCTTAGTGGATAGAGCATCAGCCCATGGACTGAAGGGTCCCAGGTTTGATTCTGTTCAAGGGCATGTACCTTGATTGCAGGCTCCATCTCCTGTAGGGGGTGTGCAGGAGGCAGCTGACCAATCATTAATGTTTCTATCTCTCCATCCTCTCCCTTTCTGTCTCTAAAAAATTAATTAAAAATATTTTTAAAAAGCATTGTCCAGGGATTTGCTGCATACCAAGGACTTTCTGGAGAATTCTAAGAATGATATTCCTATCTGCAAAATTCCAAGAATACTTGTGAATATGCAGTCTGTTTTTAACTCATGCAGTTCTTTTAGACACCCAGCTTCCTCAAGACTTTACTAAGCTTGCCATCTAATAAAAGCTCAATAAATACCTGCTGCTTAGTCATGTGAAGTATTTATGAAATTATAGAATTTCAATGATGCCCTTAGTTGCAATCACCTACCAAGATGTGGGTATCTGAAATATTTAGTTCTTAATAGACTTGTAAACAAGACAAACTATGAGAACATCTTTGGATTCTTTTTTTCTCAAAAAAAGGTACTTCCCTAGCTGGTGTGTTCAGTGGTTAGAGTGCCAGCTTGTGCACTGAAGTGTCACAGGTTTGATTCCTGTTTAAGAGTACATACCTGGCCCCAATAGGTAAATGTTTGGGAAGGCAACAACAAATCAACATGTCTCTCTCACATCAATGTTTCTCTCTCTGTCTCTCTCTCTTTCCCTCCCTCTTACTTTTTCTCCTCTTTCTAAAGATCAGTGGAAAAAATATCCTCAGGTGAGGATTAATATAAAAATAGTAATATATATATATATATATACACTTTTTAAAATAAATGTTTTCTGACATGCTATTTATTATATTTTTCAGTGATTATGTAATAAATCATTCACTAACAAGTGTATCTAACAATCCTATATAATAAAAGCCTAATATGCAAATTGTTTGACTGAAAGTTCAACCAGGAGTTCGACCACTCACTATGATGTGCACTAACCACCAGGGGGTGGAGCAGAACATGGTGGGCATTGGTGATGTGGTGCTGGCAGCAGGCAACAGAGGAGGCACTGCCAGCCCCAATGAGCCCAAATAAGAGCAGGACCATGGTAGGGTAGTGGAACAGGTGAATGGGCAGCGCAAGGCCAAGGTAGGTGCAAGTGGGGTCTCAATCATCCTGCAGATGATCCTGCAGATAGCGACCAACAGCAGTGGTGGTGGACTGGGCCACTGCCCAGCTCCCAGGTGTTAAGGGAGCTATGTGGGGGTGGGGGAGTGGGGGCTGACCCTGATCAATCATCCTGCAGGTGGGGTGGTGGAGCAGGTGAGGGAGCAAAGTCAGGCCAGATGTGAGCTTGGGGATACAAGCTGGGCCCCAATCCCTGCAGGCCACCCCAAGGTAGCCCACCTATACACGAATTCATGCACTGGGAATCTACTTTACTATATAGTGACTAATAAGTAAAATCCAATAACTTACAAAACCATCATGGGTAAAATATTTAACAAACACTATTAATAACACTATTGTAAAAAGGGTTTTTTTGTTTGTTTGTTTCATCAGTCACTACCTGTCTGGCATATTATGAAAATCACAGCTTTCTAAACTTGGGCTTTTATGCTTTTGATTGGCTGAGTCACAAAGAATGAAATAATAATAAAAAAAAAACTCCCTAAAAATATGGAAAAAATCTTTCTCATATTTTCCATTATTATGAGATAGGTAAATAAGAAAATATTAAAAAGCTATTTATTTTTATACATTATGTTAATAAAAAGTTGCCTGTATTTCTTATGAAGACTAATTTATCATTAGCAAGTAAAGAATATTGAGATAACCTTGCTCTATTTCCACTCTGATAAAATATTTTACTACATTATATAGAATGAAAAAAAATTATAAATATATACATACACACACAAACACACACAAGTTTCTTGTACTCTAGTCCAAACATCTAGAAGGTGTAAGCAGTGAGATCTTGCATTAGTAAATGAAAAAATATATATATAAATATACACACACACACACACACACACACACATATATATATATATATATATATATAGAGAGAGAGAGAGAGAGAGAGAGAGAGAGAGAGAGAGAGAGAGAGATCCGGTACATGAAATTTGTGCATGGGAGATGGGGAATGTCCCTCAGCCCAGCCTGCACCCTCTCCAATTTGGGACTCCTCGAGGGATGTCCGACTGCCTGTTTAGGCGCGATCCCAGAATCGGGCCTAAATGGGCATTGGGACATCCTTCTCACAATCCAGGACTGCTGGCTCCAAACTGCTCACCTCCCTGCCTCCCCTATTTCCCCTAACTGCTTCTACCTACCAACCTGATCACCCCCTAACCACTACCCTGCCAGCCTAATTGATGTCTAACTGCTCCCCTGTCAGCCTGTTTGCCCCCAACTTTCCTCCTCTGCTGGCCTGGTCACCCCAAAATGCCCTCCCTTGCAGGCCTGGTCCCTCCCAACTGCCCTTCCCTGCTGGCCATCTTGTGGTGGCCATCTTGTGTCCACATGGAGGCAGGATCTTTGACCACATGTGGGCAGCCCTCTTGGAGTTGGAGTGGTGGTCAATCTGCATTTTACTCTTTTATTAGATAGGATAGAGGCCTGGTGCATGGGGGGGGGGGCAACTGGTTTGCCCTGAAGAATGTCCAGGGGTGGGAGTTCCCTTGGGGCATGGGGCAGCCTGGGCGAGGGGCCTGTGGTGATTTGCAGGCCAACCACATCCCCCAGCGATCCAAACAGAGGCCCTGGTATCTGGAATTTATTTACATTCTACAATTGAAACTTTGTAGCCTGGAGCAGAGCCAAGCCTCCTGCTCACTCCATGGTCACAGCCATTTCTCTTGGGATATTTACCTTCTGTAACTGAAACTTTGTAGCCTTCAGCAGAGACCAAGGCAGGCCAAGGCCATGGAAAGCTTGACTTCCTACATTGCCCGAGCAACCCTAGCCTCTGCTCTCTCCAGCTCTGTGGCTGCTGCCATTCTGTTGGGATATATCTTCTATAATTGAAACTTTGTAGCATTGAATTGAGTCCTAAGCCGGCAAGGGCAGGCAGAAAGCTTGGCTTCCTCCATTGCCGGGGCAACTCAAGCCTTCCTCCTGCTCTCAGTGGCTGCAGCCATCTTGGTTGGGGTTTATTTGCATAATCTGCTCCTGATTGGTTGATGGGCATGGCTGTGGGCATGGCTTTATCAGAGGTATGGTCACCTTGCATATTACTCTTTTATTCTGCTAGGTTGAGAAACAGATGATGATAGATGATAGATTAGATATATAAATGATAGATGATAGATAGATAGATAGATAGATAGATAGATAGATAGATAGATAGATAGATAGATAATAGACAGATAGATAATAGATGTTCAATATTTTTTAATTTTTCCATACATAGCATGTTTTAAATATCTTATCAGTTTCTCAACAATGAAATGTGTGTTTTATTCTTAGAGAAGTTTCTCTTCAGATTGTTTTCTTTTCTAAATCTCTTAGGTGAGCTTATAAAATCCAGAATATGAGAAGGTAGACCATATTTTCAGGCCTTATTAAGTAGTATTTTCAGGTATATGAAGAATATGCTAAAAGCTTCACCTCCACAAGAATCAACAAGGTAAGAGAATTTACCTCGCTTTAAGAGTATTTCACTCTCTAGATTTAAACTAGGGATAAATCTCCTTATTTATAAATACACATACATATATTAGACATAAAACATGCATTGTCCTGTTGGGAAATTCAGCTCTTTCTCTACCTTAAACTTTTTATAGCACTGTCCCTGTGCATCTACCATTAATAAATCTTGTTAAAGAACATCTGAATGAATAATTGTTTATTAAAAACATTTGAAGTAATCTGTTGCAAGTGAGTCAAAATCTGCAATGAAGAAAATGAAAAGAGAGTGTGAAATGAGGTCAGAAATATTTATTCTCTAAATTTAAAAATAAAAAATCTACCTAAAAATGTTTAAATCAGAACATTTCTCACATTTAATAAAGTGGTCAGGGTTGCCATCAAGTAAACAAATGATATGAAACTTATGAAACAAATCAATGTACTTACTTGGACTTGACTTTGATAATAAGACATGGAACTATGTAAAACAAGAGAGCCGGGCACTGTATGGCAAGAAGGAAAGGAGACCTTGAAGTAAAAATTTGTCAGTTTCCACAAATGCCCAGGGACAGAGGGTACTATTTTAGTAAGCAAAAATATCTCTGGTGCGTAGAAGAGCAATCTATCCTAATAACCTACATCATTGTAGATATGCCTTACCATCATCTGATCCCCTCAGTTTAGAATTATTCATTCCTCCAATAGCTCTCTATTAGGTGTTGACTTTGTATAAGACACTTAAGTAGATGGTGGGTAGGGGAGGTGTGTACAAGAATAAGATGCTCAGGAGAGTCCTGCCTTGAGGGAGAGGAAGACTAGTACACAGACAATTGCAAAACGGTTTGATAATTCTTTGTTTACTGAGTCATTTGTTGATGTATATTCTCTCTCCTGAGAACCCACAAATGTAGTTCTGGTTCTTGAACCAGGCATAATTTCTACCGCAATTAATAAAGCAGTACTCTGGTTTATCAGTTAGTCTTCTGTGAATTTATCAGCATGAGTCAAGCTCCCTATATATATCCAATTTAGTTTATGCATATGCAAAATTAAGGTCTAGGCTCCAAACCCATAAAGACTCCATCCCTTGAATCGCTGCCTGAAGTAACCAACTGGTATCTTCTTAACTAGATACAAGGAAAACCATTCATAGACAACACTCAGCCCTCACATGGGAGGGCTTCCATTGCAAAATAGCATTTCCCTATGTCATTTTGTTAAACACGAGGGGCCCAGTGCACAAATTCGTGCATTTTGAAAGTAACTGTGGACCAAGAGGCTACGGTGGACAGAGGAGTTGGTCTTGGCCCATCCTCTGCACCCCTTCCCAGCACCTCCTTCTGTGCCCCAAGTCCCCTGTCTGCCTGTAGCCCCACTCCTGCCACCGCCACTCCCACACACTGACATTGCCAGTCCCACTCGCACCCATTGACAGTGAGAAGCAATTGTGGCTGGCACCAGCAGCAGATGGAAGTAAGGTCAGCATTGTCAGTGGGTGCCAGTGGTGACTACTGCCCCAATCACCCCTCAGGTGCAGGTGGCAGTAGAGAAACCCTGATGAGTGATCAGGGCCAGCAGCAACCACTCGCACCTGCTAATGGTGCTGAGCAATTGGGACCAGTGCTAGGAGCTGGCAGTGGGTGCAAGCAGCACCTCTGGTACCAGCTGCAGGATGGGGCCAGCACCAGTGCCAGGAGTGGGTGCAAGTGGTAGCTCTGGTGCCAGCAGTGGGTGCAAACAGAAGCTCCCAGCCTTGATCGCCTTTCAGGAGCAGGGGAGGTGGAGAAACTTGAGCAGCAATAGCGGCTGGCAGCTGCCACTTGCACCCACTGATGGCATTGAGCAATCTGGGCCAGCGCTAGGCACCAGCAGCAGGTGTGAGCAGCAGCTTCGGCACTGGCAGCGGGTGTGAGCAGGGCTGGAACTGACAGCAGATGAGAGCGCCAAGTGGGAAGACAGCTATGGGAACAGTTTTCAGGAAAGGTCAGAGGTTCGCACCAATGACAGCAACCAGAGCCCCGCCTTGGTCTGGCACCCCCCACTCACCTGCTTCACCATCCCACCATAGCCAATGCCTGCCATGTTCTGTGCTCTTCCACCTGCTGCTGATGCCAACCATGTAAAATGTGCTCCCCTGGTGGTAAGCACCCATCAAAGCAACCAGTTATTGGGTTGTTAGATTGTTCCACCATTCAATTTATTTGCATATTAGCCTTTATTATAAAGAACTAGAGGCCTGGTGCACAAAATTTGTGCATGGGGGAAAGATTGTCCCTCAGCCCAGTCTGCACCCTCTCCTATCTGGGATCCCTCGCACAATCCAGTACTGCTGGCTCCCAACTATCTGCCTGATTGCCCCTAGCCACTTCTGCCTGCCAGCCTCATCACCCCCTAACTATTCCCCTGCCAGCCTGATCAACACCAAACTAATCCCCTTCTGGCCCAATTGCCCCTAACTGCTCTCCCCTGCCAGCCTGGTCACCCCTAACTGCCTTTCTCTGCCAGTCTGACAGCCCCAAACTTCCCTCTTTTGCAGGCCTTGTGCCTCCAAACTCCCCTTCTCTGCACACCTGGTCACCAACTGCCCTCCTGCAGGCCTGGTCACCCCAACTGCCCTCCCCTGCAGGCCTGGTCCCCCCCCCCCAACTGCTATCCCATGCTGGCCTGATTTCCCACAACTGCCCTACCCTACTGGCCATCTTGTGGTGGCCATCTTGTGTCCACATGGGAGCATCCATCTTTGACTACATGGGGGAGGCCATCTTGTGTGTTGTAGTGACAGTCAATTTGCATATTACCCTTTTATTAGATAGGATGTGCATGGGCTGTCAGCTTATCCTATACCTATGATTCTTAAACTTTAACAAGTGTAACAATCCCCTGGAGAGATTATTTTCAGTGCAGATGCCTACTTTTACCTTAAGAGATTCAGATCCAAAAACTGGGTGAGGGCTTAGAAATATGCTTTTATTTTCAAACCCTCAATATTATTCTGATGTGGTATATCCAAGACTATACTTTAAGAAACATTTCTTCAATATGACACTAAAAATGGTGTCCATGTGGGGAGAAAGGAGTCTGGGAGGGATATCTATAAAAAATCTATAATGATAAAAGTCTAATATGATAATTAGACCAGAGGTCCTTCCAGACGGCCTTCCGGATGACCTTCCAGATGAAGCCAGGGTTGCAAGGGAAGCCCGGGTCCTGGGTGCCAAAGGGATCCCAGTGCAAGCATCCAGAGGAAGGAAATCCTACTCTTGGGTCAATTTCATGCATCAGGCCTATACTTCAACAATAAAGATAAATTTTAAAAATAAAATAAAATAAAAATGGTATATATAGTTTTAAGGTATAAACATTAATGTGGAAGTACTGAGTACCCTCTATAATCTTTATTTTAGATTTTTATTTATTGTTGAAATTATCACAAAAATCCCCTTCTTTTTCTCCATTGACCCCCTCCACCCTTACCTCACCACACCCACACCCAGACCTTCCTTACACTATTGTCTACATCCGTGGGCAATGCATATATGCATCTAAGATCTTTGGTTAATCTCTCACCACCCACCACCCAACCACACATTATTCTTGAGATTCATCAGCCTATTCCATGCTTCTGTGTCTCTGGATATATTTTGTTCACCAGTTTATTTTGTTCATTAGATTCCATACCTGAGTGAAATCATGTGGTACTTGTTTTTCCCTGACTGGCTTATTTTCCTTAGCATAATATTCTCCAGGTTCCTCCATGCTATATCAAAGGGTAAGATATCCTTTTATTTTATAGCTGCACAGTGTTCCATAGTGTATATGTACCACATCTTGTTTTTTTCTTACAGTCATCTACTGATGGGCACTTTGGCTGTTTTAAGATCGTAGCTATTATAAATTATACTGCTATGAATATAGAGATGCAAATATTCTTTATGGTTGGTGTTTCAAGATTCTTATAATATATTCCTAGGAGTGGGACCACTGGGTCAAATGGCAGTTCTATTTTTAATTTATGGAGGAAAAATTTCATATTGTTTTTCATAGTTCCTGCACCAGCCTGAATTCCCACCAGCAGTGTACTAGGAATCCCTTTTCTCCACATCCTCACCAGCACTTATCATTGGTTAATTTGTTGATAGTATCCATTCTGTCAGCTCATTGTAATTTTAACTTGCATCTCTCTAATGATTGTCAACTTGAGCATTTTTCATATCTGTCTTAACCTTCTATATGACCACTTTCGAGAAGTATCTATTTAGGTCCTTTGCCCATTTTTTACTGGATTGTTTATCTTCCTTTTGTAAGTTTTATGAGTTCTTTGTATATTTTGGAAATTAACCCCTTATCAGATGTATCATTATAAAATATGCCCTCCCATACAGTGACTCTTTTTCATTTTTTTGATGGTTTCTTTTACTTTGCAGAAGCTTTATATTTTGATGTAGTCACATTTGTTTATTTTCTCCTTAGTTTCTTTTGCCCTAGCACAGTGGTTCTCGACCTTTCCAATGCTGCAACCCTTTAATACAGTTCCTCATGTTGTGGTGACCCCCAACCATAAAATTATTTTCATTGCTACTTCGTAATTGTGTTTTCCGATGATCTTAGGCTCTACAGCAGGGTCGTCTAAGACCATTGGAAAACACAGATATTTACATTACGATTCATTAACAGTAGCAAAATTACAGTTATGAAGTAGCAATGAAAATAATTTTATGGTTGGGGTCGCCACAACCTGAGGAACCTGTATTAAAGGGTTCCAGCATTAGAAAGATTGAGAACCACTGCCCTAGGAGATGCCTATTGCTATAAGAGATGCCTAAGATTTTGCTGCCTATGGTTTCTTTTAAGATTTTTATGATTTTACTAGAGACCTGATGCATGAAATTCATGTACTTGGGGGCAGGGAAGGAGCGTTCCCTCATCCCAGCCTTCACCCTTTTGCAGTCAGGGAGCCCTTGGAGAATGTCCAACTGCCATGGAGGCCAGAGAGACTCCTGGCACTGCCGCTGAGCTTGCCAGCTTTGAACCCAGCTTCTGGCTGAGCGGCACTCTCCCCTGTGGGAGCACACTGACCACCAGGGGATAGCTCCTGCATTGAGCATCTGCTCTCTGGTGGTCAGTGCACATCACAGCAACCAGTCGTTCCATCATTCAGTCGATTTGCGTGTTACGCTTTTATTATATAGGATGACTTACATTTAAGTATTTTATCCATTTTGATCTTATTCTTATACTAGTGACCTGGTACATGAAATTTGTGCATGGTGGGGGGTTCCCTCAGCCCAGCCTGCCCCCTCTCACAGACTGAGAGCCCTCAGGAGATGTTCCACTGACAGCTGAGGCCCGCTCTCCACCAGTCTGGCCACCCTCTGTGGGAGGTGACCGGGCTGATCAAGGGAAGGTGCCAGCCCCATCACCCCGCTGCTATAGCCACTGCCAGCCACTGCAGCCACCAAGGTGTTTTCATCAACACGGACTCTAGTCCCTTCACTGTGAAAAAACGACAACTGTCTTTAGGCATTTTCAAGAGGTGTCTTTCATAGGACATGACATTTCTTTCTTTTTTTTTTTTTTATCCTCACCTGAGGATATGTTTCCATTGATTTTTAAAGAGTGTGGAAGAGAGAGGGAGAGACAGAGAGAAACATCAATGTGAGAGGGACACTCTGATTGTTTGCCTTCTGCATGAGCCCTGACCTGGGCCCCAGCCAGGGAGAAGCCTGTAACCTAGGTACATACCCTTGATCAGAATCGAACCCAGACCCTGCGGTCAGCATGTCAAGGCTCTCTCCACTGAGCCAAAGCAGCTAGGGCAGGATATGACATTTCTTAGTCCCTCCAGCAGCAGACCATTGTTTTTTTCTCCAGGAGTGTGGTGGAAAAACCTATATCACCTTCTTGGATTCTTATAACCCAAGTTACCAAGAATACTGCAAGTGGCGGCATATAGGAGCTTAGCCAATGAGTGGTCAGAAAAGGTGTTTACACTGGAACTGGTTTGGCTCAGTGGATAGACTGTGGGCCTGCAGACTGAAGGGTCCCAGGTTTGATTCCTGTTAAGGGCATATACCTTGGTTGGAGACATATCCCCAGTGGGGAGTGTACAGGAGGCAGCTAATCAGTGTTTCTCATTGATGTTTCCAATTGTCTATCCCTCTCCCCTCTTCTATAAAAATATCAATTAAAATATATAATTTTTTAAAATGGTGTTTCCTCTGCAGCTCATGCGGTCCCTGTGTTGTATCTACTGGGCTAGGGGGGTGTCTCTGCTGCCTGGTGATGGCCACTGGGGTCTCCACAAACCCCAAAGACTGGCAGCTAGCCCCACCTCCCCATAGTGGGCACCATTCAATGCATGGGGCATTGAACCGAACTGCCACCACTTGTTGCCAGAGCATGTGCAAGCAGCTCGGGGTGGGGAGGAAACATCCCTGTCTCTGGAGGCCAGCAGTCAGCCCTGTCATGAGTGCTGGGCAGGGGGCATGCAGGTATCCCTGGGCCACACACAGCAGCAGCCACCAGGGTCTTCATGTTCCAGAGGCCATCAGCCAGCCCCATTGTGGGTGCCAGGCTGGGGGCATGGACCCGAATTGCTGTTCACAGAGCATGTGAAGTGGGTGGGGGCGGGGCAGGAACATCCCTGCTCCCAGCCGCTTGGTTGCTATAGCCATAGTCTTGCAGTGGCTGGAGGTGTTCTGGGACACCAGCCACTCAGGGACTAAGTGTGGGCCTACAGGCTAGGAGTGGCCTGGGTCCCAAGTATGTTCCTGGGACCCAGGCCGCTTGGCACCTGTGTATGAAAATTAACTGCCATCTTTGTTGGGTTTATTTGCATTTTTTTCCTGATTGGCTGGTGGGCATGGCTTGTGGGTGTAGCGAAGGTATGGTCAATTTGCATATTACTCTTTTAATAGACAGGATATGGTGTAAGTTGGTGGTCTAGTTTCATTTTTTGGCATGTATGTGTTGAGTTTTGCAAATACCATTTATTGAAGAGACTATCTTTACTCCATTGTATGCTCTTGCTCCTTTGTTAATTATTAATTGAGCACAATGGCTTGGTCAATTATAAGGTCTCTTTTCTGTTCAATTGATCTAGATGCCTGTTCTTGTACCACTGCTTGGCTATTTTGAATATAGTGGCTTTATAGTATAACTTGATATCTGATAATATGATCCTTCCATCTTTGTTCTTCTTTCTCAAAATTGCTGCAGATATTCAAATCCAAAAACTCTGGGGGAAGGCTCAGAAATATGCTTTTATTTTCAAACTCTCATTGTTACGCTTGTAAAAAGAGCTTAAAAGTATTCCTTCATTGTAGATTTTTGGGATAGTTTGAGGAGGATAGGTGTCAGTTCTTTGAATTTTTTATAAAAATTCCTTGTGAAGCCATCTGGCTGTGCTTTAGATTGCTGGGAGTTTTTGTGTATTTTTTTATTATTGTTGTTTCAATTTCATTAGTTGTTATCAGTCTAAATTCAGGTTTTCTGACTCTTACTGATTTAGTTTTGGAAGATTGTATTTTTCTAGGAATCTGCCATTTCTTCCAGGTTTTCCAACTTGTTGGCATATAGTTGTTCATAGTATTTTTTTATAGTTCTTTGTATTTCTGTGATGTCAGTTGTTACTTCTCCACTTTCATTTCTGATTTTATTTATTTGGGTTTTCTCTCTCTTTGTTTCTTGATGAGTCTAGTTAAAGGTTCATCGATCTTGTTTACCTTTTCAAAGAACCAGCTCTTGGTTTCATTAAGTTTTTATATTGTGGTGTGTTTTATTTCCACTCTGATCTTTATTATTTCATTCCTTCTCCTTACTCTGAACTTACTGTGTTGCTCTCTTATTCTTTAAGTTGTAGGATTGTTGTGGGGCGACCCGCGAATGACGACCACCAGACAGTCCAATCGGGAATTTAGGAAGCCTTTATTACGAACTCGAGTCCGGGCTCAAGTCTCCACTGTCACAGCAGCGAGCAGCAAGAGCCCCGAGCCCTTACAGCAAGCACTTTTTATCCCCAACACAGGGGGACTTGGCAGTTTGTGACTGAGTGAGCTCTTAACAAAAACTCAATTACATTACTTGCAGCTATGGAAAATTTCAGTTAAACAATAGGTTACAAAATCAAAGGTGGGTACCTAAAGTTAGCTTGAAGCAATTCTGTTTGTGCAGCCTTGTGGTTATCTTAGGCAGAATGTGCTAAAGGGGTCATTGTAACAAAACTATTCTAAGAAGGGTAGGAGTTATGATTGGCTGACGCGTATCAAACCACACCTCTGGCTGTGAGCCACCTGCGGGGCCTAGCTTTTCATGGCCAGGGTCTGTCCTGGCAGTGTCCTTGTGCCAGAACAGGATTAGATAGATGATGATGATGATGATGATGATGATGATGATGATGATGATGATTTTGCTTTTTAAGATAGGTCTGTAGTGTTATGAACTTCCCTCTCAGGACTGCTTTCTCTTTTCCCATAGATTTTGGATTGTTGTGTATTTATTTTCATTTGTTTCCTGGGTGTTTTTTAATTTCTTCCTTGATCTCATTGGTAATTCAATCATTGTTTGATAATGTGCTATTTAGTTTCCAAGTGTTTTAATTTTTGTGGTTGTTTTTATTGTGGTTGATTTCTAACTTTATGCCATTGTGATCTGAGAAGCTATTTGATATAATTTCAATTTTCTTTAACTTATAGAATGTGTTTTGTGTCCTAATACCTGGTCTATCTTAAGAATGCCCCATGTGTAATTGAGGAAAATGTATATTCTGCAGCTTTGGGATGAAATGTTCTATAAATATCAATTAAATCCACCTGATGTAGTCTATAGTTTAAAGTCACTCTTTCCTTGTTAATTTTTGCCTAGAAGATCTATCCAGTAAAGTCAGTGGGGTATTAAATTCTTCTTCTATGACTGTATCACTATTGATATCTCTCTTAAATTCCTCCAGAAGTATTTTTATATATTTAGTTACTCCTATATTCAGTGTATATGTTTACCAGGGTTATAACCTATTGTTGGAATCTTCCCTTTAGTATTATGTAGTTGATCTTCATTGTCTCATTATGAACTTCATTTTTAAGTTGTTTTTGTCAGATATGAGCATTGCTACCCCAGCTTTTTGTTTATTTCCATTTACATGGTAATTTTTTTTTGCCATCCCTTCACTGTCATCCTATGTGAGTCCTTTGCTCTGAAGTAGGTCTCTTACAGACAATATATATATATATATATATATATATATATATATATATATATATATAAATTCAACTACCCTATCTTTTGATTGGAACATTTAATCCATTTAAATTTAAAGTTATTGCTAGGTACTTATTTATTGCCATTTTAAATCTTTATGTCTATGTTTCTCTCTCTATTTCTTATTATTACAGCAGTCCCTGTAACATTTCTTGCAATGCTGGTTTGATGGCGATAAACTCCTTTAGTCTCTTTTTCTCTGAGAAGCTTTTTATTTCACCATGTTTTGAATGATAGCCTTGCTGGATAGAGTAGTCATGGTTTCAGATCCTTGCTTTTCATTACCTTGGATGCTTCATGCCATTCCTTTCTGATAGAGGTTCTGATGAGAGGTTCTGATGAGAGGTTCTGATAAGAATTCAGCTGTCAGCCTTATGGGAGTTCTGTTGTAAGTAAGAAATTATTTTTCTCTTGTTGCTTTTAAGATTCTCTCTTTGTCTTTGATTTTTGGCATTTTTATTATGATGCATCAGGGGCCTTTGGGTTGTTCTTGCTTGGGATTGTCTGTGCCTCCTGAACTTCACCAGGTTAGGGAAATTTTCTGCCATTATTTCTTCAAATAGGTTCTCTATCTATTGCTCGCCTTCTTCCCCATCTGGTCATTCAATTATGCAAATATTGTTACATTTCATGGTGTCCTATAGCTCCCTTAATTTGTCCTCCTGTGTTTTTGTTGTTGTTGTTGTTGTTTTCTTTTTGCTTCTCCAATTTTTTCTACCCTGTCTTCTAATTCACTGATCCCACCCTCAGCTTCCTATAATCTGTTTGTTATGCCTTCCAGTGTATTCTCTTTTTTTCTGCTATGTCATTTTTCATTTCTGACTGGTTGTTTATCATAGTTTCCATGTCTTTTTTTCATTCTGTTAAGCATTCTTATAATCATTACTCAGAACTCTATATGAAATAAATTGCTAATCTACATTTCATTTAGCTCTTCTAGAGAATTATCTTTTTCTTTCATTTGGGACATGTTTATGTCTCCCCATTTTGGCTGCCTCTTTGGGCTTGTGTCTATTTATTATGTGGCTCTTCTATAACTACCAGTCTTTCTTGGGTGGGCTTATATAGTGGGTGACCAGTGGGACCCAGTGGCACATTCTTCTTGTTCACCAGACCTGGGTGCTTTATTAATGCCCCTTGTGCACTTTGTGTGGCTCCTCCTTTGGTAATTGAGTCTTGATTGTTATTGGCTCATTTGTGCAGTGAGTCTCAACCCTCAATAAAACATTCAGTCTACTATGCAGTTGCTTATTATATGGAGCAGAATTGTCCTCTGCAAGGTTTGGAGCTTGTCAATATCTCCCTGTGGATATACTGCTTATGGAGCTTAGTGGATCATCTGTTATTCTCTATAACTGGCCACTGGGTTTATTGGTTTGGAAACTCTTCAGAGTGATTGGTGCAGACCAATGTCAGGTGCTATTTGTGACTGGCCCTGGAGGCATGTGGGAAGAACCAACCTGTGCACTAAGTTCTGCTTTTCCTGGCCCAAGGCCAAGAGGAAGGTCAGGCAAAGACTCAGAGCACCCAGAAATTCACCTCTGCTGCAGGCTGATTGTTAATCTCAGTCACTCAATGTACCTCAGGCTGTAGCACTCCACTGTGCATAAACCACATAGAGTGGGGCAAAAGAGTGTCCAAAGGGTGGACAATTTCTTCCTCCCAGGAAAAATCTGCATTGATGGGAAAGCTCTGCATGAGAAAGATGGTTTCTGCCATATGGGGCAATGACTAATCACATGGATCTGGAAGATTGCCCTTGGCTCTCTCTCTACTTTGCCCTCCCACTTCGGAGCCCTAGTTAAGTGGTTACAGATAAAATTCAGTGAGTTGGCACTTTAAGGGAGTGTCTGCAGATGTCTAGTCATCTGTCTCTACTGAACAGAACCCGCAGTGCTTTTTTCAGCCCAGTTCTGGTGGGCTGGGCTAGGGAGCCTAGATTGGGGTTTAGACCCCAGACTTCTCTGGGGAAACTCCCCACAGCTGAGATATCCCTCCAGAACTTCAGCTACTGCCTGTGGGAGCTCAGCCAATTCTTTCACGTTTCTGCTCTTCCTACCAGTTTTTATGTGGTCTCCACTTTACATTCTCAGTTATAAGGGTCCTCTCCAGCTAGTACTCAGTTGGTTATTCAGGATCATTTTTCTATATTTTAGTTGTAATTTCAGTTTGGTCCTGGAAGAATGTCAGTGTAGCTTCCACTTTATCTACCACCATCTTCCCTCCTCCAAGAATGGATTTTTTTTTATCTGACACTATAATATTTTCCAAATATACTAACATATAACAATTCTTACTTAATATTTTAATCTTAATATGTTAACATTCTTCTTAATATGTTGTTAGTCTCTAAATATTGAAGATGATTTTATTTTAGGTTATAGGCTTCTATACAAAATTTTTCTACAACATTTCATTGTAATTATATGTATTAATAAGAAAGGATACTACTCCCGAGACCAGTTTGGCTCACTGGATAGAGCGTCGGCCTGCGGACTGAAAGGTCCTGGGTTCGATTCCAGTCAAGGACATGTACCTGGGCTGCGGGCAGATCTCCAGTAGGGGGTGTGCAATGTTTCTCTCTCATCGATGTTTCTGACTTTCTGTCCCTCTCCCTTTCTTGATGTTTCTCTCTCATCGATGTTTCTGACTTTCTGTCCCTCTCCCTTCCTTTGTGTAGAAAATCAATAAAAAAATATTTTTTTAAAAAAAGAAAGGATACTGCTTTCTTCAACCTTAACCTCCCAGATCAGTGATGGGCAACCTTTTGAGCTTGGTATGTCAAAATTCGTCAAAAAAAAACAAGCATAAATTGGGTGGTGTGTTACCTTGAGAAAAAAAAACCCATAATTTCATGATATTTATAGTTTAAATAACAAAAATGTATAATTGTAATATATAACTGTATTTAATAAACCAAAAACTAATTATTTAACTTACCTGCTTAGTGACGTCTTTGTTCATCTGTCAGTCGGTTTCTTTTTTTGGTCTTGATATTATTTAACTTGTGTGGGGTGCTGTGAACTAAGATAAGTGAAGGGGAGGGAGAATTCTTTAACCTGCCTATTAGTGACTTTTTTGTTGCTGAATTTCATTGGCTAAGCCTTCAGTTGAAGGTTGGTATTTTGTACACTTCAAGCCCAAGCAAGCACTACTAACTTCGTCTGTCAATCTGTTTCTTTTGTTGATTTTGGTATTATTGAACGCTGAGAATAAGGTCTCACAAAAGTACCTAGAGGGAAAAATTGTGAGTAAAGCCATTGCTATATTTTTCAGGATTCTAAAAGTGTCTGGTAATCGGTTCCAGGCACTCCTAATTTCCTGTTCATAGTTGCACTCCTCTTGATTCTCCAAGCAGCACCTTTCCAGATTCTCAAGCTTTGATATCAAGTCAACAAACACATGAGCCCAGATGCTGTCTTGAAATTTTGCAAGTTGCATCTCCAAATCATCAATTTGCATCCTTTGGAACCATTTAATTCCAAACTACTGTAGACTACTACATTAGGATACTTAATTATTTTTATGGTCTGTTCTAGGTTTCTAAATTGATTAAATCTATCACTGAACTGGTCAAGTAACAAGATTAAAATGTGCTGGTACTTTGTATGCAAGGGTTCCATTTCATTTTGTACAACTGCATTGGCCTTCTCAAAATACTTTGTTACTCGAGGAAAATACTTATAAGTTTTAGTTTCTACATCTCGCTTGAAAATGTTAAGTTTACTTTCAGAAGCTTTTATGTATCCAAACATAATGTCAATACTTTTGCCAAAAACTTGTAATTTAAATTCAGTTCATTAATATGAACAGAGAGATCTGTAAAAAAATATCAGGGTGTTGACCCACCTATCATCATTGAACTGAGAAAAGTTTCCCAGATCCTTATCCTCAAGAAATACCTTAATTTCTTCAAAGCACTCCACAAAGCATTCAAGAACTTTGCCTTGGCTCAGCCATCTTACAATATTGTGCATCAGCAGTCCACTGTAGGTGGAATCAACCTCAAGTAAAAGTGCAGAAAATTCTCACTTTTAAAGGGGGTGAGCAGCTATTAAATTAACTATTTTTGTAACAACTGACATTAAGTCATTTAAGTCGGTGAATCCTGCCTTGGCACATAAAACCTCCTGATGGATAATACAATAAAAAGGCCCAATCAGATGTCCAATAGCTTCCATAAACAATTTGACAAATCTGACTTTTTTCCCCACCATGTTTGGTTCCCCATCTGTCCTCACTGACACAACTTTAGAGATATCAATGCTTAGGTCACAGAATGTTTATAAGACAACCTTACATATTTTGCTTCCTGATGTACTTGTTGGCACTGATACTAACTTTATCAACTCTTCTCTCATTGTGAGACCAAGTAGTTTCATCAAGAGAGATAAAAAATATTTACCATTACTTATGTCTTTCTTTAATTGATGATGTACATTTGTGTTCAGTCTCATTATTTGGTCGTTTATGATATTTCTACTGAGTGGTAATGCAGATATTCTTTTAATAATTTCATCTTTATTCTGCATATCACGAAATAGAACTGATGCACATCTTAGGAGAGTTTCTTTAATAAATTCTTTCTCACTGAGTGCTTTTCCATGCTGAACTATGGAGTGAGCAATGCTCAAACTTGCAGATGTTCAATTTGTAGAGCCTTTTATAAATTTAAGGGTGGAATTAGATTGGCTTTTATAAAGGTGTAGCTGCCTGGTAATGTATTCCATCCTTTCATCCTCACTTTTTTTCAAGAGCTGGGAATGATTAGTTTCAAAATGTCTATTTATATTCCACGTTCTGCTTACAACCATTTCAGTACATAGAACACAAAATGATTTGCCATTTTTGTCTATAATGCTATACATCTCAGTCCATGTCTCTTGAAAGGGTCAGCTACTGCTACTACCACTTCCTTTACTTACCCTTGGTTTTTTATTTTTGGGGTTCTCCATCAGGGGGACAGTGACAGAAGATAAAATTATAGATAGCCTGTTAGTCCTGCAGGCAATTAGGGGTTAACTAGCCTACTGACCATAAGGTGGCATATATAACTGCTTTTAGGAAAGGGCAGGGTTAATGAGCAGAAATAGGGGTTAATAAGAATGCACAACAGTAATAGTGGTGAAATGGAGTCTGCACTATGCTTAAAAATGACGTTCCTTATATAAATTAAGATGGCTGCCGCTATTTCTAATGGCAGGAAATGGCACCCATAGCACAGGCCCTTGCCTCTCACTTATCTCAGTAATGATGGTCAATTAGAAATCCACGACACCCCAGAACAGTAGATTGGATGATGGTTGCTGTGGTTATGTGGTTGCTAGTAATGGCGGTCACAGGGCCCCCAGAAATGAGTCCCCCGCAGCATTCCTCTGCTCCCTACTCCACTGGCCGGAAGTGAGGTCAAAGATCCCCTAACGGCCTAACTGCAAGTCCCAGAACTAGATGCTCTGTGCTGGAGTTCATTTCACCACTATTGGCAGACTCCATTTCACCACTATTACTGTTGTGCATTCTTATTAACCCCTATTTCTGCTCATTAACCCTGCCCTTTCCTAAAAGCAGTTCTATTGTTTTGGCCTACAGACCTCCAGCACAGAGTGTCTACACTACACTACAGCAAATGTTTCATCTACTAGCTGTGCAGTAGCTGAGGATGAAATATCCTTGGCATGCGGCCCCATACTTCTCTGTATGTTACTGCATGCAGCCACATGTCATCAAAAATGGCTAAGTGTGTCAGTGCTGACACGTGTGTTATAGGTTCGCCATCATGGTCCTAGATCATAGGTCAATGCTCAACCACTGAGCCCTACTGCCTGGGCCATTCCTTTACAAAATCCTAAATTCCATGGTCCTTGTCCTTCTGAGGCTCCTGATTGACAATTCCCCTACTTTTAATTAATCCAGTTGTCCGACTTCATTGGTCCCACACAAGGATACTTATATACTCTCTCAGCTTCCCTCTCTAGCTATAATAAATTCCTTGCAGTTTCCATTCCTTGCCAAATCCATAATCTTGTTTTTAATAGTAATGACAGACTCATTACTATTATAGTTTTAAAATTCTACTCAGAGCATTGTAGGACAGAAACTTCTTAGTCCCACTGCTTTGCGCAAGTATTCAAGGCAACTGTCTTGCTCTGTCACTCTGCATCCCAGTGATACTCTTAACTTCTAAGAAGCCTATCCCAAACAATCAAAACTCAAAGGGGCTTTTCCTTTTCCTGTTCATCTCTACCCCCTATATAGTGATGTAGATTATTGCACATTATACAAACACTAGTGGCCCGGTGCACAAAATTCATGCACGTTAAAAGTGTATTAATTAGAGGAAATAATTTAATATTGCTATTTGCTCTTCCTTTATAATAGAAGTATCAGAGACTAAAGAAAATTAGTAAAATGTATATGAAAACATTCCTCCTGTCAGAGTCTAGGCCGCACCATGGGACCCAGAATCAAGTCCCCACTCACTCACATGTGTCTCAAAATCATGTGAGACCCAGACCCAGCTGCCCCCCTCCCCCTGCATTGGGGTAGATCCATACCCTGCCAGTCCCATCCTTGTCAAGCCCCACAGGGCAGGGGTTGTCCTCGGGTACCCTGGCCCAGCACCAGGATGGAGGCATGGCCTGAGGTCCCCATCAAGTGCCACCAGGCAGAGGAGCACAGCCTTAGGTCTCCTGGCCCAGCACCAGGATGGAGGCATGGCCTGAGGTCCCCATCAAGTCCCACCAGGCAGAGGAGCACAGCCTTAGGTCTCCTGGCCCAGCACCAGGAGGGAGGCACAGCCTCAGGTCCCCCGTCCATCCCCACTGGCACAGGGGCACAGGATCAGGTCCCCTGTGAAGCTCCTCTGGGTGGGGAGCAGTCTGAGGTTCCCTGTCAAGCCCAGCCAGGCAGGAGGGGCACAGCCTCAGGTCCCTGGCCTGATACTGGGGCAGAGGGTATGGTCTGAGGTCCCCCAGCCTGGTGCTGGGGTGGGGATGTGGCTTGAGGTCCCCTGTCAAGCTCTACTGGGTGGAGAGAACAGTCTGAGGTCCCCTAACCCAGAAACAGGTTGGGAAATGCAATTTGAGGTGCCCTGTCAAGCCCTGCTGGGTTGGGAGTGTGGCCTGCAGTACCTTGTCAAGCCACACCAGGTGGGAGGCACGGCCTGAGGTCCCCCAGCCTGGAGCTGGGGTGGGGAGAGCAGCCTGAGGTACCCTAGCCAAGCACCAGGGCGAGAAGCACACCTTGAGGTTCCCTATCAAGCCCTGCCAGGTGGGGGTGTGGCCTGTGGTCCCCTGTCAAGCCCCTCTGGATTGGGGGAGGGTATAGGCCTCCTGTCCCAGGTGCCATGGCCATGCCCTCCACCAGCCTCCCATCCAGCTGCCACGACCATGTCACACTCTCTGTGAGCAGGTATACATAGGGAAGGCTGGGCCAGGATAATTAGGAGAGGGTGATGGGGCCAGCATCCTGGGTAAGCTGGGCCTCACAGCCTCTCTGCTTCAGCTCCCAGCACCGCAGACCTAAGAAATTGTGCTTTCACAGGGGCCTGGCAGGCACTGGATATGGCGATGCCTTAAAAACAGAAGAAGCCCCCTTTAACTCTGGCTGGAAGTGCTTTGGGAACTTATGGTCGGGGGAAGCAGCCCAACATCAGGGCTGAAATAAGACCTTGGGCAGCCTCCGGAGGGGCAAACCAACAGTAAAAGGCACTTTGAAACAAAGACATTTGAACATACAGTGGATATTATGTGATATTAAGGAATTACCTTAACTTTTCAAGGTGTGACAATGGCTGAATATTTACTTTGTTTTTTAAGATATTCATCAGAGGATATTTAAGTGGGAAACAACTTGCTTTGAAAGTATGGTGTTGTCCTGGCCCAGCCCTCCCCGCACCACGGACACCTCAAGGACCGAGCCTCTTCTGCTCGCTAGGCCCTCGAAAGTGCAGTGCGCAGAAGCGTGGTCCCTGCTTTGTTCCCTGCCCCCCGCCAGCATGAAGCGAAGTTGGTGAAGGGAAGCATTCCCTGCCAGCGTCCAGGCATGCTGTGGCCACCTCCCAGCCACACCCTCCACCCCTGATTGGCTGGTAGCATAGTGAAGGTATGCTAATTAGCATGCTTCTCTTTTATTAGGTAGGATTGTTTTATTGTTGTTTTATTGTTTTGCCTGAAGTAGATGTTAGAAATAATATGTAAAATTATTTGATAATTTTCAAATCCCAATAATGGTTAGCACAAACAGAAGTTAATGCACTCTCCCTCTGACACTCATGATGACCTCACCAATGTTTCTCCTCTTCCAAATTAAATTGATCCTACTCACCTCAATTATGTTTGGACATAAAGAAGCTTAACACCACAAAGAGATCACATGACAAGATGAAGTAGTGGAACATAAAAGGCTACTAGATCTGAAGACTGTAGAAACAATACTCTTTTTTTAGAAGAAGAAGAAATTATAGGAAAACTCAGAATGTCTGCATATAAAATGTGAGTATAAGAAAATACTGAGAGAGAAATTAGGCTTTTGTCTCAGAAATGGTACCATGAAGACAAAGCTGATGACAGGGCCATAAAATACGCTGCTTTGTAAAGAAATCGCAGAAAATTGAGGGCCAGACAGTCCATCCATGGCTTACTGGGAGAAAACCAAACCAGTACTGCACCCCTCCCAATTGAACACTCCAATTCCCAGAACTTCTTCCTATCCCAAATGTAGAGCAATACACTAAGGAGCAGAAGAGAAGTGGGAAAAAATAACAGTTATGCCTAGTCAGAAAGGACTCCAGCTTTAAAACAACCCACTTATGAATTGATTTCTTAATTGCCCTTTGTGGGCTGCATGGGGTGTGATAGCTCAATTGAGGACATTTCCAGACATTGTACAAAGATGCCACTCAAAAGCTAGCAGTTCAATTTCAACAGAATTTTCATCTCTGTCAGTATAGCATGGCAATGACTGAATATTAGCCCCCATAGTCTGAAATACAGCTTTCTTTTATACAGAGTTTATAATCCTGTGACTAAGTCAAACATTTAAAGGTTATTTTTACACCTCTTTTATTCAATTTTTTAAAATATGGTCCTGGTAGGGGTTAGTCATAACAATAAAAATATCCTACTTCTTAGTAAATTAATTTCAGGTCTCAGTGCCACAAAAGTTAAGCACTCCATTGAGAAGCTACAGGGCACTGCTCTTTCTGAATGTCCCATGTAGTGATGCTTGAGGTTGATGCAACATTAACCCTCAAGTGAACTGGAAAATGAATCTGATAACTTAGCCACTGCTCAGAAGTAATTAAAGAGAAGGTTAGAAAAGGATACTCATATTTCTGCTTTGAGCTCTTGGATGGAGAAAAAATATCCCAGATAAGTCTGGTGGCTCTGAATGAGTCGAATGATTCAATGATTCATTTTGTATCTATCATCCACTGAATGAAAATGATGATGGTGCCATTCTGTCATCATCATCTACACTTGCTAAAATGACAGTAAAATCCATTTATTTCCACAAGTTTTTTTAAATAGGCTGCGACATGTTATGCAATATTTACTGATATATCAATTCACAATTGATTGTGATTATTATAAAAAAAGTTATACTTCAAATAATGTAAAATAGAAGTGGACCTTTGCCATAAAATAGAGAATTATCATTCATCTGATAGTGTCTCTATCCTCCAACTTTCAGTAACTCAGTATGTGGACATGTCTAAACCACATTACATTTCCATCCAGACCATAATCTACACCATGTTAGACCACATACTTTGCCATACGGCAGCTGTAACAAAAGAGAAAAGCACATCAGACTTTGAAATAACTAGACTGGGTTCATAGCCTAGTTTTGTCACTTACCAGCTGGATTAAAAAACTCTCATAGAGTTTAAAAACTCTTAGAGCCACAGTTTCCTTACCTGTAATATTTGAACAATCTTTTAACTCTTTCACTTGTTAGGGTGTTTTTTTAAAAATTGAATTTACTAGAGGCCTGGTGCACAAATTCATGCACCAGTGGGGTCCTTCAACCTCACCTGTGAGATCAAGCCAAAACTGGCTCTTTGACATCCCCTGAGGGGGGTTCTGGCTTGCAAGAGGGCACAGGTCAGGCCAAGGGACCCTACAGGTGCACAATTGGGACCAGGCAGGGAAGGGGGAGGTTGGCTATCCAGGGAGGGGCTGTCGGAGGGCTCTAGGGCATGTCTGTCCCATCTCACTCAGTCCTGATTGGCCAGATCCCAGCAGAAAGCTAACCTACCAGTACGCCCCCTTGGTGGTCAGTGTATGTCATAGCAAGCTATTGAATAGCCTTAGCATTTCATTAGCATATTATGCTTTGATTGGTTGAATGGATGACCAGGCAACTGGACACTTGGCATATTAGGCTTTTATTTTATAGGATTGGGATGACATTGGTTAATAAAATTATAAAGGTTTCATCTACAATACATCACCTGTATATTGTATTATGTTTAAACCACCCAAAGTCAAGTCTGCATCCATCAACATTTATTCCCCCTCTATCCTCTTCTACCTCCTCCACCCTTCTTTCCCTCTGATAATCACCATACTGTTGTCTATGTCTATGGGTCCATTTTGAGGGTTTTTTGTTTTTAGTTTTTTGTTTTGCTTAATCCTTTCATCTTTTCCACCCAACCCCACAACTCTCATCCTCTCTGAGTTCTCTGTTCTCAGTATCTAGGTTAGGGAGGGTAAAGTTAGAAAATATTTGTGGAAAAACCTAGCACAGATGTTCCTGAGTACAGCTGCTTAGTAATTTTTCTTCTCAAAAATCGATTAATAATGGTATTTTTCTAAGTTATTTCTATGATACTTGTTCTTTTATTTTTCTGCTACTTGTTATAGCTGTGGAAAATTTCCATGTAGAAATGAAGTGACCATCATCAAACAATAAAGTAACAAAATCCTCGAACAGCCATTTCCTGCATGACAGTTGGTATGCATATGCTTCACTGACTTTACTGTGTAGCCATGAAACCTTTATTATAAGTGTCATTTGACTTTAACTTTGCAATAAAGTAATTATAGTGCTGAGCTTATTAAAAACAGACTCCATCACAGGAGACTTTGACGGATGTTGGCGGAAGTTCTAACTCGACAGGCAAGTTGGATGAGCAAGTGCATGCCAGAGCTCAAGACATTATATTGCAAATGCTGTTTATTCTCTGTCAGCTATAAACTGTGCAGTAAATAACAGATTATAAAAGAGATCCAGAAATAACATTAAGCTAAAATGGAACCATCAATTATTCTCTCTTCTGCAGCTTTCAGAAGATTTTTTTCCCCTTCACTGTTGGTACTTTTTTCTTTATTCGTTAATTGCTTTTTTCCCTGACTCCCTGTTCTGCTTCAGTGCCTATAAATCACTGTAAAAAAGATAAAATGTTACTATTATGAAACGAGTGTAAAATGGTATTTAAATAAATTCACTTTGCCACCTAGCCAACTTTTCTCTAACCTTTAAGCAAAAGTTTAAAGCTACTACTGAGAATGTTGTAAACTCCAGCATAGTGCATGTATTTTTAGCCCTCCCACTATTTTAGGTACTGGGCAGAGTCCAGATTGGAGCATTCACTTCAGAGTGAGTTTTGTGATATAAATTTAAAATATACTATGGGATGAAGTTCAAGCTTTTCCTGTAAGGAGCAATTTTGAAACATATTCACCTAGGGCACTGGATCACAAAGGATTATGGACCAGCCAGCAGCAGCAGCAGAATGATAATAAATGGAGCCGAATGGGAAGAAGGAGCAAAAGAAGAGAGTATGTGATAACTTATGTCTAACCTAATTGGGTTCCACACTGGCAGTCATGCCCAAACCCATGCCTTAGGAAGTCCTTCCAGTTTCACAGGGTTCCTTTCCCATGTGAGGGTCCAAGCCCCACATCTATATCACTAAGTAGGTTCTGAAACTCTATCATGTGTCCAACATCATGATGAACATTGCTTTAACAAGTAAGTCATTCATTTAAACGTTTTAGTACCTAATATCTGTCATATATTGGGATCCAACTGGGGATGAGACAGAAATGGCTCCTATTCTCAAGGAGCTTATACTTTACATTTACATATGCTCTCAAAATATTCAGGCTTGCCTGGCCAGCATTCCTTAGGGGTTGAGCCTCAACCTATGAACCAGGAAGTCACAGTTTCATTTCTGGTCAAGGCATATGTTCAGGTTACTGGCTCCATTCTCAGGGTGGGGCATGTAAGAGACAGCTGATCAATGATTCTCTCTCTCATCATTGATGTTTCTATCTCTCTCTCCCTTTCCCTACCTCTCTGAAATCAATAAAAATATATTTAATAAAAATATTAAAGCTTAGTTCTGAAAATTATTTTATTTTATTCACGATAATGCCCATTAGATATAATTATAGTGCGACTATATTGGCACTTTATTGGCAAATACCCCTTTATTATATAATTAGTGATGAGCATATCATTGTTATAGATAAAATAATGTGGGGGGGGGTGGGAAGACCTTTAGTTACACCATTTAAACACATCTGTCTATGTGGATCAAAGCAGAGAACTACCTGGAATTGAATGGGATGGATTGGAGAAACTACTATTATAGGGCTAATGCTCATATCTCAATTCCATTAATGAATTATGTAATTAGTATTTAGTCAACAATTCTGTGCACAACAGAAACCCACAAATACAAACACACATCCAATAAAATCTCTTGAATGCAGTCCTATAAAATTTCTTTAAGATTTCAGGTTTTCAGTGAAAATATGACATGGCTGCAGGTATTCAGCAGTGCAAGAGGCAGCAGACACTTCAAATAGTGGCAATGTTACTCATAATCAAAGCAAAAATGGCTACCAGTCCATCTTGACTTTTTTTAGCCATATATAGATAATGCATCTTATGTTAAAATAATAAACAAATTTTAAAGCACTTTACTAGAAATTTTTAAATTCTTTACATCCCTGCAGATAGCTAGCAACATTCTAAAATGTATCACAGCACCATGACTGGGAATCACTCTCTGGTAATCAAAATGTTATATGAATTACAAGGCTTTGAGAAATATTAACTTGGAATGGGTGTGTTTTATTGGCTAGCACAAAGTACCAAGGGAATAACTGGAAAGTACTTAAAACCACTATTCATTATTACAGTTCAATAGGAATGAGATATAAGAACAGAAAGCTGATGAACTTAGGTAACAGGATTAAATGTCATTGACAATGCACTGCAAAGAAATCCTCAACATACCAGGCTAACCCAGAGACATTCCACCATTTCTTTAAGTCTCTGGTCACTAAAATTCTCTAAGACCATCAAATAAAATTGTGATAATTCTATTTAAACACTCTATTGTAAGGAAAGTGAGCATTGTTATAAATCAGATGTTTCTGTTCATGAAAGAACGGCATATGTGGTATCAAAATACAAGCAGCAATCAGAGTCCTCTTCAGTCATGGGAGTCTCTTAAAGCCATCACTTCTCCAGAATGTGCGCATTGGCTGTCTGTTGATAGTGCCACCTTCCTAGAAGTATATTCTGGTACAATGTCTCTCTACATCTTAGAATATCAGTTTATCTATGACACATATTGTTGATGTGGGATGAACACATGGACAATCAAACTCAGAAGACTCAAATTATGATTTCACTACATGTTATTTCATTTGGATGTTTTGGTTTCCTCAACTATAAAATGAGGATAATTTCAGAATCTTTTGCCTAAGGAAATAAAGTGATAATTTATAAGGAATAAAGTGATAATTCATGTATTGTGCCTAGGGTGGTGCTTGCTATAATTATTATAATTGATGTTGCTGAAATGTTAATAATATCTTTACCAATAGTATAACTGATATGTATATATCAATATATATTTATGTTATATTGTATATATATATATATATATATGTGTGTGTGTGTGTGTGTGTGTGTGTGTGTGTGTGTGTATGTATTTTTGTGTGTGTGTGTGTCCATATAGAGACACTAAGATAGACAGACAGAGATACAGTAAGAGAGAGAACTTATGCAGAATGGGTAGGAAACAGGCCTGAAATATGGTGTATTTTTTAAATATACAACTTTTTTTTTACCTAAAACCATTTAAGATTATTCTAAATAATAACTATATCAATAACTACATAGTCTTGCTGGTGTCCAATGTATAGAATTCCACCCATGTACCCAAGTGCTTCCCTGGCATCATCTTACTTCTCCAACCAGGACAGCTACTTGTCCTTTAAGGTCTCTGTTCCTGTAATGTCTGTGCATATATCTATGAAAGCACTTTTCACATAATGCTGGAATTATTTCTTCCCATAGGAATCTCCCACCAAACTGTTAACTCTTGCGAACTGACCCTATCCATTCCTGAATCCTTCAGTCCTAACATAGTACTTCATTCCTAGTTTTAGGGAAGAAGTAAGTAAAAGTAAAGAGAGCAGATGAAAAGGAAAAACAGCAAATAAAAAGATAGAGAACAGGAGAACCAAGATGCAGTTTAGGTAAGTGCAGGTACTTGCTACCTCTCACAGCCATATCAAAGTTACAACTAAAATTTAGAACAACCATCATTCAGAACTGCCTGAAATCTGGCTGAATGAAAATCCTACAATCAGAGAAGTAAATAAGAAGTCACACTGAGACTGGTAGAAGGGATGGGGGGGCGGGCAGAACAGGCTGATCCAACACCCACCTGTAGCTTCCTTTTTAATTTCCTAAGTGATATCATGGCTGCAGAGACCTCCCATGAGGAGCAAGGGGTCCCAGCCCCACACCAGACCCCGAGCTCAGGGCTCTAGTGGCCATAACTTCCGTCTGTAAAAACCAGCAGGGATTGTGGCTGACACAGCGGCTGCTGGAGACCCAGATAGTTCCTCTTAAAAGGCTGGCACATGGACTTACTCAGATTCAATCCCTCTGGGTTCCAGTGCTGGGGTGGTGCCTTGAAAGGAATGTGGGGCATTTGGGGAGGAATTAGATTGTCTGGCATCAGGGCAAGAACCCCCGGGGGGGGGGACTTTCTCCTGGACAGAGGTGATTGCAGGTGTAATTGTTCCTATGTTGGGACCTTTACTGTCACAGAGTTAACTGGCAGCCATATCTGAGTTTCCATTAGCTTGGCTCATACTGTTCATTCCACCCTGGTGATTCACTGTGACCAAGCCCCATCAAATTTGCAGCTGAACCCAAGATTTTTGCAGTGGCTTTTCCATATGAATGGCCTGTCTTGGCTCAGACTTTAGGATTTCCTAAAATCTCTCAAATAAGCAGCAGCTTGTGTCAGCATGCCCCGTATCTAACAGAGGCCCTAGGCCCAACACTACCACCAGCCCGCCTTATTTTACAGCTTGATCTTGCCTGGGCATTTCCAAGCCCAATACAAGTAGTAGCCATCTGCAAATCACTTTGTAGCTCCTGCAAGGTATCTCCAGCCAGTGACTAACTTTACACCTCCCAGGAAACCCCAGATCCAGTACATACAGTGGACAGCTTCAGATCATACCAAATTACAACTCTACACAGCCACAAGCAACACACTCAAGAGGCAGACTCAGTGAGGACTAAAGTCCCCAAAGTCCTGTTCCATAGGGGTGTCTTCTGCACAGTAGCTCTTTCACTGTATTCACAGCTATTCCTTATACCCAATTGACCTGGAGGTCAATTCCTGCCAGTGATGCCAACAGAAATCAGGCTCAACTACAACAAGATTCTCCACATAGCACACATAGGGGTACACTTAGAGTGTCCAGCTCAGGTGACTGGAGAGGCAGAGCCATTGGGCTCCACATGACACCTATACACAAGGCCACTCTACCAATTCTAGGAGACATAGTAGCTCTACCTAATACATAGAAATTAAGAAGCATCCAAAATGCAGACACAAAGAAACATGTCACAAATGAAAGAACAGAAGGTATCTTTAAAAAAAAAAGAACTAAATGAAATGGAAGCAAGCAAACCTCTAGATTCAGAGTTCAAAATAATGGTTATAAGGTTGCTCAAGCATCTTAATTAGAGCTTCAAGAAACTTAGTGAAACTTTCAAGGATCTTAGTGAGAATTTCAAGAACCTTAATAAGAACATCAAAGACATGAAAAAGGACCAGTCAGAAATTAAGAATAATATACAGGGATTCAGTAATAGAGTAGAGGATTCCAAGAATCAAATTAATAATTTAGAATATGAGGAAGCAAAAACAAACAAATAAACAAACAAAAAAACACCCAATCAGAAGGACAAAAAAGAAAAAATAACCCAAAATTATGAGGATAATATAAGGAGCCTCTAGGACAACTTCAAGCATGCCAACATTTGCATTATGGGGATGCCAGAAGGAGAAGAGAGAAAGCTAAATATTGAAAACCAATTTGAAGAAATAATAACAGAAAACTTCCCCTACCTGGTAAAAGAAATAGACTTACAAGACCAAGAATCATGAACAAGAGGACCCCAAAGAGGCCCACACCAAGACACATGAAAATTAAAATGCAAAATGTTAGAGAGAGAGCATCTTAAAAGCAGCAAGAGAAAAGCAGTTAATTGCCTACAAGGGAGTACCCATACAACTGTCAGATGACTTCTCAATGAAACTTTGCAGGCAAAAGGGAGTGACAAGAAATATTCAAAGTGATGAATAGCAAGGACCTACAACCAAGATTACTCTATCCAGAAAGCTATCATTTAGAATTGAAGGTCAGATAAAAAGCTGCACAGACAATAAAAAGCTAAAAGAGTTCATAACCACCAAACCAGTATTACATGAAATAGCAATGACTATATATTTATCAACAATTAAATCTATAAATTAAAATAAATGAATAAGAAATCTAATGAACAAAATGAACTGATGAATAAAATAGAACCAGAGGCATGGAAACATGTAACAGACTGACAAATCTCAGAGGGAAGTCGGGAAAGGGGTTCAAGAAGAGATTAAGCAGAGATCTTACATGCATATATGCATTACTTATGGACACAGAAAATAAAGTAGTGAAAGCCTGGGGTGAAGTGGGAACTGGATGGAGGAGGGCAATGGGGAGAAAGAAAAAAAGGCGATACATCTACAATACTCTCAACAGTAAATATATTTTATTTAAATACTAAGTTATCTTCATCTGACATCCTAGGGAGAACAACTTGGCTTGAACAGTGACATGAAAATATCATTCTTTGAGATAAAAAATGATTGGCCCAGTCAAAAACATGTATATATTTTAATATACAGTACATTTTGATAATTAATCCCAAACTGTCTGATTTCACAATCTCTCTTAGACTCTTATGTATGTAGGTAATGTTTCTACAATGAAATTGTAAACCTTTAACTTTCCAGCTACCAAAGTTAAGTACCTAAAATAAAATGTCTATATTTGTTAGGTGGAGTAAATAAAAGCCCAAATTTAAAATATACATATAGGAAAAGGATAGAGACGGGAGACACAGAATGCTCACAATGAACTCTTCATTATACACGTCTAGGTTCTCTTCTCAGATGACTATGTTGTTGATTGCCAGAGCCACCTCTGGAATTCTTTGGCTCTTGGCTCTGGTCTGAATCTGAACTCTCAGAGACAAAATGCTATTGGTTCAACAAATGAAAACCATGAAACCACAAGAAAAAGTGGTGAGAAAGAAAAGCCTTCATTTAAATATTTAGGTATTATCCTAAATATGGCAAAAATTTAAGAAATTATAAATCCTGTATATTTAAAGAAACTGTGATGATCTATTTTTTTTTTCATGAAGTCCTATCAATTCCTGTTACACTTTAATTAAGCCAGGTTACTTCAGCATTCTTCCGAAGACTGGTGTCTGCCTATATGAAGCTTACATGCCCAAGGGTAGAGACACATAGAAAATCAATAATAAGTTATTAGGTGAAAGGTGGAGATGAGGGAAGAAAAGGAATAAAGGAATCAGAACGCCTGGTCCAATCCTATCTAATAAAAGAGCAATATGCAAATTAACCACCACTCCATGACACCCACAAGCCACACCCACCAGCCAATCAGGAGTGAGCATGCAAATTAACCCCAACCAAGATGGCTATGGCCACGGAGCTAGCAGGAGGGAGGATTGGGTTTCCCAGGTGATGGAGGAAGCCAAGCTTTCCACATACCCTGGCAGGCCAGGGCCTCCACTTAAGGCTACAAAGTTTCAATTATAGAAGATAAATAAATCCCAACACAAGTGGCTGCAGCCACAGAGCAAGCAGAAGGCCTGGCTCTGCTCCAGGCTACAAAATTTCAATTATAGAAGATAAATAAATCCCAGATACCAGGGCCTCCACTTGGGTCACTGGGGGGTGGGGGTGGCTGGCCTGCAAACCATCACAGGCCCCTTGACCAGGCCGCCCCATGCCATAAAGGAACCCCCACCCTGATCTGGAACACCCTTCAAGGCAAATCAGCTGGCCCCCAGCTATGTACCAGGGCTCTATCCTATCTAATAAAAGAGTAATGTGCAGATTGATCATCACTCCAGTGTACAAGATGGCTTCCTCCATGTGGTCAAAGATTCTTCCCCCATGTGGACACAAGATGGCCACCACAAGATGGCCAGCAAGAGAGGGCATTTGAGAGGGACCAGGCCTGCAAGGGAGGGCAGTTGTGGGCGATCAGGCCACCAGGGGAGGACAGTTGGGAGGGACTAGGCTTGCAATGGAGAGCAGTTAGGGGTTACCAGGCCAGTAGAAAAGGGAAATTGGGGGTGACTGGGCCTGCAGGGAAGGGCAGTTGGGATGGACCCAGGCCTACAGGGGAGAGCAGTTGGGGAAGACTAGCCCTGCAGGGGAGGGCAGTTAGGGATGACCAGGCCTGCTCGGGAGGGTAGTTAGACATCAATCAGGCTGACAGGGGAATGGTTAGAGGGTAATCAGGCTGGCAGGCAGAAGTGGTTAGGGGCAATCAGGAAGGCAGGCAGGCCAACAGTTGGGAGCCAATAGTCCTGGATTGTGAGATGGATGTCTGACTGCCCGATCCCACCCGAGAGTTGGACATCCCTTGAGGAATTCCAGATTGGAGAGGGTGCAGGTTGGGCTGAGGGACACCACCTCACCCCAACCCACGTGCATGAATTTCGTGCACTGGGCCTCTACTTTTAAACAAGCTGGTCAGGTTAGGTGACTGAAAAAATGACATTTGAATAAAGGGCACAGGCAGTTGTCAGGCAGTATTCCACACAGAGGAAAAAGCCTGTGCACACATACCTGGCCCTGAAACGGCACGAAGGAGATGTGCTGGGACAAGGGGGAAGAGGAAGGTCATAGGACAAAGGGGTGGCAGATCATGCACAGCCTTGTAGCCACTGCACAGACATGACAACACACAGGAGAGTTTGCCGTGATTTACCTTTCTCTTCCTATAAGCAGCTTCCTGTAGTTGCCATCTTATCTCTCTCACTAGCCTGGGGGCTTTGTCAGTTAACCTGCCTTCTTGTGCTTTTCTAAAAAAAATAACTATTTAACTACCAAGGGCAAAGTTATTTTGATATAAAATGTACTTCCCTTTGACTTAGAACTAGGGGTTCCTGTTCTGGATACCCTACTTTAGAGATTCAGCCCTGCTCTGCCCCTCTATTGGTAGCACTTCTCTTCATGGGATGAGAAAGCCAAGAGGTGAGGGTTCTTGCTCACCCAGACTTGTCTCCCTCCTTGACCATACTGCAATGCCCAGGAACTTTCTGCCTAAACAATAGACTCTAATTTCCAGGGCCTGTGCAGCCCCCATTTCCTGGTCCACCCTCCCTAGCCAGGCCAGGCTCCCCAGTGCACAAAACTGTAGGTAAAGGATGGCCTGGGGTAGCTGTTTGCAGGAGGCATAGAACTTGGTCTTTCAGGCTGGGGAAGGGAGCCACAAGCACTGACTCAAGGCCCCCTGAGGTGTGGATGGAGTCAGAGAGGGTGGGACAGTGACTAATTCACACTCCAACCCCAGCCCTACAAGTGTCCAGTAGACTAGCTATCAAAGCCTTTCACCTAGAATATTAAAACTCTCCTGCCAAAAGTAAGAGGGAAAACTCCTTCACCTTATTCCAACTGCAACAGGAGCTGTTTTCCCCTGCGGTCCTCCTGTCCTTACTCCCCTGGCTTATTCACATTATCAGAATGGATTTCCAGATCAGGGGTTGATGTGGAGCACACTCCCCAAGGGTCTCCTGGTTTCTATGAGATAAGAGTCCCCGATCAACTCTGAAGTCCTCTTTTCAGCTACAGGTCATCAGACACATCATGAAAATTGATTCTCATATTCACTCCAACTCAGGCAATAACTGTCTGTCAAAATGGCTTTTTAAAGTGACGAAGCACTTATGAACAATTTTAACTTGTACATAACATTTCAACAGTTAAACAGTCACTTTCTCCATAAGAGTATTTCTTTTTAGATGTGTTTTCAAATCTATTATCCCCTTTTATTATCTTAACATCTCTGTGAAGCAAGAAAGCTGTTGAAGAAACAGAATCCCAGAGAGGATGAAGGATTTGATCATGATCATTCACAAAGGTAATGTTCCTTCTAATTCTAAATCTCAGTCTAGACTGACTCCAATAACCTTTCCAGCACAACATGCAAATCTGGACCACTGCCTGTCTTCTGAACAACCTTCTCTCCACTCAGACATCCTTCAGTCATTTCCAAGTCTCATGGAATATTGCTTTCTTTCTGGATCTGCCATATCAGTGTTACCTACCTTAGAATGAAATCAGTGTAAGAAGGCTTATGTTTTCATGTCTCTTCATTCACTCAAATAGTATTTGTTGAAGGCCATTCTGGTCCAGGAACCATGTCTGGAGAACCTGCAATAGTCAATATCCCTGCTCTGCAGGAGCTTTACTAAAACACACACAAAACAAGGGAGCAACAGAGAGTGCTCTGCCCTGTCCTTTTTCTCTGTACTCGCTGTTCTCATGCTGCCAGCTCAGAAAGCACCTGTGACTTTTCACGTGAGACTTTCTCTGGCTTGCCTGGCCCTCATGCAAGACAGGCCTGAAGTGCAGGGACTTGAGAGCAACAGCAACAGCACTTAGCCAATAACAGATTAGAATTCATGGATAAATGCCCCAGCTTCCTCACCTCTACGTGAGACAACTTTGAAGAATGCTCTTCTACATTGTCACACAGGTACCCCAGTGGCAATGAGCTCCAATAGTCCACAATGGTCACCTGCTCATTTTAGTCTCTTACATTGGCTTCCATTGTCTCCCATACTTAGTTCCATGCTTCTTCACCTGTACCTCCTGGGACAACCTCCCAGAAAAATGTGTAAACTCAAATTCTTATCTGGGGGCACTTCCAATAGTGATAAATACTATGAGGAAAATAAGTCTGTGTAATGTGAAACAGACTGAGGGAAGAGGGTGTTAGGTTAGGTGTTAATGGGAGACTAGAGAATGAGATGATGCTTGAGCTGAGGTGATAGTTGAACTGAGACACAAATGACAAGAACCTGGGGGATCTGCGAGGTAGGTCAGCACTCTAAGGAGAGAGAACAGGAGGTGGGAAGGCCTGGAGGCTGAACAAAGTTGGAGTGTTTGGAGAACACCTCAGGCCAGAGTGGCTGGATCAGATGAGGTCAGAGACAGCAAGAGCTGGTCCCAGAACCTTTTCTGATTTCACTCTACACAAAGTGGGAAGCTGGTGGACAGCAAAGCCACATGGTAGAGTGATTCCCATCCACTTTTTTGAAAGGACAGCCAAGCCACATGGTGGAGTGATCCCATCCACTTTTTTGAAAGGTCATCTGGCTCCTGTTAGATTTTGTGCCCTCCATACCAACGCCACACAGTGCATATGACCAACTCCCTGAGATGGTTGTTAGACCACATATGAACTGTACATTTATCTTCAAGGCAGGGAGGGGAATAGCAATTTAAGAACTAGCCTATGGTTAGCAGAGGACTTCCAAAATCTCTAGCCGCACACTACCCACATCAATAATGTGTTCATTGAGCTCTTTGTGAAGAAAGTCACGCGAATGGTATAACTGGGACATTATCACACCCAAATCTGTGTCAGGTAGCAGTGTGTGTAAGAGTTCTGCATCTCATACATAAAAGTTTAGAATATTTAATCACTTTCCTGATAAGTCCTTTTGAATTAAAAAGGAAAAAAAAAGTATTTTGCTAATCTGAATGAAGGTCAATATATCTGACCATCTGGACCCTGATTTCAAAAGACCACTGCTTTTAAGTGCTTCCTGCTCTTAATGGTGCTGTACTAATGCATATTCCTTCTGATAGCAACTGCTTTGCCATTTTGTTATTTAATGCAGATGCTATAGAAGCAAAGGCTAGTATCTTGTACCTTTTAGGGCAAAAAGATGAGGCCAGTTAGACTGATGTTTGACAAAAAAAAATCAGAATTAATTAGTTTCTCCTCTCTGAAATGGTCCTTTGTCAGAGGAAAGGGGGGTAGAGGTGGTAGGGTCAGATACTATTTTAGCTCAGCTAATGCTGCCAAGAGCAGAATATCAGATGAAATTCAGAGGATTTTATTTAAAAATCACTGCTTTAAGCTCAAACATCTTGATGCCTATCCATATGGTGCCTGCTGGTCCATCATACTGTCCTCAAAGACTGATGCCATTTTCCCCTCTGTTCCCAGGAACTATTTGCTGGGAGGCAAATTATTTGGGGGCAAAACTTGTTGCTAAATTCCTTAATCTATGTGTTTATGGAAATAAGTATATGGGGGAAAACTCTCAAAATTAAACAAAAGAAAGCAATTTTCTACCTGTTTTAAAGGGAGTTTTTTTTTTAAGAATGAAAAATAGAACCTTTATTCATTTCTAATTCTGGATATTTATAGAACATTTTGTATCACAGAAGAGTCACTTCTTGATTAAAATATTTTGCAATTTGGGTTCTCATAGCAATTTCCTTTGTAACTTCAGTGTGATGTCATTACATAACTATGGGAAGTCACGTACACCTAAAATCTCAGTAGTGGTTGTGTTTTGCTAGAGAGTTGAGATTCTAATCAGCACAGTAACAAGAAAAGTCTTCTGTGAACCCTACTGTATTCAAAGTCATTGTTAGGAGACAGAGGTAATGCTTTTTTTTAAAAATATATTTTATTGATTTTTTTACAGAGAGGAAGAAAGAGGGACAGAAAGCTAGAAACATCGATGAGAGAGAGACATCGATCAGCTGCTTCTTGCACACCTCCTACTGGGTATGTGCCCGCAACCAAGGTACATGCCCTTGACCAGAATCGAACCCAGGACCCTTTAGTCCGCAGGCAGATGCTCTATCCACTGAGCCAAACGGGTTTCGGCCAGAGGTAATGCTTTTTAATTGATTCTGACTTCATAATAACAAAACAGAAAGTTTAATTCTGATTTTTTAACTTTTGTTTCTGTTTTATTGCATCACTTATTTTCATTCTCAGAGTAATTATCAATGTTGCAAATATTTATGTAAATAATTATTCAAGCTTATCAAGTCTGTGGAATAAATTCCAGTAAAGTCACTTGTTTTAATTTACATATGTGAATAAGTAAATACATATATTGAGCTACAATTTCTACATTATAAATTTGCATAGGTATATTATGAACAATATGTGAGATTTATTCATTCCATTATTCATTTAACAAATTGTTATGGGGCGCCTATTCTGTACCAGGCATTGCTCTTGGTCCTAAAAAGCAGCAGTGAACAGAAAACCCTTCACTTGTTGGAATTTACATTCTAGTGAGGAAAGACAAACCAATAAAAAAAGCCAGGCATATGTATGTTTATTCTAGAAGCTATAAATGATCAGGGGGAAAAAAGTTTAGATGACAAACAGGGATGGCCATGGAAGTGGAATAGGTATTTTAAATAAAGGGTCCTGGTAGCTTCACTGATGAGGTAACATTTGATCAGAAACCTAAAAGGATCCAGGAGGAACATTACAGGCTAAAATAATGGCAAATGAAAAGCTCTAAAATATAAGGAACATGAAGTAAAGTGTGGCTGATGCTCAATATGCAAGAGGAAAAATAGCAGGAGATGAAGACAGAAATATGACAGTAAGCAGAGTCCTGAGGCAAATTATGTGGGGCCCTGCAGGTGGTTATACAGAACTATCAAGTGTCTTCTATAAACCAGATACTGAGGTTATAGCAGTGAATAAGACAGCTAAGATCCCTGCTGTAGAGAGTTTACTTCTAGGAGAAAGAGAGAGAGAGAGTTCATTGGTTAATTGGGCCCTGTTTCCGCCTACTAAGCACTTACCAATAGTTTTTTTTCATTCTCATGGCTTTGTCTCACTCCCTTAGAGGATATTTTCTTCATAAGCACTGAGTTCATGATGGCTGAAATTTTCAAACAGCAGTTTTACTTCATAAGAACATTTACTGAGTAAAACTGCTGTTTGAAACTTTGACCTCGGTCCACCCCTGCTTGCTTAAACAAAAAAAGAATTATTGCTCTAGTTCCTAGCTTGTGACCTTGAAGACTAAAACCAGAGGAGTAACAGTCTGGCGCCAATTATGTAGATAAGACACTTGTTTTTACAAAGATAGGACCACATTCCCATGTTTAGCAGAAAATATAGTTAGAAGATAAAGAGCAAGAAATAGGGTCATTCATAACCTTTTGGCACCCTTTCCCCAGATGCGGCCTTGAGGGCTGTTTGTCAAACACAGGGCAATAATATTTATGGTTCAGTCCCCTTTAAAAGGCCTGCCTGCACGCAGGGCAGCGCAGCCGTGGGTGTTTGCATGGTGCCCCCGAGACCGTCCTGGCCAGTATTCAATAAATCCTTGCCTGCTTATTACCAACTTAATCGCCTCCGTGGTCGTTTGCAACTGGTCGTGGAAGTCACCCCACAACATTTGGAGGCCCCAGCGACATTACCGAGATTACCGGGGTAGAGAGAGGTACCCTCGTTCTCGGGCTGGAGGCTCTCCTTCCTTTCCAGGTAAAAGCCAGAGGTGAAAGCCACAAGGATTTATTGAAAGCCGGAAGACCGGTCCTGGTGTCTGGAGGTAAGGCGCCTAGGTTGAGATCCCACGGGTAGAGTCTGACAGAGGGCTGGACGCAGCATAACCTCCAGACTCTGACCGGGGACACGACGGGGTCCTCGGTCCTGGTTCAGGTGTGTGAGTGTGAGATTCCTGGAGAGGGAGAGAGGTACCCTTGTTCTCAGGCTGGAGGCTCTCTCTCTCTCCCAGAAAGCTCTTGGTAGTGTCCGGACTGTTTGTCTTGTGTTTGTTGTAGTTAGGTCAGGACTTTTTGTTTGGTGTTGTCATAATTGGGCCCAGTGTGTATCATTTGTTAAGTTTTAATTTATCAAAGGTTTGTCAATTTATTGCCGGTTTGTTGAAATCCTCTTAGAGAACATTAGGTGGTTCATCCCTTCCTGTTTGGCCTTTGACTGGATTACTGATCTTTTTATCCAGGTTCCTTACAGCATTTCACCTCTTTTAACCTTGTATGTGTAACCTGCCCCTCCCTGACTAAGCGCTCTCTTTTTCCCAGGTCAGCGCAGAATTACAGGATGCCTTTCCCTTTCCCCTCAGAGTCCTTGGCGGACTCCGGGAGCAGTTTTAACTTTTTTTTCCTCTCAAACTGGTCCTGCCTGTGAGGACAGCGGCAGCAGCGGTGTTTGCAAGCCCTCCCTCGCCTCTTCTACTCCCGCCCTCATTATAGGAGGCAGAACGGGCTCCTCCTAACTCCGGAGAAACTCCCTTGGTTGTAGGATAGGGCATTTATCTGTTTGCTGTGCCTATTAACTTTTTTCCTTTGTCCAACATGAATGCCATTTCTGTTTTGCTGAAACAAGGGCTGAGAGTCCTGTCTGGGATGTGGGAAAGGGAGGCCCCCACATCTGTTCCTGTTAGGCCCCCGTCAGGGGACTTGGGCAGTGTTCCTGTTACCTGCTCAGATCCCAAGACTGTAAGAGTACTTGTTCACTGAAAGGGTGTAAATACAGATGTTTCTTTGATATTTTGTTTATCTGCCTAGGTATAATTATTTCTTCATATAAATATAGAAGTCTGTAAGAAAAAAGTAAAAAAGGAAAGGAAACATTTGGTTTATTTAAGGCTGAGTGCTCTGACGGATAGCAAACCACCCCGAGTGGCCACTGGGATTCCCAGGGTTGCTTGCTCTTTGTCAGAGAAAAACCAGGCCAGCGAAATTTCTGTCTATATTTATTAATTTGATAGAGTTGTGACAACTGTGGTCCGAGGAAGTTTTAAGCAGGGATCAAATTCTGGAGTTGACTGTTTGCAAAAAGGAAGCCAGAGGTGTGGGGCAATTTGCAGCCAGCTTGTAACTAACGAGCCATTATCTTGTCTACCCAGGGACATTAGAGCAAATGGTTAGAAACTTCCCTGGGGAGGGAATGCAGAGAGGGAGGGAAAAGGGGTAAAAGAAAAAGGAACAAAGTAAAAAAGGGCAGTTTTACCCCCTGGGCAGCGAGGCTGGCAGTCTCAGAGCTTGGCGAGATGGGGTTGCCTGGTGCTTCTCATGAGTTCTAGGAGGGCCACAACAGGGATCCCTGGCACATTTCAATTTTTTATGATCTGTAAAATGGTATTGAAAATGCCTATCATGCCTTGCTGTGAGGGTCAAGGTAAATCTTTACAGAAAGCACTGTGAGCAGAATGAACTGGTTTATATGGGTCCTAGTTATGTTGCTGTTGGATAGGACAAGGACCTCAATATATGGCAATTATGGATGTTATTACTAAACATTATTCTGGTTAAATGTTAAAATGTAGCACAGTATTTTGCAGATCAGCTGTAAAAGGCATGAACTTACAGGAGTGTGGGGGAACTCAATAAATATAGCCAAACTTCAGAGAATAAATCAACACGCAATTGACGAAATAATACATCTAAACAATGGTTCAGCCTCCCTTGGGGAGAGCAGCTTTAGAAATAAAGTCCTTGTCTTGCTGCAAGTAAGCAAAACTACCTAGAGTAGTACTGTTACAGGATTCAGGGCAGAAGGAAAAAAAATGTTTTATAGGCCACTTATTCCTTTTTGTATATAACAACTCTTAAATTATTAGTTTTAAAGTCAGTACTTTTTAATAGAAACACTCAAGCAGAGGGGCTCTTGGGAGAGGTCAGGAAGTCTGATTACAGTGTATGGGTCACCGGTTCCTCCCCCCATGCCACCTTTGTTGGCAGGAGACCAGTGCTGTTTCCAGTGGGAACAGAGGGGGAAGGACTGCAGTCTTCCTCGGTGTGAGCACCTCCATTCACCACCTGGGACTCGAGCCGTGCTCCCTGCCTCTGCCCAACCTGCACCGAACCCCCTCTAGGAGTTGTTTTGAGTAGCTGGATGTGGCGGCTGCAAGGAGAGAAATTCCCTTGTGACCCCCTGTGCCCCAATGAGACCCAAGAACCCACTCCTTGGACACTTTTCACTGTGTTCTGTTAGGGCACTTGAAGGCAACAGCTAGAGATTCCCCTTTCCAGGCTCATTTAAAACTGAAATCTTTATCTCTAGGAAAAATATGACAATTTGAAATGCAAGTGGCAGAGAGTTCCCTCAGCCCTCTGCCTTTTCTAAATAATAGAAGGTTTGAGGCATGGTTATGCATTTTTGAAGGACATAGAAAGAAGATTTAAAGGCTAATTTAAAATTGTGAAGGTTAGTGTATGTGATGAGAAAGGGGACAGAATATGGAAAGAAAAGGTAGAAAGCAGTTAGGAAAGAATCAGTATATTTACTGTAAAAAAGCAGGGGCATTAGAAGAGAGAACATCCTGGCAAGTTAGCTAGGGAAGCAAAAGGAGAGACTCAGACCCCAAGAGTCTTAAACTTAGAGGAAGAGGACTGACAGGGCTGGGGCTCCTTTCCACTTAATCCCCAGGAGCTCAGGGTAATCTTACAAGTAGAGGGCAGGTCTGTTGGTCTCCTGGTGGACACTGGGCAGCCTCTTCAGTCTCGACAGAGCCGATGGAACCGGTAACCTCTAAGGAGACATCAGTCCAGGAAGCCAATGGACAAATTGCCTGTTTTCCTTGGATATCAAAAAGGACTGTGGACCTCGGAAGGAACATGGTAACACGTTCATTTTTAGTCATGCTAGAATGCCTGTACACCTGACTTGGACACCACCATATCCTTTGAGGGAGACAGAGCACATCCCACCGTGGGTCCAAGGACCCCAGGTCCGGTTACATCCTCCCCTGCCTGTGCTCTTTTAAACTGTCTTCTTTCAGAGGAACATCTCTTACAGAAAATGGAAAAAGCAGTGCTGGAGGAAGAGCATAAGCCCTTCACCTACTTGAAGGAATTACAGTGTCTCTATCCCATAGTCTGGGCAGAAAACAACCCCTCTGGGTTGGCAAGTCATCAAGCTCCTGTAATAGTCAATTGCAAGCCACCATCACTCCAGCTCAGCCACTGAGCTGGACTGAAGTGAAACAATGGGCACTTAAGGAGCTAAAGAAGGCTCTCGTCTCAGCGCCTGCCCTAGCCTTGCCAGCCATTACCACAACCTTCCACCTCTACTTAAGGGGCATTGCCAAAGGGGTTCTCACTCAGACTCTAGGTCCCTGGAAGAGACCTATTGCCTATCTGTCTAAGAGACTAGGCCCTGTGGCAGCAGAGTGGCCAGCGTGCCTCTGGGCTGTGGCCACCACAGCATTGCTGGTAAAGGAGGCAGATAAGCTGACTCTGGGCCAGGAACTAGCCTTGACAACAGCCCCTACTGTGGAGGCCCTCCTTCAAGGTGCTATGGAGAAATGGACATAAAACACCAGGATCGCCCAGTGCCAAGCTCTTCTCCTAGACCAGCCCCTCATCCGGTTCCATAAGACACTGGCCATCAACCCTGCCTGCCTGCTCCAGATGATGATGATCTGGAGGAACCCATTCATGACTGCATAGAGGTAACAGACCTGACAGATGCCCCGCTATCATCAACAGACAAGGTACTGTTCACGGACGGGAGCAGTTATGTTCAGGATGGGATCTGATATGCAGGAGCAGCGGTAGTCACCCTAGACCACACCATTTGGGCACAGTCTCTGAACAAGGGGACATAATGCCATCCCCCAAGAAAAAGGGTTACCAACTTAAGCCAGAAAGGACATTAATAATAAGGAAGAGATTTAAGCCTTATTGGAAGTCATCTAGCTCCCAAGAGCAATTGCAATAGTGCACTGCAAAGGATATCAGAAAGGGGAGACAATTAAAACCAGAGAAAGTAGAGCTGCAGATCAAACTGCCTAGGAAGCCACCCAAAAACCAGTGGGGCCTTTATAAATTTTAGTAAACCTGCTGGACCCCAGACCTACCCCAGACCCCCTCTACACCAAACAAGAGGAGGAGATGGCAGAACAGAAGCAAGCCACCAAAGGACCAGATGGTTGGTGGACCAGACTGTTGGTCCTAGAGGCTCTAGGTTGGACGTTGGTCTCCAAGTGACACCAGCAGAGCATCAGGCTACCACCTAGAGGTCACCCAGACTTCTGAACTTCTGCGAGGCAGGTGCTAGATACCAAGCTTAGAAAAGATAATTAAAAGTATAGTCACCAGAAGTACTGTCTGTGCACAGGTAAAATGCTAAGCAAGGTAAGAGGGTACCCCTGAGAATTCAGGCCCCAAGGATGTTCCCCAGGAGAGCATTAGAAGGTATATTTCACAGAGATTAAGCCACCAGCGTCAGGGAATAAATACCTGCTAGTTCTTATAGACACCTTCTTGGGATAGGTTAAACTATACCCCACTAGGACAGAAACTACCTCTAGAATAATTAAGAAATTACTCCAAGAGATTATACCTCGATTAGGGCTGCCAGTAGTCATAGGATCAGATAACAGCCCCACCTTTATAGCCAAGGTATCTCAAAGTATAGCTCAAGCCTTAGGCACAATTGGAAACTCCATTGTGCATACCAGCCACAGAGATCAGGACAGGCAGGAGCAGGGCTCTAAAAAGGAGTTTAACTAAATTTATCCTAGAAACCAGTGAAAACTGGACCAACCTCCTGTCTTTGCCCTCTTATGGGCCAGGTGTGTCCCCTACCAGGAGGGGTTCCTCTTTTTGAGGTCATATATAGTAGACCTCTCCTCAACCATCCGAGGGTCAGAAGAAACTAAAAGCTGGAATTCATAACCATTCCTTGCTCAAGTCCTCACAGGTTCTGCAGTACACCCAGAGAGCTACCCATAAGCTGGTTTGAAATGCATCGCCAGTGCCCACCGCGGACCCTGTATATCCCTTCCAGCCCAGGGACACAGCGTGGGTAAAGAAGTTCACTGCCCAAGGACTCACCCCAACCTGAAAGGGATACTCAGCTGTTATCCTGAGCACGCCCACGGCGTCCAGACTGGCTACACCACCCCCAGCTCCTGCAGCAGGAAACAGCCTGGATCCTGGCAACCAGCAGCCTCACCTGTGAGATCCCTAGCCTGGGCTCCACGCAGGCCAGGAGGAGACTCAACGCCTGCAGGGGGGAACTGGACTTCAGTGGGGACAGTACTAATGGGGACTGTGGGTCGAAGGGTTTTGGTAATTGTAAGAACATTTTTACTAACCAGTGAGAAAGTCCAAGACCACGTAGGGCTAGATATACTAGAGGACAAGAGAGCAGAAACAGAACAGAGAATACTCTTAAAGAAATAGGATATATAAGTAGAAAACTAATTATGCCAAGCAGACAATTTAGAAAAAATAATATAGTCAAGCTACTTAACGTTAGGAGGCAGTAAAACTGATGGTCTTATATACTCAGTATTCCCAACTAGTAGATACTAGAAATGAATCTAGGATTTAGATTCATTCCAAAAAACCAGTGGGGAATGAAATAAGGTCATAAGAACATTCACTGAGTAAAACTGCTGTTTGAAACTTTGACCTCAGTCCACCCCTGCTTGCTTAAACAAAAAAAAAAGAATTATTCCTAGCTTGTGACCTTGAAGAGTAAAACCAGAGGAGTAACAGTCTGGCTCCAATTATGTAGATAAGACACTTGTTTTTACAAAGATAGGACCACATTCCCAAGTTTAGCAGAAAATATAGTTAGAAGATAAAGAGCAAGAAATAAGGTCATTCATAACCTTTTGGCACCCTTTCCCCCAGATGCGGCCTTGAGGGCTGTTTGTCAAACACAGGGCAATAACATTTATGGTTCAGACCCCTTTAAAAGGCCTGCCTGCACGCAGGGCAGTGCGGCCGTGGGTGTGTTTGCATGGTGCCCCCGCGACCGTCCTGGCCAGTATTCAATAAATCCTTGCCTGCTTATTACCAACTTAATCGCCTCCGTGGTCGTTTGCAACTGGTCGTGGAAGTCACCCCACAACAATGGCCTGCCTTTTCACCTTTTCTCTCTTTATCTCCTTTTATCTATGAGTCATCCTAGGTAAAAGCTACTGATTTCCATTGAAACTAGGGCTCAGAACTGTTGGACATTGAAATTGGGACTCAAACATTTTTTGTTCTTATATGTTTATTTCTAGTCTGCAGAGGCAAGATTTTTTAAAGAAAAGAAATGGGGGGGGGAATAGATAAAATGGCAAAGAAGCATTGAACAGATTGTTAAACTACAATGGGAAGGCAGGGGAGGTTGGGGAGTGCTGTAAGAGATCAACTGAAGGACTTTTATGCATGCATATAAGTATAACCAATGGATACAAGACACTTGGTGGGGGGGGACAGATGAAGGCATGTACTAGAGGGTAGGGGAGGCCAGGGGGAGGTCAATGGGGGAAAAGAAGGAGACATATGTACTACTATTTGTAATACTTTAAACAATAAAAAAAAATAATTATAACAAAAGAAGTGTGAGAGAAGAAAGAAAAATAAAATGTATATGAAAATCTTATATATAAAAAAAAAGCTACTGATTTTCTGTTGGATAACAGAGGTAAAGAAGTGGGGGGTTGGTTGAAGCCAGGCTGATCTTTAGAACTCCCAAGAGCAACAAACACTCCAACCCTTCCCCTGTGCTTCCAAGCTAGGACTCAGTGGCTTAATCTGTACACAATGACAGAGGTTCATTAATTAACTGCTTCTGCCATGGTTGCCTCTAGCAACTGGCTTTGGCTCACAACTAAATCCCAACTAGAAATATTTATTGACAATTTTGTTAACTTATACTAGAAGAGTAATTTGATAAGAATTTAAAGTAGGAAATTAACTGGTTGTAAGAGAAATATTTTTCTTGATTGAAATCTCTAGATCCCCATCTTCTAATGGTAGTTATGTCCTCATTACTCAAGGTCACAATAAGAAAGCCCCTGGTTACATGCTGTTCTATCAAATTAAAGAAACAAACATCCAGTGGCCTTTAAACCAATCAAAAGCCTCCCCTCACAGGGCCCTGGAACAGAAATGTGAACATCGGTATGAACTAAAGCAAGGGATCTGGAGTGAAATGACAAAGCATATATAACTCACACTGGCCAGCTTTGGCCACCACAGCCATTTCCTGATGTGTTCCCTGCCCCCTCCCCTCAGTCAGCCTCCACCCCCTCCCTTAGGAAATCTCTCTGGGCTACTATGGAAACAGTTTATTCCTTGGTCAGCCATTAATTTCTCTGTAGATAAAAGGAACAACATTTTCATCTCAGATTAGATTCTGTCCATTAAACCCTCATCTCACTTTCCAACCTGCCAAATTTTCATCAGTAGAAATCTGAGATTCAGACACCATAACCCATTAAGCACAACATCATGATATTTACAATTTTGTTTTACAAAATCCTCCATAGAGAATCTATTTCACATATATTAGCCTATAAACTTTAGATATAAATAGATGTTTTCTAAAGCATTTTGAATTTATTATTATTGGCTTAACATTTCACAGACAAACTATTTCCATTTTGCAGAATATCCTTAATCAGAGGCAATACACAAAGACTGGAGAATTCAAGTTCTTCTTTGATTTTTAAATAATAACTACTTAAAGTTGCCACTTGTTAGTTTTCTTTTTATTTTAATTAGTGAGGGAGGGAAATATACATGATGATTTGGGAGCATATAGTTTAAAAGGCTTAAAGTAGAAGATTTGGGTGACCAAATTGTATTATGCCAAAAACATTTGGAAAAGCCTGGACCCTTTGGGGGAAATAGGGCAGCCCCCTAGTCCATTGGGTTTCCTTGTGTGACTTCTCTGATCACAGGAGGCTGGTCATAGAGGGTGTATTATATAATTTTAGGGTACAGCTGGGCAACACCAAGCCTTCTTTCTCAGTCAGCCCTTGGACTTCTGCATCACCAGCCAAAGAAGTGGGCCAGGGAATGCATGCAGGATGGATTATGCCTTCTGATCGCAGAAGTGTGAAAGCCCCCCTTCCCCATGAGGGAAACAGGAAAGGCAGAAAAAAATCGAGTTCTGGCCCTGAAGCTGGGTTGAGGTGAAGAGCTGGGAAAATCCACACAAGCTTAGAAAACCTGATCCAAATAAAGAAGGGCTTTTCCATGGGAAGAAGCTGCTTTAGCAGTTTTACAAATAATCTCCCAGCCTCAGGAAATGAAAGCAGGGCTGTCTTCTGAGAAAAGGTATATGAGGGTTTAAATATTTGGGACTTTCATTCTAATGTAGAAGTTAATCATGTCAAAGATTAAAAAATTATTCAGCTACAATTTCTCACATCTCCTGATCAGACTGCTCTTCAATGTGATTAACACTGTAATAACAATAAAAATGTTTTATTTAGTGGATAATTGTACAAACTGGTGTCTACCATTTTCAAATGTCTCCTTTTATTACCCTTGTTCAAGAAAGTCTTAATATTTAAGTGATTTACTGATCACTTAAAAAGCCAACCTCACCATTAGGAGGTACATTCACTATACATAGCTTAATTTTATAGTACATTATTTCTTTATAAACAGACACATTACTGTAGAACATTAATTAAGCCTTTTCCTCATTATGCATTACATTTTGAGGACAGCAGTGTTACCAAGTGTTGGACTGATTGATGTGCCTGTGACTCCATTTCTTGGCTCACAAGGAAGCACATTTTCCATGAAGTGGTGCTACTGGGACTCCAGGATTAAGCAACAGACAGCTCTGATTTGTGAAAGATGCATTTAATGAATAATGCATGGCAGATGCACTTCACCAACCCAATTTGCTGAACTATTTAGCATCAATAACCTAGCTATAATAGAAACAGAAGGCCTTTTAGAGCTAGGTTATAACAATACTTTTATTAAAATGATATCACTCCAATCATGTGCATCACCTTTGCATTTAGTAGAAACTAGTGTTTAGATCAGTATACAAGCAAAACTTTTGCAGTCACTGTTTGTTTTTTTGTAAGCTGTCACTCAGAAATATTTTGGCACATGGGTACTGTGCCAGGATCAGCAATTGGGGAAAGATTTGAGGAAATACATAGCAAGGTCTTCTCCCTACAAATCACATAGTATTAAAAAGCCAACTCTGGTTTCAGACAAACCTTCTGGTTAAAAAAATAATTCTAGTGGGGAGCACAAAACCACAAGCAAATTTCTTATTTGATTTGTGACTGGATCACAAGTGGAATAATAGATTTTCTAACATTAATGGAGAAGGGCAAGAGTAGTGCCAAGAAACTAATTTTTAGTAAATCATTTTGTATTTCCCTGTTCATTCCTAGTCTCAAAAATCAAGAAGTAAAAACAAAGTTCCATGGTCTGATACCTGAAAAACCATGAAAAGGCTGTGTGCAAGGTATCCAGTTACCATTATTTAAATGCAAATTTATCATTTGGTTCCTTCTTGCTGATAAGATTAAGAAAGGTACAATTGTGTCAACTTTCCCATGACTAATAGCACATGTAAAGAACAGGACTAAATTTGACAATAGGGTTTTACTGTTGCATAAGCAGCATTTATTTAGTAAACAGAGGTGAGTTCAACATTAAATATTAATCCTATATAATAAAAGGCTAATATGCAAATCAACCAAACAGTGAAACAACCAGTTGCTATGATGTACACTGACCACCAGGGAGCAGCTTCTGCATTGAGCACCTGCCCCTGGTGGACAGTGCACTCCCATAGGGGGAGTGCTGCTCAGTCAAAAGCCAGGCTCACTACTGGCAAGCACAGCGGTGGTGGCGGGAGCCTCCCCAGCCTCTGTGGCAGTGCTAAGGATGTCCATAGGGAGTGGACCTAAGCCATCAGTTAGACAGCCCCCAAGGGCTCCTAGACTACAAGAGGGTGCAGGCCGGGCTGAGGGACTCCCCCCCTCACCCCCCAGTGCATGAATTTTGTGCACCAGGCCTCTAACAGTTATATAAAAGCTAAAGTAAATTTACTAGGACTGAAGACTAGTCTGGAGCTCGTGTTCCATACAGAATAACTTAAACCATCTTCTAAAAGGAATACACTAAAATCCCCCAAAGCCAGCCTTGTTGTATCCCTAGAAACCTTGAAATCCAAGGACATCTTTGAAGCCTAGGAGTTGGCCAAGATTGATCTTTGGGACCACAACCTCACCCATTTGTAAAGCATCTCAAACAAATGTCAGATCAAATGTGAAAAGAAAGCTCTGCTTCCCTATGTGGCTTAACCACTTATTCATATGTGAACAATTAGGGCCTTGGAGACAGTCATTATCAATAAAAGAAATCAGGCTTCTGTGAGAAGGGAACTGATTATTGTTGAGTGGCTTCTACATCCAGGCTTTGTGCTAAGTGATCCACAGACAATGAGTAATTGTTAGAAAATATGAATATTAAAATTGACAAAATAAAATGAAGGCAAAGTGAATAGAAGAACCAAAGTATATCTTTGTGTGATGTAGCTTTGGGAGAAAGATAAACAGAAGCAAAATAAGACAAAAGAAGGGCTACATTCTTATCTGTCTTGGAGAGGTGCTGGATGAGTAGGTTGACAAGTTCTGTTGGATCCTGGCATGGAACAGCAGAAAGTCATATATCTCTGTGTACTGAGGAAGAGCACAGAGAAACAGTCCACAGGCATGTTTCTCCTTAGCATCTCAGACATAAGTGGGTTTGTAAAAATGTCCCAAAACTTTTCCTAAGTCAAGCATCCAAATTGTTGTGCATTCATAGGAAAAGCAGGACTCTTGCTTAGGAGTGAAGACATATATTATCTCAATGTGTCTTGCATTTCATAGGAGATGAAACTAAGTTAAAAAATATAAATTTTTCATGTCATAGCCCGCCTTGTGTATTAGGTCTGGTTGACCCCCAAAGCCCTGAAATATCACCTCTCAGATCTGAAAAAGCTGAGCATTTAGGGTAAACATTCAATAGAATCTGAGTACTCTGGCTGAGTCAAAGATTTTCAACTTGCTGTGAATTCATTTCAAATTCCATCTAAAGAAGAAAAAAAAATCTTGCAAAAGTCCCTCTTATTCAATATGTCCTAGAACAACTCATAACTTTCCACTCCCCAAAATATCTGTTCCTACTCCCATGTTTCCTCTCTCAATGAATGGTACCAACACCCACCTATTTCTGCCAGTCAAGGATGTGTAAGTCGTTATGGACATTTCCATCACTCCCCAGACTCACAAACACACACACACACACACACACACACACACACACACACACACACGTGCACACACATCACACCTAGTCTGTCACCAAGACCTGCCAATTTTAGCTCCTAAATATCTGTCAAAACTATGTAATTTCCTCTATACCTGCTGCTACTGTCTAATCCAGCCTATCATCACCTCCCCTGGACATGTGCAGCAGCTTCTCAATACCATCCCTACATCAGCCATAGCCTCACCCAGTCCCTTTCACTTCTGTATATTACAGCCAGAGGATTCTTTCAGAAATGTGAACCTGTGATGACATATCCACTCCACTGCCCCTTTCTCAGTTCTTTTTTTAATAATCTTTATTGTTCAGTTTATTAATTACATCGTTTCCCCTTTTTTATCCCCCTATAGCTCCCTTTAACCATGAACCCATCCCACCTTCCACCCTCACCTCCCTCTCCCCACTGTCCTCTCCCATTGTTGCAAGATTTTTGTCCAGTCTCTTGCTGTACTTCCAACACCCCTTTTCTCCCCAAGAATTTTCAGTCCATTCCCTCTCTATGTCCATGATTCTGTTATATTCACCAATTTATCCTGTTCATCAGACTACCAATTCACTTGATTTTTATGTTCATTTGTTGATAGATGTGTATTTGTTGTTCATGATGTATATTTTTACCTTTTTCTTCTTCCTCTTCTTAAAGAATATCTTTCAGCATTTCATATAATATTGGTTTGGTGGTGATGAACTCCTTTAGCTTTTTCCTTATCTGCAAAGCACTTTATCTGATCTTCAATTGTGAATGATAGCTTTGCTGGATAGAGTAATCTTGGTTGTAGATTCTTGCTATTCATTACTTTGAATATTTCTTGCCACTCCCATCTGGCCTGCATCATTTCTGTTGAGAAATCCGCTGACAATCGTATGGGTGCTCCCTTATAGGTAACTAACTGTTTTTCTCTTGCTGCTTTTAATATTCTTTCTTTATATTTTGCTCTTGGCATTTTAATTATGATGTGTCTTGGTGCGGTACTCTTTAGATTCCTATATTTTGGGGTTCTGTGTACTTCTTGGGCTTTTAAGTCAGTTTCTTTCACCAGGTGGGGGAAGTTTTCAGTGACCTTTTCTTCAAGTAGGTTTTCATTACCTTGCTCTCTCTCTTTTTCTGGCACCCCCATAATTCGGATGTTGGCATGCTTGAGGTTGTCCCAGAGGCCCCTTACACTATCTTCAATTATCTGGATTCTTTTTGTTTCTTGCTTTTTCGGCTGAGGGGATTTTGGTTCTTTGTATTTCAAATCTTTGACTTGGTTCTTGTGGCCCTCTGGACTGCTTTTAGGACTTTGTGTAATATTTTTTATTTCAGTCAGTATATGCTTGATTTCTAGTTGGTCCTTTTTCATATCCATGAGGGTCTCGTTCATATCTTTGTAGGTCTTGTTCATTTCCTTATAGGTCGCATTCATTTCCTTGTAAGTCTCATTCATTTCCTTGTAGGTCTCATTCATTTCCTCGTAGGTCTCATTCATTTCCTCGTAAGTCTTGTTCATTTCCTCGTTGGTCTTGATCATTTCCTCGTAGTTCTCATTAAGTTCATTGGCCTTTTCTAGGAGCCTCTTGAAAAGCCTTATAACCGTGGTTTTGAACTCTATGTCTAGTTGACTTTTTTCCTCCATTTCTTTCGCACCTGATTTATTTCCATGTCTCTGCATGGTGGCTGCTTTATGTGGTAAATGTCCTCTAAGGGACAATGGCTCAGCCTCCCCAGTTACCTGAGGTGGGTACTCTTACTGCAATCCTTTATGGGTTGTACAGTATTTTTTAATTTAAGCCCAGCTTGTTGTTGTTAGCCCTAGGAGGGTTTGACCTCCAGGCCAATTGCCTGCGAAGGGAGACTGTGTTCAGGTTGGATGGGCAGAGTCTCTGAGCTGAGCAGGCAGCGTCAGTGTTAGCTACGTCCTATGCGGTGCACGGGTCTGTGTTGGGTGGTAATGTTTGCAGGCACCTCCAATAGAAAGCCGCTAGTCTCTACCCCTTGCCAGACAACTCTGCCTCTCCCCAAATGAGTCTGCACACCCAAAGTCTTGCCCAGGGTTGTAAAACAAAGCAGTCCAGTGGTCTCCAGGACCAGGGGGGCAAGTCGCCAGGGAGCAAGTCCTGCATCTGTGCTGTCGCACACTTTCGCACGCAAACTGCTTTCCAAGCAACCCAGATTCTCCTCAGACTAGGAGACCTCTGCCGCACCCGGCTTTTAGGGTGCGTACCCCAGACCTCGGACCTCTCCTGGCATGGGGAATCCATGCAGTGGGACGTCTCTGCCCTCCCCGTTGGAGAAATCCAGCCGGGGTTGCTGCTACCAGCCCTACAGCCCACGCATGCGGCCACTGCTCCTAACCTCTGATTCCGCGTGTATCTTCAAGGCTGCACTCCACCGTTCTTCTGAGTCTCAGTGTCCCACCTTTACTTTTTTTGGAGTTTTCACTCAACCAGCTGTCTTGGTGATTCTGGATAATGTTTGTTTTGTTGTCATGTTGTAGTTTTTGAATTGTTGCGCGGGGCAGCACAATAGGTGTTTACCTATGCTGCCATCTTGGTTTCTCTTCCCTTCCTCAGTTCTTAATACATACCAGAAGCTTCCCATCCTATATAATAAGAGAGGAATATGCTAATTATCCGTTATGCCCTGAGGAATAATGACCAACCAGTAATGACAGAATCACAGATCAGCAGGAGGTTGGGGCAGTGAACTGCAAGCAGGGGGTGGAGAGCTACAGGAAGGGGCAGGCAGCAAGCTATGAAAGTGGGGTAGAGAGAGCTACAGAAAAGAGGGGCAGCAGGCAGAGAGCTCCAGGAGGACAGGGCAACAAGCTACAAGCAGCAGAGAGCTACCAGCAGTGGTGGGCAGGTGGCCAGCTGAGGCAAGTGGCAACAAGCTACTTGTGTGCAGATTTGTGCACAGGGCCACTAGTTGTTAATAAGACGAAAACTTTAGCATGATCCTGCATGTACTGACTTTGCTACTTACCTCTCCAGACTCATATCAAATTATTCTCTTTCTCTCTGTGTGTTCCAACCATTTATAGTGTTATCTGTAAAATAGTATAATTTGCAGTTTTCAAACATTCTGTGCTTTTTTTCTTTCTAAGACTTTTACCAGCATATGGAATCCACCCAGAATATTCCTCCCTACTTTTATGGCAGAAATCAGGTTGGTGGACAGGGACAAACCAAACGTGCTCGGCAGTTCAGAAAAGGAGTGTTTAATTGCATCAGTACTAGCTCAGCAGAATTCTCTTCAGAGGCTAACCCTGAACAAAGTGGGACTTGGCCTTTTTTATTTTCCTTGGCTCTTTGTCTCCCATATATGCCGTGCATACCCATTTTAGAGATTCTTTCTATGTTACATGCTAAGCTTTCAGGTATCTGCTACAGTTTGGGGAGGAGGACCATAACCTAAGACAGTAGAAGCTTGACTGGCAGCAGACCGTACTGGAGCAGAAGCACAGGAAACAAATGGGATTACAGAAACTGAGGTATGGTTATAGTGATGCAAGCATGGAAGGGGTTTGCCATATCACCACTCCCAACCAACTTGAAACTCCTATTCAACCTTCAAACCTCAGCTCAAATGGTGAAATCTAGGAGAAGCCTTTCCTAAGTCCCCAGACTAAGACAGGATCTCTTGTTAGATACTCACAGAGCATCCTATGCCTTCTTTGCATGGTACTTAAAAGGTTTATCATTAGAAATCCTATATAATTAAGGGATAATGTGCAAATTGACCATCACTCCAACACACAAGATGGCCACACCCATGTAGTCAAAGATGGCCTCCCCCACGTGGACACAAGATGGCCACCACAAGATGGCCAGGGGAGGGGAAGTTGTGGGTTATCAGGCCAGCAGGGGAGGGCAGATAGGGGCAACCAGGCCTGCAACAAAGGGCAGTTGTGGGGGGACAAAACCTGCAGGGGAGGGGAGTTGGGGGGGGGAACCAGGCCTACAGGGGAAGGCAGTTGGGGGAGACCAGGCCTTTAGGGAAGGACAATTAGGGGCAACCAGGCCAGCAGGGGAGGGCATTTTAGGGGTGACCAGGCTGGCAGGGGAGGGCAATTAGGGGCAATCAGGTAGGCAGGCAGGCAAGTGGCTGGGATCCAGCAGTCCTGGATTGTGAAAGGTATGCCCTCAAGGGGTCCCAGATTAAAAAGGGTGCAGGCTGGGCTGAGGGTCACCCACTCTACCTCGTGCATGAATTTCATGCACTGGGTCTCTAATGTATTATATCATTACTAGAAGCCTGATGCACAAAATTTGTGCAAGGGGCTCAGCCCTCAGAGCCCTTCACAGCCCTGGCTGGTCCTCACAGCCCCTTACAGTCCCAGCCAGCGCCCATAGCCCCTGACAGCCTCATCAGGCCCTTACAGCCTCTCGCAGGCCTGGCTTTGTCCTAAAGGTCGTCCAGATGGTCATTATGCTATTTGGTATAATTAGCATATTAGCTCTTTATTATATAGGATTCCCTCTTCCTCTCCTTCTGTCAGTTGCAAGCTCCCTGAGTGCAGGGCCTGCATTTATCTGCTTCTCTTCTTGGAATCTCTAATACCAAACACAATTCCTGAGACTTACTGGGTTCTTAGTAAATATTAGTAATGTCAGAAGAAAATATTAAAGGAAAGGAAGGAAGCAGGAAGGAAGAAAGATGATGAAGATGACTAATTTGAAGCCTGAATCTCAGGATTGACTTGGGGAATGGGGTGGGTGAGTCAGTCCAGTTGCTAACAGCAGGAAGAGACTGGGTTATGAGAAGCTGCTATGCTCTCCCTGAGAGTCCACCTGCTTGGTCACCTGTGAGGCTGTCCTATGTGAGCCTGAATCTGCTTAATATGATGTCTTCTTAGCCTTTGTCCTACTTTTGTGTCAGGTTAAATCAGAGAGTAGGTAGGAGCTGAAAAAAACTACCTCGCACTGGCTTAGAACCCTGACCATATTTATATAAGCTGTAGCTGTCCAAGAAAGGTCACTGGTGAGGTTAGTGTTGTGTTGCTTTTTCCCACTGAGCTGTTCAGATTAGCATATTCTATATTTCTGTATCATCTGGTTGTTTGTACAGTGTTTCACAACTGCCTTAGAATTTCTCCCAGAGGTTTTCCCTTTCTTCTTGTATTTCATATGAAGTCGGCTGTAAGCTAACCTCATCTAGCTTCACTCCTAACTCCTCCTGAGCTGCTTTCCAGCTTACACCTGTTTCTCTGTGAAGTTGGCTCCCGGTGGTGATTTTAGAAACGCTGACTTGCATAAAGGGCATAACCAGCAGCCGGGCTGCCACATCTGCACCCGTCAGTCCTGTTTCTGTGCTCAAAGGATTCCTGCAGCGCATTAGCTACAGTCCAAAAGCTGAAACCATGTGTTTACCACAGACAGAAAGGAACGTTCTAGGCAAGCTCTGGCTCCTGCTGCCCCTGAGCCCTCAGTCCTGCCCAGTTTAGAGGATCACTTGAAAAGCTACTGCCGGTGGCTCCCTAGCAGTGTGGCTAAGCAGCACAATTTAGAGACTCTCAAAAAGCTCCTGCCACTGGCACAAAGACAATCTTTCTGAGAATCAAAGAGCAAGAGGCTGGAATGATGCTGGCTGTACTCAGGGCTCTCCACTTACCTACTGATTGCAGAACAAATGAGGGCTTAAAAGAGAAGAATGCATGCTGAAAAGTCTATTTGATCCACCCTTTAAAGTAGAAATAAAACATATTCATGTCTAGCAAAGGTGAAGCAGTAGCCCCATTAGATTATAGCCCCAGTTTCCTATACCCATCAGTACAACCTGCAGGTACATTACCAAGAATTAAGAGACCACCTTCGAACTGAATTCCAATTCCAGAAGCCTTGGTTTTAGACAAAACGAAACTGCAGATTCAATGGCTAAAAACAGTGTTTCTCTTGTACTACAGTCTTGAGGAAAAAACACTGGATGGGAGAACACTCAGGTCTGATTTTGGAGGTGCCCCGGCTCAGTTCTGGAGGTGAAGCTACCAGGAGGACATAGACTGAGTAAATATGTTCCCATTCTACATTGGTTTATAGACTAATGCTTATTCCACATGGCCTGAGAAGAAGGACTAACACAAAAAGGACAGAAGCTACAAAGAACAGATTTAAATTCAATATAAATAAGAACTAAGAGGAGCAGAAAGGTGGTGTTAGGATGCCCTCCTAGTGGTTATGAGTTCTCTGTCAGTGAATGCCCACTCACAGGTGACTGAGGAACCTCAGGGCTCTCGAGATCCAGAAAGCTCCATGGGGTGTGAATCCCTGGCATTGCTCCTCACTGGAAGTACATCTGGAGGCAGCACCTTAGCAGGAACCACAATCAGAAAGCAGATCAAATTGTCCAAAGGAGAAGAGAACGAAAATAAACACATCCAAAGGAAACAAACTCAGGGCAAAGAATCCTTATTCAAAGACAAAGGAAAAGAAGCAAAAGCCAAGATATAAAGTGAAGGGGAGAAGCAAAGCTTTGAGGAAGCTCCTGAGGTGACTGGCAGACTGAGACAGCCATCTTGTTTTAGGTTGTTAGGGCCAAGGTTGGGCCATGCCTGGGTAAGTTCTTACTGAGGTATCATGGAGGTATTCAAGCTTTGAGTAAATAGTTGAACTTCATCAGTGTTCAGCTAGAATTGCTGAGTCCCCAAATTACATGTCATATTTTATGTGTATGTACCACTATACTTTTTTTGGGGGAGAGTTGACTACTTTTAACAGATTCTAAACTATTTTAGATAAACTTCGAAGCACCTGTTCGTTCTATCAGCTTGTTTCATATCACATACATGGATACTAGTATTTGGAAATACTTTCTTATTTGGTATTAGATAATCAGAAGTTCAAAGTTGTATCTAGTATTAACTCTTGCTCTCTGGGAGCCTGATAATGAATAAATTGATACATGTTCCTCCTACTAAATGATTACACTGCGGCTGTATTCAGGCATTGGGATGTTCTGAAACCCAGGGAATGAAGACAACTTGACACCAAATATTAAGTCCAGTTGCAGGGAGATTTCACATAGTGTGTGTACTGAGCATTTGCCCTTTTCCTTCTCAAACTGCTTTCCCTCTTTTGACAACTGCCTCAGTTTTTGTTTGGGATCAGCTCCCTCCCATTCTTGAATAATGTGATGTGAGTTGGCTCTTTCTGTGGCTGTGGGTGTGAAGCTACTTCGGTCAGAATCATACTTCCCTGGCCACACGGCTAGGGTTGGCAGGGCACCTAATCCTTTTGAGTCCTGGTGACTCTCAGAGATAATCCTGGGAATACTGGGACAAAGTCTGTTGCTTTTTTCAACCTGGATTTAAATCTCTGAGTTACTGACAGGTACCTCTTAACCATGTGAGGTCCAAAAATAGAGCCAACACTGGAGAAGCATATCCAAAAATGGATAACAGGAATTCAGTTCTTGGTAATGTGATTCAAGCATAAATCAAGGCACACTTGAGGCTAAATTACATCTCATTCATATGTGCCAATAAACCTCCTCTTTTAAACAACACAAGAGAGTTTGAGTTGGGTTTTCTGTCACTTTAACCAAAAGGCTTCTGATTACAATGAAAATGCAAAACTATGGTTTGACAGTTACCATTTAGAGTCCCCATAAAATAAAACTCTATCAATTCAAATGGCTTTTTCTAAGCACACCTAATTGTGAAAGAGTATTTTTACCTGCTTTCTTCTCACTGGTGTCTTTGCTTCCTCTCCCCTCTTCTAAAGTATCTCCAAGATAACACAAATTCCCTCAAAGATCATATTTCCATTTAAAACATGCTCTGACATGCAACCAGCTCTTAAAATCATTTCACAGAAACCTTAACAAGACAAAGTAGCAAAGGGAATGTAAAATTAATATAGCCATGGTGTTTGAACAGGGGGTTTTATATAAAAGGGTATTAATTAGAGGAAATAATTTAATATTGCTATTTGCTCTTTCTCTATAATAGAAGTATCAGAGACTAAAGAAAATTAGTAAAATCTATGTGGAAACTTTCCTCCTGTCAGAGTCTAGGACGAACCATGGGGCCCAGAGTCAAGTCCCCACTCACTCACATGTGCCTCAAAATCACGTGAGACCCAGACCCAGCCGCACACCCCCCCCCCCATGCATTGAGGTAGATCCAGACCCCACCAGTCCCACTCTTGCCAAGCAACCTAGGGCAGGGTGTGTCCTCAGGTCCCCTGGGCCAGAACCACGATGGGGGGCATGGCCTGAGGGCCCCCATCAAGTCGCACCAGGTGAGAGACACGACATGAGATGCCCTATCAACCCCGGCTGGGTAGGGGACATGGCCTGAGGTCCCCCGTCAAGCCCCACCAGACAGAGGAGCACAGCCTCAAGTCCCCCAGCCCAGCACCAGGAGGGAGGCACAGCCTCAGATCCCCCATCAATCCTCACTGGCACAGGGGCACAGGCTCAGGTTCCCTGTGAAGCCCCACTGGGTGGGGGCACAGTCTGAGGTCCCCTGTCAAGCTCTGGCGGGTAGAAAGAACAGTCTGAGGTCCCCTAACCCAGCAACAGGTTAGGAAGCACACCTTGAGGTCCCTTGTCAAGCCCTGCCAGGTTGGGAGTGTGGCCTGTAGTCCCCTGTCAAGCTGCACCAGGTGGGAGGCATGGCCTGAGGTCCCCCAGTCTGGAGCTGGGGTGGGAGGAGCAGCCTGAGGTACCCTAGGCCAGCACCAGGGCGGGAAGCACACCTTGAGGTTCCCTGTCAAGCCCTGCCAGGTGGGGGTCAAGGTCTGTGGTCCCCTGTCAAGCCCCTCTGGATGGGGAAGGGTGTAGGCCTCCCTTTCCTCCTGCTGCAGCCACACCCCCCACCGGTCTCCCATCCAGCTGCCATGACAACCTCCTTGAGCAGGTATGCATAGGGAAGCCTGGGCCAGGATAATTGTGAGTGGGTGATGGGGGCCAGCATCCTGGGTGAGCTGGGCCTCACAGCCTCTCTGCTTCAGCTCCCAGCACCCCTGACCTAAGGAGTAGTGCTTTCACAGAGGCCTGGCAGGCACTGGATATGGCGATGCCTTAAAAACAGAAGAAGCCCCCTTTAACTCTGGCTGGAAGTGCGTTGGGAACTTATGGTCCGGGGAAGCAGCCCAACATCAGGGCTGAAATAAGACCTTGGATAGCCTCCGGAGGGGGTAAGCCAACAGTAAAAGGCATCTTTGAAACAAAGACATTTGAACGTACAGTGGATATTAGGTGATATTAAGGAATTACCTTAACTTTTCAAGGTGTGACAATGGCTGAATATTTACTTCTTTTTAAAGATACTCATCAGAGGATATTTAAGTGGGAAACAACTTGCTTTGAAAGTATGGTGTTGTTCTGGCCCAGCCCTCCCCGCACCACAGATGCCTCAAGGACCGAGCCTCTCCCACTGGCTCGCTAGGCCCTCAAAAACACCCTGTGCAGAGATGTGGTCCCTGCTTCGTTCCCTGCCCCCACCAGCTTGAAACGAAGTGTTCCCAGCTTGGGCTGGCATAAAGCGCTTCGTTCCCTGCTTGCGCTGGTGTGAAGCGAAGTGCTACCCAGGCATGAAGCACTTGAGGTGCTGGCGTGAAGTGAAGCATTCGGGAAGGGAAGTGTTCACTGGTGTCCAGTCAAGCCATGGCCATGCCCCCAGTCACACACCCCGCTCCTGATTGGCTGGTAGCATAGCCAATCAGGAGCCAATTTATGGTCACATTTGCATGTTACTCTTTTATTAGATAGGATGAGCAAATAGAACTCCTTCCAGTTTCATTTATTCCAAGCAGCTAAAATCAGTGTGAAAGTTAATGTCACCTTTTTAATGAAAATAAATTGATTTTTATGGGGGGAAATCAGCTTCATAACCTAAAACCTAATCATTTGTTTATAATTTGTGAAATTATAATCTGATAGCCATTAGCAGGTAACCAAAGTTTGACACCAGAAGACTTGAAAGCTATGTTATAGCAGGGGCAGAAACAAAGTCAGATCAATAGACAACTCTTTGTGAGGTTTGTTCAATGAATTCATGGGTAGTTGACAAACCACTATATAGCACTGTCCCTTCTTTAATTATAGAAATTACATGCAATGTCGTGGTGGTAAGCCAGACATACATAATCAGACCTAATTTGAAATTAGACAAATTATCAACCAATCAATGAAACTACTTGCTTAATAGAAAAATATTTTTGTTTTGTTTTTAACAGTTAAAATAGCAGCAAAAGAAGCTCAGAATTGATAAGGCACCAAATTCTGCACATTGTGAAACTGAAAGTAGAAGAGAGGTTATTTGATAAAGTAGCTATAAATACAAAAAGCAATTTGAACAAGCTTTCCAAAGTGTCTTCAGCCTGAACATAATAGTTCACAAGAAAGTAAATGTCATGTAAGTAAACTTCTAGATATGTAAGAATTTCCCTCAGTTGAAATATTTCCCCAATCTAACTTATGTACTGTCATTCTAGAAATAAATAAAAATATATCTGTTAAATGGTTGGGAGTGGGGGCTTCTAAAGTTTATCTAGAGACACTTATTTAGATGAAATAAAGAGTTAAGTCATCCAAGTAAATTAAATTCAAAACTTACACAGTTTTCTAAACTCCTCTACCTCAAAAGGTTTTCTTTTACATTTCGCGTAATTGCAGAACTTTTACTTCATAAAATTATTTCACCATTCCTTTAAAAAAAACTAGCTCAGAGAAATATTGGTTAGATCCAATGGCTCAAAACCCAAAGATTTGATAAAGTATGGTATTAGATTTTGCAGCGTCCTTGCTTCTCTCCATTTTATGTGAATTCTGAAGCATTCACATTAAATTTAAGCTAACTTAATTTAAAAACTTATTTAAGACAGCTTCTAGCATAATTGGATAGCCATATCCTGTGATCAGAAGATCAATATCGCAAAGGTTGCTCATAGCAACCTTAACAAGCTTCCATAGAGATGCATGGCCAGTCTTGGTCTTAGGGATGAGTTCTGCCAAATTGAAAGTCCAATATCTTTAGAACTGACTAATGACAAAATATGATGGCTAAAAATAATAATTTAAAGTCATTGAAAGATACTTGTGTTTATACTAAGTGCAAAAGCCTATGTAATATTAGACAAAAACTTAAACAGCTCTTTATATGGCTCACAAGTTTGCAATCCATAAGAAAATATAAAACTAACCACTTGGTATTTAGTATGGCAATGGAAACAGGAGATTGGGAAAAGGCAATGCAAAAGCATTTCCAAAATACTGTAAGCATTTAAAGCATAAAAATATGCTAATATACAAAAATAATATTTTATGAATAAGCTCTCAAACCTAAAATAAAATGGAAAAACAATGAAGACTAAATTTAGAACCTAAAACACAGTTCAAATAAAAATTTTTTCATTTTTAAATGCATGGATTCCTTAAGTAGCTTGCTCCATAAAATAACACTCATAAAAGAAACTATCTTTTCTGGAAAACACTAATAGCTAATTAAAGCTACCAATTCACACAGCTGGAGCATGAATTATTAATGAACTTATGGGTTGGTAATAAGAAAGCATAAGAGACAGCTTAGCACTGTAAAATACCACAGAAATAGGAGAATCAGGGAAAGGAAAACCAGTTCTCTGGAGGAAAAGAAATAAAGCAATCTCTACAATTGAATTCAAATATTCATAAAGCAAGAAAACTACTGATTCCTGGTAGAAGTAAGAACCAACAATATATAAATTCTATTAATAAACATTATTAATGAAGCTAACTGCTAGACAGCATAGACAGCATAATAATTATTTTATACATAGCACAGTAGATGCAGATTTTTCTTTAAATTGTTATGCTCACCTACTCATTAAAAATGGGTGCATGAAGGTCTATTTTTTTAAAGCATCATGTAAGGATAAGCATCAAGTGAACCAAAAATGTTCTAGCTCTGAGTTACAGTGCTTAATCCCCAAATCCCCATATGGAACATTTTTTAGAAACCAGCACCCCCCAAAAGAAATTGACCATTAGCAGCACAGAAAGGGGTATATAAACACCAAGTAGAGCCAAAGGTGTAGTCAAGCAGCCCTATCTGGGACCATCAGGCAAAAAAGAATGACTGTCTTTCATCACTCACTTGTATGGATTTATCAACAGTTCCCGTTCATCAACTCAGCAGTGCAAAAGAAGCCAAATTTATCATCCAGTTACTGACATCTACTGTGTGCAACCAGAGTGTGCCTCTATAGCTCTTTTAGTTGAGAAAATTTTAAATGAGAAAATGGGGACAGTAGACTATTGTTAGAACCTTCGAGCAGGTAACTCATGAAAATACTAGCAGGAAAGAGACACAGTTTAATACTATTGCATTTCCAGTTTAGAAAGTCAGCCAGTCTTCTTGAAGAATCTAGCTTGAAAGCCTTAGCTCAGTTAATTGTTTTCCAGTGTAGCCCTATCTTTACCCTACTTGTTCTGTGAGTGCTAAGGGATATAACTTTTCCCCTCATTTGTGTGCTCCCTTGACTTACCTAATTATTGTAGATCTTCAAGTTCCATAACCTGAGGGACTGAAAAAACTCAGGTATCCTTGAAATAATAATTATCTGCCCATATGGAAGTAATATTTTACTTAATTATAAATCAGTTAACATTTCATCAGCGCTTACTATGTGTTTATACACTAAAATTCTAATCACAGAGAAGTCCAAAACTTTATTTTAGCCAAAGTTGCAACCTGATTACCACTAATTTTTTTTCCAGACCTGTTGATGTTGGGGGTTCTTCTCATGTTCCCTTGTGTCCTCCACTCAGGGTCTCATGAGTTGTAGCAGAAATGAAAGTTAGACAACAACAACAACAAAAAAAAAACGGAAGCAAAGCAACAAGGTTCTACAGATCACCACCCATCATCTCTCTCTCTCTGAAAAAAAATTTTGTCTTGAACTTTATCCACTGCTGATAAAAATTGTATGAGAAAAGACCAGCATAGCCTTAGGCAAATTCCCAAGGTCATAGGTTAATTTTTAGAGTCAACACACTCCTTTCAGCATCTCTTTAGCCACAGTAGTGGCTGGTTTTATCTTTGCATAGCTGCTATGTCTGGCCCAGAAAGAGATGCTCAATAAGTATTTGTAGTATCAATGAATTGATTAATTAATTGGTTGACTATGTTCCAGAATTCCTGGGCCACCATCAACCATGTTCTATACCTCCAAAGGAACATGGCCTCTATTCTTGAGCTCTTTATCAAAGCTAGTCATCTGAGAAAGTCATCTCAGATTCAATAAAATTCTTTACAAAAGAGAATATACACTCAAAATTGAATATTCCAGGATAGATAATTCAATGAACAACCTTTTACCTGAGAGCATCCATAAATGCAACCAATCTCCAGGGTTACATTTTCAGATATCAAAGCTGAGGCCAGGAAGAATCTCTCATGTCACCATCTGCCTCTAATCAATGTGGACCAAGCTTTAAGACCTCTGCTGGAGAAAGAGAGGAGAATTTACTCTTCATTTCCAGATTTTTTTCTTTACTTCTGTATATTTTCTGTTATGTTCCTCTTTACTACTAAATGAATAGAAAATAGATTATGCCAAAATTACTTAAAATATACCATAAAGCCAATTCAAGAACATCAAAATAGTCCCCTTTATTAATTATTAGCACATTATTTACATTGAAGCACAACTGTACACTTGTTGGCAGCACAGACTCTGGGGGTCTTGGACAAGTTGCTTCACCACTCTGTGGCTCTGTTTTCTCATTTTTTAGGAGACAATAGAACTCCTTCCTCATATAGTTGTCATGAAAAAGAATAGTGCCTGGCACAAAATGAACACTCAGCAAGAAACAACTTCTATAATTTAAATTCAAGAGAACTAGACAGTAATCAGGCAGGTTAATGACATTTTTGTTTTTACAACGTACAAACCTAGGAATGGAAAACAAGCACTAGACTTTCTAACAGACGAGCAGAGACTTGATAGGTGAGGCCTCAAAAATTAAAGCAATAACAGAGGAATTCACATTATAGCAGTGCTCAAACATTTTCAGTTAGCAGTATGAGTTATTAGAAGTGTAAATTCGCCGAGACCGGTTTGGCTCAGTGGATAGAGTGTCGGACTGCGGACTGGAGGGTCCCGGTTTCGATTCCAGTCGAGGGCATGTACCTTGGCTGTGGGCACATCCCCAGTAGGGGGCGTGCAAGAGGCGGCTGATCGATGTTTCTCTCTCATCGATGTTTCTGACTTTCTATCCCTCTCCCTTCTGCTCTGTAAAAAATCAATAAAATATATTTTTAAAAAAGAAGTGTAAATTCAGTTATCAATCAACAAATGGAAATTTTAAGAGGCAATGGCCCTCCCAGCAATTTTAACATATATTACAGAGTAAGTGGATCTCTCTACCCACAGATAATAATTAGCTAGAAAATATAATAAAATGTTTCCCTACCAGAGGTTATAGCCTCTGCCTCATATATGTCCCCAATCCCTTTCCAGCCTCCTCACTAAGGGCAACCCAGACTTCCAAAGGGCTAATCCCTGATACAAGCTCCCAGGGGCTTCTAAGACTTTCCTCCAAGGATGTGACCAGCATTCATACCAGCACATACCATTTGTTAGAGATTGAATTTGATACCCAAGATATGTGTTGAAGCCCTAACCTTTAGAACTTCAGAATATGACTTTATTTGGAAGTAAAGTCTTTATAGAGGTAATAATCATTATGGCAGGCACGAATTTAATATGACTGCTGTCCTTATACAAGAGGGAAATTTGGACCCAGAGACAGATACACATAAAGAGAAGGTATGGGAAGATGAAGGCAGAGATTGAGGTGATGCATCTAAAAGTCAAGGAATCCAAAGGTTGCCAGTTAACCACCAGTGGCTCAGAGAGAGGCAAGGACCAGATTTCATCACAGCCCTCAGAGGGAGCCCAACCTGCTCACTACCTTGACCTCAGACTTACAGCCTGCAGAACTGGGGGACAATAAAGTCATGTTCCATCAGCCACCTAGTTTGAGGTATTTCATTACAACTGCACTAGCAGATTAATACAGCGCTTCTGACGAGACCTTTCTCTGGCCTTCTCATCGAACAGAAGTACAATTCCCTTAAATCTTGGGAAGATAAAAGTGAGATTGTTCTACAGCCTTCAGAGTATACTCTGAAGACCCATTAAGGAGTCCAGAGCCTTTAGGACTTCAGAAGATATAAGAATCAAAGATATTTTAAAAAGAAGAAGCTAGATAGCATGGCCTCTCAAAGCCTGGAACAAGTTAGATTTTCGTGGTTCTGAACTGAAGCCAGGTTTTATTAACAAGGATGGCTTGCAATCTCACCTGCTCATTACCTTGTTAACAGCATGTGTGACACCTGAATGACACAAGCAAGTCCTCTGTGAAACCAGGAAAATTATATGCAGTCAAAATAAAGATTCCTGTGGAATTGTTCTACCAAGTATTCCTTGAAGAAAATAATAAGAAGTCCTCCTTCAAAAACTCAATTAGCATTCACATTCTTAATCTTCAGTCTTCATGATGTAAATTAGGAATATTTGTATTAGAGAACTCATATTATGAAAGGATCTGATATATCCATACTTGAACTTCTCCACTTTTTATAGGCATTTATAGGTAGGCAATGAGGCTCAGAGGGTCATCATCAATCAGAAGGGCTAAAACTAGAACATGACTCAATTTTCCACCTACCCACTCAACCCATTATTAAGTACCTATTACGTACTGAGGACATAGAACTGAGGACATAGAGGCAAGAGTGGCGAGGAGTGGAAATGTGTACATCTGAAGAATTAAAGGACAGTGAGAATAAAGAGAACACTTGGAATAGCAGTAGATAAGAGTAAAAGGAACACACAGGAGATGACCTTGGGGCCAGACCTTTGAAAATAAGTCAGTGTTCACTAAGTCAACAGGGAGGCCAGGCAGGCAGAGGAAGAAAGGCCTTTTCAATCAGAACAATAGGAGAAAAACCACAAATCCAGTACAAAGTGCCTGGAAGAAGGCAGACTGCACCTTAGATAGCAGAAATTTGGGTCTTTGTTCCATAGGCTACAGATAGGATTTATGAAGGACATAATCGGTTGTGTGCATCAGAAAGCTTGCTTAGTGGCAATGTCCAAAATAAACTAGAACTGGAGGTAGGCTGGGCACAGGAAGGCTTATTTAAAGGTTATTTCAGGAGTTCATGAGAAATAAGAGGTAGAAAATTATGAATCATTTCAAAAAGGGAACTGACAAATCCTAGTGGCCAATTGAATAAAAGGAAGAAAAGCAGGCCAGAGATGCCCCTGAAGCTCCAAGATTTAAAAAAAAAGAAAGAAAAGAAAATGGACACAGGAGGTGATGTTATTTGTGAAGGCACAGCCCATGTGACCTCAGGTTAAAGACTTGGAGAAAGAGCTGATGCGCAAATTAATTACACAAGACAAGAAATATACATTTCAAAATTATGGGGGAAGCCAGTTGTGATCTTGGTACAAGGGACCAAGTTCCACTGAGTCTCCATTCCCATCTGCTTTTAATTACTAGAAAACACAATTGCCTTTTAGGAATGAAAACAGACATAGCAATAGTAATGTTAAGTAAACAGTAAGATGATCACCTTGGAGGAGTTTGCTTTAGGCCATTGAGTCATCAACAATAAGTAATAAAATGCAGATATTCAGCTCTGCAAATATCAAAAAGCCCCATTCAACCTTCAGGACTGGACTTCTCACATTTATAATCATTGCTGTTGATGTTGGCTTCTGGAATTTCCCTTCTTTAATTTCTTAATGGATATTGATATGCCACTTGCAGAGCTCTGATTCTTTTAAGACTTTTATTCCGAATTTGCAGACTAAAATTAAGCATGTAAAACCAAGAATGAGACAGGCAACCGTGGTTATGCTAAAATGCAAAAGTAAGGAGGTAAAGTGAAAAGGAGTAAATTGTTTCTTTAAATTGCTGCCAGGCATCTAAGGAGTTAGTTTGTAAGTTTGCATGGGATAATTATATAATGTGATGCTGTAATTTCAAAATATCAAGGGTAGTGTTATTTATACCCTAGGCACCAAGAAGGTGATTTTTTACTGAAGTTATCATTTTAAACTCTATCATTTTACTGGTGCAACTGCAGCAGCTGATTTTCATTGATTATTATTATATGCAAACCCATAGGGGCTTCAGTCCACAAAACAAAAAACTTGTTCTTAAGTTTGCTGCTGGTGGGTCCCATTCATAGGACTTTTTACATAATGGCTTAGTTGCAGGAGGTCTTAGTAATATTAAATTCTATTTGCCTCTCCCAGGAGCAAGCATTGATAGTAAATGTATTTAGGTTTTTGCTTCCCCCTCCTTTGGTGTTGATGTTAGCTGTAAGGTTCTACGCCGCCTTGAGGGAAACTGCAGGCAGGAGTCCGAATAAGTGAACGAATTAATCAGGCTTTATTGGGGGTCTCCGGGCAGGTTCACAGGCTGGAGGGAAATGGAGCCGGAGAAGCCTGGCCATGAGACTGGGGCCAGGGGAAAGGGAAAAAGAGGGGAACCCAGCCGGACCTCCTCCCGGACTGCCTGGGAGAGCAGTCTGGGAGAAAAAGGTGTCACGTGGCGCACTGAGGCATCTTTTAAAAGGCCGGAACAGGCAGGGGTTGGGCCCAGGGCTGAACGGGAAGGGGTGGGACACAGGGCACTCTGGTATGCGATTGATTGGTGGCTCAATGTCTCTGTCAATTACATCATAACTCTGCCCACCAGTTGGGGGGGGGTACCTATCATTCCAGGCTTCTGATAATATTAAAAAAATAATTAAGAGTCCAGGCAAGGTCTAGGGGGCGAAGGTCCATCTTCCATAGCTACTTCCAGCTGCGAGGGGGCGTCGTTAGGGGCGTCTACCTGGTGTCTCAAGGATTCTGGTGTTGGGTTCTGAATTCAGTGGCAGATCTATCTTCTGGTTGGCGAACTTCTGCATTCTGTTCTGCAAGAAACATGGTTTCCCCAAGGGACTGGTTGGTGAAGTCTCAAGAGCGATCCAGTTGAGTCACTTGGAGGTAAAAGCTGGTCCTGCTGCTTTTCTGGGCCTGGAGCTGAAATACAACTTGAGGGATAGTAAGGTTCTTTAGGAGGATGAGTCCTCCTGGCTGGAGGGCTGGTCCTGGGAGCCGTGGTCGGCTGGTCCTGGCCTGGGTAGAAATCTGTCAGCGTGTTCCCGGAGCAGTTGTCTAAAAAGGGCTTAAGAAGGTGAGGCTCCTGAAAAGGGCTTGCAGGAGGTGGGGCTCCTTGGTGTAGTCTGGATTCCGGTCAGGCCCATGGGCAGGGGGTCCGGCCAGAAGCTGTGAATTTCTAGAGAGAGGGCCTCTGACAACCTGGGGGCAGGAGTGCGTCGCCACAGGTTGGGTGGAGGAGAGTGGCTGGGTTTAGGGCTGTGGACTGAGTTCGGGAGATGTCAGGATTCTCGAGGAACAGGAGATGGACTTCCTACATGTAATAGGGAGTGGGGAGCACACAAGGTCCTGTAGTCTATGGGTGGGAAAGACCTGTAAGGGTTGCTGGAGGGAGCTTCTGGGCCTCCTTGGTGAGAACAGCAGCTGCAGTCAGAGTCCAGAGGCAGGGTTGTCGTCCTCAAACCGTGGGATCAAGCTGTCTGGACAGATGGGCTACAGGGGTGAAGGCTGGCCCTAGGGGCTGGTGAGGATGGTTGGAAAGGCTTAGAGATGTCTGGGAAAGAGGGAGAGAGATGCCAGAAGGGTATCCTGGAGTTAGAAAAAGCCTGGCGAACAAGGGAGGGTGAGAAGAGGAGGCCTACTGGTGTTTCTTTAGTGGCCTGGGATAGTGGGTCCTTTTACCATTCTTGCCCCTTCCATTAAATAATTGATAAGCTTGTGCCAGCAAGAAAGTTGTTCCCTAGGAAGGGTGGAGCAGGGGAGAGGGTGGGGTGAGGAAGCGCTGAAGCCAGAGCAGTTTTCAGAGCTGAAGGGTGATTTGCCATCAGTACCCAGGACCGAGATCGCCAAGGAAAAGTGGCCCAGCAAAGGAAGGCAGGCAGAGAAGGCAGCACCCGTGTCGACCAGAAAGGAGACCTGCTCACCCGCTACCTGGAGCATTAACCTGGGCTCGGCATGGGTGATGCGGGTTGTCGAGTCTGGGCATCTGCAGTCTTCAGCCATTTCCAGCATGGCCATTGGCTGGTCAGGACCTGGAAGGACGGCCCCTCTGTGCTGAGACACAGAGGGCCCGTCACTCTCCCAGTGGCCATTTTGACCGCAGGGCTTGGTTGGAGGCCAGGGCCAGAGGCACGGCTTTTTCCAGTCAGTGGCCTTGTTTCCGCACGTGAAGCATTCTCCAAGCAATGCTTGTCCTCTTGTTGCACCCCCACCACGCACAGTTCGTGGGCCTCAGATCTGCTTCAAGGCTTGGGTTTGCAGGGTCACCTTCTAAGGCAGGCCTATTCTGCCTGCTTCCCAAGGGGAACTAAGAGTTAAATGCCATGTTCGGATCTCGGACCTAGGTTTGAGGCATAGAGAGAGGGGAGGGGAAGCGGGGTGAAGCAGGTGGCAGGCCAAGGGAGGAGCCCGGTGTGGGTGGCCACACCAGGTGGGGTCCAGAGGGGGCGGGACTTGCCATGCCAAGATGGCGACCCCCAGGGGAATGAAGAGCCACGTGGTCAGGGTCAAAAGAGCAAGGCAAAACAGAAATTCAGAAATTCCCTTTAGCTGTTTGGGGTGGCAGGAGGTTCTCTAGCTTCGCGGCAGCCTCTGGTCTCGTGGAGTTGGTTCCCACAGGTGTAGAGAGTTGGTTCCCACAGATGCCTGGCGGCAGCGGCGGAAGGGCACAGAAGAGGGGCAGCCACAGTTTGGCGAAGGAGGAGGGAGAGGAGAAGGAGAGGCAGAGAGGAGATAACTGCTGGGTTGGAAAAGTAAAGAGAGCGACAGAGAGAGGGGCAGTTTGAGGGGGTTCGGTGTGGGAGGGGCGGTTCGGGCAAGGAGGATTTGGTGGGTAGAACAGCAGGAGCAGAGGTCAAGGTGGGAATGAAGGTCCCAAAAAGCCTGAATGTATGGGACCTCAGTGTCCTTCCCGGTGCGCCGGCAGAAGTTGTCCAGATCTATTAAGGCCAGGCAACCTGGGACAAGAAGATGAGCTTCCTCTTGTGAAGGGTTTGAGAATATCCCAATTTGGTAAAAATTTTGGAGGAGACACCCGAGAGGTGTCTGGGGATCAATCTTGGACTTAGAGGCACCCATGACCTCCCCTAGGACGGGGCCCCTGGGCCCCTGAGTGTCGAGGAGTAACAGATATGGAAGAGGCGTCCCCCCTTGATATCTGCCTCGGGACAGAACAGTGGGCAGGGAGGCGACTGGAGGGCATCCCCTACAATCGTCTCCTGCAAGGACACCAGGAGACCGGCAGAGGGGAATCTCGGCACGGCCGTGTCTAGGCGAGAAGCCCCAGCAGGCGACACGGGGTCCAGGGAAGGGGGTAGGACTCCAGGAGTCTGGAACGGAAAAACTTACAGATCGAAGGGAAGTCTGTCGAGCCTCTAAGTCCAAGGTTCAGCACCAAGTTGTCTGGAAGGCAGCGAGGAGGAGAGAGAGGGGGAACACGTTTCCCCGGTCTGACCAAGACGGGTCACAAAACCCCTCTCCCGGGTTTCGGCACCAAGAATGTAAGGTTCTATGCCGCCATGAGAGAAACTGCAGGCAGGAGTCCGAATAAGTGAACAAATTAATCAGGTTTTATTGGGGGTCTCCGGGCAGGTTCACAGGCTGGAGGGAAATGGAGCCGGAGAAGCCTGGCCATGAGACTGGGGCCAGGGGAAGGGGAAAAAGAGGGGAACCCAGCCGGACCTCCTCCCGGACTGCCTGGGAGAGCAGTCTGGGAGAAAAAGGTGTCACGTGGCGCACTGAGGCATCTTTTAAAAGGCCGGAACAGGCAGGGGTTGGGCCCAGGGCTGAACGGGAAGGGGTGGGACACAGGGCACTCTGGTATGCGATTGATTGGTGGCTCAATGTCTCTGTCAATTACATCATAACTCCGCCCACCAGTTGGGGGGGGGGGGGGACCTATCATTAGCCAGAAAAACCTCTTTAATTCTACATACAAAAGAGCAGTAGTTTGATTCTGTGTCATATGAAAAGGGAAGCTGGGTGGGAAAACCATGTAATTATACTTTACCCATATACTTACTATAGGAGGCAGGGGATCAGCCCACATAAGGGATTTTACCCAGGGAGGAATTCCCCATTAGTCCTTGGTGACATTACCACACAGCTAGTGACTGCCAGCATGGCAAGAGAGACATTTCAGGCATTCTTGGGATTTTGGCCTCTTCACAAATTAATTCAGCTTTCTTCTTTATCACTCCCCAGGTCATCTCTGGGCTGTTTATCCTCTGCCATGTTACTCTCCCACTCTTTATCTTCAGTGTGTTGCCTGGGGCTGCTGTTGTCTGTGGCTGGGGTAGCTAATTGTCTACAACTGCAAGGTGTGCCTCCGGGTGCAAGGTCCTCATTAATCTGGCTAGTTCCTCTGTCATATCCATGTTGCAGTTTAATATTTCTTGCAGGAATCACACAGGTTTGGAGAAATTCTCTGAAAATATACAAGTACATCCTCGACCAAATGTTAGCAATGGGTTGGATCCCTTCCATAAATCAGATTCTGGATCTTTCCATTTAACTAGACCATTTTCCTTTGTTTTATTTTGACATTGTATAACTCCATGGGTGTCTTGCCAATGAAAGGACAGAGTGGGACTGCAAAGAACAATTCAGACAGCTGCCATTTTGGACTGTGTGATTTGGCAGCAACCATGTAGGCCACGTGATATGTAAACTTACCTGGGGGCTGCCATCTTGAAATCACAAAGACCAACCTCTCCCTTTGAATTAGCCAATCATGAAAGACTGTGCGCTTGAGCTCCAATCAAGAGCAAAGGACAGGACAGGTCAAGTGTGTTAGGGATTATTTGCATCACTAGCCCCAGCCAACATCCAACCAATTGGAATCGGCCAACTCAGTGGTTCGCATCTGGCCCCACCTCCCTATAAAATAGTCGTCCTCAGGATAGTCTTCCTTTTTTGCTTCCTGCCCCTGGGGCAGAGGGCAAAGCTTGGGCTTGTAATAAAGGCTCTATGCTATTGCATCAGAATTGGCTCCCTGGTGGTCTTTGGGGATCATGAAATCTGGACATAACACCATCAGCATCACAAGTAAAAAAATATAAAGTAATTAAGGCTTGGTGCAGCTTACCCACAGATGATTTCTCCATCACAATTCCCCTTTTTAGTTTTACAAGTTGAGATTTTAGCCACTGATGCTGGTGTTCAATAATGTCCTGTCCCTGAGAATTACATAGTATTCCTGTAATGTGCTGAATTTCCCACTTTTTACAAAATACTGGAAATGGCAGCTTATGTAAAGAGGCCCATTATCAGTTTCAATAATTTTTGGAATTACATTATGGCAAAAGCAGCTAGGTAATGATTCATAACCTGTTTTTCCATTTCCTGTGTAGATGCAGTAGCCTTAAGACTTTTGAAAAGGTGTCTACAGAGACATGCAATGCTCAAAGGCATCCAAAGGAAGCATAATATGTTACATCCATTTATCAGATATGGTCCCTTAGCAAACTTCTAGGATTAATTCTTGTGTTAGGCCCTTGAGGTAAATATAACATGCAAATGGGACATCTTTGATAATCTGTTTTGCCTGCTGTAGAGTGATTGAAAATTGTCTAGACAACATTTTGGCAGGCTGATGTGAAAGCTGATGAGACTCTGAGGCCTGTTTTAATAAAGCAACCAATTGATCAGCATTTCCTTTTGTTAACAGGCCAGGTCATACACTGTGAACCCTTATGTGAGTAATATAAAAAGGATATTGTCTCTGTTGTACAATCTGCTGAACTTGTTTAAATGGTAAAAATAAACTTTGGTCACTGAACTATTTTAAATGAGCAGTTTCAATTATATTTACTAAACCTACAGTGTAAGAAGAGTTAGAGATAATATTAAGAGGTTCTTGAAAATCCTGTAATGCAACCTTAATAGCTTCTAATTCAATTCTTTGTACAGAAATATGACTAGGTTGGATGGCTTGGTCTAAACTCATTGTATAATAAGCTTTACTATTGGATGAGCCATCAGTAAAAACAATTAATGTTCTAAGAATAGGTTCCTGCCTAGTATTTTTTGGTACAATATAGAAATTGTAATAATTTGTCTTTTAATAGATGACAACTAAGTTCCCCTGAATATCCACTCAGTCCAATTTGCCAATTTAAGTCAGTCTGAAATAACATTTCCAATTGTTCCCAGTGACGGGAAATTAAATGCATTGGGGTTCTTCTCCTCTAAGCTGTCTGCAGCACTTTATAAGTTGAGATATCAACTGAGCCATAAGTTCTACATATGTAACTGCAGTTGTAGAGGATTGATGTCCTAGGTGAACCCATTCAATAATAGCAAGAGAGTTTTTATTTTGGAAGATGACTCCAGTGGGACTATTTGCAGTAGAATTAATCTGTGCTAATAAAGGCAATTCAGGTAGTACTCATGCCACTTGGGCTAAGGAGATTACCTGCTCAATTATTTGTAACTCTTTTCTAACTTCATCTGTCAATACTAGGAGTGAGGAAAGATTAGAGTCACCTCTAACTATATTAAATAAATTTGTCAATTCTCCTGTAGAGATTTTTAGATAAGGTCTTAACCAATTAATGTTCCCTATTAATTTTTGAAAGTCATTTAAGGTTTGAAGGCAATCTTTTTGTATTTCTACCTTTTGAGGCCTACTACATTGGTTTTCAACTATAGTACCTTGGTATTTAAAGACATTTCTTTCTGTACTTTTTCTGAAGCAATTTTTAAGTCCCGGTTAGGAAGTTCCTTTTCTAATTGAGAAAACATTGCTAAAGTTTGTTCTTCCTGTAAACTCATTAGGAGCAAGTCATCTATGTAATGGACAATATAACACTGGGAATATTTGTCCCTTAAAGGCTAAATAGCTTGAGTTACATATTTTTAACATAAAGTAGGACTATTGGCCATTCTGTGAGGCAAAAATTTCCATTTATATCTTTTCATAGGCTCTATGTTATTAGTAGATAGCACTGAAGAAGCAAATCTTTGTTCATCTTGCAGTTCCCAGGGAATGATGAAGAAACAATCCTTAAGATCTACTACTATAAGAGACCAATCTAGAGGGATTTGTGAAGGTGCTGGGAGTCCAGGCTGTAGAGTTCCCATGTATACATAGAAGTGTTAACCACCCTAAGATCATGTAACAATTGCCATTTTCCTATTACCTTCTTAGGTATTGTAAATATAGGAGTATTCCAAGGACTATTGGAAGGTTTTATATTACCAGCCTCTACTTGTCCCTATATTAATTTACAAATATGACTTCATTTCTCCTTGGTTAATGGCCACTGATCCAACCATATAGGTCTATCATATTTCCATTGTATAGGTTCAGCATGGTGAGGAGATTGAGCAGTGACCACTCCTTAAAAGGCTGATATTCTAATCCTTGTTTTCCTGTGTGACCTTTGGCCTGAATGGGTTCTTTAATCCCATGATTATCTTTTCCTAAACCTTGACCAGCTTGATATCCCATCTGAGTTATTAACTGTTGTCCCTTGCTGGTAATAATACAAGCTTGTAAACCTTCTAAAGTATCCTGGCCCCAAAAGTTGACTACAATTCCAGAGACTATATAGGGTTGAAACCATCTTGTTTGTCCTTCCTCATCTTTCCACTTTAATCCTGCAGCATTGCATTGCATGTTATCAGGGACTCCAACTTCTGTAATAGAGCCCATAGCTTCTACCATGGACCAACTTGGAGGCCAGAATTTTTGACTGATAACTCTAACATATGTTTCAGTGTCTACTAAACCTTTAAACAGTTTTCCCTCTATTCTTAGATTAATCATAGAATGGGTTTTGCTAATTTCCTGTATCCAATATATATCCGAGCTTCTAAATCCTTATGTTCCTCTCTTCCTATTGATAACTTCACCTTGCTGAATATAAGGTAAAAGCAGGAGTTGAGCAATTCTTTGTCCTGTAGTAATTAGCATAATATGTTTGGATTCTAAAATTACTTTGATCTCTCCCTCATAGTCTGAATCTATGACTCCAGGAAAAATATTCAGTCCTTTTAGAGTATTTTCACTTCTCTCCTAAGACTAAGCCTGACATTCCTAGTGGCACAGGTTCCCAAATTCCTGTAGGAATAACTTGTGTAGTCATATCAGGGATCAGGGTAATTGCTATTGTACTATTGAGATCTGAACCTGTACTTCCTGGAGTGAGTTGAACAAGAAAATCTACTTTGGGCCTGGCAGGGTGGAAAATCCCCTTGTTTAAAAACAGGGTTGGGGGACGCACCTCCAGCTGTTTCCCTTTAGCTGGCCATTCCCTATGTCTTAATTTAATGGCTGGCCATTTCTATGAAATTTAGATTTACACTGATTTGCCCAATGATTCCCCTTCTGGGACATAGATATGCATTACCTGAATTGGGAGGTGGAATGCTCACACCTTTTCCTGAGTACCACCTTGTGTCCTTTTTGGTTGCTTACATTCCTTTTTAAAATGTCCTTGCTGTCCACAGTTGAAACATGATTTATTTCTCATCGTAATTGCTGCAGCTAATGAGCTTGCTTGAAAAATGCCTGATCCCACATTCTGACATGCTCAAATAATTTCTGTAATGGTACTATTTTTTCTTAGAGGTGCTAGATATTTCTTACAATCAGCATTGACATTTTCATAAGCTAACTGCTGAGTCAAAATGTCTCCTACTGTCTCATGTTGAATTTGTCATCTCACTGCTCAAGTGAGGAGAGCTACAAAATCAGAGAATGATTCAGTGGGCCCCTGCATGTACTTACTAAAGGCTCCCTCAGGGTCCCCTTTTGCTGATAAAGTCCACCAGGCTTTTCTTCCACAAAGTCTAATTTGCTTCTTCACCTGCTGGACGTATTGGAGCTGATTTTGCACATCACTAATTGCCCCTTTCCTGAAAGCATCTCAAAGGTTATGGGAACATTCTGTCTGAGATTTGAAGAAGCTTGTTCTCGAAATTTCTCTAAAAATTCTCCCTTCCATAGCAAATAATCTCTCCATCCAGAGTTGCATGGGCCAGAGAATACCAATCATAAAGTGCCAGGAATACATTAGAAATGTTAGTTATAATTTCTCCAGTAAATGGAGCATTTGGGCCATTTTGTATCACACTATCACACAAGGCCTTTATCATTTTAAAGTCAAATCTTTCATGCTGTCTTATTATTTGATTTGGGAATTGTGGATTAGCTACCTGTATAATAGAAAAAACAAGTCTATCCTCCACTATTATGTCCTTTAATCCTTCTTGGATAGCTCTTTGCATAGGTGATTCTATTAGTGGCAATTTAAATGTTTCAGGACATGTAGGCCACTCCTCCAATTTATCTTTCTTCTCCTCTTTAGGAGCGGAGGGTGAAAGGGAGGAGGTCTTTCTTCTCTAAAAGGCTCTAGCAAATGCAATACCATTTTCCACAGGAAAATCAATTTGGGGGCAAACTTTTCCGTTGCTGCTGAGCTTCTTTCAAGTTTTGACCTATTCTTTTCCAACATTCAATATCCAATATACCCTTGTTAGAAAACCATGGATTATATTCTATAATAATCTGTAGAAATTGTAAAAGAAGATATTCTAACACTGTAATTCCCTTATCCTTGAGCATACAAGTCAAAAGTCTACAAGAAAGTTTCTACCCTTTTGACTAATTCTGTCTCATTATGATCTGGCTGAAACAAAAGAAATTACTCAAGCACTTATGGATCCAAGGGCTTCCACAGCTGACCCAAGTTTTGCATGCAGTTCATCTTCTATCAATGATCTCATGATTTGTTTTTCCATTCAGGTGAATTCTTTTTCTCCAAGTCCCTGTTTGGGCACCAAATGTGAAGCCACAGCCCACATGGCCTCAGGTTCAAAGACTTGGAGAAAGAGCTGATACGCAAATTGATTACACAAGACAAGAAATATAAATTTCAAAATTATGGGGGAAGCCATTTGTGATCTTGGTACAAGGAACCATGTTCCACTGAGTCTCTGTTCCCATCTGCTTTTAATTACTAGAATACACAACTGTCTGTTAGGAATGCAAACAGACATATCAGTGGTAATGTTTAGTAAACAGTAAGATGATCAGGTTGGGGTACTTGCTTTAGGCCATTGAGTCATCAGCAGTAGGTAATAAAATGCAGACATTCAGCTCTGCAAATATCAAAAAGCCCCATTCAGCCTTTGGACCAGATTTCTCACATTTATATTAATTTCTGTTGATCTTGACTCCTGGCAGTTATTAACAGGGAAAATAAACCCAGGGGAGTAGGTAACCCTTCGGGAACTTCCAGAGTGTGTCGCATAGCTTCCTATGGACACTAACAGCATCATAAAGTTGTATGGAATGGGCATAAAACTTTATGATAAAAACACTATCCATTAATTTAAGGTAAAGACAAGAAACATTTTCTTCACATTTTCAGCAGTAATAATACATACATTTCAAATACTTCCCTGGGACGTATCCATATCTAACCTAATTATTGTAACTTTGGAATATAACTCTCAAATGGGAGAAACACCAAGTATTTCTTCTTATAAGTTATAAGTTACATTAGTGACATTGTCAACAAACTAAAGGTAAATAATTGTTTTTAATGAATCAGGGTTTATATTTTAACATAAATAAGTATAATTTAACTTCAAATTAGATTTATGCCTCAATGGACAGCTCACAAGAGAAACTTCAAAGGTAAAGGTCTATTCCCATCCTCAGGAGCCTCCACTTTTATTTATATGATTTTTTTTAAAAACATAGGACTTGCATGAGTTTATGTCCAGTAGTACTTTAAAAATGTATTAAGGACTCTGTAAAACCAGTCATGAATACAGACTTTGAGATTCTTCACAGAGGTAGCCTCAAGTCTTCTAATTTTATACACTATCCTCAGAGCATATATTCTATACAATTTGCTGATTAAATTATTCTTTTCTGGGTTCCAGCTTTCTTTAACTGGGTACCATGCCTCTTAGCTCAAACTCAAAACAACCAAAACTGAAATCAAATCTTCTGTCATCCTAAACCTGCTGGTACCTCATTCCTTATTGTCTGCCTTGACTAATGGAATTGTTATCCACCTATACTAAGTCTGAAGCTTAATAGTCATCAAGGATTACTCATCCTAAATATCTTAATCAGTCTCCACATCCATTTTCTAGCTAAATCTGCCCTCTCCCCTTTCAAACAGTGTCAGTGTCATGTTTCAGGATCCCATAGTTCTTGCTTGGACAATTTTAATATCCTTCTAATTTTTCACTCTGCCTCAAATATCTACATTTTCTACAATGTGATCTTTCTGAAATATAAATCTCTAAAGCACCACCATAATTTGGGCTAAATGTATGGCAATAGCTTTTCTTGCCTTCAAGGTGAACCTAAGCACCTTATGAGGTAAGCAAAATAATGGTTCTCCAAAGATGCCCATGTCTTAATCCCCAGTACCAGTGATTCAGCCACAAGGCAAGGAATGCAAGCTTAATGAGGCCTGGAATGGATTTTCCCCCAGAGCCTTCGAAAGGAACACAGTTCTGCCAAAACCTTAATTTTGGCCCCTAAGATAATTTTTGGACATCTGACCTTCAGAAATATAAAATAACAAATATGTGTTGTTTTAAGCTAACAAGTCCATGGTAATTTATTGCAAAGCAATAGGAAATTAATACTCCATTATATGGCATACAGGGCTATTCATAAACTGAGTCCCACCTCCCACTGGTATCATGCCTCTCCACTCAAACGCAACACAGCTCAAAGTAAAGTCATATCTTTTGTCACCCAAAATCTGCTGGTACCTCCTTCATTATTTTCTGTCTTGATTAATGATGCCTTCTAAGGTCCCTACACTTCAGTCAAACCAAATATTTATTTTCTCATGTTTCTATATCTGTACCTATGTATATTGCTCTATTTTCTCTACTCTTTCATGAATTCACTAAAACAGCACCTGCTTTGAAAAACCTTTCCAGGTGTTGAGTTGTAGTCATATGTCCCCAAGTTCTGTGTCCTCCCAGTGTCCTATACCTAACATAGCTTTGTGTTTATTTCAATCTACCCCATGAGCTGTTTTGTCTACACCTTCCACTAGACCATCAGCTACTTGAAAACAGATACCTCATGTTAATTCATTTCTACATCCCCAGTAGCTAACACAGTGCCTAACTCATAAAGGCAAATTGAATGCTCCTGATGGTAGGCATAAAAATAGAACAGTAGACTAAAAGAAAAGCAAGGTTAAAAGATGGAGGCCATGGACCGTGTGCTTACTGGTTTGAGCATTGGGTATCAAAGGATTGTGGGTTGAAGTCATGTACCTGAGTTGCAGGTTCCACCCCTGGCACCTGTCAGGATGCTTACGGGAAGCAATCAATTGATGCTCCTCTCTCTCTCTCTCCCTTTCTTTCTCTCTCTCTCTCTCTCTCTCTCTCTCTCTCTCTCTCTCTCTCTCTCCTCTTCTCTCCTCTCCTTTCTTCTCTCCTCTCTTCTCTCCTCTCTTCTCTCTCTCTCTTTCCCCTTCCTTCTCTCCCTCCCTTAATCTCCTCTAAAAATCAATGGGAAAAATGTCCTTGGGTGAGGATTAACAAAAAAAAAGGAGGGAAGGAATCTAGGATGATGAGAAAATCCTTATTGAGACGTGGAAAAGGAGAAAGGAGATATTGGAGACAGAGAGATTAGATGTATAAATGAAAAGGGGAGATAAATTTATTTTACTAGCCTGAAAGTAGTCCAAATAAGTGAGATCATTGACAAAAATAGAGGAACTATACTTGAAAAGTAAGAAAGATTTTTTTCTCTAAGAAAAAAAATTAATGCACAGACATTAATTTATTAAAATATTAATATACACGTGCACAAAGTCAAAGTATATACTTTCACAAGATTAGAGACATAATTTTATTTTAAGACATATTTATGTAGTTTACTTATATTTCTTCAAAATCTCTCAGTATATAGTTTTTAACAGTAGATCAGATAGCTGGTAGCTTTTGGAAAATTATTTTTAGGACATCAGATCCTTTTTCAAGTCAGGAAAGCAACTGAGTATTTCCAACTGCTTTATTTAGCAAAAGAGGAATACCAGTTTGTTTCCAATCAATTCAAGTTCTGCTAACAGCCCATAAAAAAAATCTCTTAGGCCAACTCAAACCCAGAGTTTCCATACCTTGATCTCTAGGCCATAAGACCCCAGCTATATTCCCTTAAATGTATTTTTCACAATCAAAACACACAAAAATTACCAAAATATTCCATCCCTACTGAAGTCAATGGTGATGAGATAACAACCAAAACACCCACAATTAAAGTAATATTGAGAAACCTTTACATGGTCACTTGCCTCAAAGAAAAATGATGAAAGGGTAATCACTGACACTGCACTCACCAACCCACTTTTGGAGAAAAAATTAAAAAGCCACCAGTAAGGATAGATGTTAATGACAACCTTACCAAAGAATGTGCTCCAGTAGGCAACTTGATCCAGGGTGGAAACAGCTGGAGAAGAAGCCCTCCCTGATTCCACATTTCAGAGAATGCCTCTCCTGTCCTTCACCCCATTAGAGAAACACTGTCTTTATCTGAAACTGCTGCTCTTCAGCAGCTGGGTGTTTGTTTAGTTTTCATCCCCAGTCACTTTCTCCAATAACACTTAAAAAAGTTTGTTTGTACCCAATGTTTAAAAAAAAAACTCACTCAGGCTTCATGTTATCAGATCTTCCTTTCCCCATTCATCATGGTTCCAGGAAAGCCATCTTGTCCCATTAAGCTTAAATGTGTTGCCATCTGACTTGTTCACCTACTTTCCAGTGTCCTATACAACTGGCTGCACCACACTTGACAAGCCCATCCACAAAGCACATTCCATTTCAGGCAAGTTAGATGTCATTTCTATGATTTTCTTTAAGAGATTATCTCACTTAATTGCATAAAAACAAAAAAGACCAATCACATCCCATTCATTATCTTATTCACATATTCAATTAATTTATTTTAAGCTCTTGCATACAATCATTGGGCCTCTCCAGAAAGAAAGCTTCCATAGCTGAATGTTTGTGTCCCTGTAACATTTATATATTGAAATATAACCTTCAATGTAATGGAGAAGACGGGGTCCTTATGAAGAGATTAGGAAGTGATGGAATTATAAAAGAGACTCCAGCGAGCGAGCTCTCTCTTTCTACCATGTGAGGACACAGTGAAAAGATGAATTTGAACCAAAAAGCAGGCTGTCACCAGGCATTAACTCTGCTGAAACACTCATTTTGGACTTCCCAGTCTCCAGAACTGTGAGCAATAAATTGTGGTTGTTATAAACTATCCAGTCTACAGTATCTTTGTCATCAGTCTGTAGTGTTTTTGTTGTAGCAGCTAAGCTAAGACAAAAGCCAGTGGTATAAGGAGCTTAATACCTCTGCTAACACTGGGCTGCAGGACCATATGGTTCTGGGAATGTCACTCACAATCAATAAAGAAAACTTCCTGATTACATATTCTGTTCCCAGCATCACAGAGTTCCAGAGTACTTATAAAACATTAGTGGCCCAGTGCACGAAATTTGTGCACTGGGGAGGGGGGATTCCCTCAGCCCAGCCTGAACCCTCTCCAATCTCAGACCTCGCAGGCCTCTTGCTCCTAACCATTCACCTGCCTGCCAGCCTGATCCTCCTAACTGCTCCCCCTGATAGTCTGTTTGCCCTAACTGCTCTCCTCTGCTGGCCTGGTCCCCCTAACTGCTCTCCCCTGCTTGCCTGATTGCCTCAAACCTCCTCTCCCTAGGCCCCGCCAACATGGCTTTGTCGGGAAGGGTGTCTGGAAGGACATCTGGAAGGTCGCCAGGAAGATGTTCAGTCTAATTAGCATATTACCCTTTTATTAGCATATGCCACCTTGTCCTAAAAATGCAGGTTGTTCCCAGCTTTTCCTATCATGGAAGGGGACCCCACAGTAGCAGCCTGGGTTCTGACCAGGGCTTAAGTGCTTGTGCTTTATCTCAAAAGATGTGATTCCTAGAAGACTCTTGGATATACCTTGAACATTTCTATCAAATTTGCCAAGTCATCCTCCGGAAATGTCAAACCACTTTAAACTCCCACCATCAACCAGGTGTGTGCCCTCCATCACACTTTGATGCCAATATCATTGATTTCTCCCTAGAAGCTTCCCTCCCATCAGCTGGGAACGCTTGATACTTGAGCCAACCTCATTGTTCAGATGGGGACTTGATTTCCCGAGATGGAATTATGGAGGAAGAAAAATAGTTTTCCTCAACCTTTCTGAGTTCTTAGTGGAGGCCCTTGTAATGAAAGACAGATCGCCAAGAGAAAAAAGTTCATTAACATGTGTACCTCCTGTATATGTGGAACATCTCAGGGAAAAGTGAATAACTCCCCAAGGTGGCTTAGAATGCAGATTTAAATACCTTCTTCCTAGGGAAAGGGAACAGGAGACATAGGCCTCCTAGAGGAGAGTAAATGATTTTTAGGAAAGATTAATAGGGTGGGGGAAATAGTTTGTAACAAAGTTTGGGTGTTATGTCCTGTGACAAGAGTCAGTCTTCTCTGCCTGATGACACATCTCTCATCAAGGGGATCTACAACATTTAAGCTCCTTTATGGGGGTCCAATTTTAGACAGATCAGGAGACTTCAGTGAAATCCTCTGCATGCACTTGCAGTTTTTCAAGAATCTGCAGCTCAAGATTATCATCAATATAACAATAAAGCATATGTTGGGGGGTGGCATGTTCTCTGACCTTCAGAATAAACCCAACAAAAGCTTGTTTCCTCTCTTAGATATTTGCCACAGTAGGTTATTCCCTGGAGACGGCATTCTGGGAGTGGTTATAACATACCCTGTGTATGTAGAAAGGTGTGGGCCACATCACTAAGTAATCCAGGAACAGTTTGCTCATCTTGAGGAAAGGGAGATAAAGATATAATAGTTTATCTCCCTTTCCACAGGTTTCTTGTGGGTTTGTGTCTCAGCTGCCCCAGCCCGCCACGCCTCCCCTCCCCACCGCCACCCCCACCCACAGCAGCCCCAGCACCTACACATTGGGCCTTGGGGCTGCTGAGTGCCAGGTCTGTGGGTTTGTATCTCCAGTCTAACCCCCTCCCGCCGCCCAGCCCCAGGTCTTCGGTGGCGGGGCTTGGAGCTCTGAGTGCTGGCCTCCCTGCTGGTTTGTGTCTCAGATCCAGCCCCTCCAGCCCCAGCGCCCCCATGGCGGGGCTTGCAGCTGCTGGGTGCCAGCCTCCCTGCTGGTTTGTATCTCCAATCTGGGGGCTGCTGGTGCTGGCCTTCTTGCAGGTTTATGTCTCTGATTCAGCCTTTGCAGCTCTAGCACCTGGGTGGCAGAGGTGGCAGAGCTTGTGGGTGCTGGGTACTGGCTCCCTGTGCGTTTGTGTCTCTGATCCAGGGGTTATAGGGTGCCAGCCTCCCAGCAGGTTTGCAAGCCCCGCCTGCCAAGCTCCCCCTCCTCCCCCCTGCCAGCCCAAGACCTAAAGCCCCTGCCTGGCCTGACCAGCACCACCCTGTCTCTTCAACATTCCCCCTCCCTCAGTACTTCAAACTCACTCCTACAGTAGGTCTGTCAATAGAAATACAATTCCCAGAATTCCTGGTGCCCTGATACCCTGCAGGAACCAAGAGCACAGTGAATTTTCTCCACCCCGTGGTGGCCACTGGGGTCTCTGCACACCCCAGAGACTGACAGCAGCCCCTCCACTCTCATTGTGGGTGCTGGCCTGGGGGGCATGCAGGGACCCTGGGCACTCATTTGCATGTGATTCAGGCACTATAAGTGTAAGGAGGGCCGGCCCTTAAGTACATTGTGGGCCACTCTTATAGGGTGGTGGTTGCTTTCACTGCACTGTAGCCACACCCCTGCCGGCTGCGCCCCCTGTATGCTGGCCATGCCCCTGCCTTGCCCAACCCTCTGTCCTATCCCACCCTCTGTCCTGCCCCCTGCTCCACCCCCTGCTCTGATTGGCTGGTAGCTTAGCCAATCAGGAGCCAAGGTACGGTCACATTTGCATGTGACTCTTTTATTAGATAGGACTAGTGGCCTGGTGCACAAAATTTATGCATGGGGGAGGGGAGCAGGGGATTCCCTCATCCCAGCCTGCACCCTCTCCAATGTGAGATCCCCCCAGGCCTCTGGCTCCTAACCATTCACCTGCCTACCAGCCTGATCCCCCTGACTGCTCTCTCCTGACAGCCTGTTTGCCCTAACTGCTCTCCTCTGCTGGCCTGGTCCCCCTAACTGCTCTCCCCTGCTTGCCTGATTGCCTCTAACCTCCTCTGCCTTGGCCCTGCCAACATGGCTTTGTCGGGAAGGGTGTCTGGAAGGACATCTGGAAGGTCGCCAGGAAGATGTTCAGTCTAATTAGCATATTACCCTTTTATTAGCATATGCCACCTTGTCCTAAAAATGCAGGTTGTTCCCAGGTTTTCCTATCATGGAAGGGGCCCGCAGTAGCATCCTGCATTCTGACCAGGGCTTAAGTGCTTGTGCTTTATCTCAACAGATGTGATTCCTAGAAGACTCTTGGATATACCTTGAACATTTCTATCAAATTTGCCAAGTCATCCTCCGGAAATGTCAAACCACTTTAAACTCCCACCATCAACCAGGTGTGTGCCCTCCATCACACTTTGATGCCAATATCATTGATTTCTCCCTAGAAGCTTTCCTCCCATCAGCTGGGAACGCTTGATACTTGAGCCAACCTCATTGTTCAGATGGGGACTTGATTTCCCGAGATAGAATTATGGAGGAAGAAAAATAGTTTTCCTCAGCCTTTCTGAGTTCTTAGTGGAGGTCCTTGTAATGAAAGAGAGATCGCCAAGAGGAAAACAAAAGTTCATTAACATGCGTACCCCCTGTATATGTGGGAGATCTCAGGGAAAAGTGAATAACTCCCCAAGGTGGCTTAGAATGCAGATTTAAATACCTTCTTCCTAGGGAAAAGGAACAGGATATGTAGGCCTCCTAGAGGAGAGTAAATGATTTTTAGGAAAGATGAATGGGGGTGGAGAGAAATAGTTTGTAACAAAGTTTGGGTGTTATGTCCTGTGACAGGAGTCAGTCTTCTCTGCCTGATGACACTTCTCCCATCAAGGGGATCTACAACATTTAAGCTCCTTTAGGGGGTCCAATTTTAGACAGATCAGGAGACTTCAGTGAAATCCTCTGCATGCACTTGCAGTTTTTCAGGATTCTGCAGCTCAAGATCATCAACATAGCAATAAAGCATATGTTGGGGGTGGCATGTTCTCTGACCTTCAGAATAAACCCAACAAAAGCTTGTTTCCTCTCTCAGATGATTTGCCACAGTAGGTTATTCCCTGGAGTCTGCATTCTGGGAATGGTCATAACATACCCTGTGTATGTAGAAAGGTGTGGGCCACATCACTAAATAATCCAGGGACAGTTTTCTCATCTTGAGGAAAGGTATATCCTATCTAATAAAAGAGTAACATGCAAATATGACTGTACCTTGGCTCCTGATGGGCTGTGCTACCAGCCAATTGGAGCAGGGGACGAGGCAGGGGGAAGGGCAGAGCAGAGCAGGGCAGAGCAGAGCAGAGCAGAGCAGAGCAGAGCAGAGCAGAGCAGAGCAGAGCAGAGCAGAGGGTGGGGCAGGGCAGGAGCATGGCCAGCACACAGGGGTCGAGGCTGGCAGAGGTGTGGCAGCAGTGCAGTGAAAGCAACCACCACCCTAGAGGGGTGGCCCACAAGGTAGTTAAGGGCCAGCTCTCCTTAAGCTCATGGTGCCTGAATCACATGCAAATGAGAACCCGAGGTCCCTGCATGCCCCCCCAGCCCAGCACCCACGATGGGAGTGGGGGGCTGCTGCCAGTCTCTGGGGTGTGTGGAGACCCCGGTGGCCACCACAGAGTGGAGAAAATTCACGGTGCTCTTGGTTCATGCAGGGTGCCAGGAATTCTGGGAAATGTACTTCTTTTGATAGACCCACTGTAGGAGTGAGTTTGAAGTACCAAGGGTGGGGGGGACGTGGAAGCAGCAGGGTGGGGCGGGCCGGGCCAGGGTGGGGGCTTTAGGCCTTGGGCTGGTGGGGGGCTCAGCGGGCAGGGCGCATGCAGGGTGCAAACCTGCTGGGAGGCTGGCACCCAACAGCCCCTGGATCAGAGACACAAACCCACAGGGGCCCAGTACCCAGCACCCACAAGCTCTGCCACCCAGGTGCTGGAGCTGTAAAGGCTGAATCGGAGACATAAACCTGCATGGAGGCCAGCACCCAGCGGCCCCCAGTTTGGAGATACAAACCAGCAGGGAGGCTGGCACCCAGCAGCTGCAAGCCCCACCATGGGGGTGCTGGGGCTGTGAGGGGCTGGATCTGAGACACAAACCAGCAGGGAGGCCAGCACTCAGCAGCCCCAACCCCTGCCACCGCAGACCTGGGGCTGAGGGGTGGGAGGGGGGTGGACTAGAGATACAAACCCGCAGGCCTAGCAGCCAGCAGCCCCAAGGCCCGATGTGTAGGCGCTGGGGCTGCTGGGGCGGGGGGGAGGGAGAGGATGCGGCGGGCGAGGGCAGCTGAGATACAAACCCACAAGAAACCTGTGGAATGGGAGATAAACTATTATAACTTTATTTCCCTTTCCTCAAGATGAGAAAACTGTCTCTGGATTATTTAGTGATGTGGCCCACACCTTTCTACATACACAGTGTTATGACCACTCCCAGAATGCCATCTCCAGGGAATAACCTACTGTGGCAAATCATCTGAGAGAGGAAACAAGCTTTTGTTGGGTTTATTCTGAAGGTCAGAGAACATGCCACCCCCCAACATATGCTTTATTGTTATATTGATGATCTTGAGCTGCAGATTCTTGAAAAACTGCAAGTGCATACAGAGGATTTCACTGAAGTCTCCTGATCTGTCTAAAATTGGACCCCCCTAAAGGAGCTTAAATGTTGTAGATCCCCTTGATGGGAGAAGTGTCATCAGGCAGAGAAGACTGACTCCTGTCACAGGACATAACACCCAAACTTTGTTACAAACTATTTCTCTCCACCACCATTCATCTTTCCTAAAAATCATTTACTCTACTCTAGGAGGCCTACATCTCCTGTTCCCTTTCCCTAGGAAGAAGGTATTTAAATCTGCATTCTAAGCCACCTTGGGGAGTTATTTATTTTTCCCTGAGATCTCCCACATATACATGAGGTACACATGTTAATGAACTTTTGTTTTCCTCTTGGCGATCTCTCTTTCATTATAAGGGCCTCCACTAAGAACTCAGAAAGGTTGAGGAAAACTATTTTTCTTCCTCCATAATTCTATCTCGGGAAATCAAGTCCCCAGCTGAACAATGAGGTTGGCTCAAGTATCAAGCATTCCCAGCTGATGGGAGGAAAGCTTCTAGGGAGAAATCAATGATATTGGCATCAAAGTGGGATGGAGGGCACACACCTGGTTGATGGTGGGAGTTTAAAGTGGTTTGACATTTCCAGAGGATGACTTGGCAAATTTGATAGAAATGTTAAAGGTATGTCCAAGAGTCTTCTAGGAATCACATCTGTTGAGATAAAGCACAAGCACTTAAGCCCTGGTCAGAATGCAGGATGCTACTGCGGGCCCCTTCCATGATAGGAAAACCTGGGAACAACCTGCATTTTTAGGACAAGGTGGCATATGCTAATAAAAGGGTAATATGCTAATTAGACTGAACATCTTCCTGGCGACCTTCCAGATGTCCTTCTAGACATCCTTCCCGACAAAACCATGTTGGTGGGGCCAAGACAGAGGAGGTTAGAGGCAATCGGGCAAGCAGGGGAGAGCAGTTAGGGGGACCAGGCCAGCAGAGGAGAGCAGTTAGGGCAAACAGGCTGTCAGGTGAGATCAGTCAGGGGGATCAGGCTGGCAGGCAGGTAAGTGGTAAGGAGGCAGAGGCCTGAGGGGTCCCAGATTGGAGAGGAGGGTGCAGGCTGGGCTGAGGGAAACCCTGACTCCCCTCCCCTGTGCACGAATTTCGTGCACTGGGCCACTAGTAAAGTTATAATAGTTTATCTCCCTTTCCACAGGTTTCTTGTGGGTTTGTATCTCAGCTGCCCCCGCCCGCCGCATCCCTTCCCCCCCTCCCCAGCAGCCCCAGCGCCTACGCATCGGGCCTTGGAGCTGCTTGCTGCCCAACCTGCGAATTTGTATCTCCAGTCCACCCCCCTCCCACCCCCCAGCCCCAGGTCTGCGGTGGCAGGGCTTGGGGCTGCTGAGTGCTGGCCTCCCTGCTGGTTTGTGTTTCAGATCCAGCCCCTCATAGCCCCAGTGCCCCCATGGTGGGGCTTGCAGCTGCTGGGTGCCAGCCTCCCTGCTGGTTTGTATCTCCAGTCTGGGGGCAGCTGAATCTCCGATTCAGTCTTTACAGCTCCAGCACCTGGGTGGCAGAGCTTGTGGGTGCTGGGTACTGGCCCCCTGTGGGTTTGTGTCTCTGATCCAGGGGCTCTTGGGTGCCAGCCTACCAGCAGGTTTGCACCCCACACACGCCCCACTGCTGAGTCCCCCACCAGCCCAAGGCCTAAAGCCCCTGTCTAGGCACGCCTGCCCCACCCTGCTGCTTCCACGTTCCCCCTCCCCCAGTACTTCAAACTCATCCCTACAATGGGTCTGTCAAGAAAACTACATTTCCCAGAATTCCGGGCTCCCATGATACCCTGCACGAATCAAGAGCACTGTAAATTTTCTCCACCCCCTGGTGGCTACCAGGGTCTCCACACACCCCAGAGACCAGCAGCAGCCCCCACTCCCATCATGGGTGCTGGGCTGGGGGGCATGCAGGGACCCCAGGTGCTCATTTGCATGTGATTCAGGCACCATAAGGTTAAGGAGAGCCGGTGCTTAAGTACCTTGTGGGCCACCCTTATAGGGTGGTGGTTGCTTTCACTGCACTGTGGCCACACCCCTGCCAGCCTTACCCCTGTGTGTCGGCCATGCCCCTGCTCTGCCCCACCCCCTCCTCTGCTTCACCCCCTGTTCCAGTTGGCTGGTAGCATAGCCAATCAGGAGCCAAGGTACAGTCACATTTGCATGTTACTCTTTTTTTAAAATATATTTTTATTGATTTTTGCAGTATAACTTATAATTAATAGTAGTACATGTTTTCTTTTCCCCCTCCCCCTTATCCTCCCCCCAGCCTCCCCTACCCCCCAGCACATATCCCCACCTTCCCCCCACCCTGCCCCAGTGTCTTTCATTCATTGGTTATGCTCATATGCATGCATACAAGTCCTTCAGTTGATCTCCCTCCGCATCTGCCTCCCATCCACCCAAGCCTTCCCCTGTAGCTTGACAGCCTGTTCAAGGCCACCCTGCCTCTATATCAATCACTCTCCCCTGTTTCTTTTCTTCAAAAATATCTTGCCTCTGCATACTAGAAATAAATGTATAAGAACAAAAAATGTTTCAGTCTCAGTTTCAATGTCCAACTGTTCTGAGTCTCAGTTTCAGTGTCAAATAATTCTTTATGTGAACATGTCAGCAATGGTATCCAGATGGTGGACACATCATGGCAATGCAAGATCCATCCTCTCTGGTTTGGTCCTGGGCTGCCTGCAGACATGCACAGCTGCCGACTGCTAGCATGGCAAGGTGTTGTCAGTGTCCCCCATCTCTGGACCATCCTCGTGACTGGAACAGATCCATAAGTTCCTCACAGTCGCAGGAACCCACATGGTCTTGGAGTTGTTCTCTGAAAACACACAAACACATTCTCGACCAAAAGTTATGCATGTTACTCTTTTATTAGATAGGATAGTGGCCCAGTGCATGAAATTCATGCACATTAAAGGTGTATTAATTAGAGGAAATAATTTAATATTGCTATTTGCTCTTTATAATAGAAGTATCAGAGACTCAAGAAAATTAGTAAAATGTGTATGAAAACCTTCTTCCTGTCAAAGTCTGGGGCACACCATGGGATCCAGAGTCAATTCCCCACTCACTCACTTCTGCCTCTAAATCAAGTGAGATCCAACCCCAGTCCCCCACAGACACACACATTGGGGTAGATCCAGACCCTGCCAGTCCAACATTTGTCAAGCCCTGCAGGGTAGGGGGCATCCTTGGGTCCCCTGGCCCAGCACCAGGATGGGGGACATGGCCTGAGGTCCCCCGTCAATTCCCACTGGCACAGGGACACAGGCTCAGGTCTCCTATGAAGCTCTGCTGGATGGGAGGCACAGCCTGAGGTCCCCTGTCAAGCCCAGCCAGGCAGGTGGGGCACAGCCTCAGGTCCCTTGGCCTGGTGCTGGACCGGAGGGTATGGTCTGAGGTCCCCTAGCCTGGTGCCGGGGTGTGGGTGCAGCTTGAGGTATCCTGTCAATACCTGGAAGATGGGGTCACAGTCTGAGGTCCCCTGTCAAGATCCTGCCAGGTGGAGAGAACAGTCTGAGGTCCCCTAACCCAGCACCAGGATGGGAAGCGCACCTTGAGGTCCCCTGTCAAGCCCTGCCGGGTTGGGAGTATGGCCTGCAGTCCCCTGCCAAGCCGCTCCAGGTAGGAGGCATTGCCTGAGGTCCCCCAGCCTGGAGCTGGAGTGGGGGGAGCAGCCTGAGGTACCCTAGCCCAGCACCAGGGCAGGAAGCACACCTTGAGGTTCCCTGTCAAGCCCTGCTGGGTGGGGGACATGACCTCTGGTCCCCTGTCAAGTTCTGCCTGGCAGGGAGAGCAGCCGGAGGTCCCCTAGCACAGCATCAGGACGGGAAGTACACTTTGAGGTCCCCTGTCAAGCCCCACTGGGTGGAGGACATGGCTTCAGGTCCTCCGGCCTGGTTCTGGGGCGGGGTCCCAGGCCTGAGGTCCCCTGTCAAGCCCCTCTGGATTGGGGGAGGGTATAGGCCTCCTGTCCCGCTGCCAGGACCACCTCACGCTCTCCATGAGCAGGTATGCATAGGGAAGGCTGGGCCAGGATAATTGAGAGGGGGTGATGGGGGGCCAGCATCCTGGATGAGCTGGGCCTCACAGCCTCTCTGCTTCAGCTCCCAGCACCCCGGACCTAAGGAGTAGTGCTTTCACAGGAGCCTGGCAGGCACTGGATATGGCGATGCCTTAAAAGCAGAAGAAGCCCCTTTAACTCTGGCTGGAAGTGCGCTGGGAACTTATGGCCGGGGGGAAGCAGCCCAACATCAGGGCTGAAATAAGACCTTGGACAGTCTCCGGAGGGGGCAAACCAACAGTAAAAGGCATCTTTGAAACAAAGACATTTGAATGTACAGTGGATATTAGGTGATACTAAGGAATTACCTTAACTTTTCAAGGTGTGACAATGGCTGAATATTTCCTTTGTTTTTTAAGATACTCATCAGAGGATGTTTAGGTGGGAAACAACTTGCTTTGAAAGTATGGTGTTGTCCTGGCCCAGCCCTCTTCGCACCACAGATGCCTCAAGGACCCAGCCTCTCCCACTCGCCAGGCTCTCGAAAGCACTATGCACAGAGGCATGGTCCGTGCTTCATTCCCCGCCCCCTCCAGCGTGAAATGAAGCGTTTCCAGCTGCCACAGGTGTGAAGCAGTGCTTCATATCCCGACCCCCTCCCCCAGGTCATGAAGTTTCCCATGGGCACTGGTGTGAAGGGAAGTGGCCAGCCCACTGTGGCCATGTCCCCCAGCCACACCCCCCACTCCTGATTGGCTGGCAGCATAGCCAATCAGGAGCCAAGGTACGGTCACATTTGCATGTTACTCTTTTATTAGATAGGATGGTTCTTACTCCCACAGAGTTTACACAACAGTTATAAAATAAAAACACATAATCATGAAAAAACAAGAGAGGGTAAGAACCAGTGAAGACCTATTTCAAGGAAGATAAGAGTTGAATAGGGAAGGGGAGGGGAAGGAAGGCGAGGGAAGTGGAGGGAAGGGGAGGAGACCTTTTTCAAGGAAGATAAGAGTTGAATAGGGAAGGGGAGGGGAAGGAAGGCGAGGGAAGTGGAGGGAAGGAGAGGAGAGGTGAGGGAAGGAGAGGAGAGGTGAGGGAAGGAGAGGAGAGGTGAGGGCAGGAGAGGAGAGGTGAGGGCAGGAGAGGAGAGGAGGGGAGACTAGGGGAGCAGAGGGGAGGGTTATTTCAGTGTAGGCTCAACCAGACATGATGTGGGAGGTTCAGAAGACCCACCACTGGAGCTGAGTATGGTTTTTAGGACAGTTAAGTTTTTCACAGCATTTTGAAGGCTGCCCAGAACATTTCCCACTTTAATCAAAGAAACTACTAAAGACATTTCCTTAAACTAATAAAATACAGAAACTATTCTGAGGGCCTAGTCAGAGGTTATAATATGAAAAACTACTCATGGGGCAATTTTTGGAAAGGAAATATTACTTTCCTTAAGAGAGAAATATTAACATTATCAACTCTCATCTCATTCTATCATTTTAAAAAACAAATGCTTTGGAGTTTTACTTACCTATCCTTCTACAAGCTATCATAGAAAGACAACATCCCCCCTGCCCTCCCAAATAAAAATGCCCTTTTTCCTGGTATTTACAAACTATATTATGAGAAAATGCAATACAGATAAAACACCTGGATTTTATTGAGATGGGCCAATCACAGACACTAGAGACCAACAAAGGCACAAAGCTCCACATTTCAGATTGTATGAGGTTCATTTTCTTGATTTATAAAACTTATAATTTTCAGGAATATTACATAATCTTCATAATTCACAGAATAAAATCAGCTCTGTCAGATTCTTGTGGATGTAAAAGTAGCAGCACCATCATTTCTATATTTTCAATAATGTTTGTAGAACTTATATTTCCAACATTGAGAAATAGTTCAGAAAGAAACAAATCAAGCATAAACATCACAACAAAGAAAAGGAGAAAGTAGGATTTGTAATAATAAAATGGTGTTGCATTACCAGCTGAAAAAAAAAATTCTGTCTCAAGGAAAATCAAAGGGGGAGAAAACATTTAAAATAAAATTAATGATTCTAACATTCAAACTAAAACAAGAACCACTCTTCTCCTTAACAATGCTATTCTCCCCTTTCAGATAATTTTGGTGACCTTTTATTAATCTCAAGGAAGATATTATATAACAACCAAAACAAACCGCACTTTTAAAGTGGTATTTGAAAAAGAAAAATTAACTTATTCAAGGGTGGATTTCAAAATACTGACAAGTTTGTACGCTGGAGTAGAGAGAGCTTGGATACTCTTTTTTTATTGAATAAAGAGAGCATTTGAAAAGACTTGGTTATATTTTTAAAAGAAAAGAATTGCATTGCTTAGTTAAAAGTGCTTTGAACATAGAAAGTGCTCAGAAAAAAACTACTTAGTAAAAGAATTTATTAATTTAACTGTGAAAATTTTAAATTAAAAACAAAATCCTGATTCATCAGGTCAGCCCAGCTATACGAAGAAAACAGCTCTTTTTATTATCTTTTAGAATTTATCTTTATTGCTTAGAGTGTTACAGGTGACCCCCTTTATTCCCATTGACAACCTCCACACCTCACCCATCATCCTCCAGACTTTAACCACACTAGAGTCTGTGTCCATGTGTTATGCATATACTATATAATAAAAGGCTAATATGCGAATCAACCAAATGGTGGAATAACTGGTTGCTATGAAGCACACTGACCACCAGGGGGCAGATGCTCAATGCAGGAGCTGCCCCCTAGTGGTCAGTGCGCTCAGGCAGAAGCCCGGCTCACAGCAGCAGTGGCAGGAGCATTTAGGATGTTCAATTGGTGGCTTATGCCAGGGGAGTGGGCCTAAGCCATCAGTTGGACATTTCCTAAGAGCTCCTGGACTGCAAGAGGGTGCCGATGGGGCTAAAGGACACTACCCTTCCAGTGCACGAATGTCATGCACTGGGCCTCTAGTATGCATATACATTCTTTGGTTAATCTCTCCCTAACCACCATCCACTCCTGCCTTCTTGCTGAGATTCATCAGTCAGAGAACAGCTCTGTTTCAGATGAAATTAGTTTCCTCCATCATTTTCAACTTCCCACCTTTAATTTCAATCAGGTCTACCAGGTGATCATTTCAATCACTAAAGAGGAAAATGCCTTATTTACAATGACTTGTTATTCTTTTTCCTATACAAACAAACACATTTTTTTAAATGGTAGAATTGGGCATAGATTATTTTGTGTGTTCCACCACATGGAAGGAACCTATAAAAAGCATACAGAGAAATATCTGTGATTAAATTTTTTTTAAAAAGCAGTATACATGTATTCTTTTATAGTCCTACCTAATAAAAGTGCAATATGCAAATTGACCATACCTCTACCACAACCGCAAACCACACTCACCAGCCAATCAGGAACAAGTATGCAAATTAATCCAACCAAGATGCCCACAGCCACAGAGAGAGCAGGAGGGAGGTTTGGGTTTCTGCAGCAAAGGAGGAAGTCAAGGTTTCTGCACACCTTGGCCAGCCCAGGCCTATACTCAATGCTACAAAGTTTCAATTATAGAAGATGAAAAAATTCCAACAAAAATGATGGCAGCCAGGGAGCTGAAGAGAGAGGAGCTAAGGTTGTCCCCAGCAATGGAGGAAGTCAAGCTTTCTGCCTTCCCTGGCCTGCCTTGGCCTCCACTTAAGGCTACAAAGTTTCAATTATAGAAGATAAATAAATTCCAACATAAATGGCTGTGGCCACAGAGCAAGCAGGAGGCTTGGCTCTGCTCCAGGCTACAAAGTTTCAATTGTAGAAGATAAATAAATCCCAGATACCAGGGCCTCCACTTGGGTAACTGGGGGGCATGGCCAGTCTGCAAACCACCACAGGCCCCTAGCCCAGGCCTCCCCATATCTCAAGGGAACCCTACTCTGATCTGGGACACCCTTCAGGGAAAACCAGCTGGCCCCAACCCATGCACCAAGCCTCTATCCTATCTAATAAAAGAGAAATATGCAGATTGACCATCACTTCAACACACAAGATGGCTGCCCCTATGTAGTCAAAGATCCTGCCCCCATATGGACAAAAGATGGCCAGTAAGGGAGGGCAGTTGTGGGTGGTCAGGCCAGCAGGGGAGGGAAGTTGGGAGGGGCCAGGTCTGCAAGGGAGGGCAGTTGGGGGAGACCAGGCTGGAAGAGAAAGGAAGTTGGGGCTGCAGGGAAGGGCAGTTGGGGGTACCCCCGCCTACAGGTAAGGGCAGTTAAGGGTGACCTGGCATGCAGGGGAGGGCAGTTAGGAGCAAACAAGCTGGCAGGGAAACAGTTAGGCATCAATCAGGTGGGGAAGGGAGTAGTTAGGGGGTGATCAGACTGGCAAGAAGAAGTGATTAGGGGCAATCAGGAAGGCAGGCAGGCAAACAATTGGGAGCTACCAGTCCAGGATTGTGAGAGAGATGTCCAACTACTCACCAGGATCAGGCCTAAATGGGCAGTCAGACATCCCTCAAGGGGTCCTAGATTGGAGAGGGTTCAGGCTGGGCTGAGGGACATCCCCTTCCCCCTGTGCACAAATTTCATGTACTGGGCCTCTAGTCTTCTTATAAAATTGAAACAATTCTGATGCAAATTTTTAACTTGTCTAGGAAGACACAATAAATATTTAATAGGCTTAGTAAAAAAAAAAAGCAAACTTGATATAGAAGGATATCAAGTGATATCTGATTCCAAGAAAGATATGCTTTATTTTTTAAAATATTTTAATTGATTTTTGGAGAGAGAGGAAGTGAGAAGGAGAGAAAAGAACATCAATGCATCAGAGTGTGGATGCCTCTTACATGCCTCCTACTGGTGATCAAGCCCACAACCTGGGCATGTGTCCCAATCAGGAATCAAGTAACCCAGTTTTCAGTACACAGGATGATGCCCAACCAACCGAGCCACACCAGCCAGGGCAAACAAGCTGTACTTTAAATACTGGAAACTTCCCAGGCCCCCAATTAGTATCTTTTTGGCAAATGAAATTCATCAGGTGTTGTCCAGGTTACATTCACACTTCTACTTCTCCTTGAGAGATATAAAATAATGAAAACAAGGCTGTTAATCTTCACAGAATTTCCCAATCAGCCTAGAGAAACCACACAAATATCTGCTAAAGTTTTATATGTTTTCCAATAAGATACTATTATACTGAGAACCTTCTACAAAATTAAATCTTCCCCAAAATTGTTGAGCGTAATAATTACCTCTTATAATATTTGTCAAAGACTCATTTCAAGGACCCTCCAGCAAGGATTGTGTGACCCTCCTGCCAAGCCTTCCACTTCAGCCACCAGCCCTACACTATCTGGTGCCTGAACACTTCAGCAAGAACATATATGAGGAGACAAAGAAGCAACCACCAAAGAGAAGGGATAATTGCCAGAAAAGGAACTAAATGAAATGGAAGCATAAAATATGTCAGAAAAGGAATTCAGATTATGAGCCATGCAAATCCTAAACCAGTAGGATAAGAGAATCAACAACTTATTTAAGAATTAAGGAGAAATCAATAATGATATAGCCACAATATAAAACACAATGGAAGGTTTCAACTGTAGACTAGAAGAAGCAGAGGACGAAATTGGCAAGTTATAAGAAAGGGCAACAAAACACACCTAATCTGAACAAAAAATTGGAGAAAAAATTTAGACAGCAGGAGGAGAGTCTGAGTAGAGTTTTGTAACAACATGAAATAAATTAACACATGAACTATAGGGGTGTCAGAAGGACAAGATGAGGAGCAGGAAACCTATTTGAAGAAATAATGACAAAAACAAACAAACAAAATTCCCTGATTTGGGGAAGAAAAACGTCATACAAGTATAGTGAGTGCCTAATAAGATGAACCCAAAAAGGCCCACACCAAGACACATCATAATTACAATGGCAAATGTTAAAGACAAAGAAAGAATCTTAAAAGCTCCAAGAGAGAGACAGAGTTACCTACAAGGGATCTCCCATGAGATTATAAAATGATTTCTCAACAGTAACACATCAGGCTAGAAGGGAAGGGAATGAAGTATACAAAGTGATGCAAAGCAAGGGACTGAATACAAGAATACTTTATCCAGCAAAGCTATCATTCAAAATTAAAAGGGAAATCAGGAGTTTTGCCGGAAAAACAAAAAGGGGGTTAATGGAATTTATCACTACCAAGCCAGTAATGTAAGAAATGCTAAAAGGATTATTTTAAAAAGAAGAAATACAAAGAAAGAAGGGGCATAGACATAAAGAATAAAAATGGCTACAAACAAGTACCTCTCAATAATAACCTTAAACATAAATAGATTAAATATTTCAATCAAAAGCCATCGAGTAGCTGAATGGATAAAAAAAAACCTATATATATATACTGTATACATGAGACTCATCTCAGAACATAGGACTCACACAGACTGAAAGTGAAAAAAAATGTAAAAATATTTTTCAAGCAAATAAAAATGAAAAATAACACACACACTGGGGTAGCAATACTTTTATCTGACAAAATAGACCTCCAAGAGAAGGCTATAACAGGAGATTAGGAATACTACTTCATAATGCTACAGGGATTGATTAAACAAGAGGATATAACTCTGATCCTATCTAATAAAAGAGTAACATCCAAATGTGACCATACTTTGGCTCCTGACTGGCTATGCTACCAGCCAATCAGGAGCAGGGGCGTGGTGGAGGCATGGCCACGGCTTGCCTGGATGCCAGTAAACACTTCCCTTCACCATGCTGGCGCCTCAAGTGCTCACACCTCTGGGGAACACTTCGCTTCAAAACTGTGCAGGCAGGGAATGAAGCAGGGACCACGCCTCTGCACAGGGTGTTTTCGAGGGCCTAGCGAGCCAGCGGGAGAGGCTCGGTCCTTGAGGTGTCCGTGGTGCGGGGAGGGCTGGGCCAGGACAACACCATACTTTCAAAGCAAGTTGTTTCCCACTTAAATATCCTCTGATGAGTATCTTTAAAAAATAAGTAAATATTCAGTCATTGTCACACCTTGAAAAGTTAAGGTAATTTCTTAATATCACCTAATATCCACTGTACATTCAAATGTCTTTGTTTCAAAGATGCCTTTTACTGTTGGTTTGCCCACTCCGAGGCTACCCAAGGTCTTATTTCAGCCCTGATGTTGGGCTGCTTCCCCCGACCATAAGTTCCCAACACACTTTCAGCCAGAGTTAAAGGGGGCTTCTCCTGTTTCTAAGGCATCGCCATATCCAGTGCCTGCCAGGCCTCTGTGAAAGTACTACTCCTTAGGTCCGGGGTGCTGGGAGCTGAAGCAGAGAGGCTGTGAGGCCCAGCTCACCCAGGATGCTGGCCCCCATCAACCCCTCCCAATTATCCTGGCCCAGCCTTGGGTAGCAATACTTTTATCTGACAAAATAGACCTCCAAGAGAAGGTATTCCTAATCTCCCTGCTCACGGAGAGCGTGAGATGGTCCTGGCAGCTGGATGAGAGGCCAGCAGGGGGTGTGGCTGGAGCACGAGGAAAGGGAGGCCTACACCCGCCCCCAATCCAGAGGGGCTTGACAGGGGACTTCAGGCCACACACCCCACCTGGCAAGGCTTGACAGGGAACCTCAAAGTGTCCTTCCCACCCAGGTGCTGGCCTAGGGTACCTCAGGCTGCTCTCCGCACCCCATCTCCAGGCTGGGGGACTTCAGGCCATGCCTCCCACCTGGTGTGGCTTGACAGGAGACTACAGGCCACACTCCCAACCCGGCAGGGCTTGACAGGGGACCTCAAGGTGCACTTTCCATCCTGTTGCTGGGTTAGGGGACCTTAGACTGTTCTCTCCACCTGCCACGACTTGACAGGGGACCTCAGGCTGCGTTCCCACCTGGCAGGGCTTGATAGGGGACCTCAAGTCGCACCCCCACCCCAGTACCAGGCTGGGGGACCTCAGACCATACCCTCTGCCCCAGTACCAGGCCAGGGGACCTGAGGCTGTGCCCCTCTTGCCTGGCTGGGCTTGACAGGGAACCTCAGGCTGTGCTCCCCACCCAGCGGGGTTTCTCAGGGGACCTGAACCTGTGCCCCTGTGCCAGTGAGGATTGACAGGAGACCTAAGGCTGTGCCTCCCTCCCAGTGCTGGGCTGGAGGACTTGAGGCTATGCTCCTCTGGGGCTTGACGGGGGACCTCAGGCCATGCCCTCCACCCCTCGGGGCTTGACAGGGGATCTCAGATCGTGTCTCCCACCTGGTAGGACTTGATGGGGGACCTCAGGCCATGCCCTCCATCCTGGTGCTGGTCCATGGAACCTGAGGACACACTGTGCCCTGGGTTGCTTGGCAAGAGTGGGACTGGCAGAGTCTGGATCTACCCCAATGCGGGGGAGGGGAGGGCAGCTGGGTCTGGGTCTCACATGATTTTGAGGCACATGTGGTGAGTGGGGACTTAACTCCAGACCCCATGGTGCACCCCAGACTCTAACAGGAGGAAGGTTTTCAAATACATTTTACTAATTTTCTTTAGTCTCTGATACTTCTATTATAGAGAAAGAGCAAATAGCAATATTAAATTATTTCCTCTAATTAACACCCTTTTATTGTGCACGAATTTCGTGCACCGGGCCACTAGTAAATATACATGCACCCAATGCAGGATCACCCAAATACATTAAAAAAAACCTCCTGGAGGATATCAAGGGAGAGATTGATAACAATACAATCATAGCAGGGGATTTTAATACACCACTGATATCACTGGATAAATCCTCTGGACAAAAAATCAGCAAAAAAACAACAATCCTGGGAGGAACCAAGATGGAGGCATAGGTAAGCGCCTATCTGGCTGCCCCACACAACAATTTCAAAACTACAACCTATAACAGAACAAACACCATCCAGAATCACCAGAAAGCTGGCTGAGTGGAAATTCCACAAATAAAAGTAAAGATAGGACACTGTGACTCAGAGGAACAGTGGAGGGCAGAGTTGAGGAGACACACAGAGTCAGAGGTTTGGAGTCATGCACATGCAAGTGGATAGGGCAGGTGGCTGGATACCCGGCTGGTTTTCTGGAATGGGGAGGGAGACAAAGGCGTCCCACTGTACTGACTCCCCAGTACCTGGCGAGGTCCAGGGAACCCACACCCATACAGGGTGAAACTGTACAGTAAGGTGGAAGCATACTGAAACTCAGGCACTGCAGAGGTCTGTGAGCTGGCGAAGAGGGCACATAAAGTTGGGAACTGCAGAAGCACGTGAGCGTGCAGAGAGAACTCATGACTTGCTCTCTCGTTCATGAAACCACCGGACTGCATTGTTTTACAACCCTGGGTCAGACATTGGGTGTACAGACTCATTTGGGGAGAGGCTGAATTGTACGGCAGAGGGTAGAGCTTGGCAACAGCTTTCTCTCAGAGGTGCGTGCAGCCATTACCACCTGGCACAGAGACCCAGGTGCTGCATAGGGTGGAGATGACAGGAAATCAAGGCTGCCTGCTCATCCCGGAGACTCCACCCTTCCAACCTGAGCACAGCTGATCCTCAACAGCCAATTGGCCTGGAGGTCAAACCCTCCTAGTGCTAACAATAATAATCTAGGCTTAATTTCAAAAGACTGTGCAACCCATAAAGGACTGCAGCAAGAGTATCCACCTTAGGTAACTGGGGAGGCTGAGCCACTGTCCCTTAGAGGACATCTACCACACAAAGCTAATTGACCAACTCAGGGAAGCAGCCAAAATGCAGAGACATGTAAAGAAATCAGATGTGAAAGAAATAGAGGGGGAAAAAAACGACTGGACATAGAGTTCAAAACAACGGTTATAAGGTTTTTCAAGAGGCTCCTAGAAAAGGCTGATGAACTTAATGAGACTTTATATGATATGAATGAGACCCTCGAGGATATGAAAAAGGACCAATTAGAAATTAAGCATACACTGACTGAAATAAAAAATATACAAAGACCTAAAAGCAGTCTAGAGGATTGCAAGAATCAAGTCAAAGATTTGAAATACAAAGAAGCAAAATCCACTCAGCCAGAAAATCAAGAAGCAAAAAGAATCCAAAAAGTTGAAGATAGTGTAAGCATCCTCTGGGACAACCTCAAGCATACCAACATCCAAATTATAGTGGTGCCAGAAAAAGAGAGAGAGCAAGACAATGAAAACCTATTTGAAGAAATAGTGACCAAAAACTTCCCCCACCTGGTGAAAGAAATTGACTTAAAAGTCCAGAAATGCACAGAACCCCAAACTATAGGAATCCAAAGAGGACCACACCAAGACACATCATAATTAAAATGCTGAGAGCAAAAGACAAAGAGAGAATATTAAAAGCAGCAAGAGAAAAACAGTTAGTTACTTATAAGGGAGCCCCCATACGATTGTCAGTGGATTTCTCAACAGAAACTATGCAGGCCAGATGGGAGTGGCAAAAAATATTCAAAGTGAAGAATAGTAAGAATTTACAACCAAGATTACTCTACCCAGCAAAGCTAGCATTCAGAATTGAAGGTCAGATAAAGTGCTTTGCAGAAAAGAAAAAGCTAAAGGAGTTCATCACTGCCAAACCAATATTATATGAAATGCTGAAAGGTATTCTTTGAGATAAGAAAGAAGAAAAAGGTAAAAATTAAAATTATGAACAACAAATACACATCTATCCACAAATTAATCTAAAAATCAAGTGAATTAAAAATCTGATGAACAGGATAAACTGATGAATGTAACAGAATCATGGGCATAGAGAGGGAATGGACCGACAATTCTTGGGGAGAAAAGGGGTATGAGAGGTGCAGCAAGAGACTGGACAAAAATCGTACACCTATGGAAGAGGATGTGGGTGGTAGGTAAGGGCAGAGGGTGGGATGGGTACAGGGTGGAGGGGAGCTATAAGGGGAAAAAAAGAGGAACAATTTAATTAATAAACTGAACAATAAAGATTAAAATATAAAAAAAGAAACAACAATCCTAAATGACTCACTAGATCAGATGGACTTAATAACATCTTCAGAACATTTCACTCAAAAGCTATGGAATATACATTCTTCTCAAGTGCTCATGGGACATTTTCAAAGTAGACCACTTATTGGGACATAGGTAAAGTCTCTACAGATTCAAGAAGATTGGAATCATATCAAGCATCTTGTCAGATCACAATGGCTTAATATTAGAAAACAACTACAATAAAAATAATAAAAATATTCAAACACTGAATAGCATGCTATTAAGTAATGATTGGGTTATAAAAGAGATCAAAGAAGAAATAAAAAACATCCTAGAAACAAAACAATGAAAACACAACAATTCAAAATCTATGGGACACAGTGAAAGCAGTCCTGAGGTAGGCATTTCAGGCCTACCTCAAAAAACAAAGAAAAACTCGTATTAAATTATCTAGCTCTACAGCTTAAAGAATTAGGAAGAGAAGAACAAGAAAAGCCTACAGTAACCAGAAGGTAGGAAATAGTAAAGATCAGAACAGAAATGAATGACATAGAAAAATATATATATATACATATATATGATCAATGAAACTAAGAGCTGGTTCTTTGAAAGAATAAACAAGATTAATAAACCTCTAGCCAGGCTCACCAAAAACCAAAGAGAGAGGATCCTAATAAACAAAATTAAAATGAAAGAGGCAAAATAACAACAGACCACACAGAAATATAAAGGATTGTAAAGAAAAAAAATACTATGAATAACTCTATTCTAAGAAACTGGTTAACCTAGAGGAAATGGAAATATTCCTAGAAAAATACGACTTTATAAAACTCAATCAGGAAGAATAAAAAAACCTGAGAAGGTCAGTAATAAAAAAAATCTGAGTAGGAAGAAATTGAAGTAATAATAATAATAATAATAATAATAATAATAATAATAATAATAATAAACTTCCAGAAAACAAAAGCCAGGGGCCAGACCATATCACAGGTGATTTTACCAAAAATCCAAAGAAAAACTAAAACTTATCCTCCTCAAACTATTCTAACAATTCAAGAGGAAGGCACACTCTCAAGTTTTTCTATGAAGCCAGTTTTACCCTAATCTCAAAACCAGATAAAGACACTATAAAAAGAATTACAGGCCAATATTGCTAATGAACATAGATGCTAAAATATTCAACTAAATTCTAGCAGATGAGATACAGCATTACATTAGAAAGTTCATAGACCAGGACCAAGTGGGATTTATTCCAGGGACGCAAGGATGGTACAATATCTGCAAATCAATAAACATGATACATCACATAAACAAACTGAGAAACAAAAATCATATAATCATATCAATTGATACACGAAAAGCATTTGACAAAGTCCAAAACCCTTTTTTTGATAAAAAACCCTCAGCAAAGTGGGAATAGATAGATCATATCACAATATAATAAAAGCCTTATATGAGAAACCTGCAGCCAACATCATACTCAATGGGCAAAAACTAAAATAATTTCTCTTAAGAACAGGAACAAGACAGGGATGTCCCTTTTTACCACTCTTTTCCAACATAGTACTGAATGTACTAGCCATAGCAATCAGATAAGAATTAATAAAAAGCATACAAATTGGAAAAGAAGAAGTAAAACTGTCATTCACAGATGACATGATATTGTATATGGAAAGTCTCCATCAAAAAACTACTAGACTTAATGAATGAATTCAGCAATGTAGCAGGATACAAAATTAACACCCAGAAATCTATGGTTTTTTTATACACCAATAATACACTCACTGAAAGAGAAACAAAAAATATAAGCCCACTCACCATTGCACCAAAAAATATAAAATAAAATAAACTTAACTAATGAGGTAAAAGACCTGTACTTGGAAAACTAAAGAATACTGAAAAAAGAGAAAGAGAAAGAAACAAATGGAACAATATATCATGTTCATAGATTGGTAGACTCAAGATCATTAAAATATGCATACTACACAAAACAACCTGTAGATTCAATACAATTACATATTTCACAGACCCTGAACAAACTCTCCAAAAATTCAAATGGAATAAAAAGATTCTGAGTGACCTCAGCAATCCTGCAAAAGAAGAAAAAAAGTTAGAGGGATCACAATAGCAGATATCAAGCAGTATTACAAAGCCACTGTTCTCAAAACTGCCTGATACTGCCATAAGAACAGACATATAGACCAATGGAACAGAACAGAGAGCTCATAAAATGACCCAAGCCATTATGTTCAACTAATATTTGACAAAGGAGGCAAGAGCATGCAATGGAGTCAAGACAGTTCCTTTACTAAATGGTGTTGGGAAAATTGGACAAATAAATGCAAAAAACTGAAACTAGACCACCAACTTACACCATACACAAAAGTAAACTCAAAATGGTTAAAGGGCCCTAACCAGTTTGGCTCAGTGGATAGAGCATTGGCCTGTGGACTCAAGGGTACCAGGTTCAATTCAGGTTAAGGGCATGTATCTTGGTTGTGGGCACATCCCTGGAAGGGGGTGTGTGGGAGGCAACTGATTGATGTTTCTCTCTCATTGATGTTTCTAACTCTCTCTTCCTCTCCCTTCCTCTCTGTAAAAAAAATAATAAAATATATTGTTTTAAAAAATGGTTAAATAACTTAAATGTAAGACGGTAAACCATAAAAATCTTAGAAGACTCCAAAGGCAGCAAAATATCAGACACATGTCGTAGCAATATCTTTACTGATACAGTTCCTAGGGCAATGGAAACTAAGGAGAAAATAAACAAGTGGATCTATATCAAAATAAAAAACTTCTGTACAGCAAAAGAAACTATCAATAAAACAATAAGAAAGCTGATTATATGGGAGAACATATTTTCCAATGTTATCTCCAATAAGGGTTTAATCTCCAAAATTTACAGGGAACTCATACAAATTAACAAAAGGAAGATAGATTTTAGGAACCAAGATGGCGGCATAGGTAAAACACCTATCTTGCCATCATACACAGCAATTTTAAAACTACAACTTAACGAAAGAACAAACACCATCCAGAATCACCGGAAAGCTGGCTAAGTGAAAATTCCACAAATAAAAGTGAAGATAAGACACTGTGACTTAGAGGAGCAGCAGCAGAAAGCGTTGAAGATACGTGTGAAGTCAGGTTTGGAGGAGTGTGCTCCAGCGGATAGGGCGGGTGGCTGAAAACCAGCCAGTTTTCTTGAATGGGGGAGACAAAGACATCCCACTGGACTGATTCTCCAGCTCTGGGCAAAGTCCAGGGAACCCACTATCATACGGGGTAAAAACTGGACAGTGGGAGGCACGCTGTAGCTCGGGTGCTGCAGGGGCCTGCCGGCTTGTGGAGAAGGCGAGGTTGTGTGTGAACTTGGGAATAGCGCAGCTTCCTGACCACGCAGAGAGCACTCGTGACTTGCTCTTTCATTCCGGAAACCATCAGACTGCATTGTTTTGCAACCTTGGGTGAGACATTGGGTGTGCAGACTCATTTGGGGAGAGGCTGAATTCTCCGGCAGCCGGTGGAGCTCGGCAGCGGCGCTCTCTCAGAGTCCCTGGGGCCGCATAGGGCGGAGCTAACTCTGTCTGCTTGGCCCGGAGACTCCACCCATCCAACCTGAGTAAAGCTGAATGTCACAGACAATTGGCCTGGAGGTCAACTCCTCCAAGTGCTAACAACGATTAACCTGAGCTTAACTTCAGTAAGACTGTGCAACCCATATCCACCTCAGGAAACTGGGGAGGCTGAGCCACTGTCTCTTGTAGGACGTCTACCACACAAAGCTAATTGACCAACTCAGGGAAGCAGCCACCATGCAGAGACATGGAAAGAAATCAGATGTGATGCCAAGACCGGTTTGGCTCAGTGGATAGAGTGTTGGACTGCGGACTGAAAGGTCCCGGGTTCGATTCCGGCAAGGGCATGTACCTTGGCTGCGGGCACATCCCCAGTGCAAGAGGCAGCTGATCGATGTCTCTCTCTCATCGACGTTTCTGACTTTCTATCCCTCTCCCTTCCGTTCTGTAAAAAATCAACAAAATATATTTTTTTTAAAAAAGAAATCAGATGTGAAAGAAATAGAGGGAAAAAAAACTACTGGACATGGAATTCAAAACCACAGTTATAGGGCTTTTCAAGAGGCTCCTAGAAAAGGTCGAGACCTATAAGGAAATAAGAAAGACCTACAAGAAAATGATCGAGACCCTCAAGGATATGAACAAGACTCTCAAGGATATGAAAAAGGACCAACCAGAAATTAAGCATACACTGACTGAAATAAAAAATATTATACAAAGACCTAAAAGTACTCTAGAGCACCCCAAGAACCAAGTTAAAGATGTGAAATACAAAGAGGTAAAATCCACTCAGCTGAAAAAGCAAGAAACCAAAAGAATCCAAAAAATTGAAGATAGTATAAGGGGCCTCTGGGACAAACTTAAGCATACCAACATCCGAATTATAGGGGTGCCAGAAAAAGAGACAGAGCAAGACAATGAAAACCTATTTGAAGAAATAGTGACCGAAAACTTCCCACACCTGGTGAAAGAAATTGACTTAGGAGTCCAAGAAGCTCACCAAACCCCAATATATAGCAACCCTAAGAGGACCACACCAAGGCACATCATAATTAAAATGCCAAGAGCAAAAGACAAAAAGAGAACATTAAAAGCATCAAGAGAAAAACAGTTAGTTACCTATAAGGGAGCACCCATACGATTGTCAGCGGATTTCTCAACAGAAACGATGCAGGCCAGATGGGAGTGGCAAGAAATATTCAAACTGATGAATAGCAAGAATCTACAAACTAGATTACTCTATCCAGCAAAGCTATCACTCAGAATTGATAAAATGCTTCACAGATAAGAAAAAGCTAAAGGAGTTCATCACCACCAAACCAATATTATATGAAATGCTGAAAGATATTCTTTAAGAAGAGGAAGAAGAAAAAGGTAAAAATAAAAATTATGAACAACAAATACACATCTATCAACAAATGAATCTAAAAATCAAGTGAATTAATAAGCTGATGAACAGGATAAACTGGTGAATGTAACAGAATCACGAACATAGAGAGGGAATGGACTGACAATTCTTGGGGAGAAAAGGGGTATGGGAAGTGCAGCAAGAGACTGGACAAAAATCATGCAACTATGGGAGAGGACAGTGGGGGGGGGTGAGGGCGGAGGGTGGGCTGGGTATCAGTTGGAGGGGAGCTATAGGGAAAACAAAGGGAACAATGTAATTAATAAACTGAACAATAAAGATAAAAAAGGAAGATAAACAATCCAATAAAAAAATGGGTAATGGACCTAAATAGGCATTTTTCGAAAGAGGACATACAGAAGGCCTAGAGACATATGAAAACATTCTCAAACTCACTAATAATCTGAGAGATACAAATCAAAACCACTATGAGATACCATCTCACATTTATCAGAATGGCTATCATCAACAAATCAACAAATTACAAGTGCTGGTGAGGCTGCAGAGAAAAAGGAATCCTAGTTGCACTGCTGGTGGATATGCAGACTCTTTCAGCCACTGTGGAGCACAGTATGGAGTTTCCTCAAAAAGTTAAAAATGGAACCTCCAATTGATTCAGTAATATGAAAAAGCAAGGGGCCTCTGGGACAAACTTAAGGACTATACCCCAAGAAACCAGAAATAATAGTCAGAGAGGATATATGCACCCCTATGTTCACAGAAGCACAATTTACAATAGCTAAGTTTCGGAAACAGGCTAAGTGCCCATCAGCAGACGATTGGACTAAAAAACCATGACACATCTATCTACACAACGGATGTAAGTCACAACCCACAGGTTGAGAACCTCCAGTAGGGTTGTCTAAGACCATCGAAAAACCCAGATATTTACATTACGATTCATAACAGTAGCAAAATCACAGTTATGAAGTAGCAATGAAAATAATTTTATGGTTGGGGGTCACCACAACATGAGGAACTGTATTAAAGGGTCATGGCATTAGAAAGGTTGAGAACCACTGATTTAAATGAAGCAAAAATATTTACAACAAAGGAAAAAGGCACTGAATGGGAAGAATGTAAGAAAACAAAAAAATCCATAAAATGTAAAATAATATTTGGGGAATATAGATGTCACTTAACAGTGCTCATCATGTTAATAAAATAAATAACAAAAAAGTTAAGCATAGTTGTTTATATCAGTAAAACTTCTGGACTTCTTTCTGATTGCATGTAATATTTCTTTGATGGCAGGAGATTCAATGCAAATTCAGTGGCTTAAGAAAAAAGCACTAAGCCAAAAGTCTATTGACCTCATGGTAGTGGGAAACTTCAGACTACTCCATATTATATAAATATTCGATTTACTTAATTGTTGACATATTAAAAAAAACATTTCAAATAAACCTTCTCCTTCTCCAGAGGAAGCCATCATTATCTCCATCTTTCAAGACTGTTCATTCACAAACAACCTTGAAAAGAATCGTGTGCATGAACATCCATCAGGGCTTTTGCTTGTAAGTGTGCAGAAATACAAGAGATCCTTGGAAAATTGTATTCCTGTGTATGGAATTGATGCATGGGGAGGTGTCCCTCAGCCCAGCCTGCACTCTCTCCAATCTGGGACTCCTTGAGGGATGTCCAACTGCCTGTTTCAGCCCGATCCCACATCATACCTAAACAGGCAGTCAGACATCCCTCTCACAATCCAGGACTACTGGCTCCCAACTGCTTGCCTGCCTGCCTTCCTGATTGCCCCTAATCACTTCTGCCTGCCAGCCTGATCACCTCCTAACCACAATGTCTAGCTGCTCCCCTGCCAGCCTGTTTGCGCCCAACTTTCCTACTCTGCCAACCTGGTCACCCCTAACTGCCCTCCCCTGCAGGCTGATCACCTCCAACTGCCCTCACTTGCTGTCTATCTTGTGGTGACCATCTTGTATCCACATGGGGCCAGGATCTTTGACCACATGGGGGCAGCCATCTTGTGTGTTGAAGTGATGGTCAATCTGCATATTACTCTTTTATTAGATAGGATAGAGGCCTGGTGCATGGGTGGGGGCCAGCTGGCTTGCCCTGAATGGTGTCCCGAATCAGAGTTGGGGTTCCTTTGGGACATGGGGTGGCCTGGGCGAAGAGCCTGTGGTGGTTTACAGGCCAGCTACACCCCTCAGCATCTCAAGTGGAGGCCCTGGTATCTGGGATTTATTTATATTCTGCAATTGAAACTTTGTAGCCTGGAGTGGAACCAAGCCTTCTTCTTGTTCTCTGGCTGGAGCCATTTCTGCTCAGATTTATTTATCTTCAATAATTGAAACTTTGTAGCCTTAAGCCAAGTTCTAGGCTGGATAGGGCTGCAGAAGCTTGGCTTCCTCCATCTCTGGGGCAATCCTAGCCTCTGTTCTCCTCAGCTCCATGGCTACCGCCATTTCTGTTGAGATTGTGTATCTTCTATAATTGAAACTTTGTAGCATTGGGTGGAGGCCTAGGCTGGCAAGGGCAGGTGAAAAGCTTGGCTTCCTCCATCGCCGGGGAAACCAAAGCCTCCCTCCTAAAGGCTCTCAGTGGCCGCGGCCATCTTGGTTAGAGTTTATTTGCATATTTGCTCCTGATTGGCCAATGGGAGTGTCTTGTAGGCATGGCTTTGTGTGTAGCAGAGGTACAGTCGATTTGCATATTAGACTTTTATTAGATAGAATGCTAGAGGCCTGGTGCATGAAAATTCATGCACTGGTGGGGAGGTCCCTCAGTCCAGCCTGCCCCCTCTCACAATCCGGGAGCCCTCATGGGCAGGAGGCAACCCAGCAATCAGGGATGAGGGAAACCCCATCACACCTCTGCCACTGCTGCTGCCACTGCTAGCCACTCAAGCCTCGATTGGCCCTTGTCAGCTGGGCAGCCACCATCCAAGGCTTGCCTGCACCTTGGGCTAGCCCTAGGCAGATGGGGAGCTGAGGGGACTGGGGTAATCCAGAGGCAAGCACGTGGCCTTGCTGTGCACCTGTCACCCTGGCCAGGCTGAGGGGCCTGGACACAGCCATATTGTGGCTGTGTTTGCCACCATCTTTGAGGGGTGGCAGTCAATTAGCATATTGCCTCCTTATGTGGGCACCACTATCTTTGTAACAGCATGAGGGTCAGTTAGCATATTCCCTGTTTATTAGATAGGATATATATATCCCATAAATCCCATTTTGCCAGCTTAGAAAACCTTCTATATATTTAAATGTTTTATTTTAATACTAGTGGCCCAGTGCACAAAATTTGTGCATGTGGGGGATTGTTCCTCAGCCCGGCCTACACCCTCTCCAATCTGGGAGCCTTGGGAGATGTCCTACTGCTGGTACATCCCTCTCGTAATTTGGGATGCTAGTTTCTAACCTCTCACCTGCCTGCCTGCCTGATTGCCCCTAACCACTCTGCCTGGTGACCTGCTCACCCCCAACTGTCTCCCCCATGTTCCTTCTCGTCCCCAACTACTCCCCTTTGCCATCCTGATTGCCTCCAACTGCCCCCCCCCCTGCCATCCTGCTCACTCCCAACTGCCCTCCTTGCTGGCCTGATCATCCCCAACTGCCCACCCTGCTGGCCTGCTTGCCCCCAACTGGTCCCCTAACTGCCCTCCCCTCCTGGCCTGATTGCCCCTAATTGCCTCTGCCTCGACCCCGCCACCATGGCTTTGTCTGGAAGGACATCTGGGATGGTATCCTGGAAGGTCTCCCATTCTAATTAGCATATTCTCCTTTTGTTAGTATAGATAGAACCTCGTGCATGGGTGAGGGCCGACTGGTCTGCCCTGAAGGAGGTCCCAGATCAGGGTAGGGGGTCCCCTTGGGGATTGGGGCCAACCTGAGTGAGGGGGCTGGGAGAGGGTTGCCATTCATGCCCTCATCGAAGTGGGGGTCCCTACTGGTCGGCATGGCCAGCCCGGTCTAAGAGCTGTTTGAAGGCTGACCATGCCCCCATTGGGGTGAGGGTCCTTGTGGAGCATGTGGCCAACCTTAGTGAGGGGCTGAGGGCCATTTTCAGGCTGGCCAAACCCCCTTCAGGGTGGTGGTCTCCACTGGGGGCATTGCCAGCCTGGGCAAGGGGCTGATGGCCATTTGCAAACTGGGTGAGGGTCCCTGTGGGAGGTGTGGCTGGCCTAGGAGAGAGGCTGAGGGTTGTTTGCAGGCTGGCCACGACCCTATCAGGGTGAGGGTCCCCCCTGGGGGGTGTGATCAGCCTTGGAAAGGGATTGAGGGCTGTTTGGAGGTGGTTTGCAGGCTGGCCAAGCTATCAGTTTTGTCCGGAAGGATATCTAGAAGGTCTCCAGAAGGTCTCCCAGTCTAATTAGCATATTACTCTTTTATTAGTATAGACTAGAGGCCCAGTGCACGAAATTCGTGCATGGATGTGGGGAGGGTGTTCCCTCAGCCCTGCCTGCACCCTCTGCAATTCAGGACCCCTTCACCTTCTCTTATCTAGCTAACCTTTTCACATTTTTTTATTTTTTATTTTATTTTTTAATATATTTTTATTGGGTTTTTTTGCAGTATAACTTATATTTAATAGTAGTACATGTTTTCCTTCCCCCCCATTTTCCTCCCCCCAGCCTCCCTTATCCCCCAGCACATGTCCCCACCTGCCCCCCTCCCCACCCCAGTGTCTTTCATTCATTGGTTATGTTCATATGCATGCATATAAGTCCTTCGGTTGATCTCCCCCAGCATCTACCTCCCATCAACCCCAGCCTTCCCCCTGTAGCTTGACAGCCTGTTCAATGCCTCCCTGCCTCTATATCAATCACTCTCCCCTGTTTCTTTTCTTCAAAAATATCTTGCCTCTGCATACTAGAAATAAATGTATAAGAACAAAAAATGTTTGAGTGTCAGTTTCAATGTCCAACTGTTCTGAGTCCCAGTTTCAATGTCAAATAGTTCTTTATGTGTCCATGTCAGCAATGGTGTCCAGATGGTGGACACATCGTGGCAATGCAAGATCCATCCTCTCTGGTTTGGTCCTGGGCCACCTGCAGCCACGCACAGCTGCCGACCGCTAGCATGGCAAGGTTTCGTCAGTGTCCGCCATCTCTGGACCGTCCTCGTGGCTGGAACAGACCCATCAGTTCCTCACTGTCGCAGGAACCCACATGGTCTTGGAGTTGTTCTCTGAAAACACACAAACACATTCTCGACCAAAAGTTAACAAAGGGATCCTCTCTGCAAGATAGACTTGGGATTCTTTTAATTTTTGCCTAAATGATTTTCCTTTGGCCTATTTTGACACCATGTGTGTTTTTTCATGGGTGTCCTGCTGTTGGCTTTACAAATGGAAGTTACTTTTCTGGAGTAAGAATTTTCTAGATGTATTTTACTTACAGGATAGTTTTTCTTACATGATATTACCCCACTGCCCCCCCCTTTTTTGATTAATGGGGGCTAATTAACCTTTTCACATTTAAAAAAAATTAACTGAAATATCACCTACTCTAGGAAATCCTCTTTGAAGAAACATCTTTACAATTTGTATTAAGTATTGTCATAGTATACCATTCTTTTTCTTTAACAGCTACTTAGAGTGGATGCAATGTGGTTTTCATTCTTGCATCTGAATTTTTTCTTTTAACTCTTATAATAGCAAAGCTTATCCAATTTACATTTGCCCTTCAAGGGCTTATAGTTGGCTTGCTGCTTTTTTCTTTTAAGCAATAAATTTGGGTTGTGATAGTAAGCCTCACTTGTAATCAAGCCTGTAGGTCACTCTATCTAAATATTTCTATAATACCTATCACTTTAGCATACCAGAGATTGTGTTCATTTATAGAAAATAACATTAAATGTCACCTGATCATTTGATATTCTAATATTTTATAGCAAGATGTATTATTCTAGTAATTTAACTATTACAAAACTGAGTAGAGAAATAAATTACATTGAACAATAAAGAATGACTCAAATATCAAAGGATAGTATACTTAGGGCCTCCCTTGTCCTGTCAGATATCATAGCATAGTACCCAATTCACGTGGAACTCAGATTCCTTTAAAATGGTAAGGGATGCCATACACTAGAAACAGCTACTTCCACACATATTTTTTATTTAATTCATAGCAAATACTCTTTGCACTGATTATTGGAAAATCATCCTAGCAATTTCCTCCATTCCTCTCTGTATTGCTGCCTTACATTCTGATGTTATTACTGCACTTTTATCATCCACTCATTCTAATCAGATTTTAAGGGCAGAAATCATGACTTGAGCTGTGATTCTCTATTATAGTGCCTAGATAAATACTCAAAGGCCATCCAGTCCAAATGACTTGTGATGAGATAGGCCCACCATTGCTGGAGACTTCTGATTTCTATTTAAGGGCCTCACTTGTTCTGTGCCTTTACAGAAGGGTGAGTAGGGGTTGAGGGAATTTGAGGAAAACCAGACAGAATTCTCCACCTAAAAGACTTTGCTAAGATGACCACGGGGACCACAGAGCATTTGTCCAATTAAAATCCAGACACACAGGAATAACAAAAGCACTGGTCTCCTACTGCTAATGCATGGGGATCAAACCCCAGTCTGCAGGAACTCCCCCCCCCCCCACAGTCAGGACCAGGCTACTGAGTAGACCTAGGCTGGTGCTCCTAACTCTAGGGAGAGGAAGACTTCCCATGGCTGGAAGCTAGAGGCCCTGGACTCCCTACCATGCACCCAAAGAGGTCTCAGGCACAGGTTGGTCAGCAAAGTGGCTTCTTTGCCTGGAATTTCAGGGCTGTCTCTCCTGTTCCCCAGTGATCACAGGTCTGGGCTCTGCCTGTCCAGTTCCCCCATGATTGCGATGGCGGTTCTGGGCTCTGACTGTCCAGCTCAACCATGATTGCGATCACCAGTCTTGGCTCTGCCTGTCCAGTTCCTCTATGATTGGGATGGCAGGCCTGGGCTCTGCCTGCCCTTTTCCCCTGTGATCACAATGGCAGATCTGGGCTCTGCCTGCCCAGTTCCCCTGTGATCGGGATGGCGGGTCTGGGCTCTGCCTGTCTAGTTTGCCCTGTGATTGTGATCTCATGGGTCTCGGCTCAGCCCCATGATCTCCATGTATGCCCAGCCCCATGATCTCCATGGCGGGTCTCTGGTCAGCCTGACCTCTTCCAGGGGTGATGGGTAGCTTGGACTCTGCCAGAGGCTTAGGGTGCTGCCAACCACCACCATCTCATGTCCCCTTGGTTCTCCTCAGCGGCAAAGGGTGCTGTCCCCCCCTGCATATGCAAATATACCATCATCTTTGCTGGGTTAATTTGCATATAATTCTTGATTGGCTGTGGGCATATCACTCCTGATTGGCTGTGGGTGTAGTGAAGGTACGGTCAATTGGCATATTACTCTCTTATTAGATAGGAGGACTCCAAGGCTCTATTTCTTTAATGTGAGAGCGTCTTTGATTTCTCAGAGACTACCTTCTTTAACAATTCTGAGAATTCTAAGGGTCTAGACAATGCAAAAGGCAATCATGATTGTTCTTTCATCTTTCCTGAATCTAGATGATTTCATGCTCTCCCCTAGATGTTAAATGAACTAGATTACCTTGTGTATCAGTTTTCTGTTGCTGACATAACCAATTATCTCAAATTAAGCAGTTAAACCAATACCCAACTAGTACATCATAGTTTTCTGTGGCTCATAATTCTGAGCACAGAATAGTTCAACTAGACTCTGCTTAGGGTTTCATAACCAACATCAAGGTGTTGGAAGAACTGTATTCTTTCCTGGATGCTCTGGGAAATAACACTTTCAAACACTTTCAGGAAATTGGCAGAATTCCACTCCTTCTTATTTATACTTTACACATGCCTTTCCATCTTCACACCAGCAGTTATATGCCAAGTCTTTCTCACACATGGAATCTCTGTGCCCTCCTCCTCTCCTCTGCTCTCTGCTTCTAAGGACTCATACTATCTAATAAAAGAGTAATATGCAAATTGACCATACCTTCGCCACACCCACAAGCCATGTCCACCAGCCAATCAGGAGCAAATAAACCCCAACCAAGATGGATGCAACCACTGAGAGCAGAAGGGAGGCTTGGGTTTACTCAGCAATGGAAGAAGCCAAGCTTTCCGCCTCCCCTTAGTGGCCTAGGCCTCCACTCAATGTTACAAAATTTCAATTATAGAAGATACATAATCCCAAAAGAAATGGTGGCAGCCACAGAGCAGTAGAGAGCAGTCTAGGGTTGCTCGGACAAGAGATGAAGTCAAGCTTCTGCAGCTCTAGAGCCTAGGCCTCCACTCTAGCCTACAAACTTTCAATTATAGAATTTAAATAAAACCAAACAGAAATGGTTGTCACCATGAAGTGAGTAGAAGGCTTGGTTCTGCTCCAGACTACAAAGTTTCAATTGTAGAACATAAATTAATCCCAGATCCCAGGGCCTCCACTTGGGTCGCTGGGGGGTATGGCCGGCCTGAAAACCACCATAGGCCCCTCGCCCAGGCTGCCCCACATCCCAATGGAACCCCCAACTTGATCTGGGACACTCTTCAGGAAAAACCATCTGCCCCCACCCATCCACCAGGCCTCTATCCTATTTAATAAAAGAGTAAATGTATATTGACCATCACTCCAACACTCAAGATGGCTTCCCCCATGTGGTCAATGTGGACACAAGATAGCCACCACAAGATGGCCAGCTGGGCAAGGCCATTGAGAGGTTCCAGGCCTACAAGGGAGGGCAGTTATGGGCAATCAGGCCTGCAAGGAAGGGCAGTTGGGGGCAATCAGGGGAGGACAGTTAGAGGTGACCAGTCTGGCAGAGGAGGGAAGTTGGGGGCAAACAGGCTGGCAGGGGAGCAGTTAGACATCAATTAGGTTGTCAGGGTAGTGGGTATGGGGTGATCAGGATGGCAGGCAGAAGCAGTTAGGGGCAATCAGGTAGGCAGGCAGGTGAGTAGTTTGGAGTCAACAGTCCTGGATTGTGAGAAGAATGTCCGACTGCCTGTTTAGGCCCAATCCCATCAGGCCTAAACAGACAGTCGAACATCTCTTGAGGGGTTCCAGATTGGAGAGGGTGCAGGCTGGGCTGAGGTACTTCCCCTGTCCCCTATGCATGAATTTTGTGCACTAGGACTCTAATCCTATCTAATAAAAGAGAAACATGCAAATTGACCATACCTTCGCTATGCTACCAGACAATCAGAAGCAGGGGGTGGGGCCAAGCAGCACAAGGGGTGGGGCCAAGTGGTTCAAGGGGCAGGGCCAAGTGGCAAGAGTGATAGGGCCAATGGGCACGCACAAAGCTGCTGTGAGTGCAGGGTGCCCTTGGGGCTGGGCGGTTGCCACCAAAGCTAAAGCCTGGGCTGGGGGAGTGGCCTGGGGCGTCTAGCAAGCATGGGGCCCTGGGGGGGAGCCGGGCGGTCACCAGGTGGTGGCCAGTGGCTGGGGCTAAGGCCAGGGCCAGGGGGGCAGGGCCAAGGTGACCGGGGCAGAACTAGCCATCAGCTCCATTGAGCGGGCAGGTTGGGCTGAGGGATCACCCACCCCCAGTGCACAAATTTCATGCACAGGGTCCCTAGTGTATAATAAAAGGCTAATATGCAAATCAACCGAATGGCTGAATGACTGGTTGCTATGATACACACTGACCACCAGGGGGCAGACGCTCAATGCAGAAGCTTTCTCCTGATAGTCAGTGCACTCCCACACGGGGAGCACCACTAAGCCAGAAGCCAGGCTCACAGCTAACGAGCACAGCAGTGGTGGTGGGAGCCTCTCCTGTTTCTGTGGCAGTGCTAAGGATGTTCGACTGACAGACATCCCCCGAGGATTCCCAGACTGTGATAGGGTGAAGGCCAGGATGAGGGACACCCCCTCCCAAGTTCATGAATTTCATGCACTGGACCTCTAGTGTAATTATAATGGACCCACTCAGATAATCCCCCTATTTTAAAGTCAATGGATTAGTAAACTAATAACACCTGCAAAGTCTCTTTTGTCATGGAAAGCAACATACTTGTAGACATTAGGACATAGGGTCTTCTTGGAAGCCATGAATGTCTACCACACTCTGCTATACCAAGTGTTATCCTTGGACTAGCAGCATTAACATTTCTTGGGAAAGTTTTAGAATGTAGCATTTCAGAATTTACCCCATGTCTAGTAAAATTCAGTATATATTTTAACATATCCTCAGATGGTTCATATACACATTGAAATCTGAGAAGCACTGGCCTTTTATACATTTAGAACATATTGCCAGAAGCTATTGCTACCACTCAAAAAGTTCAAGACAATAAAAATTGGGGTAGTCCACTTCTCCCTGCTAAGCTAATTGCTCTAGAGTCTCACTTGACAAAACCTGGAAAGCTGAAGATTTATGAATTGAGCTAAGATTCTTGCCCTGCTTATCACTACTTGCTGCTGGTCAAACTCCGCTCAGGTGTCAAGTTTTCTCAGGTTGCAAAAGGAAGCCATTTCTTCTCTTAATGCTATAAGCTTTCCTTGCAAATAAGCACTCAGTTTTCTTGAGGCATACAGTAAAGTGGATTGGTAAGAAAAAATATTGACATTCTTATTCTTATATCATATCTGACACCATTCCCCCTCCTCAATCCCAAGGACCTAACAGAGATCCTAGGTCACTAGTCCAGAGCTACCTTTATACTGTGAGATTTTCCTTAGGAGCTGGTATCTTTTTATGGCTGATCTTAGTTGGAGCTACTTTCATCCATCAAATATATTTTAGTAATTATAAATTTCAAAAGGAATAGCCTTAGTCCCTATGCAGTTTTGTAAAACTAAATTTGATTCCTATGAATCAAAGACTCTTTTGTTTAATGTAATTTCATATCACTCAGTATTAATGGGAACCAAAACTAAATTAGAGTTTAGAGTCAAGGCCCCAACTCACTTTCAATTGAAATAAAAATGGCTTTTTTAACTAATAACATTATAATATTCCTCATTCTTTAATACACAGAGAGCTAGGAGTTGCATTTATATTAAAACTTAAAGGGGTAATGTCATTGTCATTCCTACTGTTTTCCACCTCCCCTTCTCCCATCCCCCGCCCCCCATACACACACAATATGAATTTAGAGAATCATCCATGGACAGGAGAGCTTTTGTGGAAAGCAGTGACATTCCAGTCCTCCAGTGCAGAAACAAAATGTGAGATTGGAAACATAGTTTCATTTTACTTCATTACCCCTCCCTCAAGGCAGCAGAGCTCATTCCCAATAAGGTTTTTCTTGGCCCAAAATTTCTCCCAAGGGGGGAAAGTGAGAGCACATTAGTGAGCACCTGGCTTCCCCAGCTCTACTGGACCCTGTCAAAGAGACCAACTGCTTTCTTGCTCCATCCAGAATACTGACTTATGAACTACAGGATTACAGGGCAGAGAGCTGCTTGAGAACAGCAGCCAAGGGTCGAACAGAACATAGCAAAAGTGCATGACCACTCTGTGAAGTGTGGGGTGCTCACTTTGTCATGTCTCTCTGCTATGTTCTGAAAGAAAGAAGGGCAGTTAAAATAGTTCTCTGTCACATACTAAGAGAAAGGATATCAAAAAAGAACATCAACAATTATAAATTTCTACAAAGAGTTCAAGGTCAATAAGATAAGAACATTATTTTGGATTTGATGGTAATGGAAACCATTAAGAGAGCATTTTCAGTAAAATTGTGGGTGGGCTTAGTTCATTGGCAAAAATCCTATGAGATTAACCCAAATTCTACATTTTCTGAAACACTCCCAATTTCAATTTATTCTGTCTCATTATATACCATGTGTTTTGACTTTCCATTTAAAACTATGGTAACATCATGGTAAAGAGAGAAATAATGCAGTTAAAATTTTCAAGATGCTTGTCAATGAAAGGAAAGTGAGCAGCAAGTACTTATACTTGGAAGGAGAATCAAGAGAAGGTGTTTTAGAAGTGGAGAGTTCTCAACACAATTGTAAGTCATAGGATGCTTAAGATTTGATAAAAGAAAGGGGAGTTATTGGTGGCACTACGTTTCAGAGGAAGGTGGAAGAAGGTGGGATCAATAGCACAAATGGATGGAAAAAGATACTTCTTTTAAATAGTAGTAAGTAAAGAATAGCTAAAGATGTGAGCTGATGGATGTGTTAGTTAACTAGATGGAGCAATCCTTTCATGATGTATACATATACGTTGTGCACTTTAAGTATCTTACAATTTTATTTGTCTTACAAAAAATCTGGGGAAATAAAGATGAAGACATTTTCTAAAAGAAAGGGAGTGGCTAATGTAATTCTAGAAAATAAGGTCACTAAAACATAAATTCCAGGAGATCAGGATTATTTGATCATTCTGTTTGGCTGGCCTTCAATAAATGTCAGCAGAATAAATTTTGTGCTCTCAGTCCTACCAGGTAAGGGAGGATGCATCTTGATCTCATAAAGGGTAAGGATATGGCAGGAGTTTAAAGAGAGAGACTTGGGAAAGTGAGATGACATGACACTGAGATAAAATAATCATTGCTCATTGACGGGGGCCCAGCTGAGGTTATAGCAACAGTTAGCTCTTCACCTCCTCCAACCCTGCTCAGAAGCCACTTTTGCAGTAAGGTTTTTCCTAGACATTCTAGCTAAAACAGTAACTCCTTCTCCACCCATCTTTACCTCCCTGTCCCTGCTACCTCCTTAGTACCTATATTCTCTGTTGTGCTACATATTTTACTTCATCTTATTTATTACTATCTCCCCTCACCAGAATGTAAAGTAGGGGTATATATGTGAGTGTTTATTCACCAGTCTATCTCCCATGCCTAAAACAAAGCATGTTGAATAAATGACTGCCTCCATATGAGAGAGTCATCAAAGGTAAACATTTTTTTTTCAATAGCAGTGAGTGATTTGAGGGAGATGAGCAGGAGAAAAATATTCCAGAGTGAATAGCAACAAAAACTCAAAGTAAGGAGGGGCTCTAGAATGTTAAAACTAGTGGAAAGTGAAGTAGTTGGGATCAGAGAGGTGAAATGATTAAACAGGGTAATTACCACCATGCCAACAGTAGCTACAAATAGTACTTCCATCTTAAGACGGCCATGGAGAGGTGGGGGGAGCGTTGTCAGGTTACATGATCTGTATGGAAAACAATGTTGCCTGGTATAGTTATTTGCTAATTGTCAGCTGGTATTATTTTTTATATTTTTTCATATTGTTCTGATCCAGAGGCATGGAGGGGTAAAGCAACTTCATCACTCCTACATCTATATCAGACTACCATCTGGTCAGAGGAATGAGCCTACAAAAAAAAAAAGGGAAAATCCTCACCTCTTCACTAATGAGGAAGTCTCAAGCACAGAATACACTCCTACCTGGAAAATCTAACTTGCCAGGCTTGTCAAGATGTAATTAAATCACCCATCTGATCTGCTGAGTCATACCATCCTGACACACGCGCGTGTGCACACACACACAGACACACACCTTTACTGGGTCACACACCACCTATTCACAACTTTGAAATTATATGACCTAAAGTGGATTCACACTCTAAAACTTGCCTGACACAGGCAAAGGATGATGGAAGGAACATGGCTGTGCCCTTTCATATCATAATGTTGCTAACATACTCAGATAACAGCCAATTTTAATCCCAAGAGTGTTCATCCCACTTAGCCTTTCTCTGTATCATGTTTGTATTATTGAATTATTGGCCTGTAGTTAAGACCATGCCCTTTTGCCCCTATAGATTACCTCACTGGGGAGGAGGGATAGAATCCTTGTTCCAATTTGAAGGTCATTTTAAGTACCATCTCCGTGTGAATTGGCAGGGCATAGATCATTATTGTCATCATCCACTGAATTGTTCGAGTGAATGAATAGGAGGGGTGCTGCAGATGGGAAAGCTAAGCATCAGTAAAGCTAAATTATTTGTCCTAGGTCATAGAACTTTTAATGGTGAGACTCAGCTTACTCTTATCCCAAAGCCAATATCACCACCCAAGGTTTAAGATAGATGACTTCATCAGCATTTTCCATTCCTGAATGCTGAGAAACAGATTGTGGCACAATAAAATCTCAAACAGGGACTATATAGTTTTCCTTCAAAAATATGAGAAATCCTTTCCCAATATCTAATATCATTAAATATTCTGCATTAACATTTTGCAACAAATCATCTTTTTTAGTTAAAAGAAAACATGTTTCTGCACCATTTTTTTTTTTCGGGCCAGGAGTTAATTAAAACTTACTTAGCTAAAAACTATATTTCAGCAATTTTTTAAGAAAAGCACTAATTGATGATGAAGCAGTTTGAATCTTTTTTTGTACATATTTTCAAGCTGCGTGTGTGTGATGTGAGTTTGAAAAGCTATGGCATAATTGTTAGGGATTGTTCTCTTTCACATACACATACACAGGACTATGTTTCTGCATTTCCCAGATAGGACAAATCTTGTCTTCACAATCTTGTCTTCCACAATGGAACTGAATAGAAAAAAAAAAGACAGCTGGGTATAGAAACTGCCTTGTCCTTTTTGAGAATTTTATCATAAAAATTCAGAACTTGTTATCATCATTCATTAGCCATTGATAATGTGCAGTATAGTAGGTATCATAGAATGTTATAAAAATGTAAAAATCCGATCTTCTCCAAAAACAAAAACAAAAAAAGAGACCAAATGGAAAACAGAAATTAGAATATGTAGGAATAGATGTGTGCATCTTCATCCATGCAATTTTTCTTTCATTGTTTCCCAGATAATAGTTTTATGAAGTATTTCTGGGTGCCAGATTTCTCCTTATCATAGCTATTTTTTGCTGCATAATAAATTGTCCCTAAACTTAGTGGCTTAAAATAATGATATGTGTTACCTCCGTTTTGTGGGTCATGAGTTCAGCAGTACCTTAGTTGAGTGATCTGACTCAGGGTTTCCTATGAGGTTGCAAACACGAGGCTGACAGGAGTTGCAGGTGGCTGATGGCTTAACTGGAGCTGGAGGATCCATTTCTAAGGTCAAGGTGTGATTGTTGGCAGGATCTTCAGTTCTTCTCTTGCTGTGGCCATAACAACAGTTATTGTCACATGGGCCCCTCCACAGGGCTGCTTGAGTATCCTCAGGATGCAACAGGTGGTTTCCCTCACTGTGAGTAAACAAAGAGTGAGTAAACAAGGAAAAAGCCACAATGTATTTTATAGCCTAGACTGAAAAGTTATACTCACCAGTTCTGCCACAGTCAGTTCATCAGAAGTGGGTCATTAAGTACAGCCCACACTCAACAGGAGGGGAATAGGCCTCCACACTTCGAAGGGAACAATATCAAATAATATGTAGGCATCTTTTTTATTGTTTTTTTTATTTGAATAAGTTTGACTTGTACATTTAAGGTGTACAGCAGGTAAGTTTTATATATCTATATCTATAAAAATAAAAGTGTAATATGCTACTTAGACCAGACATCTTTCTGGATGACCTTCTGGATGAAGCCAGGGCTCTAGAGGAAGCCTGGGTCCAGGGTGCCTGCCAGTGGCTGAAGGGAAGCCTGGGTCCCAGGTGCCTGCCATCAGCCAGAAGAAAGCCCGGGTTTTAGGTCAGCAAGAAGCAGGTGCTGGCTGCCAGGAGAAGGAAGGCCTACTCTTGCACAAATTTCATGCATTGGGCCTCTTGTATTATAATACAACTAAGGCCTAGTGCACGACTTTTGTGCACAGGGGATTGGGGGTGTTCCTCAGCCCAGCCTGCATGCTCTCTAATCTGGGACATCCCTCTCATAATCCAGGACTGTTGGCTCCCAACTGCTGGCTTCCCTGCCTTCCTGATTGCCCCTAATCACTTCTGCCTGCCAGCCTGATTACCCTCTAACCATTCCCCTGTCAGCCTGATTGATGTCTAACTGCTCCCATGGCATCCTGTTTGCCCCTAACTGCTCTCCCCTGCAGGCCTGGGAACACCCCTCCAACTTTCCTTCCCTGCAGTACTGGTCACCCCAACTTCCCTCCTCTGCTGGCCTGGTCACCCCTAACTTCCCTCCTTTGCAGGCTTGATTGTCCCCAACTGCCCTCCCCTGCTGGCCATCTTGTGTGGCCATCTTGTGCCCACATGGGGGCAGGATCTTTGACCACATGAGGGCAGCCATCTTGTATGTTGGAATGATGGTCAATCTGCATATTACTCTTTATTAGAAAGGATACATGCCAGGTGCATGTGTGGGGACCAGCTGGTTTGCCCTGAAGGGTGTCCCAGATCAGAGTGGGGGTTCCTTTGGGGCATGGGGTGGCCTGGGCGAGGGGCCTTTGGTGGTTTGCAGGCCAGCCACACACCCCCAGCAACCCAAGTGGAGGCCCTGGTACCTGGGATTTATTTATGTTCTACAATTGAAACTTTGTAGCCTGGAGCAGAGCCAAGTCTCCTGCTCGCTCTGTGGCCACAGCCTTTTCTGTTGGCATTTATTTACCTTCTATAATTGAAACTTTGTAGCATTTAATGGAGGCCTGGGCTGGCCAGGGGTTGTGCAAAGCTTGGCTTCCTCCATTATCAGGGAAACCCAAGCCTCCCATCTGCTCTCTCTATGGCCACAGCCATCTTGGTTGGGGTTAATGTGAATACTCACTCCTGATTGGCTAGTGGGCATGGCTGGTGGGCATGGCTTGTAGGCATGACTTGTGATTGTAGAAGAGGCATGGTCAATTTTCATATTACTCTTTTATTAGATAGGACTAGTGGCCCAGTACATGAAATTTGTGCATGGAGGGGAGGATCACTCAGCCCAGCCTTCACCCTCTCTCATTGGGAACCTCTTGTGGGATGACCAACTACTGGTTTAGGCCCAACTGCTTCTGCCTGCCTCCTGATTGCCCCTAATCCCTCTGCCTGCCTGCCTGTTTTCCCCTAACCTCTCTGCCTCCCTGCCTGATCAACCCTAACTGCCTTCCCCTGCCAGCCTGATCTTGTCCCCAACTGTCCTCCCCTACTGGTCTGGTTGCCCCCAACTGCCCTTCCTTGCAGGTCTGATCTTGCCCCCAACTGTTCTCCGCTGCCACCAATTTGGTTCTGATTGGTTGGTTTCTATGCCAGTCAGCATCTCCAGGTCTATCTCCAAGCCTGATCAGAGAGGCTGGGCTGATCAGCAACCCCTGAGGAGGCCCAGAGAAAAACAGAGGCACGACTACTGTCAAAGTCCGGAGAGAAAGAGAGAGGCAATGGCTGATCAACAGCTGTCATGGAGGCTGTGGATCAGACCCTGCTTCTCTCTCTGGACCTGTCTCCAGGTCTGATCTTCAGCCCCCTCAGCAGTCAGTGCTGGTTCACCGTGCCTCCACCAATGGCAATCAGTGCTGGGTTGCCATGGTGACCCAGCACTGACTGCAGGACTGACTGCAAGTGTTTGGTCAAGCCTTCAGTTGTTTTGCTCATTACAGATGCTGGGTTTTTATATATTAGGATTGCCAATATAGGAATACTTATCACATTATCTATATATATATATAAAGAGGTAATATGCTAATTGGTCCTAAATGTGTCCCAGTCATGACCAGTCAACAGGCTGTGTGCATCAGAAACTGGTGGGTGGGGACCGGGCCTGGGACTTCTTCCCCAGCGGAAGCATGCACAGGCCTGCCCAGTGCTAATGTCACTCTGCCTTGGAGGCGGAAGCCACTTCTGATGGAGGCATGTGCAGGCAGGAGCTGGTGGGAGGGGACACAGACAGGGGGGCCTGCCCAAGTCACTTGAGCAGCCCCAGAGTGGACACAGACATTTTTTCATGGTGAAGGGACTGGATTCCATGTTCATGAAAACACCTTGGCAACTGTGGTGGCCAGCAGTGGCAGCAATGAGGTGATGGGGATGCCACCTTCCCCGCATCAGCCTGATCGTCTCCTGCAGAGGTGGGGAGGCAAGCCTAAGCCATCAGTAGGACATCCCCTGAGGGCTCCCGGACTGTGAGAAGGGTCAGGCTGGGCTAAGGGGACCTTCCCCAGTGCACAAATTTTGTGCACTGGGCCCCTAGTATAATTATAGTGCAATATTATTGTCTATTTCATTATACAGTGCATTAGATCTCTATGAATTATTTACTACTTATTACAAGTTTTTACCCTTAAACACTATCACTCTTATCTCTTCCCCAACCCTCTTGTACCCACCATTTTACTGTTTTTAACAGGTTATAGGCATGTTTTAAACCACCTAACAATTATAATTTCTGCCCCTCCCTCAGTCCTTTCCCAAACTCCTGTGAATATTGGACTCCCAAGACCAAAATCAACTACAGTTATGTATAATTATTTCAGTATCCTCTGTGTGTCAGGTACTGTTCTATACACAGAAATAAATGAAGCCAAAAAGTCTCTCCCCTTATAAAGCCAGCAGAAGGAAATTGACAATAGACAGATATCATAGGATAGTGATAAATGCCATGTTTAAAAACAACAACAACAACAACAACAACAATAAAATAGGTTGGGGAATTAGAAAGTTATGAGTACTTAAATAATCAAAAATGTTACATATCTACATATCATACATTACATAGTACACTGTTTCTGGACCCTGAAAATTCCAGTGGCTGCAATCTGCAAAAGTCATTATCTTTGCCCATGACTACATGCTTTGTCCTTTTCCTTAATATTTATGTGAGATCCAGCAGTAAGATTTGCTCTGTGCTCTTTCTCCCAGCTCTGCCAGGACTCCACTCTAGATGCCAAGTCTTAAAACAGCCAGAAATTCTCTCTCAGCATCTCCTCAAGCAACCATTTCTTCTTTCTTTTGTTGCTGGCTCTCCTACGTGAAAACCTGGCAGGTGATGCTTCCCTTTCTGGAAAATCACAGGCAGTGCTGGAACTAGTGTCTGCTCTCCCCTAGAGGCACCTCAACTCTCTCCACAGCAGGGGTAGAGAAGCTGCTCTTTCTATTGGTAGCAGCTCTCATGGCCATCCTGTCTCACTATCCATCCATTGTCTTCACCCAGGCATCAACCTCGCCCAGGACCCAACCCTCATCACCTGGTCCTCAAAGTTTCCTTTCCCCATCAGAATCCCAACACCTCTCTAAACAAGGAATAATAAAAACAACAAACAAAACTCCCTAAGCACCAAATAGCACAATGGATTTTTCATGTAACTTGGCGGTGTTTTGTTACCACTTATTTATAATACTTATCATTATTTGCACTTATAATAACTCTTGTATTTGGTAAACTATGAACTTAGGAAAGATTCAAATTGGGAGAAGACAAATTATTTGTAATGACAGATTTTACATATTGAGCTACAATTGAAATTTTTATTTTTTTAAACACAATTATTTACTAAAAATACCAAAACCTCTTGCCTATGCTTTATTTGCTCAGCTATTTTCCTCATTTAATCTATACCTTAGATGTTTATTTCTATTTCATAGAATCCAAGGGGTAAAATGTTAATGTAGAAAACCATCTGCTGTACTATCTCAGCTAGAACTACACATTGGCATATTAATTGTTTATTTTCTGTACATAATTGCTGGACCATAATTGAAGTATATGAAAATTGAAACTTTCTAGCAGTGGTAGACAATATAATTGGATTACAGTGTTCCAAATTTTCTGAATGACACTGGTTGGACTTTGCTATTTTACTTTTTTTTTTTTAACTTTGGTCTGAATCTGCCATACTGTCTTTACATGAAAAAAAAGTACTCAGCATACATCTTGTGGCATAAGGAAAAGAGGTTGCACTTCCTAGTGTCTTTATCAGTTTTTCCTTTTGGCATTTCTTTCCCTCATTAAGTACATCCTAATCGTATAAGCTGTTGTACTAGCTTAGTTATAAAGGTTATTATTTTGCAGTATCCACATTTCCAGTAAATGATACAAACAAAATTATAACTATATCCTGACACCATAATCTATGTTAGCCAGTGACTAGAGGAAATGCAGTAATGGAATTAACACCTGAATCCCCAAACATCTCTACCCAGAGTTCTGTCACGTACTTTTTTAAAAAATATGTATTTTTATTGATTTCAGAGAAGAACGGAGAGGGAGAGATGAAAACATCAATGATGAGATAGAATCACTGATTGGATGCTTCCTGCATGACTCTTCTGGGGATTGAGTCCAAAATCAGGGCATGTGCCCTTGTCCGGAATCAAACCTAGGGCCCTTTGGTCTGCAAGCTCATGCTCTATCCACTGAGCCAAACCAGCTAAGGCTGTCATGTACTTGTATAATGGCACTTCACACACACACACACACACACACACACACACACACACACACACACACACACTCACTCACACACAACACGAAAATGTAAGGGTGGCTCAGTCCACAGCCCATCTTTTAGAAGTCAATATATCTTATCTCGGGGTGCTATCACAAATTGCCATACATGGGAGCTTAAACAACAAAAATGTGCCTCTGATAGTCCTAGGGACTGGGAGTCTGTGATCCATGTACAACAGGGTCAGGTTTGATGAGAACTCTCTTCCTAGATTGCAGAGGGCTACCTACTTTCCTGCTGAGTCCTCACATGACAGAGAGACACAGGAAGCAAGCTCTCTAATGTCTCTTCTTATAAGAACACTAACCCAGTGGTCAGCAAACTAACCCACATGCGGCTCTTTGGCCCCTTGAGTGTGGCTCTTCCACAAAATACCATGGCCTGGGTGAATCTATTTTGAAGAAGTGGCATTAAAAGAAGTTTAAGTTTAAAAAATTTGGCTCTCAAAAGAAATTTCAATCATTGTACTGTTGATATTTGGCTCTGTTGACTAATGAGTTTCCTGACCATTGCACTAACCCATGATGGGGACTCCACACTCAGGACCTAATTGCTCTCAAAGGCTGCATCTCCAAACACCATGACATTGTTGGACAGGGTTTTCAACATATGAAGGGATGGGGGTACAGTCAATCCATAGCAGGTACTAAAATATCAATGGAACATACTGAAAATATTGTACCAATTATATCAAGTTTCCATACATAACTCCTTCTATAGCTAATAAAATTGAAAGTGGCCCATCTTGCCAAAATAATGACATTAAGTGAAAATTTTTAAATAAAAGTAATTTTTTAAAAAACATTTCTCATTAGTACCAACTGACCTCATTGAATATTTTGCAGAGTGCATGTACAAGATTCACAGTACAACCACAAGCCACATCAGCATCCTGAGATGTGCCGGGGGATGGTTACTTCAGGTCAATACGCTCAATCACCTAAAACTCTGAGGAAACACTAAATGGCATAGCGCAGATTCCTGGAAATACTTCACTCATTTTATTCAAATTCTAAATGTTCTATCTAATATGTCACCTAATACATTGTCTTCTTTGAAAAATTACCAAATAAACTTAGAAGGAAAAAAATTACAGAAAAAAATATGAAAAGAAAACACTTTAGAAGTGTTCTTTTTTTAGCACTGAATTATTGAAAATGCCAACCAGATTCTCAGATTGGCCAACCAGTTCTTTCCAAATCTGGGTGAGTGTTTGGGGATAGATCGAGTTTTGTTCTTCCTTTACATTGAATTTTCAACTCGCCAATTGAGAATTACAAGAGGGAATTTGTTTTTAAAATAAATACCTTTTCTAAATGAAATTTTTTTGTAGTTACTGTATATGTACCAAGAAATCTATAACTTAGGGATTTATTTTTTATTTTTTTGGAATTATTTGTTAATTTTTCTACGAACTTTACCAAAGTTTGCAGCTCATACCTCAACAGAACTGGGATATTTTAAATCACATAACTACAGACAAACTAGAACAATATTGTTGAAAGTTTTTTTCTCTCTTTATTAAATGCAGAAAAACATTTTAAAATATTTTCAATGATGGTAATATTTTGGAACATTATTATTTTTTAATCTTTATTATTCAGTTTATTAATTACATTGTTCCCCCCTTTTTCCCCTATAGCTCCTCTCTACCCAGTACCCATCCCACCCTTTGCCCTTACCTCCCCCGCCACTGTCCTCTTCCGTAGGTGTATGATTTTTATCCAGTCTCTTGCTGCACCTCCCACACCACTTTCCTCCCCAAGAATTGTCAGTCCATTCCCTCTCTATGCCCATGATTCTGTTATATTCACCAGTTTATCCTGTCCATCAGATTTTTAATTCACTTGATTTTTAGATTCATTTGTTGATAGATGTGTATTTGTTGTTCATAATTTTTATTTTTACCTTTTTCTTCTTTCTTATCTCAAAGAATACCTTTGAACATTTCATATAATATTGGTTTGGCAGTGATGAACTCCTTTAGCTTTTTCTTATCTGCAAAGCACTTTATCTGACCTTCAATTCTGAATGATAGCTTTGCTGGGTAGAGTAATCTTGGTTGTAGATTCTTGCTATTTATCACTTCGAATATTTCTTGCCTGCATAGTTTCTGTTGAGAAATCCGCTGACAATAGCATGGGTGCTCCCTTATAGGTAACTAACTGTTTTTCTCTTGCTGGTTTTAATATTCTCTCTTTGTCTTTTGCTCTTGGCATTTTAATTATAATGTGTCTTGGTGTGGTCCTCTTTGGATTTCTATAATTTGGGGTTCAGTGTGCTTCTTGGACTTTTAAGTCAATTTCTTTCAACAGGTGGGGGAAGTTTTTGGTCATTATTTCTTCAAATAGGTTTTCATTGTCTTGCTCTCTCTCTTTTTCTGGCACTTCTATAATTCGGATGTTGGTATGCTTGAGGTTGTCCCAGAGGCTCCTTACACTATCTTCAATTTTTTGGATTCTTTTTGCTTCTTGATTTTCCAGCTGAGTGGATTTTGCTTCTTTGTATTTCAAATCTTTGGCTTGATTCTTGTGGTCCTCTAGACTGCTTTTTAGGTCTTTGTATAACATTTTTTATTTCAGTCAGTGTATGCTTAATTTCTAGTTGGTACTTTTTCATATCCTCAAAGGTCTCATTCATATCCTCGAAGGTCTCATTAAGTTCATCGGCCTTTTCTAGGAGCTTCTTGAAAAACCTTATAACCATGGTTTTGAACTCTATGTCCAGTCGTTTTTTTCCTCTATTTCTTTCACATCTGATTTCTTTCCATGTCTCTGCATTTTGGCTGCTTCCCTGAGTTGGTTAATTAGCTTTGTGTGGTAGATGTCCTCTAAGGGACAGTGGCTCAGCCTCCCCACCTACCTGAGGTGGATACTCTTGGTGCAGCCCTTTATGGGTTGCACAGTCTTTTGAAGTTAAGCCTAGATTATTGTTGTTAGCACTAAGAGGGTTTGACCTCCCGCCCAATTGGCTATGAGGATCAGCTGTGCTCAGGTTGGATGGCTGGAGTCTCTGGGCTGAGCAGGCAGCCTTGATTTCCCATCAGCTCCACCCTATATGGGGTCACCTGGCTCTCTGTGCCTGGTGGTAATGGCTGCATGCACCTCTGAGAGACAGCTGCCGCCAGCTCTACCCACTACCGGACAATTCAGCCTCTCCCCAAATGAGTCTGCACACCCAAAGTCTCACCCAGGGTTGTAAAACAATGCAGTCCGGTGGTTTCCCTTCTTTCTTTTTTTCTCCCGAAGAGAGAGCAAGTTATGAGTCCTCTCTGCACACTTCTGCAGTTCCCAAGTTTATGTGCCCTCTCCGCAAGCTTGCAGACCTCTGCAGCACCCGAGTTTCAGCGTGCTTCCTCCTTACTGTCCAGTTTCACCCCATATGAGTGTAGGTTCCCTGGACCTCGCCCAGAACTGGGGAATCAGTGCAGTGGGATGCCTTCGTCTCCCTCCCTGTTCAAACCAGCCTGGTATCCAGCCATCAGCCCTATCTGCTCGTGCGTGCAGGGCTCCAAACCTCTGACTCCGTGCATATCCTCAACTCTGCCCTCTGCCGCTCCTCTGAGTCACAGTGTCCTATCTTTACTTTCATTTGTGGAATTTCCACTCAGCCAGCTTTCCGGTGATTCTGGATGATATTTGTTCTGTCGTTAGGTTGTAGTTTTGAAATTGTTGTGTGGGGTAGCAAGGTAGGTGTTTACCTATGCCACCATTTTGGTTCCTCCTTTACATATTGACATTTTTTGGAACATTATTAATGTGGTTTTCTTCTTCCCTTTTTAGTAAGAGACCATCACTTTCATAACTAACTGGGGACTTTTTTCACTGAAAGACTACAAAGAGAAAGATTCTTATATGCAAAATACTGCAAAATTATGCAGCAAGAAATAGCCTGGGATGTCAGGTATTCATTTTGAAAGACTATAATCTTCCAGGTAACTAGTATGTTCTGTTTTGTTTACTGTTGCATCTCCCATAAACAACCCAGTACACAGTAGACATTCAACAAATATTGGATGGATGAATGGATAGATGGATGGGTTCAGGAGTTTCTCTTCTCTTTTAACAGCAACCAAGACTGGAGTTTGCAATTCAGCCTGGAACTGTCAAATTCAGAATTCTCCCCTAGAGTAGAAAATACATTTGTGATAATGAAGGCATGTAGCTGTCTGCTCTATCAAAGAAAGAGAATGTATGCTGGAAGGCAGGAAGGAGGTTTCACCATTACCTCCCCAAGGAGATTGCGGAAGCAAGAGAAAAGAGGCAATGAGATAAGCAGAAGTGTGTCCTGATTTCTGTGCATTAGATGATAACACTGAAAAATCCATTTTCTGTTTAGGTCTCCTGAAAAAAGATTCTTTGTGTGCGGCTCACACCAACCTGAGGAGCTGCCACATCAATTTGTCAGTATGGTTTGGTCATATAAAGAGGTGCTAAAATTTAGTATTTCTAAGCAGCTCTATCTGAAACTGAGCAAGCAGCCCTCTGTGAGCCCCTAGCCTTCACCTCCACCCCCTGCTCCTCAACAATAGAAGGGTGACTTGAGACAGTCTCAGCAGGTACTAGCAAAAAATTAAGGATGGGTCAAAACACAACAGTAAGTAATAATAGCCCAGACACTAATCTGAGACATGGCACAGGGTCACAGGACTCCTGCTTCCTTAATAGCTATGGATAATGCCATAGCACATGCCTAGAGTTGCTCTTCGGGAAAAAGAGGGGAGCTGTCAACAACAAAGCACAGAACATTTTTATTAACAGATTCAAATGTATCTTTTAGTTTTTCTGTAATAAGAAATAAAAAGTAGATACACTTAGATGTCTTTAATCTTGTTTGGTAATGATTTAGGAACTTGATTAATTTTATTAAGACTAGGTATACTCAAAGTTAGCTTTTAGTTAGACTTGGTAAATTAGCCCTCATAAAGTTATCAGTGGGAGAGGTCATAGTCTCTACAGGTTGCTAGTGAGAGTATCTTCTTGATATATCCTGAGAAAAGGAATTTTCCGACACTCACACAGGAGGATGAGATGTTGTCAAAAACTTTATTTCTGTGGAATCAAACCCCTGAGTTTCCAAGGTCCCATTTCCCTTTGTCCGCCAAGGAAGAAGTTCCATTTTGCCTTCAGCAGGACTAAAATCAAAGCCAGTGCTCAGAGTTTTCACTTCACTTTGGAGCATTGTCTAGTTCAGCATCAGGCTAGCTTAGTTTCTGTTACCTGCTGTAGTCCATCAGTCCATTGTGTGTGGTCCATGTGGCCACATGGCCATGGAGGCAACATTGGCAGGTGCAAAGTCAAAGGAATTAGAGAGCCAAGAAAGCAAGTGCCTTTGTTTAGGGGATTATGTGTCTCCAAAACTCTGTGGGCTTGCAGTAGCCCTGCCTACTGTGTTCAGTCCATAGTTACCCAGGCCTAACTGTCAGACCCTTTCCTGTGTCACCCCAACTCACTGAGCATGCACCCATACTCCCCTTTGTTGGACCCTTTTCTCCAGTGATCTGTAGGGAATGGGCCAGTGGTTCCCTGGGGAGTGTAAAGCTGAGCTTCTTGAGAAGCTGCCCAAATAGCCATGTTTATACCACTTGGCCTCCTTTTTGTTCCTTTCCTGTTACTAATGACTAGCTAACATCAGTATCAGGAAGAGGCATGGCTCCTCTGTGAAGAAAAGCATAATTTGTCACCTCAACCTATGCCTTTTGGGATATTAATTTTAAGCTGATTATTAATAAATAAAAGATTCAGGGAAAAAACTTTTAACTGCCTAAAAGGATTTTTTTCGGTTTTATTTTATTTATTTTTTATTTTTTGCTTAATCCTTTCACTTTTTTCATGGACCTGCTTTGGGTCATTTACATGGAGATAGCCCAGCAAACCATTTATCTGCCAAACATTTGTTTTCCACATCTATGTGATGGCTTTCCTATCTATATACTGTATAGAGCCAAGAGGCCAAATGACCAAATGGCCAATCAACTGGTCGCTATGAAGCACACTTGACCAACATGGGGCAGATGCTCAATGCAGGAGCTGCCCTTGGTAGTCAGTGTACTCCCAAAGTGGGAGCACTGCTCAGCTGACTGACCCATCTTGCTGGCCGACAGCCACTCACTTCCTCAGTAGTTCTGCAAGTCCAGTCTCTGGAGAATGGGCCAGGCACTGCTTGCACAATCCCGACAGCGCTGCCAGCTTCCTGGAAGCTGGCCTCAGGCACCGCAGCCGCTTCCCCTCCCTAGACACTCAGCAAGGAAGAAACTATATAAAAGTGGCCGCCAGATGGCTCCCAATAACTGGTGCAAATGTCAGCGGGATGGATCCAGATACAGGGCTGGCAGGGCGTCCCACTGCCCCCGCAGTGGGCTGATTATGTACCAGCCCCTCACCCCACTCCCCTTGGGATAGATGCCAGGCATAGGGCTCAAGGCTGGCAAGCACCGCTGTGGCAGCGCAAGCCTCTTTCAGTCGGGACTGACTGGGCGTGAGCAGCAGGCAGAAGAGGCAGGCAGCGATCGACCGCCAGTTTCTGCTTGATCCCCGCAGGCCACCCTGAGGGACCCCACCCAGAATTCACCCACCGGGCCTCTATCCTTTATAAAATCTCAGGTCACAAACCCTTTTATCCCTAGCTTTAGAATGGAACATAAACCTCAACAACTCAATATTTCTTTGGGTCTCTATTCTTATGCCCCCAAGTGTGAATTCATAAAATAGACTGTATACATCTTCTCCTATTAATCTGTCACTGTTCATTTGATGATTAGCCTGGCCAGAGGAACTTAAAAACAATACCTTTGGCCCTGGTGGCTGGCTGTCATGATTTCTAATTAAAAATTAGGAAAGAATGCAGCCATATCCAGAAGCCTGGAAACTTGTCTGTGAAACAGGTTTCATGCAATATATTGGATGTGGCCCACTAAGCACAAGATAAATAGATCTGTTTTTTCTTCTCTTAAGGCAACATCTCTGACACACAATCCCACAGTGGATGGCAGAACTTTGGGTTGCCTGCAACCAGAAAGACCGCCTGACCCCGGTGATGAAGTCCTTAGACAGTATTACACCGAGGGAGAAATAGATCAGATTAAGATCATGGAAATTTACATCATAACTGACCAATACACACAGCCCGTGATCCTGACCCCCTTACTCATAATTTTTTCCCTTTCTCCTTTTTCTCTTGAAACACTCAGTATATAAGCAATTGGGAAGCTCAGGTCTTTCTTTCACCACCAGCTTTCTGTAGTCCTTTCAGCAGTACCTTTGAATATATGCTCTTTTCTCTCATTGTAACCCAGTGTCAATTTATTTGCTTGTCTAGATACTGGGCAAACAAACCCCACTTCTGAGTCAACAACATACCTGATTCTCCTGTAGCACAGGTGAGAAGCAGCTGAAGAACAGCCAAGGAGACTGGCAGAAGGGGTGCTGTCCTGGGGACAAAGTGGTCCTGAGGCAAGAGCCGGAGAGCAGGTCAGGTTCCAGCTGAGTGAGAGACAGAGCTAACTTCAGAGATGTGAAACTGCTTGTGGGAGGGTAGATATTCCAGATGTATTAAGTTTCTGTTGCTATGTAATAAATAATCACAAATTTAGTAGCTTAAAATAATACACATTCTATCTCACAGTTTCTGTGGTCAGGAGTTCAGGCATTGCTTAACTGGGTCCCCTGCTCAGGGTATCACAAGCTACAGCCAAGGTGTTGGCAGGCTGCATTTTTATTTTAAGGCCTTAAAGGATCATCTCCCCCCTTCATTCAAGTTGCTGGTGGAATTCATTTCATCATGGCCCTGAAGTTTTGCTGGCTGTTAGCTTGAGCCCATCTAGGGCCACCCACGTGCCACATTGCACAATCCCGACAGCGCTGCCAGCTTCCTGGAAGCTGGCCACATTGGTATCAACAACATGGCTGCTTATGTCATCAGTTCCACAAGGAGAGTCTCTGCTCCTTGGAGTCTCTGACCTCAGGGAGTGCTGGTCCTTCTTTTATGGACTTTCATCTCGTTAAATCGGGCTCACCATGGATAACCTTCCTTTTAATTTACTAAAAACTAACTGATTTGAGGTCTTGATTTTATCTGTAATATCCCTTCACCTTTGCCATATAATGTAAGTGGTCTTGTAGGAATTTAAACTCAGATCCACAGGCATAACATCCCATAAGCTTTGTTATATTCTCTTGGTTAGAAGCAATTTACAGGTCTCACCCCAAATCAAGGGGAGAGGATTGCACTAACATATGAACACTGGAATTATTGGGGGTGAACCTTGCATCATTTCTCCACACTAGGGGAACTAGAATGGAAGTTCCTGTTCCCCACAGAGGGGAAAAAGCCAACTATGAGTCATATGAGGCAGATAGCCTGCAGCTGATGATGGTGATCATCATCCAAGATAACATGGAAGCCACAGACACTGCCTACCACACAGTCATACCTCACTTTCTTCTCCTGAAACATCAAAAAACAATCTCTACAAAAGACAGGGGAAGAGAAAGGGACAAAAATCTGGAAGATAAGCCATTTTTTACCTATAGAAATTGAACTTCACCTAAACACACTCTTTAAATCTTGAGGGAAGTATAAAATCACATAGAGTTACTTTTTTAACTGTTGTGGACCAGATTAATTAGAGACAAAACAAAGGGCACATATTTTCCTCTACATATCTCAGAGAGATATGAAATAAGAAATAATTTTATTTGCTTCATACAGAGTAAAGCAAAAGTAGATTTATAGTTGTTCAAGTGAAAACTAATACAATAATTAATAGTAATATTAATTAAAATAAACTCTGTTTCACATACTCACTACTGTAAACTTACTTTTGCCCCACCCTGTTCATTTTTATGAAGATTTTGTAACTAATCCTCAGTAAGGTATCTCTGTCCTTAATGAGTATGTCTAATGCTATCCAATAATAAATGATAGAACACTGAGAGACCATTTCATTTATTTATTTATTTAAAATACATTGTATTAATTTTTTACAGAGAGGAAGGGAGAGAGAGAGAAAGTCAGAAACAGCGATGAGAGAGAAACATCAATCAGCTGCCTCTTGCACATCCCCTACTGAGAATGTGCCCGCAACCAAGGTAAATGCCCTTGACTGGAATTGAACCTGGAAATTTTCATCCACAGGCCGACACTCTATCCACTAAGCCAAAGTGGTTTCAGCCTGAGAGACCATTTTAAATACATTTAAGTATTGTATAATATTCAGTACATATAAAAATCCTCATATTTTGAATATAAAAAACAAGGTATATAACTTCTGCTAAAAGAAAGCCAGTTTTTGCTAACAAAAAATCAGTTTTTCTTGCCCCACTAAAGAATGCCCATTTAAATTGCTGCTAAAAAAGAGCCAGTACAGCAAAGCCATGTTATTCAAGCTGGGCTTTCTCGGCAGCATGTGGGTACAGCTATAAGGAAAGTCTCTTCCAGGTGCTTGTTAGAAATTAGAATAAATTTATTATATTAACTACCAATTTAACCATCTATATAATAAAGAGGTAATATGCAAATTGAATCTCGCACCCTCGCATCATCACAAGATGGATGCCCCATGTTGTCACAAGATAGCCGCCCCAGGTCATCAGAAGATGCCCCCCACATCATCACAAGATGACAGCCCCCATGTCATCACCAGATGGACATTGCAAGATGGCCACCCTGCATCATCACAAGATGGCCACTCCCACATAGTCACATATTAACTACCAATTTAACCATCCTATATAATAAAGAGGTAATATGCAAATTGACCCTCACACTCCCATGTCATCACAACATGGCCCCCCACATCATCACAAGATGGCTGGCAGGGAAGGGCAGTTGGGGGATATTGGGCCAGCAGGGAAGCAGTTATGTGTCAATCAGGCTGGCAGGGGAGTAGTTAGTGGGTGATCAGGTAGGCAAGCTATTAGGAGCCAGCAGTCCCAGATTGTGAGAGGGATGTCCGACTGCCAGTTTTGGCCCAATTCTGCAGTCAGACATCCCCTGAGGGATCCCAGATTGGAGAGGGTGTAGGCTTGCCTGAGGGACACCCTGCCCCCAGTGCATGAATTTTGTGCCCCAGGCCTCAAGTTTATTATATGCTAGACATGATGTGTAGTGCTTTGTACACATAAAATTTCAGCTAATCATTAAAATGAATGAGGAATATGTAATTATACCCATTTTATAAGGGAGAGAACTAAGGCATTGAAAGGTAAAATAATTTGCCTAGAGTCACACAAAGAATAAGTGTTCTTGAAGGAATTTAAACTCAGATCCATGTGAGTTCCAGAGGCTATACTTGAAATCCTTATATTGTACCTCTCAGACTGGTCTATAGAAGCCTGTTAAATTCAGAGGGTAACTGAATACAATATTGTAGTTTTACCTGCAGATTTCAGAAATGCTACAATGGGAAAATATATTCCACTGCAAAAACCCTCTTCTCCTCTCTACAGCCCTGCCTGGGTAAAGGGTGGAGCCTCTCCCAGTACATCATGGTTTCCTACTTCCAAGACAGAAATAAGATGCCTCCAGCTCCTACTTGGTGCTGGTTATTGTTCTCATAAGCTGAGACAGTTAGTAATGGACACTTGCAGGGTTAAGAGTGGGTGAAGCTGAGAGTCCACAGCCTTCTGCCACATTACAGCCTCAGGTCACTCCTCAGTCTGGGATGCTTTCCTTCACCCTCTTACTTTTTCCCTCCTCAGGCCCCAGAGATTAGTTCACCTCCTTTCTTCCCAAACCATTGCTTGTTGCTTCCAATCAAGGTTTTGTCCCTTCTCCAACTTTCTGCTGGTGTTGAGTCTTCTGAATTTCAACCTCCTTATCACAGAAAAAGTAAATCAAAGGTTCCCCATTCATCCTACCCTTAATATAACAAGTGGAAGATTACATGTGCATGTACTTTTCAGTGACTGGACTGAGAGATTCAGTCCAGTTGCTATGACAACAGCATGATATAAAATGGCATGGCAATGCATAGGACAAGTTTTCAAAATTATGTAAATTTGAATTATTACAAGAAACATAAAAACACATATATAAAGGGTGGGGCAAAAGTAGGTTTTTGTTTTCTGTAAACCTACTTTTGTCCCACCCTGAATAAAAATGACTGGCCAATTGAAAGAATAAGGTATATCATAAAAATAATCCACTTTGAATTAACCAGGCAATAAAATATTTATATATACAATTTTAATCTTCAAGAGACTATGAGAAAGAGAGAGAATTATTCAGAATTATGGCACCTTTCTTAAGCTACTTGTCAATCTGACTATCCAACTGCATTTATGTTAAATATTCCCATGTATTCCATGACTCTAAGAATTAAGTAACAACTAAATTACAAGGTCAATAGCATGAAACAGAAGTGTGTGCATTCCTCATTTAAGACTTGAAGTTTTCTATCTCTTGATTTCCTAACATTGCACTAATTTACAACCTTCTTTGTTCTCAGATTATTCCTCCCTTTATCTTTCTTGTTTCCCCAAAGTTTTATAAATAGTTTTCATCCCTTTGGTATCTAGTCACATGACCTGAATTGTTACCTCTTGTCTGATGACTCAAATCTATACCTCGGCTCCCAAACCCTTTCCAGGTATGCAAATCCCACATTCCAACTACATGAAGAAATCTCCACTTGCATCTTAAAATTAGCACTGCTATATTCAAACTTTAAAGATGTTTCTCCCACTCTTGAGTTCTCCAATGAGGTTAATGGCACTAGCAACTTCCAGAAATCTAGGCTAAACTTCTCTTTAGTCATTGTGTTTTCCTTCTTTTTCATATTCAGGCACTAAGCCTTATTAATTCTACCTCTAGTATAGCTAGTGAATCTTTCTGCTCCAGTGCCATCAGGAAGGGCACCACCAAGTCAGCAACTGTCTACCACCTCTCATTCAAACTATAGCAATGGGCTCCCGACTTCTCCCCTGCTTTCAGGTTTTCCTTATGCTAGGGTTTCCCACGCAATCCTAATCATAAAGATCACATGACTTGTTTGATTGTTTGTTTTTAACACAGGTGTCCAGCCCTTACCCAAGACTTACTGAATCAGAATAAACAGCAGAGGAGCTCGTGATCTTTTTTTTTTTTTTTTTTGTATTTTCAGATAACTCCTCCAATCAGACAAAGTTCACTCAATACTATCAGGTCGAATTAATTCACTATTCTTGATCAAAATTTTCCATAGCTCCTACTGCTGGTAAAATCAAGTCCAAATTCCTGCCTTGGCATTTAAGGCCCTCCACATCTGGTCTACACATGTCCTTCCAGCCATTGTCCCCATTATTGCTTCTCACATATTCTATACTGAAATCATGCTATGTGTCCTTACAGAATTTTTCTGCACTTTTCCACCATTGTGTTTTTTATTCACAGAGTTCCCTTAGTCCAGACTGCCCTATAACTGTATTTGTGTTAAAACCTCATTCATCTTTTGAATTGTATCTTAGCTTCATTCATGCACCCTTTTTGTAGCATCACCATAGCAAGTGGATACATATATTGCTGTGTTACTATATTGCTGTTTTGATGTGCATTCTTGCCTCCCTGTGAGTTGACCTTTTTGAGTTACAGATACTAAACAATACTATAGAAAAATGAAACAAATACATATAAATTAAGAGTTAAAAATGAGTCCCTAGAATCATTCAGCTCTAGCATTCACTAGCTACATGACCTTGGGATACTTATAGTTAATCTCCACTTTCACATCTATTAAACAAAATCATGATGTATCATAGGACTGTAGTTAAGATTATCCTATCTAATAAAACACTAATATGCAAAATTGAGCATCACTCCAACACACAAGATGGCTGCCCCCATGTGGTCAAAGATGGCTGCCCCCATATGGACACAAGATGGACACCATAAGATGGCCAGCAGGGGAGTACAGTTGGAAGGGGCCAGGCCTGCAAGGGAGGGCAGTTGGGGACAATGAAACCTTCAGGAGAAGGCAGTTAGGGGTGACCAGGCCGGCAGAGGAGGGAAGTAGGGGGGCAACTGGGCCTGCAGGAAAGGGCAGTTGGGGGGGACCCAGGCCCCAGGGGAAGTCAGTTGGGGTGGACCAAGCCTTCAGGGGAGAGCAGTTAGGAGTGACCAGGCCTACATAGTGTTGCCTTTTCAGGACTGTAATAAAAATGCAGTATATAGTCTTTTGAGTCTGTAGGCATCAATCAAGCAGGCAGAAGTGGTTAGGGGCAATCAGGAAGGCAGGCCAGTAGGATCAGGCTTAAAGGGGCAGTCAGACATCTCTTGAGGAGTCCCAGATTGGAGAGGGTGTAGGCTGGGCTGAGAGACACACTCCCCTCCCCTATGCACGTATTTCGTGCACCAGGCCTCTAATATTAAATAATTCATAGAAAGTACAAGCTGAGTACTCCAAGAAATGTCAGTCATTATTACACTTATGTGGGTGTGTTCCTTAGGATTTTCTATACACAAGAGTATGCCATCTATGTCATCTGCAAATATATAGTTTTAATTCTTTCTTTCCAATCTTTATCTATTTTATTTCTCTTACTTGCCTATTTTTCTTGGCTAGAACCTCAAATACAATGTGAAATAGAAATGATGAGAGTGGATATTTGTCAGTTGCTCCTTATCTTAGGTAGGGGGGAAATCTTTCAGTTTTTCACCATTGATCATAGCGTTATCTGTGAGTTTTTTCATGTATTCCTTTATGAGGCTAAAGAAGTTCCTTTCTATTATTGTTTTGTTGAATGTTTATACCATGACAGAATGTTGAATTCTGTCATGTGTTTTCTGTGTCTCCTCAGAATATCAGTGGTTTTTTTCCTTTTATCCTACTATTCTATGATATTGACTGAATGTCTATTTATAACTTTACTAATGAATAATTGATATACAAAATACTGTACACATTTAATGTATACAATTTGATGAGTTGGATATATGCATACACCTGTGATACTGTCACCACATTCAAGATAACAAACTTATCCATCACCTCCAAAAGTCTTCTTCTGTCCCTTTGTTGTTTCTTTTTGGAAGGTTGGGTTTTGAGGGGATGTTTTTGTCTGTGGTAAGAACACAATGTGAAATGTACCCTCTTCACAAATGTTTAAGTATAAAACACCATATGGCTAACTATAGGCACTATGTTGTACAGCATATCTCTGGAACTTATTTTGTATAACTATAACTTTATACTCATTGAACAATTTCCCATTCCTTTCTCCCCCACTGGTTGGAAAACACTATTCTTATTCTATTAGCTTGATTGTTTCAGGTACTTCATATAAGTGTATGTTTTTCAGTATTTGCCCTCCTGTGACTAATTATTTCACTTAACATAATGTGTTCCACATCCATCCATGTTGTTGAAGTGGTAATATTTCCTTCTATTTTAAGGCTGACTAATATTGCATTATGTATCAAATTTTCTTTATCCATTCATCTGACGATGGTCATGGGGTTGTTTCCATATTTTAGCTATTGTAAATAATGCTGTGATGAACATGGGACTGCAAATATCTCTTTGAAATCCTAATTTCAGTTATTTTGGATATATAGTCCCAGCAGTGGGATTGCTGGATCATATAGCAGCTAAATTTTACATGTTTTAATGAATATTTATGTTGTTTTCCTTCAACGCTGCACCATTTTACATTCCCAGCAACAGTGTACATGTGTTCCTACTTCTGCACAACCTAGCTAACACCTTTTTAAAAACAATCAGCTGTCCTAAAAAATGTGATGTGATATCTCACTGTAGTTTTGATTTGCATTTTCTTGATGACTGGTAATGTTGAACAGCTTTTCATACACTTGTCATCCATTTGTATGTCTTCTTTGGATGAATGTCTATTCAAGTTGTTTGCACGTTTCTGGCAAGGTTATTTGGGTTTTTTTGCTATTGAATTTTAGGAGTTTCTTACATATTTTGAAAATATACTCCCTGCCCAATAGATGGTTTGTGAATATGTTCTCCATTCTATAGGTTGCCTTTCACTCTGTTGTTTTCTTTTATATATTAAATAACTTCACAACCCTGGAATAAATCCCACTTGGTCATGGTATATTATCCTTTTTATATGTTATCGGATTTGGTTTGCTAATATTTGGCTGAAATTTTCACATCTATATTTATAAGAGCTATTGATCTATGGTTCTCATTACTTCTAACGTCTTTGTCTTATGATCTCTGAGTAATAGATATACAAATTGGCCTCATAGAATGAGTTGGGAAGTGATTCTCTTCTATATTTTTGGAAGAAATTGTGATTTGCATGTATTGCTCCTTAACATTCATAGAATTCACCAGTGAAGCCTTCTGGGTCTTATTGAGATATGCTTTATGGCCTAACATATGGGCTCTCTGCAAATGTTCATTGTGCACTTGAGAAGAACTTGCTTTTTTGGATGGAGTATTTTGTACATATCTTTTAGGTCTAATTCATTTATATGTAGTGTTGAAGTGTTCTTCGGGGCAGTTTCTACTGAGCGCTTTTTTTCTATGAGTGGGCCATAGTTCCCTGTTTTTTAACGTCTTATAATTTTTTGTTGAAAACTAGACACTTTAAATAATATAATGTGGCAATTCTGAAAATAAGATTCCTACAACTTCATCAGGGTATTTTGCTTTTGCTGTTTACTGTTGCTGCTGCTCTTCAATGGTGACTTTTCTGGGTTGTATATTCTGTAATGTTTGTGACCTTCATCAGGTGCAGCAGCTGGCGTCTCAGCTCATGGAACTCAGTTAGTGATCAGCTAATGACTGAATAGAAATTTCTTTGAATGTCTTGAATCGGGGTCTCCCCACCTTTGCTGAGGGGCTCTGTGTATATGCTGGAGCATGATTTCAATGCTCTGACAGTTTGAAAATCTGCCCCAACCTATACTTCCTGCTTGGGCAGAGCCTCAAGGTCAACCAAATGTAAGAAATTAGGATGTTCCTAGGTCTTTCCTGGTTATTACAAAGTCCAACACATGCACATAGCCTGCTCCAACTCCATAAATATGTCAAGGCTTTCCTAAGCCTCTTCTGTACATCTCCTTCCCCTGTACTATTTTAGTATTCAGATTTTTGTCCAGCCTCTTATTGACACTGCTTGGTATTATTATTTCAGGCAGCTGCACATTAAATAAATGCCGCTGATTATTTTATTTTTGACACATCTGAGGAAGAGGGCTTTTGTCTCTGAGTGAGATAAAAATTAAGTCAAACATAGAAAACTCATGAGAAGTGGTCTTTTCCAGTATTTCACATAAGCTCCCACACACGTCAAATACTGACATTACCCTGAAGGTGGGGCTTTTAGGGAACTCCAAATACATTCTTCCCTTCAGTGGCTATCAGACTGCTGGTTTCACTAACTACCTTGTTTGTGAGGCTGCTGATTTTCAAGGCTAGTGCAGAGCTTGGAAAGGGGGATTGGAATAAAGCAAGTGAAAATGCCATAATGCTTGCTGTTCTTATAGAGATTGTCATTTTTCTTGGGTAAATGACCCTCAAATTGTTGCAAGTCTTTGGGTAATTTTCAGAGTTCTTAAAAAAGTTCATTTTCACAATTGTCGCTGGTGTTTTTTGTTGCTTTATAAACAAGAAGATTTTTGAAGGTCTTATTACACCGTCTCCAAAGTATATCTTTCTAATAGCCTTTTCAAAAAAAAGAGTGGTTAAAATAACTTGCATTTCAAGATATATAAATAACTATCAAATGCAATAATAATTTAAAAAATCCAATTTTTGAGAGAACCAAGATGGCGGCATAGGTAAAACACCTATCCTGCCGTCATACTCAGCAATTTTAATACTACAAGTTAACGAAAGAACAAACACCTTCCAGAATCACCAGAAAGCTGGCCGAGTGAAAATTCCACAAATAAAAATGAAAATAAGACACTGTGACTCGGAGGAGCGGAGGCGGACAGCATTGAAAGATTCGTGCGGAGAGAGGTTTGGAGCGCGCGCCCGTGGAGAGGGCAGGCAGCTGAAAACCGGCCACTTTTCTCTAACAGGGAGACAAAGACATCCCACTGGACTGATTCTCCAGCTCTGGGCGAAGTCCAGGGAACACACTATCACACAGGGTGAAAACTGGACAGTGGGAGGGCACACCAAAGCTCGGGTGCTGCGGGGTCTCCTGGCTTGTGGAGAAGGCAGCTTGCATGAACAGCTCAGCTGCGTGACCGCGCAGAGAGTGCTCTGCCACTTGCTTTCTCATTCGGAAAACCATCAGACTGCTTTGTTTTATAACCCTGGGTGAGACATTGGGCGTGCAGAGTCATTTGGGGAGAGTCTGAATTCCCTGGCAGCCGGTGGAGCTCCGCAGCGGCTCTCTCTCAGAGGTGCTTGCGGCCATTGCCCCAGGCACAGAGTCCCTGGGGCTGCGTAGGGTGGAGCTAACGCTGTCTGCTTTGCCCGGAGACTCCGCCCATCCAACCCGAGCACAGCTTGAGCTTCACAGACAATTGGCCTGGAGGTCAACCCCTCCAAGTGCTAACAACGATTAACCTGAGCTTAACTTCAGCAAGACTGTGCAACCCATATCCACCTCAGGTAACTGGAGAGGCTGAGCCACTGTCCCTAGTAGGAAGTCTACCACACAAAGCTAATTGACCAACTCAGGGAAGCAGCCACCATGCAGAGACATGGAAAGAAACCAGATGTGAAAGAAATGGAGGGAAAAAAACTACTGGACATGGAATTCAAAACCACGGTTATAGGGTTTTTTAAGAGGCTCCAAAAAAAGGTCGAGGCCTATAAGGAAATAAGCAAGACTGCAAAGGAAATGAATGAGTCCTACAAGGAAATGAACGACACCCTCAAGGATATGAACGAGACCTGTAAGGAAATGATCAAGACCAACGGGGAAATGAAGGAGACTCTCAAGGATATAAAGGAGACTCTCAAGGATATGAAAAAGGACCAACCAGAAATTAAGCATACACTGACTGAAATAAAAAATAGTATGCAAAGACCTAAAAGTGCTCTGGAGCACCCCAAGAACCAAGTTAAAGATGTGAAATACAAAGAGGTAAAATCCACTCAGCTGAAAAAGCAAGAAACCAAAAGAATCCAAAAAATTGAAGATAGTGTAAGGGGCCTCTGGGACAACCTCAAGCATACCAACACCTGAATTATAGGGGTGCCAGAAAAAGAGAGAGACCAAGACAATGAAAACCTATTTGAAGAAATAGTGACCGAAAACTTCCCACCTGGTGAAAGAAATTGACTTAGGAGTCCAAGAAGCGCACTGAACCCCAGTATATAGGAACCCTAAGAGGACCACACCAAGGCACATCATAATTAAAATGCCAAGAGCAAAAAACAAAGAGAGAACATTAAAAGCATCAAGAGAAAAACAGATGGTTACCTATAAGGGAGCACCCATACGATTGTCAGCGGATTTCTCAACAGAAACAATGCAGGCCAGACGGGAGTGGCAAGAAATATGCAAGGTGATGAACAACATGAATCTATAACCAAGATTACTCTATCCAGCAAAGCTATCATGCAGAATTGAAGTCAGATAAAGTGCTTCGCAGATAAGAAAAAGCTAAAGGAGTTCATCACCACCAAACCAATATTATATGAAATGCTGAAAGATATTCTTAAAGAAGAGGAAAAAGAAAAAGATAAAAGTGTAAATTAGGAACAACAGATACACATCTATCAACAAATGAATCTAAAAATCAAGTGAATTAATAAGCTGATGAACAGGATAAACTGGTGAATGTAACAGAATCACGGACATAGAGAGGGAATAGACTGACAACTCTTGGGGATAAAGGGGGTGTGGGAAGTGCAGCAAGAGACTGGACAAAAATCATGCAACTATGGGAGAGGACAGTGGAGGGGGGTGAGGGCGGAGGGTAGGATGGGTGCCAGGTGGAGGGGAACTATAGGGTGAAAAAAAAGGGAACAGTGTAATTAATAAACTGAACAATAAAGATTTATTTAAAAATGAAAAGAAAGGAAAAGAAATCCAATTTTTAAACATGCTATAATCTCTTTCTGTGGCCTCCAGAAAAATCAACCTTGTTTGATTTACCCAAATGTGATCTGTGTCTGGTCAATCTGAACCTACTAAAATTGGCATTTGTTAATTCAGCTCATTTCTACCAAGAAAAAAACTATTTAGTGACTCTGTAATATCATTCATAACAAATAAAATGAAAAATACCATCTATTGGTAATAAGATAAAGATCCTTATTAAATTAAAATTGACACTGTGGATTCTGAGCTCTTTTACAGATATACCTTGGGCTTATTACCTATCTGGTATAATTCATTATACTTTTTTATTAGAGAATTTGTTATAAAAATTATTTAACAAAAATACTTATATACAATGATCTCTAAATAAAACATTTTTAAATAATATTTTTAAGCCATTATAAAAGCAACTATAACTTAAAGGTGGATATGGAAGACTAGTTATAAAATAAGCAACTAAAAAGCTATTGAGAGGACTACAATAAATCAGTTGATAAATGGGAGACATCCCTGATCTGTCATGGTAGGATGGAAGTGATCTTCTCTTTTGGTGTCTGCTTATTCAAGTAATTATTGGGAGGAAAACTGAAAACACATAAATGCATGCACCAAAACAAGCACACAAAACCAAGTTACAGACGCCTACCCAATTACATTTCCCAGTGGAAATGAAGAGTAATCAACTCTAATCAAATAATTAGGAACATAGGACATAAAACATGCCAAATTTGTCTCCATCTAAAATCCAGCTCGATTAAAGTGCAGACATGATTACTTCCTCATTTTCATATTGAGTCATATTACAACTGAACACAAGCGCTAAAAAACTCCTCTGAAATTTGAGTGAATGACGTATTTAACAAAGGCAACATAGATACTGATCCCTTCACATAGAGTAACACTTGAAAAAACTCTTCGAAAAAAATGATCAACAGAGTAATTTTGAGCTTTTATTTGCCTAGCATTTGCCATACATAACACTTTAGCCATAGCAATCATACATTCTAGATTTTCAAAACATGTTTTAAGAGTTGCGCTATTATATACTTTGCCTTGCCCTTTAGACTGAAAATTATAATCTTTCTAATAATAGAAAAGAGAGAGGGCTGTTGCTGGCAAGGGATTCTCTTAAGCAGAGCAGAAACACACAGCAGAATGATATAAACAGAGAAGTAAATTGTAAGTGATTCGGTGCCTGGAAGCTCAGAGGAGCAATAAGCACCCCAGCCTCATTGTAGTTAAGGCTTCATAACATATGTGTAATTTTCTCTAATAGAACTGAGAGTTGTAATCTAAGTATCTTAATAACTTTAGATAGGTGTTGGAAGGTGGAAAAGCACATTTGAGTATTAATGCTGCAGAAATAATGAAGAGCAGCGATCTCCAAACTTTTTAGCCACATATGCATTCCCTTGGAAAAAAAATTGGAGTACCCACTCCCAATCCATGTATACTTATTGATTTATAATACATACATTACTACTGTCCTCTATTATTATCTGGCATAATATGTACTTTGAATTAGATTGGTTAATTGTTAATGAGATTGTTAATCTACATTAACAACAGTAGATTAATAGTTCATTTTTATACTGTTCTTGATGGTTTCAAACTGTGATTGTGTTGTGACATGATTGATAAAGAGTTAAAATTATGACTAGGAATGTCAGCTTAGTGATTTTCTTGCTATTCCCAGCATAACTAGTTTATCTTCAATCCAAAATTCTTTGGTAAGATTCTTGTTAAACCACATGTCCATTTTGTGAGGGTTCTTATTTACATCTGGACTAGAATCCATTGATCTACATAAGCAGTTCGTATGAACTGCAAAACGTCACAACGTGCTGAGAGTGAACCCTCACTTGACTGAAGAGCCCTCACATCTCTCATCTCATCATTTGTGATGCATGACATGTGACATATCTACTAAGGAAAGGAGCCACTGCCAATCTGCATGTTAACTATTAGTAAACCTTTCTGATGTTCATTCTACATTAACCCTAACAGATTGTCTTGTTTACCCATTTCCCCCTCTCACAATGTAACTATTAACATGAGAATCAAAATAACCAATATACAAAAATTAATATTAATTTATATATGGGTTCATGTAAGTATTATGAAAAAAAGAGCAAGTCACTAGATTATCTCAATACAAATAATACAAAAAGACTCAAGTACCTAAGAACCAACCTCCATATAAGGTTTGTCCAATAGACCAATCATCCTGGCATCTAATCTTCATATTTTCTGTAACTATTCTTTAGAAAACATAGTGACCTTCCATGATATTGTCCTCAGTAACATCTCAGTATTTTTTACCTTCATTACTTTCTAGTCTTCCCATTGATATCATGTTCTTCCTAAACAATGAATATTTAAAAAATCCATTTCTTTACTAACAAAATCTCAACTTAGTTTACTTTGGGACACTCTCAAAGATCACTCTAGTACTGTACATTCAAGCTCACCATAAAGTCATCTAAGTCAAAACCAAGAGAAACAGACAATTGTTTCTATTATACCAACTAAGTCATTAGTCATCTGCTGTCATACAAGGACCTGTCCAAAAAAGATAACCTATTACCATCTAAATCTATATCCATCCAATTCCTCTAAGTTTTCCATTTCCCTCGGGTCTTCATACTCTTCAGGCAGGTCATCTTACTGTTTAAACAAATTCAAACAGACACAGAAAGCCACTCAGCCTTACCTTCATGTGTCTTTCCAGTACCCAAAGGGCATCAGCAAATGCCATGGGCCTCAAAAAGGATCATTTGTTTCACATCACTGTCTGCACCGCCATGTAGTTACAGTGCTGCCAGTATTTGTCATACAGTATTTGTCTTTCTGTATCTTTGAACTTTGAAAAAGCTGAACCTGCATCACAGTCACTTCCATTTCTTTTTGTTAGTTTTATTGAAGCATGATTGACAAATAAAAATTATATATTAACAATTAAAGCTTGGTAGTTTATTTTTTATACTGTTTTTGATGTATAGTATACAGTGTGATGATCCAGAACCTCACATAGTTACCTTTTTGTAATTGTGGTGAGAACACTTAAGATCCACTCTCTTAGCCTATTTCTCCAATACACAATACAGTATTGTTAACCATTGTCATCATTCTATATATTAAATCACCAGAATTCATTCATCTCATAATTGAAAGGTCTGTACCTTTTGACCAACATCTACTTCTCATATCCCATTTCTCTTGGTAACCACAATTCTATTACCTGTTTCTATGAATTCAACTTTTTTAGATCTCATATATATTTGAGATCATACAGTATTTGTCTTTCTGTATCTCTGAACATAATGTTCTCTGCATTAATTCATATTATTGCAAATGAAAGGATTTTCTTATTTTTAAAAATAAATCTTTATTGTTCAGATTATTACAATTGTTTCTCTTCTGCCCCCATAGCTCCCCTCCACCCTGTTCCCACCTCACCCTCTGCCTTTACCCTCCCCACACTGTCCTCATCCATAGGTGTATGATTTTTGTCCAGTCTCTTCCTGCACACCCCAGACCACTTTCCCTTCAAAAATTGTCAGTTCACTCCCTTTCTATGCTCCTGATTCTATTATATTAACCAGTTTATTCTGTTCATCAGATTTTTCTTCACTTGGTTTTTAGACTCACTTGTTGATAGATACATATTTGTTGTTCATAGTTTTTATCTTTATATTTTTCTTCTTCTTTCTCTTCTTAAAAAATACCTTCCAGCATTTCATATAATACTGATTTGGTGGATGAACTCCTTTAGCTTTTCCTTATCTGTGAAGCACTTTATCTGACCTTCAATTCTGAATGATAGCTTTGCTGGGTAGAGTAATCTTGGTTGTAGGTTCTTGCTATTCATCACTTTGAATATTTCTTGCCATTTCCATCTGGCCTGCATAGTTTCTGTTGAGAAATCAGCTGACAGTCATATGGGTGCTCCCTTGTAGGTAACTAACTGTTTTTTTCTTGCTGCTTTTAATATTCTCTCTTTGTCTTTTGCTTTTGGCACTGTAATTATGATGTGTCTTCGTGTGGTCCTCTTTGGATTCCTTTTCTTTGGGGTTCTGTGAGCTTCCTGAACTTGTAAGTCTATTTCTTTCACCAGGTGGGGGAATTTTCAGTCACTACTTCTTCAAATATGTTTTCAGTATCTTGCTCTCTCTTTTATTCTGGCACCCCCATAATTCAGATATTGTTATGCTTGAGGTTATCCCAGAGGCTCCTTACACTGTCTTCAATTTTTTGGATTCTTTTTTCTTTTTTCTTTTCCAGCTGAGTGTTTTTGGCTTCTTTGTAATTCAAATCTTTGACTTGATTCTTGAAGTCTTCTAGTCTGCTTTTAAGTCTCTGTATAATATTTTTTATTTCAGTCAGTGTATGCTTACTTTCTAGTTGGTCCTTTTTCATATCCTCAAGGGTCTCACTAAATTTATTGGCCTTTTCTAGGAACCTCTTAAAAAACCTTTTAACGATGGTTTTGAACTCTATATCCAGTCATTTGCCTTCTTTTGTTTCTTTCATTTGAAACCTGCCTCTTTGTCTCTGCATTTTGGCTGCTTCCCTGAGTTTACAGAGTGGCTTTGTGTGCAAGGTGTCTTTTGTGCCCAGTGACTCAGCCTCCCCAGTTACCTGAATTGGATACTCTTGGTGCACCCCTTTATGGGCTGTGTGCATAGTCTTGTTGTAGTTAAGCCTAGATTGTTGTTGGTATCACTGGGTGTAGTTGCCCTCCAGGCCAATTGGCTGTGAGGTTCAGCTGTCCAGTTTCACCCCAAATGAGTGTGAGTACCCAAAATCTCACCAGAACTAGAGTAAGGTGCTGTCTGGAGGTTTTGTTTTCCTCCAGAACGAGAAAAGCAGCTACCACTCAGCTAGCTGCTGAGCCTTTTCTGCGTGTGTGCCGACTCACCCATCTTCTGCAGTTCCCCTGTCTTCTGCAGTGCCCTGTGGCATTCGCTGCAAGCACCTTTGAGAGAAAGCTGCTTTTGGGTTTTGCCCGCTGCCAGATGGTCCAGTTTCTTCCAAGATGAGCCTGGGTTTCCCGAGTCTCGGCCATAGCTGGATTTCAGCACAGTGGGGAGCCTTTGCTTTCCTCAGATATGAGGAACCCAACCCAGCCTTTCCTCTCTCATGCATATCTCCGCATCTCAGCACCTCTTCCTTCCACAGCTCCTGAGTCTCAGTGTCCTTTTCGCTTTTTAGTTGTAGGATTTCCACTCAACCAGCTTTCCAGTGGTTCTGGATCATGTACATTTTGTCTTTTAGTTGTAGTTTTGAAATTGTTGTGTGAGGCAGCAGGATAGGTGTTTTACCTATGCCGCCATCTTGCTTTCTCCTCTAATTTTCTTACTTTTTATAACTGAATAATATCCTAATAAAAGAGTAATGTGCAAATTGACCATACCTACAATCAAACCATGCCCACATCCACGCCTGCAGGTCAATTACAAGCAAATTATGGAAATAAACCCTAACCAAGATGGCTGCCACAACTGAGAGCAAGAGGGAGACTTGGGTGTCCCCGGCAATGGAGGAAGCCAAGCTTTCTGCCTGCTGTTGCTGCCTCCACTCAATGCTACAAAGTTTCAATTATAGAAGATACATAATCCCAACAGAAATGGTGGCAGCCATGGAGCTGGAGAGAGAAGAGGCTAGGGTTGCCAGGGTGATGGACGAAGCCAAACTTCTGCAGCCCTAGCCTAGGCTACAAAGTTTCAAACAGAAATGGCTGTCACCCTGGAGTGAGCAGAAGGCTTGACTCTGCTCCAGGCTACAAAGTTTCAATTGTAGACATAATCCCAGATCCCAGGGCCTCCACTTGGGTCACTGGGGGGCGTGGCCAGCATGCAAGCCTCCACAGGCCCCTCGCCCAGGCTGCCCCTCACTCCAAAGGAACCCTCACCCTGATCTGGGATACTCTTCAGGGCAAACCAGCCAGTCCCCATCCATGCACCAGGCCTGTATCCTATCTAATAAAAGAGTAATTTGCAGATTGACCATCACTCCAACACACAGAGGGCTGCTTCCGTGTGGTCAAAGATCCTGCCCCCATGTGGACACAAGATGGCCACCACAAGATGGCCAACAGGGGAGGGTCTTTGGAGGTTCCTGGCCCTGTAAGGGAGGGCAGTTGTGGGCAATCAGGCCAATGGGGGGGGGCAGTTGGGAGGGACCAGGCCTGCAAGGGAGGGCAGTTGGGGGCAACAGGTTCACAGAGGAGCAGTTAAAAATCAATTAGGCTGGCAGGGTAGTGGTTAGCAGGTGATCAGGCTGGCAGGCAGAAGTGGTTAGAGGAAATCAGGGAGGCAGGCAAGTGAGCAGTTTGGAGCCAGCAGTCCTGGATTGTGAGAAGGATGTCCGATTACCTGTTTAGGCCTGATCCTACCAGGATCAGGCTTATACGGGCAGTGTGATATACCTCGAGGGATCCCAAATTGGAGAGGGTGCAGGCTGGGCTAAGGGACATCCCGCCCCTCCCCCCCCCTGCACAAATTTCATGCACCGGGCCTCTAGTATATATATAAAAGACTAATATGCACTTTGTTCCCTTGGGTGTTTGACTGAGAGACCAGGAGTTAGATCACTTGTTATGACAGAATATTATGTCTTTAAAGTTTTTAGAATTTGTAGCAAGCTATAAGTTTTTACTTCTGTTGAAGGAAATTCTTTCCTCCAGGGTCATTGTATCTCCTCAAGAGCTGGATGTTACTTGTCTACCAACAATTCAATGTACAAAAAAGCTACCAGATTGGCTCCCTCTCCACCCAGGGATGGAGAGCACAATAGCATATTGAGCACTGCACAGATGACACTAACCACTGCAGTGTCTAAATTGCATGTGGCACTTATTTTTATTGACATTCCTAATGATAAGTGGGATGTGTGGTAAAGTGACTCCCAAGATTCCCCTTCAGTTGGCTTTTCGCATTGTGACAACCTAGATGGGCCAGTGAATCTGAGACATAAAGAGAAAGGACAAAAAAACTAAAACACTGACCTGTGCCTCACCAGGTCTGTGCTCGGGATAGCTGATAGTCATTCCTCATGGAAACAACCCACTCAGCCAAAGCAACAACCACAAAGTTAAAAGCTGCTCACATATTTCTCATACCACACAGGGACCAATAGGTCCTATAAATAAGGCTATTTTACTCATTTGGGGCTCAGAACCCACACTAACAATCATTCATTCTGATTGCCTAATGCTGCCAATAGTCACAGGAAGGAGACAATTTTATTATTCCCTGGATATTAATCAACTGAAGACTGAAAAAGCAGCCCTTCTAATAGGGCAATTAATAGGAAACAATGATGACTTTTTTTAATATAGTGGTGGTTAAAATGTAAACATTAATGATGAGCCTAATCAGAAATTGTTGGACACAAACACAAACCCAGATGAACCACATGTAATTAAAGCCTCCCATCCCAGGCAAAGCCTTCCCAGCATTATATGCAATGTACACATAGTGTAATGAGCCAAGTATAAATTCCTTAAAGACAGAGACAAAATATTTTCTTTTTTCTTTTGTGAATGGTATGTAGCATTCATAGCACAATGATTAATTTTAAGCTGTCAATTTGACTGGTCTAAGGGATGCTGAAGTAGCTGGTAAGACATTATTTCTGGGTGTATCTGTGAGGGTATTTCTGGAAGAGATTAGAATTTGAATCAGCAACTGAAGTAAAGAAAATTCCCTCACCAATGAGGGTGTGAATCATTCAATCTGTTGAAGGTAGAAGAACAAAAGTGCAGAAGGAATAATTTGTTCTCTTTGCTTGAGATGAGACATCATCTGCCCTTGCTATCAGCACTCCTGAATCTCAGTCTCAGATTAGGAGACTGAGGATTTACAGCATTGGCTCCCTTGGTTCTTAAGCTGACAGATTCAAACAGAATTACACCACCAGTTTTCCTGAGTTTCCAACTGTAGACAGAAAATTGTGAAACTTCTCAGGTTCCATAATTCCATAAACCAATTTCTATAAAAATTTTTCCTTGTACATATCAATACCTACATTGGTTCTGTTTCTTTGGCAAATGCTGACTAATACACTTAGGGTTCAAATATATTAAGTAACATTGGGGCAACAAATAATGTGAAACTTATGCCTTTTTCCAGTAATGTTTAAATTAAATAAATTCCCTAGACTGTTTCATTAAGAATAAATACATGGCAAGTATTCAAAAAAGATCACCAGAATCACCCCCATGCATGTAGCTCACAGTTTGTGAGCCAAATACAGTCCCAGCTCTCTAGCACTTAGATATCTTCACTTTCAAGATGCCTAAGGAAGGAGAACCAAGATGCCTGCATAGGTATGCACCATATTTGCCACCGCCCACAACCACATCAAAAATTACAACTAAAATACAGAACCACCATCAGAACCACCTGAAAGCTGGATGAAGGAAAGTCCTACAACTAGAGAAGTAAAGGAGAAAGCACATAGAGACTGGAAGGAGGGTTGTCGATGCAGAATAGGCTGGGCTGACACCCAAGTGTAGTGTTTTCATAATTGAGAGGAATATCGTGGTTATGGAGGCCTCCAATGAGGAGGAAGGGGCTTCAGCTCCACACCAGTCCAGGGTTCCAGAGCTGGAAAGAGAAGTCTCTGTAACTACAGGATGTAAAAACCAGTGGAGACTGTGGCTGAGTGACACTAGGCTGCTGGAACCCCAGGTGTCCCTCTTAAAGAGCTGGTGCATGAACTTACTCAGACTCCATCTGTGCTCCAATTCTGGGACAGTGGCTTGAAAGGAACCTGGAACATTCAGGGAGTAACTGGATTGTCTGGCATCAGGGCAGGAGTTGGGAGTAGCTTTCTCCCAGATGGGAGGGCTAGCAGGGGTCATTGTTCCTGTTCTCAGACCTCCCCAGTCACAGAGCTGACTGGCAGCCATATCTGAGTTTCCATCAGCTTGGATCACAGTGTGCACTGCCCTAGTGATTCCCTGCAACCCTATTCCATCCAATTTCCAGCTTCACCCAAGCTGTTTGCAGTGGCTTTTCCATATGAATAGCCTGTCCTGACTCAGCCTTCAGATTTCCCTAAAATCTCTTAAAAAACAACATCTGTCATTATCATGCCCCATAGCTATCAATAAGAGCTGGCACTGGCACCAGTTGGCCTTGTTTCACACCTTGGATTTGCCTGGGACTTCCAAGCCAATACAAGTAGCAGCCATCTGCAGATCTCTCTGTAGCTCTTGCTGGGTAGCCCAAGGCAGTGGCTGCCATTGTATGTCCCAGGAATCCCAAGAGTCAGTGATCCAGTGGAAAGCTTCAGACAATCCTATCTAATAAAAGAGTAACATGCAAATGAGACCATACCTTGGCTCCTGATTGGCTATGCTACCAGCCAATCAGGAGCGGGGGGCAGGGCCAAGCGGTGCGAGCACCCTGCCCTGGGGGTCGAGACAAAGCTGTGGTGGGATGGCCTCCGGGCTCGGAGACGAGGTGGCGGCAGCATGGCACTCCAGCCAGAGCAGAGAAGACTGAAGGCTCTGGCTGGAGTGAAGCCTCCAGCCGGCCAAAGCATAAAACGGAAGGCAACAGCCAGAGGGAAGGCCTGGGTCCCAGGTTCCAGTGGAAAACTGATCCTGGTAGCCGGGGGAAGGAAAGCCTATTGCATGAATCTTCATGCAATGGGCCTCTAGTACCAAATAACAGCTCTAAACATCCACAACTCTAAACACACTCAAGGGGCAGACTCAGTGAGCACTAAAAAGCCCCACTGAAGCAAGTCCTGCTTCATAGAGGTGTCTTCTACACAGCAGCTCTCCCACTGTAGTAGCAGCTAGTCCTCACAGCCAACTGGCCTGGAGGTCAATTTCTCCCGATGACACCAACAGCAATCAAGGCTCAACTACAATAAGACTGTCCACATAGCCCACACAGGAGTGTACCTAGAGGGCCCAGCTTAGGTGATTTGGGCAGGTGAGCCACTGGGCCTTACAGGACAACTAGTATATAAGGCCACTCTACCAATTCTAGGAGACAAAGCAGCTCTACCTAATGCACAGAAAAACAGCCAAAGAAATGGAAGCAAGCAAACTACTGGAAAGAGTTTAAAACAATGGTTTTAAGGTTGCTCACGGATTTTAAGGAGAGCTTCAGGGGACTTCGTGATAATTTAAAAGACATAAAAAAGAACCAGTCAGAAATTAAACATACGCTAACTGAAATTAAATGTAATTTACAGAGATTCAATAGTAAAGTAGAGAATTCTGAAAATCAAATCAATGATTTTGAAGGTGAGAAAGCAAAATAACATCCAATCAGAAGAGCAAAAAGAGATGTCTGACCAGCCTTAAGAGCCTCCATAAATGATTTTCTACTTGGTGATGGTTCCCAGATTATTTATGAGATCAGCTTTGGCCATGCCAATACCTGTGTCCACTATTGTCAAGGTAAGTTCCTAGTGGTTGAGGATGATGTCAATTCATAGCTCTTTACTGAGGTCCAACTTGGAAGGCTCCATCAGGCTCTCATAGTGTATCTTGTCCAAGGCATCAGCAGTATTACTGATCAAATGCTGAAGAAAAACTTCCTTGTCGGAGTGGACAGTACTGATTATATGAGACATGAATTGGTAAATTTCTGCATCCTCTGTGTAGTGTCTTCATGGCTCCCTCAGCAGCCCTGAATGGCCCTAGCCCACCTGGTGTCCTCTACTGGTGTTTAGTAGTTTTGTTCCTCTCCTGTCTTTGCCTGTGGCATATTAAAAGTACCTCAATCCCTCTCTTCTCATATTTGACATTGGGTTTGAATGTTGTATATTATATTGTTCTTTTTTATTGTTCTGAAATCAAAGTATGCAAAATAAAGAAGATGCAGTGTTTTTTTAAACAATAGACCAGCACAAATGCTATAAAGACAAATGGTAGGACATATTTAATAAACTTAAGGCACCCCAACAGAGATTTTTCATATTTCTAAGGGAAAGTAGATAAAAATGAAACAGATATTTCCAAATTAACTCTTTTTAAAATTCTAAGCAATGAAACAGAGTGGTAGGGGAGAGAGCATTCATTGTCAGATACCAAAACCCTTCCTACATGGCTATGTCAGACCCAGAGGGGGGGAAAAAAAACACTTCAAGGACAAAAACCAACTCTTCTTTCTGATTTACATACCAATTATGTTGTTTTTATACTTATGAGTCTAGTGATCCCTTGACCTCTGGACGCTATTACTGCACCAAGGGCAAGCAGTCCTCACAGTCACTGTTAAGGTGACTGTCAATTACAGTTATTGCTCAAACACCCCTGTGAACACTGAGAAATTAGAAACTGAGTGGGGAGGTTCAAGACAGGGAGAGGGACAATCCCACAAGCCTAGTAATCAAGCACACTGGCAAGGAAAAGAATGAGGTAGCACTATGAACAATGCAAACATTTTTAAATGAAGGCTTTTACCATTTTAATATGAAGAAACTTAAAAACTCTGGCATTCAATTTTAGTTCAAAATGATACTAACAGTGCTATCAAACAGAAATAGAATGCAAGCCACATATATAATTTAAGTTTTCTAGAAGTCCCATTGAAAAAAGTAAAAACAGATGAAATTAATTTTGAAATTACATTTTATTTATCTAGTATTTCCAACATATTATCATTGAAACGGCAGTAAATTGAAAACTTTATTAATGAGGGATTTTTTTCATACTAAGTCTTTGAAATCTAGTGTATATTTTATACTTATAGCACATCTAAACTTGTGCTAGTCAAATTTCAAGTTCTCACCAGCTACATGTGCTAGTGGCCACTGCATTAGACAGTATAGTTCTATAGCCATCCCCATGACATTTATTCATTCACTCAGTAAATCCTATCTAATAAAAGAGTAATATACAAATTGACCAGCACTCCAACACACAAGATGGCTGCCCCTATGTGGTCAAAGATCCTTCTCCCATGTGAACACAAGTTGGCTGGCACAAGATGGCCAACAGGGAAGGGCAGTTTAGGGCAATCAGGCCAGCATGGGAGGGCAGTTGGGAGGAGCCAGGCCTGCAAGGTAGAGGGCAGTTGGGGGCAATCAAGCCTGCCGGGGAGGGCAGTTAGGGGTGACCAGGCTGGCAGAGGAGGGAAGTTGGGGGCAACCAGGCCTGCAGGGGAGAGCAGTTGGAGGAGGACCAGGCCTGCAGGGGAGGGCAGTTAGGGGTGACCAGGCCTGCAGGGGAGGGCAGTTAGGGGCAATAAGGCTGTCAGGAGAGTGGTTAGGGGATGATCAGACTGTCAGGCAGAGTGGTTAAGGGCAATCAGGAAGGCAGGCAAGCAAGCAGTTGGGAGCCAACAGTCCTGGATTGTGAGAGAGATGTCCCAGATTGGAAAGGGATTCAGGCTGGGCTGAGGGAACCCCCCCCCATACATGAATTTCATGCACCAGGCCTCTAGTATATAATGAATGACTACAATGAGTTAAACACGGTGCCAGGCATTAAGGATGGAACAGTGAAAAGAACGCATCTCTGATCAAATAGAGCTTGGAATTTGTCATCTTGGAAGGACTATATATATTAAACAAATTATTATTCAAATTTTCTATATATATAAATGCCTAAGCTATCAAATGACCAACTGGTCGACGGGTCGCTATGATGTGCACTGAGCATGAGGGGGCAACACAGGAGCTGCCCCCTGGTTGTCAGTGCCACTCAGAAGGAGTGCCACTCAGCTGACTGACCTGTCCCAGTGGCCCACCAGCCCAGCAGCAGCCACGCACTCTCTCAGTAATCCTGCAGGCCCAATCTTCAAAGAATGGTCCAGGCACTGATGGACCGGCACTGCCAGGACAATCCTAACAGCGTTGCCAGCCTCCTGGAAGTTGGCCTGAGGCACCTTGTCAGATTCCCTCCCTAGACACGCTACAAGAAAGAAACAATATAAAAGCGGCCACCAGGTGGCTCCCGAAAACCAACACGAATGTCAGAGGGACAGATTTGGATCCTGGGCCAGCAAGGCCATCTCACCACCCACCCAGAGGCCCAATGGCATCGTAGTCCCCCACCATCCCTCAAAGGGATGGGTACTGGATGCAGGGCTCACAAATGTTGAGCACTGCTGTGGCAGTGTGAGCCTCTCCCAATCGGGATTGACTGGTGTGAGCCCGCAGCAGGCACAGCAGGGCCGGGATGAGTGGGAGCTGCAGGCAGGAGCAGCTGGCAGCATTGGACTGCGGGTTTCAGCCCAATCCCACAGGCCACCTTGTGGGACCCCACCTGTGCACAAATTCATGCACTGGGCCTCTAATTCTTATAATAAAATGTGACAAGGAAAATATATAAAGTGCTGCAAGAATATGTAACAGTGTGAGCCAAACAGTGAGGGAGTGGCAGTCAAGGAAATTTTCATGAAGAAGGGAACATATACTTTCAGATTAGAAAGATGAATAGATGTTCATCAAGCTTCGGGGATGGAAGAAGGGTGGAGGCAGGGAGAAAAGTGATTCAGGCAGTCCTTGAAGATCAGCTGAGGACAGGAACTGAATGAATATCCTTAGGCTGAGAGTGTAAGGAGAAGAGGAGCAAACAATGAAGTCAAAGAGGCTGAAGAAATTAATCCATCAAGGCTGGCTTCTATCTTAGGAGTCAATGGTAGCTTTAGAAATAATGTTAGGTGCAACATAATCAGATTGCATATTAAGAAGATAAATTTGGGGATTTGGTCAAGATGGCAAAGTAAGTGGAAGCTCCACTCACATCCTCATATGACCACATAGTAAAATCTTGGGCATTTCTTTTAGAAATATTTTTTTCTGATATATCACCTTGAGCAAGGAAAACAAAAGGAAAAAATAAACAATGGAACTACATAAATCTAAAAAGATTTTTCACAGCAAAGAAAACAATCAACAAACTGAAAAGACAACCCAACCCAATGAGAGAACATATTCACCAATGATCTATCTGATAAAGAGTTAATATGAAAAATTTATAAAGGATCCATGTAACTTTTAAAAACATCTATTTACATCAGTTGCCCATTTTTTTATTGGGTGGTTTATCTTTTTTGTTAAGCTGCATGAGTCCCCTGTAAATATTGGAGATAGAATCCTTATCGTTGATATCATTGGCAAATATGTTCTCCCATGCAATGGGCTTTCTTGCTGTTTTATTGATAGTTTCCTTTGATGTGAAAAAGCTTTTTATTTTGATGTTGTCCCATTTGTTTATTTTTTCTTTAGTTCCCATTTTCCTAGGAGCAGTATAAGTAAAGAAATTCCTTTGGCATATGTCAGAGATTTTTCTGCTTATGGATTCTTCTAGTATTTTTATGGTTTCCTGTTGTATGTTTAAGTCCTTGATCCATTTTGAATTTATTTTTGTATATGGTGTAAGTTGGTGGTCTACTTTCATTTTTTTGCATGTATCTGTCCAATTTTCCCAACGCCATTTATTGAAGAGACTGTATTAACTCCAATGTATGTTCATGCCTCCTTTGTCAAATATTAATTGAGCATAGTGATATAGGTTGACTTCTGGGTTCTCTATTCTATTCCATTGATCTATTATGTCTGTTCTTGCACCAATATCAGAAAGTTTTGAGAACAGTGACTTTGTCATACAGCTAGCTATCTGGTATTGAGATCCCACCTACTTTGTTCTTCTTTCTCAGGATTGCTGTGGCTACTTGGTATCTTTTTTTAATCCAGATGAATTTTTGGAAAGTTGATTCTAGGTCTGTGAAATATCCCGTTGGTATATTTATGGGGAGTGCATTGAATTTATAGATTGCTTTGGGTAGTATGGACATTTATGATGGTGTTGATTCTACTAATCCATGAACACAGTAAATTCTTCCATCTGTTTATGTCTTCCTCTATCTTTTTTTTCAGTGTCATGTAGTTTTCCGTGTATAGGTCTTTTATATCCTTAGGTAAGTTTATTCCTAGGTATCTTAATTTTTTTGAAGTGGTAAATGGGATTGACTTTTTAGTGATCCTTTCTTTATTTTTTTATTTTTTAAATAAATATTTATTGTTCAGCTTATTACAGATGTTCCTCTTTTTTCCCCCAATAGCTTCCCTTCGCCCGAACACCCACCCCACCCCATTCCCTTACCCTGTCTTGATCCGTAGGTATAAGATTGTTTTTGTCCTATCACTTCCCCCACCCTTCACACCTTCTTCCCCCTGAGAATTGTCAGTCCACTCCCTTTCTATGTCCATGATTCTAGTATATTTATCAGTCCATTCTGTTCATCAGATTTTTCATTGACTTGATTTTTAGATTCACTTGTTGGTAGGTATGTATTTGTTGTCATTTTGTTGTTCATAGTTCTCATCCTTTTTTCTTCTTCTTCTTCTTCTTCCTCTTCTTAAATAATACTCTTCAGCATTTTATATAATCCTGGTTTGGTGGTGATGAACTCCTTTAACATTTTTTTTTATCTGTGAAGCTCTTTATCTGACCTTCACTTCTGAATGATAGCTTTGCTGGGTAGAGTAATCTTGGTTGTAGATTCTTGCTGTTCATCACTTTGAATATTTCTTGCCACTTCTGTCTGGCCTGCATAGTTTCTGTTGAGAAATCAGCTGACAGTCATATGAGTACTCCCTTGTAGGTAACCAACTGTTCTTCTCTTGCTGCTTTCAAGATTCTCTCTTTGTCTTTTGCCTTAGGCATTTTAATTATTATGTGTTTTGGTGTGGTCCTCTTTGGATTCCTCTTGTTTGGAGTTCTGTACACTTCCTGGACTTTTAAGTCTATTTCTTTCACCAAGTAAGGAAAGTTTTCTGTCACTATTTCTTCTAATAGGTTTTCAATATTTTGCTCTCTCTCTTCTTCTGGCAGCCCAATAATTCTGATGTTGGTACACTTAAAGTTGTCCCAGAGGCTCCTTACACTTTCTTCCTATTTTTGGATTCTTTTTTCTTTTTTGTTTTTCTGGTTGGGTATTTTTTATCTCCTCATATTTCTGATCTTTGTTTTGATTCTTGGAGTCCTTTTATCTACCATTGAATATCTGTATATTCTTTATTTCAGTCAGTGTATACTTATTTTCTGACTGGTCCTTTTCCATTTTCTTGACATTCTCATTAAGGTCCTTGAAGGTCTCATCAAGTTTCTCAGCGGTTTTTAGAAGATTCTTGAGTAACCTTATAAATGTGGTCCTGAACTCTATGTCCTCCATTTCTTTCATTCGTGATATATTTCTTTGTCTCTACATTTTGCTGCTTCCCTGTGCTGATGGAGTGGAAGAACTGCTGTACTGGAGACACGCCTATGGGGCTGGACTTGCTTCAGTGGGGCTTTGGTGCTCACCGAGTCTGCCTCTTGGATGTGTCACTTATGGAAGTGAGTAGTTGAATTCTGGTGTCGTCTCACACTGACCTGTAGATACAGTAGCTTCTGGATTTCCAATGGGGTGCAGGTCAGTTACTGTTTGAGGTGATCCAGCAGGAACTACAGCAAGGTCTGCATATTTCTCCTGGGCTGACCAGAGCTACAGTTTATATGATTAAGCTGTGATAGGGCAGGCCATTTATATGCAAATCAGCTAGGGCAGGTTAGCAGATTGTGTGGGGTAGGGTCTCAGGGAGTCACTAGGGCATGGCAAACAGCCATGGCTGACACTCAGCTGTTTCTGCATTTCCGTGTTCCCAAGTCCCCTGTGTCCTGCGCAATGAACAGTAATTGCTTCGTGCACCTCTGCAAAGGAACCACCCTCACTTTCTGACGGGATGGCAGACATCCAGCTTCTCCCTGTAGGAGTCTGGATCTCCAGTGTCTGCCCAGAAACAAGTTCAGAGTGGTCAGGGGCTTGATTCCCTTCAGGTTTTAAACAGCAGCACCCCGTTGCCCGCTGCCAGGCTGGTTCACTCACCTCCATACCTTAGCTTTTCAGCGCTTGTGCTCGTCTCAATGCTCCATCTAGTTGCAGAACTTTCATTCAGCCAGCTTTCCCGTGGTTCTGGGTGATGGACATTTTGTCTTTTAGTTGCAGTTTTTAAATTGCTGTGCGAGGCAGCTGTTTAGTGTTTACCTATGCCGCCATCATGGCTTCTCTGAGTGTTCCTTTCTTTAAATTCATTATTGATGTATAGAAAAGCCATAGATTTCTTGGCATTAATCTTATATCCTACTACATTGCCGAATTCATTTAGTAAGTCTAATAATTTTTGATGGAGTCTTTCAGGTTTTCTATGTACAGTATCATGTTATCTGCAAATAAGGACAGTTTTACTTCTTCTTTTCCAATTGCAATGCCTTTTATTTCTTCTTCTTGTCTGCAATTGCTAGTACTTCCAGCACTATGTGGAACAAGAGTGGTGAGAGTGGGCATCCCTGTCTTGTTCCTGTTCTTAGGGGAAATGGTTTTAGTTTTTTTTTCCTTTCTATTCAGTATGATGTTGGCTGTGGGTTTGTCATATATGGCTTTTATTATGTTAAGGTATGATCTTTCTATTCACACCTTGCTGAGAGTTTTTACCAAGAAAGGGTGTTGGATTTTGTCAAATGTTTTTTCTACATTAGTTGTTATGACTATATGATTTTTATCTCTCAATTTGTTTATGTGATGTATCACATTTATTGGTTTGTGAATATTGTACTATCCTTGAATCTCTGGGATAAATCCTACTTGGTCATGGTGAAGGATCTTTCTGATGTACTGCTGGATCCGATTTGCTAGAATTTTGTTGAAGATTTTGGCATCTATATTTATGAGGAATATTGGCCTGTAATTCTCTTTCATTGTATTGTCTTCATCTAGTTTTGGTATTAGGGTGATGCTGGCTTCATAAAAGGATCTTGGAAGTGTTCCTTCCTCTTGAATTTTCTGTAATAGTCTGAGGAGGATGGGATTTAGTTCTTCCTTGAATGTTTAGTAAAACTCCCCTGTAAAGCCATCTGCCCTCAGGCTTTTGTTTGCTGAAGTTTTTGGATGACTGTTTCAATTTCTTCTATAGTTATCAGCCTATTGATATTATTAGAATCTTCCTGGGAAAGTTTTGGAAGGTTATATTTTTCTAGAAATGTGTCCATTTTCTCCAGGATGTCTAGTTTGTTAGAATAGTTCATAGTGTTTTTAATAAATCTTTGTATTTCAGTGGGGTCTAGTGTTATTTCTCCTCTTTCATTTCTGATTTTGTTTATTTGGGTCCTATCATTTGCTTCTTGGTGAGCCTGGCTAGAGGATCATCAATCTTGTTTATCCTTTTGAAGAACCAGCTCTTGATTTTGTTGATCTTTTGTATTGATTTTGTTGTTGTTGTTCTTCATGTCATTTATTTCTGCTCTGATCTTTATTATTTCCTTCCTTCTGCTCACTGTGGGCTTTTCTTATTGCTCTCTTTCTAATTCTTTAAGTTGTGGAGTTAGATGATTTATTTTTTTTTCTTATTTTTTTAAGGTAGGCCTGTAGAGGTATAAACTTCTCTCCCAAGATTGCTTTCATTGTGTCCCATAGTATTTGTATTTTGTGTTTTTATTGTCATTAGTCTCCAGGATGTTTTTAATTTCTTCTTTGATCTCATTTATAACTCAATCATTGTTTAATAGCATGCTATTCAGCTTCCAAGTATTTGAATTTTTTGGAATGTTTTTATTGTAATGTTTTATTTTTTGGAATGTTTTTATTTCTAATATTATTCCATTGTGGTCTGAGGAAATGCTTGATATGATTTCAATCTTTTTGAATTTTGGGAGACTTTGTCTGTGAGCCAATATGTGGTCTATTTTTGAAAATGTCCCATGTACACTTGAAAAAAATGAATATTCCGTGGCTTTGGGGTGAAATGCTCTGAAGCTGTCAATTAGGTCCATCTGAGTCATTTAGAATTGCTGTTTCTTTACTGATTTTTTTATCTAAAGAATTTATCCAGTAATGTTAGTGGTACATTAAAATCCCCCACTATGATGTATTGTTGTCAGTATTTCCCTTGATATCTTCCAAGAGTTTTTTTTTTAATGTATTTGGGTGCTCCTGCATTGGGTGCATATTTGTTTATCAAGGTTATATCCTCTTGTTGTATCGATCCCTTTATTATTATGAAGTGGCCTTCCTTATCTCTTGTTATTGCCTTTATTTTGAGGTCTATTTTGTCAGGAATAAGTACTGCTACCCCAGCTTTTTTTTCATTTCCATGTGTTTGAAAAATGTTTTTCCATCCTTTCACCTTCAGTCTGTATGAGTCTCCTTTTCTGAGGTGGGTCTCTTGTAGACAGCATATACTTGGGTCATGTTTTTTTATCCATTCAGCCACTCAATGTCTTTTGATTGGAGCATTTATTCTGTTTAAGTTTAACGTTATTATTGAAAAGTACTTATTTGTAGCCATTTTCATTTTTTGTGTCTGTGTTTCTTCTTACCTTTTTATTTCTTCTTTTTACAGCATTCCCTTTAGCATTTCTTTCATTGTTGTAGTGATAAACTTCCTTAACATTTTTTTTTTGTCTGTGAAGCTCCTTATTTACCTTTCAATTTTGAATGATAACCTTGCTGGATAGAGTATTCTTGGATTCAGTCCCTTGATTTACATCACTTTGTAAATTTCCTTCCATTCTTTTCTGGCCTAATGTGTTTCTGTTGAGAAATCATTTGATAATCTAATGGGGGCTCCCTCGTATGTAACTTTATGTCTCTCTCTTGCAACCTTTAAGATTCTCTCTTTGTCTTGAATATTTGCCATCACAATTATGATGTGTCTTGGGTTCATACTATTTGGGACTTTCGGTGCTTATGTGACTTTTTACTTTTCCACATCAGGAAATTTTTCTGACATTATTTCTTCAAGTATTTCTTTTAAATTTTGTTCTTCTTCCTGTTGTTCTGGCACCCCTCTTACTCATATGTTGCTTTGTTTCATGTTGTCCCATAGCTCCCTTAGTCTCTCCTCCTGTCTTTTAAGTTTTTTCTCCAGTTGCAATTCAGTTTGGCTGTGTTTTGCTTCCCTGTCTTCTAATTAGCTAATTTGGTCCTCTGCATCTCGAAGTCTACCCTTGAAACTTTTCATGGTGCTTTTTATTGCAATTATATCACTCTTCATTTCTTCTTGATTCTTACAAAAGTTGTTGATTTTTTCATCCATTTCTTTTTGATTCTTACATAAGGTGTTGATTTTTTTCCCATCCAGTTTATGAACTCTATGACCCTTATTCTGAATTCTTTTTCTGACATATTGCATGCCTCTGCTTCACTTAGCTGCTTTTCTGACAATTCCATCTTTCTTTCCTTCTGGGGTACCTTTGTCTACCCATTTTTGGTTTCACCAACTGAACTAGATGTCAAGCTGTACAGGGGCTGCTCCTTGGGTGACAGTGGCTTCTCTGGCTGTGGTTGCTACTCGGGCAGTTATGGTAGCAGCTGGCTTCTCAGTTGGCAGTGGCTCCTCTAGTGAGTGCTATTCTAAATAGACACTTTTTGAAAGAAGACAGAAGGAAGGCCAAGAAACATATGAAAACCTGCCCAAGTCACTAATCATCAGAGAGATGCAAATCAAAACAACTATGAGGTATCATCTTATACCTGTCAGAATGGCTATTATCAACAAATCAACAAATGACAAGTGCTGGAGAGGATGTGGAAGAAAAGGAACCCTCCTGCACTGCTGGTGGGAATGCAGACTGGTGCAACCACTGTGGAGAACAATACAGAGTTTCCTCAAAAAACTAAAAATGGAACTCCCATTTGACCCAGTGATCCCACTTCTAGGAAAATATCCCAAGAAACTAGAATCACGAATCATAAAGGATATACGCACCCCTATGTTCATAGCAGCACAATTCACCATAGCTAAGATTTGGAAACAGCCTAAGTGCCCATCAGCAGATGAGTAGATTTAAAAACTGTGGTACATATACACAATGGAATACTATGCTGTGGTAAAAAAGAAGGAGTTCCCTCCATTTGTAAAAACATGGATGGAGATGGAAAGCATTATGCTAAGTTAAATATGCCAGGCAGAGAAAGATAAATATCACATGATCTCAATCATCTGTGGAATATAATGAACACCATAAACTGATGAACAAAAATAGATCCAGAGATCGGGACGTCAAACCTCAGGGAAGATAGGGGACTGTGAGGGTAAGGGGAAGAGATCTACCAAAGGACTTATATGCATGCATATAAGCCTAATCAGTGGACACAGACAACAGGCGATGGAGGCATGAATGGGAGGTGAGGGTAATGGTGGAATAAGGACACATATGTAATACCTTAATCAATAAAGAAGTTAAATAAATAAATTAAAGTTTCCATTTCACTGCAACAAGAAGTAAATTGGTGAAATTTAATCCTGTGAATAAAGCAAAAAAATGTTTGAAAAATTGGCAGCCTAATTGTTATAAAGTTACATAAAATTTTAAAAAGTATCTATGTAACTTAACAAGAAAAAAACAAACAGTCCAAGTTTTTTAAGTGAGAAGAGAACTTGAACAGACACTTCTCCAAAAAGGACATACAGATTGCCAATAGATGTATGAAAAGATGTTCAATATCACTCATCACCAGAGAAATGCAAATTAAAACCACAATGAGATATCACTGCACACCTTTCAACATGGCTACCATCAATAAATCAACAAATAGATATTGGTGAGGATGTGGAGAAAAGGGAACAATGAGTACTGTTGTGCAGCTACTGTAAAAATAGTATGGAGTTTCCTCAAAAAATTAAAAATAGAATTGCTTTATGACTCAGTGATTCCACTTCTGGGAATATGTCTGAAGAAACACAAAACACTAATTTGAAAGAATATATTCAGCCCTATGTTCACTCCAATGTTATGCACAATAACATGCTTTGGAAGCAGCCCAAGCACCCATCAGTAAATGAGTGGATAAAAAATGCGTGTGCATTTATACAATGCCTTACTACTTGAATGTCAAAAAGAAGAAACCTTACCTGTTTTAATAACATGAATGGACCTGAAGAGGAGTATTATGCTCAGTGAAATAACTCAGTCAGAGAAACACCATATGATTTTACTTATATGTGGAATCTAGTAAACAAAACAAAATAGAAACAGACTCATCAATACAAAGACTTGACTTTGGGTACTGAACACACACTACAATATACAGATGATGTATTATAGAACTGTATACTTGAAACATATAATTTTATTAAGCATTATCACCCCAATAAATTCAATTAAAATTTTTTTTAAAGAGGAGATATGGGAGAGCTTGAAAAAAGTAAATAAATAAAGGCATACAAGTCCAGGAAACACTGAGTTTCAAACAAGATGAATCCAAAATGCTCACACAAAAACACATAATCAAAATAGTAAAAGATAAAGACAAAGAGATAATATTAAAAGCAAAAAGAGGAAGACAGTTACCTAAAAGGGAGCTCATATAGACTGTCAATAGGTTTCCCAACAGAAACTTTGCAGGCCAGCGGGGTTGGCAGGAAATATATTAAATGATAGAAAACAAGGACCTACAAAGAAAACTACTACTTAGCAAGACTATCATTTAACACTGAAGGAAAATAAAGAGATTCTCAGATAAAAAACAACTAAAAAAGTTCATCACCATCAAATCAATATTACAATAAATGTTAAAGGAACTGCTTTAAGAAGAAGAAGAGGTGGGGGAAGGTACATAAATATGAATAATAAAATACATACCTTTCCATGATAAATTTAAATGTAAATGGATTAAGTGCTTCAATCAAAAGACATAGGGTACACCAATCAGAAGAATATATGCACCTTTATGGTCAGAGCAACACAACTTATAATAGCTAAAATTTGGAAGCAGCCCAAGTGCCTATCAGCAGATGAGTAGATAAAAAAAGCTGTGGTACATTTACACAATGGAGTACTACACACCTGTATAAAAGAAGGTACTCTTACCATTTGCAATAGCATAAATGGACCTGAAGGGTATTATGCTAAGAGAAATAAGCCAATCAAAGAAAGATAAGTATCACATGATCTCACTCATATGTGGAATCTAATGAACAAAGTAAACTAATAAACAAAATAGATCCAGAAACATAAAAGCATGGAACAGATTGACAAACTTCAAAGGTAGGTGTAGATGGGGTATAGTTGGGGAGAGATTTACCATAAAACTTATATGCATTCTAAAGGCCCAGTGCACAAATTCATGCACCAGTGGGGTCACTAGGCCTCGCCTGTGGAATCAGGTTAAAACAGGCTCTCTGACATCCCCTGAGGGGTCCCAGATTGTAAGAGGGTCTGGCCAGACTGAGGGACCCCACCAGTGCACAGTCAGGGCTGGAGAGGGATTCAGGAGTTTGGCCAGTTGGGAAGGGACCACGGGAGGGCTCCAGGATGTGTCTGGCCCATCTTACTCAGTCCTGATCAGTTGGACCCCAGCAGCAAGCTAACCTACTGGTCAGAGTATCTGCCCCCTGGTGGTCAGTGCACATCATAGCAACTGGTCAACTGGTTGACTGTCTGCCCCCTGGTCGTCAGTACACATCATAGCGAATGGTTGAGAGACTTTAGCATATCATTAGCATATTATGCTTTGATTGGTTGAATAGCCAACAGGTCAACTGGACACTTTGCATATTATGCTTTTATTATATAAGATATGTATAGCCCATGAACACAGACAATAGTGTGTTTAAGGCCTGGGAGTGTGGGTACAGGGTTGAGGGGATCAATGGGGGAAGGGAAGAAACAAAGGGGACATCTATAATACTTTCAATAATAAAAATAAAACAAAAATTTTAAAAAGACATTGAGAAGCTTAATGTATAAGAAAACAAGACTTATATATGCTGTCTACAATAGACCTACTCAGATCGAAATACACACATATATTGAAAGTAAAAAGATGGAAAAAGATATTTTATGCAAATTGAAACAAAAAAAAGCTGGGGTAGCAATACTTATATCATACAAAACAGACTTTATAACAAAGATTATATATATATATAGTAAGAGACAAAGAAGGACATTACATAATGATAAAAGAGTCAATCCAACAAGAGGATAGAACCCCTGTAAATTATATGAACCTAAAAGAGGAACATCTAAATATATAAAGCAAATCTTGATGGACATAAAGGGAGAAATTGATAGCAATATAGCCATAAGAAGACTTTAACTTGCATTGACATCAATGGATATATCTTCCAGACAGAAATCAATAAGGAAACAGCAGCCTTAAATGAAATAACACAGCAGAAGGATTTAATTTATAATTTTAGAGCATTTCATCCCCAAACTTCAGAATATACATCCTTTTCTAGTGCATATGAAATGTTTTCCAGGATAGAATATATATTAGGTCACAAAACAAGTCCAAATAAATGTAAGACAATTGAAATCATATCAAGCATCTTCTCTGACCACCATGGTATAAAACTAGAAATCAATTACAAGATTAAAAAACTGTAAAACAAAACAGATCCAGAGACACTCTAGAGGACTGCAAGAACCAAGTTGATGATAGCCATTTTGACAGGTGTGAGATGGTACCTCATTGTTTTGATTTAATCATCTCTCAGATGATTAGTGACTTTGAGCATGTTTTTATGTGTCTCTTGGCCTTCTGCGTGTCCTGTTTTGAAAAGTGTCTATTAAGATTTTTTGTCGAGAGGGAACCAAGATGGCGGAATAGGTAAATACCTATCTTGCCGTCATACACAGCAATTTCAAAACTACAACTTAACGAAAGAACAAACACCATCCAGAATCACCAGAAAGCTGGCTAAGTGAAAATTCCACAAATAAAAGTGAAGATAGGACACTGTGACTCAGAGGAGAGGCTGCGGACAGCATTGAAGATACACACGGAGAGAGGTTTGGAGCAGTATGCGCACCAGCAGATAGGGTGGGCGGCTGGAAACCTGGCCAGTTTTCTCGAATGGGGGAGACAAAGACGTCCCAATGCACTGATCCCCCAGCTCCAGGAGAAGTCCAGGAAACCCACAATCATACAGGGTAAAAACTGGATAGTGGGAGGGCACGCCAAAGCTCGGGTACGGCAGGGGTCTGCGGGCTTGTTGAGAGGGCGAGCTTGTGTGGAGTGCATGTGAACTTGGGAACAGTGCAGTTGCGTGACCGCGCAGAGAGCACTTGTACTTGCTCTCTCGTTCAGGACAGCATCAGACTGCATTGTTTTGTGACCCTGGGTGAGATTTTGGGTGTGTGGACCCATTTGGGGAGAGGCTGAATTCTCTGGCAGCTGGTTGAGCTCGGCAGCGGCTCTCTCAGAGGTGCTGGTGGCTGTTGCCACCCAGCACAGAGACCCTGGGGCTGCAAAGGGCAGAGCTGATGCTGCCTGCTTGGCCCGGAGACCCCGCCCATCCAACCTGAGCACAGTTGAACATCACAGACAATTGGCCTGGAGGTCAACCCCGCCAAGTGCTAACAACGATTAATCTAGGCTTAACTTCAACAAGACTGTGCAATCCATATCCACCTCAGGTAACTGGGGAGGCTGAGCCACTGTCCCTTAGAGGACATCTACCACACAAAGCTAATCTACCAACTCAGGAAAGCAGTAACCATATAGCGACATGGAAAGAAATCAGATGTGAAAGAAATGGAGGGAAAAAAAAGACTGGACATAGAATTCAAAACCACAGTTATAAGGCTTTTCAAGAGGCTCCTAGAAAAAGCCGAGACCTACAAGGAAATAAACAAGACCTACGAGGAGATGAATAAGACCTACAAGGAACTGAACAAGACCTGCGAGGAAATGAACAAGACCTACAAGGAAATGAACGAGACCTACAAGGATATGAACAAGACCCTCAAGGATATGAAAAAGGACTAACCAGAAATTGAGCATACACTGACTGAAATAAAAAATATTATACAAAGACCTAAAAGTACTCTAGAGGACTGCAAGAACCAAGTTAAAGATTTGAAATACAAAGAGGTAAAATCCACTCAGCTGGAAAAGCAAGAAACCAAAAGAATCTGACCACCAGGGGGCAGATGCTCAATGCAGGAGCTTCCCCTTGGTGGTCAGTGTGTTCCAATAGCAGGAGCACCACTCAGCTGACCAATGGGTGCCAGAAGCCAGGCTCACAGCTGCGCATCTGTGGCTGCACAAGCCTCTTCCACTTCCATGACAGTGCTACTAAGTGTCAGCAGGTGCAGAGGGGCTGGGATGAGCAGGAGTGGTTCTGTTGCCTGGCTGGGCTTGGGCTCCTCCCCAGCTTCATACATCCCTGTGGGTATCGGGCCAAAACCAGCAGTCTGACATCCCCTGAGGGGTCCCAGATTGCGAGGGGGGTGCAGGCCAGGCTGAAGGACCCCACTGGTTCACGAATCTGTGCACCGAGCCCCTAGTGTGGGATATAAAACAGAAAGTAACAAACATACAAACAAAGAAACTCATAGACACAGACACAGACAACAGTGTGATGGTTACCAGATGGGGAGAGGTGTGAAGAGAATGAAGAAGATAAAGGGGGTCAAATATATGGTAACAAGAGGAGAGTAGAGTTTTGGTGGTGAGCACACAATACAATGTACAGATGATATATTGTACAATTGTACACTTGAAACTTACGTTATTAACCAGTGTCACCCCAATACATTTAATTTTTATAAAAGACATATAAGATGCACTAAAAAGTAGGCTTCAAAATATAGACTTGAAAAATAATATATAGACTTGAAGTAATCTGAGTCATCTCAGAATCACATCAGAATGCCCATGATGGGGCCAATACTCTGCTTTAAATGCTGGATATGACTAAAGTATGTGTTCAATTCAACAGTTCCTAAACTATTAAACTGACTTCTACTTTAGAGTAAAATTTCATGCTCACAGATAACATCAAAATTTCTGGTAATCAAAACACAACTTTCACCATCAATAAATTTTTTCTTAGTTTTATATGTCACATCATGTCACTCCAATAATCACCACTCTCCAGTGGGCTTCAGTTCTAAAGCCCAGGTTTCTAGAAGTGCTTACAAGGTCCTATCTGACCTCACCTCATGCTTCTTCTCTGGCCTGGGCTCCTCCTCTTTCCAGCCTCAGTCACTGGGTGCCAGCCACACACTGGTCTCCTTGCTCTTTCTTGAAGGGGCTGCTCTTGCTCTGCTGTCAGCCTACAAGACTGTTCTCCCTGTAGCCTCTCAATCACCTCTGACAGGTCTCTTTCTGGGGTTGTCACCTTCCCAAAAAGGCATTTCCTGAGAGCCTTCCTGAACCACTTTCCTTAATTTATGTTTCTCCTTAATTCCTGTCATCATCTCAAAACTACATATAGAGTGAGCAAAAGTAGATTTACAGTTGTATTGTGATATTCTTTTTTTATTGATTTGAGAGAGAGAGATCAATTTTTGTTGTTCCACTTGCATTCATTGGTTGATTCTTATATGTGCCCTGACCAGGGATGGAATCCCAAACCTTGGCTTATCAGAAGGATGCTCTAACCAGCCAAGGTACGCAGCCAGGGCATAAAATTCTTTTGAGTTAATAAAGCTATTGTAATAATTATAGCCTTCATGTCTATTTCCGAATGAACAATTGTAAACTTACTTTTGCCTACCCCAATATTTAGTTGTTTGTTTTATCACCACAGGGAAAGTTTTTTTGTGTTTTATTCACTGCTGTATCCCCAGCAATTGCAGCAGTACCTAGCATATAGTAAACATCTTTTGAATAAGTATTCCTTTTAAGAAGAAAACTTAAGAGTTTTTCAAAAGGACAAGGAGAAACCTCCATTGATTTATTCAACACCTATTGTGAATTTACTATGTATAATCTATTCTTTTTTATTGTTTGTGGAACTACAAAGATGAACAAAACAAAATTCCCTCAAGAGCATATGATTTAATATGCGATACAAACACAAATAATTATAATATCCAACAGGCTACAGATGTTAAGCTCCATTGAAGAGTAGGTGGCATGCACCAAAATGTCATGGTTTTGATTCCAGTTCAAGGGCATGTGCCTGAGTTGCAGATTCAATCCCCAGCCCCCCAGGTCAGGTGTGTACAGGAGGCAACCAACTGATGTGTCTCTCACTTCAATCTCTCTCTCTCTCTCTCTCTCTCTCTCTCTCTCTCTCTCTCTCTCTCTCCTCCCTCCCTCCCTCCCTCCCTCCCTCCTCCCTCCCTCCCTCCCTCCCTCCCTCTCTGTACCTTCCACTTTCTCCAGGAATCAACAGAAAAATATCCTCAGATGAAGGTTAACAAACACAGAAAAAGAGAGTGTGTGGCATGAGTGCATCTTGGGAAGAACCATTTCTGTCCAATGGAGAGAGAACACCAGAGACATGAAATTTCAAGAGGACTCTTTTATTCCTGACTTAAAACAAAGTCACACATTATATGATTCATTTTTCTCTAAAATTATTTTCAGTTCCCCTCTTTTCACTTCACAGAGAGGTAAAAATAAATTAACCTATAAATGTGTTTGTTCTTGAGGAGCCTAAAGTGTCTAATAAATCTAGAAATTATTATAATTTTAGCAAAGATTTTTAAATTTAGATACAGGGAAGTGTGGCCCACCATAGCAAGGGGACATTGCCACCTAAGAGGAGAATAAATGTGAGCCAAAGTGTCTGGGATGCATCCTGGTCAGAATGAGGAAAGACAGTGTGTTTGTTTGATTTTAACACCAATAGTTTCTTTCAGCAAATGACACAGGTTTACGTCTCTTATTATGTCATTTTACCACTTAAAGAGGATAACAAGGAAAAGTCCCATGAGTCTTTATTAATCTTTGATTCAAATATCATTTCAAGGATCAGGGTGGCATATTTCAGTTTGTCCCCCAAGCCCTTTTATGCCAATTGGGAAGAAGAGATACAGATCCAGGATTACCAGAATTATTGCTAACCCTGGAAAATTGCTAGCATTTTCATCTCACTCTACCATTATGTATCTGTGATCACTGCACCTGCTAGATCAGAAGCACCAGAACATCAGTTTCAAGAGCTCTTGTAACTGTTTAGTTGCTGAACTAATATAGGTGCTTGGACAAAGGAGACTTCTGCTTAAAAGATAAGAGCAAAAATACCTTCTATGACATTAAAAATGCATAATCTTTTAGCAACAAGGGAAAGTGGGCCAATGATAGAGTGATGGTAACTCATAGGCACTGTACCATGAGAACTGGGGTGTATTCTTCATTGCTGATGGTTTATATCAAACATGGCATCTAAAAGACTTCCGAGGAACCCTAAAGTGTCATTGTCTTTACGATAGTAAAAGCAGTTGTTTGGTGATGAGTAGGTTCTAAGAATAGAGAATTCCAACATTATTTCCATATTGACTAAAAAAATAGAAATGAATATTAGACCCCACACAAATGATTTGCTTGTAAATAAACGTTTGAAATGGCATATGAACACAAAACTGTTAAAGGGAGAAAACTCTTCCCATTATAATTAAACACTCAAAGCTTTTAATCAAGTATAAAGTCATATCTCTTTCTTGAATAAATTTTTAAGTAATTAGAATATGCAAATCAATGGCAAAAACTATCTTGGCATAATGCTTTGCTTATATGACAAGGATCTTTATTTGCAGTCATGAATGTCACTTACCTATAATGCCCTTCAGGGAAAAAAAGCAGGGACGGATGTTATACAGACCACCACGAAGCTCAAAATAAATTAACTCATTTTGTAATCAGGCTCATGTTTGAACTTTCTCATCGATTTGAAATCAATGAACAGTTTATTGCTCAGTTCAGGCAGTCCTGTGGACAAACTCTTTTTCCCCCGAAGCCACAGAGTTAATTTCTATTTCACATGACACTCAAGAAGTTAATTATTAAGCAGGTAGTGAGCATTTCATTTCCAAAAAGAGATAAGTATCTCCCCCAATAGCGCCCAGGGATAATGGAAGGCAGAAGACAGATCTGATCTTTATCTCACTGTGAGAAGTGAATATCCTGAATGGATATTCTGAAACAGTGTATGTAATCAGACAACACAGCTCACAGCGGAAATTTGAACTATTCTGAGTCGCTAGGAAAGAGGAGATTCACACCTGCTTTTGTATATTTTCTCATCTCCAAAAATTTCTATGCCATTTCTTCAAATGTGAAAATGCTCCTTGTCTTTCTCCTGCCATTCCTTTTTGATTGTGTTTGTTACTCAGTGCAAATTAGCAATTCCAGCTGGGAATAGTCATTCTCACCCAAACAAGCATCTGATTTTGGCTGCTGTGCACAAACAGTGTCCTTGAAAAAGTGTTTCCATTCTTAGGCTCTTTGTCCTCTTATCACCTCATAGAAATGGCCTTGACACAGCCCAAGGAACAGGCCACAGGAACAGCAACACACAAACTCAAGGGAGTTATTCAGCAGCCCTTATATAATCTATTCCATCCTGAAAAGCAGACCTCAGCCACAATTTAGAATCAAATGTTGGGTGTGGCTCTAATAGAAGTAAAGTCATATAGCCCAGAGAAATACCACTGTCATTGAAATCTTTTATTGAAATATTTTATTGGATAAAGCCTAGCTCCTTTTAGATGTAAGCGAATGTCTTTCAAGTCTTATGGCCTATGAACCTGTGCCATATTATGACTGATCTACTCAACAGGTAAACAAAACATCCTGACCTTCAAAATTGTCAATCCAAATTTTTCATCAAAAGCTTTTGGGACTCCCAAACTACACCTGAAAAAAAAATGATGTAATGCTTATTATCTCAGATTTCTCTGCACTTCCCTTGGAGAAAATTCCCCCCTCTCATCACCCTATCTCCTACCCTTTTCAAACACAGAACCCAAAAGGCTAACTTATATTAAATTCTAAGACCTGTGAAGGAGATCAAAAAAAAGCTTAATAAATTTCTATTGGTTAAAGCAAAAACAGCACAAACATTTTCTTCCATAAATGAAGTCGTAGCAGGAAAAATCCACACAAAATAGCTCTCACCTCATTCAATCAAGGTTTTTGTTAAAAGCCCATGATTTATAAACAGTATAAATCCATAGTTCTCACCTGCTTCCAGAGAAGCAAAGGGTACTTTAAGTTTTAATCGTATGAATTTTTCTTAAGAAATGATACCTGCTGACCAGGTATAGAGAAGAATAGCTATGACTAGCCAATAAATATTATTTTATGAACTTTATGGCCCCTGAGGGACCACTATTTTACCAACGAGATACCTTTTTAAACAGGATGGATGAGTGCATGTGAACATCAGAGATGTCATCCTACGGCTGTAAACTGTCAGTGTATCTCCCTCTGAGATACCAGGTAGCAAAATAAACTACAGCCCTGCAAGATGAGGCCTTATGATGAAAATTAGTTTCAAGTGTCACAATGAACTATGCCCTTCTTTATCCCACCTCAGAAAACCAACAGCATCTTCTTCTTATATTTTACTTTTTGCCTTTTTTCCTGGGTAACTTTTCTTTTTGTTTCTGCCTCTTATTCTTTATCTCCCCATCTGTAGAGGCAAATGGCAGAAGCAATGGGAAGATCTTTTTCTCCTCTTTCTCCTTCCCCTAGTCCAGTGATCAGCAAACTCATTAGTCAACAGAACCAAATATCAACAGTACAATGATTGAAATTTCTTTTGAGAGCCAAATTTTTAAAACTTAAACTTCTTCTAATGCCACTTCTTCAAAATAGACTCGTCCAGGCCGTGGTATTTTGTGAAAGAGCCACACTAAAGAGGCCAAAGAGCCGCATGTGGCTCGCGAGCCGCAGTTTGCCAACCATGGCCCTAGTCTGTCTTCCCCCATATCTAGTCCTCAATTCTTTTTTCTTCTCTCCTTGTCTCACTTTGGAATTTGAATGTGGGTTTTCTTGTTTTGCAGGGAGCAGTGCTGATTTTACACTCCAGGAAATGAGAGAATACAACTGGACAAGGAGTTCTCTTGGAGTGAGTCACTATTGTTCCCAGTGGTTTTATTTGTCTTCTTTACAAGTCTCCTTACTGCCCACAAAAGTGCCAAACTACTAATAAATGGGACAGCAAAGTATCACATTTTTACTCTCGAAGAGCAGAGTAAACTTTCACAGCCTTGCTCCGCTGCACTGAAAAATGAAACTGTAACTACATGCTGTAAGGTCCTTAAAGAATTCTCTTGTAGACATTGCCCCAGCTTCTACATGGCTAAATGATAACTTCAAAGGAAAAAATATGTATCTTTATAAAATGATTTCCCACAAGAAAACTTCGGTACCACACTGCTTTTCCCAGGAATCCTAGGTCCACCAAAAGGATTAGAACCCACACCTCTGATAAGCAACATATGAAAGGGAAAAGACAAGAAACCCTTCTCCATGAGGACTGAGTCCTATAGACCTTTCTATGCCCACTAGCTGTCATTGCATATGCAAGAGATGTGAACTGATAATTATGAGGACTATGCCTTATGGCCTCAAGTCCTATCAATACTAGAGTCCCTTCTCTTCCCAAAATTGTATTATTTCTTGAAAATGTAAGTTTCCTTACAAGTTTCAATAAGATTCACTATCAAGAAAGCTTCCCTCCTCGACTATATTATTTCACACCTGTATCCCCTATAGCTCTGAACCAGGGGCTGATGAACATGACTCATGGGCCATATCCACTCCACCACCTGTTTCTGAAAAGGTTTTATTGGGACAAAGCCATGCCCATTTGCTTCCATACTGTCTGTGCTGCAATGGCTGAGTTGAGTAGTTGCCATAGAGACTTCATGACTTTTTACAGAAAGGATAGATATGTCTTCTCTGAGCAAGAACACATGATGATTAAACCAATAATTGTTATCACTTATTGAATATTTACCATGAGAAAATGCTAGGTACTTTCCATGGATTATCTCATTTAATTGTCACAACCTAGAGAGTTAAACATGTTTATTATCACCATTTTGAGAAAGAAATCATGTACAATGGATATGTAAATCAAATCACTGCTATGTACACTTTATAAATCTTACCATTTTATATGCCAGTTATATCTCAATAAAGCTAAAACAGAAGAAACAAACTAGGTATCTTTATAAAAGGAGCCAAAAGTCAAATCCTGACCAACAGGCTTGAGAGCCCATGCTAGTAGTCACTTCTCCAAATGGTCTCTGTATTTGAGGGTGCTAATGCTCTGGCAGGCAAAAAACTGAAACAATTGCAGGACATGGCACAAAACAAAGCGAGGTATGTCTTTTTATAAAAACTGAAGAAAAAAGGACCAAAGAATGTGAACGATTTGAATTCATCAAGACAAGAGCTGAGATAGCAGGATGTAGAAGTCTAAATTTTAAGCCACTTCCACAGACACTGAACAAACATTTTTGAGTAGATAATTGAGTGGGTGCATGGATGGAGAGATAGATGGGTGACCACCAGAGTATTTCATAGAATCAAAGGGATAATTTAATGGCTAAGCACTGGGAAGACAAAGGGCCAAGGTCAATCCAGAGACATCAACAGAATTTATAGAGATCCACTCTACAGGTTTCTGGGTATTATAGTTTCTCTCATGGAGCGGATGCAAGTGGAAGACCACTGGAGCCCAGACCAAATTAAAATGTAGGGAGCCTTTATTACCGGCCTGGGGACTGCTCTGCCATCCTGACACAGGGAGACCAGAGAGCAGCCCCGACTCTTTGTGCAGGACCACTTTTAAGCACATTAACCACATCCTGTTTTTGCACAACAAGCAACCCAAGATAAAACAGTTTTTCCCAAGCAATGTCAGAGTCATGCCATTGATGACCATGCCATCCACAGGATCATCCTGTTCTTCAGAAAGCTGACAGTGTTCTATCTTGCAAGGCTTACGTGCAGGGAAGGGACCATGAGACCATATCTCAAGGCCTGACCTGATGTCAGCACTGACTACTCTATCTGGGGCATAGTCCACGGCCTCAGTAGTGCTCAAAAATTCCCACTGTACAACAGTTTCTAGGTATTTGCATTCCAGATTCTAAATTCCAAGGAGACAAAAATTATATTAGGCCACCATGTCTCAGATATACTTCTACTTTCAACTAGAGCAGTGATTCATAGCCCTGGGTGCACATTAGAATCACCTAGGGAGCTTTCAAAGCCCATCAACTCCTGAGCCTCACCTAAGATCAATTAAAACTAAATCTCTGTGGGTGAAGACTTAGGTGGACTCAGGACTCTATTCAGTTATTATGGGATGTGGTGCTTTCTCTCTTCACCTGTAATCCCTGTTGAATCTGGCAGCTACCTTACAAAACCAACTGGGAACAGAGCTGAGAGACTCTCAGAGGTAGAGTCCACCACAGACCCTAGCATTTTCAGTATAGGAGCTAATAAAAGCTTCATTATTCTGTAAGCTAACTTGTATTGGGTCTTTGATTACTTGCAAATGTAGCACCCTAAATAACAGACTATTAATTGCATATCTGCATCATCATAATGAGATCAGGTCCAACTAGTTAATCAACATTTCCAAGTGTCCTTTCTACTTTCAGACCTGTCCTGATTGTTATAAGGGATGTCAATAATTGTTAAACTCCCTCTGCTGCCAGGAAACATCTATCTATATACATATATAAAAGCCTAAACAACCATTATGACCAAACAACCAGAACGACTGACTGGTCAACCAGTCACTATGACATGCACTGACCACAAGGAGGTAGACGCTCAATCCAGGAGCTGCCGCCTTATGGTCAGTGTGCTCCCATGGACAATCTCCTGTGGCCTCTCCCCCGCACCCGCTTGGCCCCAATGTGCCACAATGGCTGGCCAGGCCAAGGAACCCCAACTGTGCATGAATTAGTGCACTGGGCCTTTAGTATAAAATAATTGTTTAAAGCTCTGACCTATGGAATACAACAGAAATAGAATGTAAGATATTTCAACAGAGTTAGTGTGCTAATAATGTATTTTCTCTTTTGCCTGATTTGTTTCTTTTCAAACTGGGTTTTCAAACAAAGAAGTGGAAATTGTGTTTTGGTGAAATTTTTAAGAATGATTATTTTGGGCATAGGCTTATATATTTTGGCCTTCTGATATGGGAAGAAAATGATAATATTTCTAGAACTATTTGCAAAGCTGACTAAAGGGCAGTCAAAGAAACTCATAAAATTATCCGCAGTTGTGAAGTCCTATTTTCAGAAGCAGACCAAACTTTCCATGCAAAATCCGATCTTCTTAAGGAAAGCAGTGCACCCTTGGGAGGAGACAAGAGAAGCAGTCCACTAATTTCAAAGAAGAGCTTCTTATCAAACCAATCCAAGTCTCCAGTGGCCACTTGCTTCTGAGTAAACCAGCTGATCTTGTGAAGAGAAATAAATCTTCTCCTTGGTGGTTGCACTGTTAGTCCCATGGAAAGTGTTTCCAAGATGGAAAGAAACTTAAATAATTAAGAGAATAAGCAACTGCAGCCTATTCTCCTTCAGCACTAGGGAATTAGGTTATTAGATTTTCAATCTCTCTGACTCAGAAGTAGTCAAATGGTTCACACCAAAACTATAATGATTTGGGGGGCAGTTTCTGGCTGTTCAGGGCTTGCCCAGACTCCCTAATAAGACCGGTCATGTAGTTTGCAATACAGCTAAGTAAGGAGCTACAGGAAGTGGAAGCAGGGTTTATTACTATGAGGATACTTAAAGAAACCACTCCAACCTATTAAGGGAGGCTAAAGAAAGGCAAAGTCTGATAAAATTTATAAACAGGCAAATGAGTTTTGATGGTGATGATGTTGACTTGAAATTAGAATGGAATGCTGACTCTTTTTCCTTTGAAACTCAAAAAGTAATTTTCTTTTTAGCTTTTTTAACTCAAAGTATTTCATAAGCTAGCAGTGGCTATTACTTGGTAGCAGTGTATTATAGAATATTCACTTTGGTTGAAAAATAGATTCTTTCAGTCTCAAAGAGCATAACTGCTCAAATCAACCAAAAATAGAAACAGTTTTCTAAGTATAATGGCATGTTTTTTAGAATATGGCTTTCCTAAACAAGAATATTAGCACCATTATTGTGATGTGCTTATCAAAACAACAGATACCTGCTCAATTTCCTACCATTACAAATGAGAAGACCCTGTAAAGGACAATGAGGGACCTGCTCAACAAACTGGAGAGCCATTAAAAAAACACATTTTGTGTTTATAGCTATATGGGCCATGCCTTCACACATTTGTTGTGTAACTAGAAAGAGGATTTCTACAGCTTGGAAGCCAGAGATAAAATTAATATTTTAGTTGATACCCACAACAGCCTCTCAGGGATCATTATTGAGAATTATTATTTTCAACAATTCACGGTTCATTTCTTCAAAATTAAAATTAGTCTTGTGGCACCCAAGAATAATTTTTCATCTGTTTCTGCAGAGAATAATACGTCTGGTGAGTTTAATGAATGGCACTTTACAGCCAGTCAATATCAATGCATCAGGTGAGTTTGCATTTAACAGGAACTGGAACTACAGTCCACCACTGTGTCTTCATTAATATGAAATCCTTATATAGCCAAGTTAGCTGATAAATTATGCCCAGAAAATTATTCTTAATGATCAAGGAGCAGATAAGAGAGTGCAGTGAGTAATCAGGGTCAAATTGGTTGGGATGAAATTGAACTGTCTACATGTCTGAGCTAGTTAATAAAAAAATATATGGCCAGAGTTAGTAGGAAGATGTGGAAGCAGCATGAAAAACAAGATTAAAGAGTAGCTAGAACATGGAATTCATGGAAGGCAACCAAGGAAGGTGATAGACCCTACAACTTCTCAAAATTAGTAAACAGAAAGATCTCACACAGACATTTATGTTAAGTTCCCAAACAAATGCAGTCAAGCATGCATATAATCCAGAGGGCTGGAACTGCTTAGAGACTTTTGGGATACCTATGTTGGTGCTGTGCCCCAGGTGTGTCAGGTGTGTCAGCCCTGGCCCTCTTTGCACCTAGATCCTTCCTAGCCTTCTCCTGCTCTACATTAATGTGAGGGACCGGGCCCTTCAGTCTGTTCCCCATGCTTCCTCATAAACTGGCTTCAACCTGGATTTACCCAACAGGAACACTAATAAAAGACTGGAAGGCATGGGGAAGGAAGAAGCCACGGTATCTCTCCCACTCTCTGTCTATCTTAGGCAGAATATCCAGCAGGACATGCTTCCTCATTGGCTCCAGCTTATGAAGGACAGACAGCTATGAATGACCCTAATCATGGGCTCCAATCACACCTTCTCCCTCTAGCCATTCAGAGAGGGGTAGTTCAGTTTCTTGTTTCTAATCTCTAGAATACCTATTATCCTCTACTTGACTGTCTACCCCTTCCCTAACCCAATTCCTTGTACTAAATTTACATTAAGGACTTAGAGTGTTTCTGTTTTTTCCAGTTGGACTTTAATAGAGGTCAAAACCAAAGACCTCAAGAATCTGTATGACACAGGCCCATTCACTCTTACCAACCAATTGGAGTGGGAGTGGTAATTTATTATTTTAAAATGCCTTCAAAGCCAAACACCCTGGTTTATATAAATTCCCACCTTTGTTCTCCAATCAAGCAACCTAAGAATTGAGGAAAACCAGGAACAATATTCTTCCCAGGCAGATCATTGGGGAAGAAAACAGCTGTAAAATCTGTAAAATCAAAGCCCTTGCTCTTCCCCTCCCCTACAGAGGAGACTTTGGGGAAGTGATGGAGAGAGCTACATAAATGAGCAACAATAGAGGAGTGAGAAGCATCTCTGGGATTTTCACAGAATCTAAAGGAGATATGCATAGTGCAGCACAGTGAAAAAAGATAGCTGAGATTTACAGCAGTAATGTGGACGCTTCAGCCAAGGAGTAAAGATCTAATTGAAAAAAATTACAAATTAAAGTTAGCTTGCTCTATCATTAAATAGCTGTGCAAGCCTGGGTTCGGGGTGCCTCAAGACCAACAGCCACATCATCCTTTGCCAGGGCTAGGAAATCCTCTTCAGCTTCTACCCCAGATGACTCCCATGAATCACCAGGACACGAAGAACTGAAATAATCCTATCTCCTCATGGAAGAACTAAAGGAAATGGAAGGAGATCAAGACGCATGAAGGAGTTCTTTCCATTTGCAAAAGCAGGGATTGAACTGGAAAACATTGTGCTAAGTGAAATAAGCCAGTCAGAGAAAGATAAATATCACATGATCTAACTCATTTATGGAATATAATGAACAACATAAACTGATGAACAAAAACAGATCCAGAGTCAGAGAAACATCGATCAGAACATCAAACCTCAGAGGGAAGGTATAGGAGGGAGAGTGGGGGAATAAGGGGGAGAGTTCAACCAAAGGATATGCATGCATGCATATAAGCCTAACCAATGGACACAGACAACAGGGGGGTGAGGGCATGAGTGAGGGATTGGGGGGGGGGGAAATGGGGGAATAAGGACACATATGTAATACCTTAATCAATAAAGAAATTTTTAAAAAGACCGTGTAGACCACATCACATAAACAAATTGAAAGACAAAAATCACATAATCATATTAATAGACACAGAAAAAACATTCAACAAAATACAACACACATTTTTAAAGAGGAGATTATGTCACTATTTTTTTCTTTATTGATTAAGGTATTACATATGTGTCCTTATCACCCCATTGTCTCCCTTTCCCCCGGTTTGTGCCCTCACCCTCCTGTTGTCTGTGTTCATTGGTTAGGCTTATATGCATCCATACAAGTCCTCTGGTTGATCTCTCCCCCATTCCTCCATACTGCCCTGCCTTCCCTCTGATGTTTGATGGTCTAATCAATACTTCTCTGTCTCTGGGTCTGTTTCTGTTCATCAGTTTATGTTGTTCATTATATTCCACAAATTAGTGAGATCATGTGATATGTATCTTTCTCTGACTTATTTCGCTTAGTCTAATGCTCTCCAGGTCCATCCATGCTGTTCCAAATGGTAGGAGTTCTTTCCTTTTTATAGCAGCATAGTATTCCATTATATAAATGTACCACAGTTTTTAATCCACTCATCTGTTGATGGGCACTTAGGCTGTTCCCAAATTTTAGCTATTGTGAATTGTGATGCTATGAACATAGAGGTGCATATATCCTTTCTGATTGGTGTTTCTAGTTTCTTAGGATATATTCTTAGAAGTGGAATGGAAGTTCCATTTTTAGGTTTTTGAAGAAACTCCACAGTGGCTGCACCAGTCTCCATTCCCACCAGCAATGCAGGAGAGTTCCTTTTCCTCCACATCCTCACCAGCACTTTTGATTTGTTGATGACAGCCATTCTGACAGGTATGATATGGTACCTCATTGTTGTTTTGATTTGCATCTCTCAGATCATTAGTGACTCTGAGCATGTTTTCATATGTCTCTTAGCCTTCTGTATGTTCCTTTTGGAAAAGTGTCTATTTAGGTCTTTTTCCCATTTTTTGGTTGGATTTTTTATCTTCCTTTTGTTAAGTTGTATGAGTTTCCTGTAAATTTTAGAGATTAAACCCTTACCAAAGATAACATTAGCAAATAGGTTCTCCCATTCAGTGGGCTTGCTTCTTGTTTTGTTGATGGTTTCTTTTGCTGTGCAGAAGCTTTTTATTTTGATGTAGTCCCGTTTGTTTGTTTTCTCTTTAGTTTCCATTTCCCTACGAGCTGTATCAGTGAAGATATTGCTTCAGTATATGTCTGAGATTTTGCTGCCTGTGGATTTTTCTAATATTTTTATGATTTTTTATGTTTAAGTCCTTTATTCATTTTGAGTTTATTTTTGTGTATGGGGCAAGTTGGTGGTCTAGTTTCATTTTTTTAATGTATCTGTCCAATGTTCCCAACACCATTCATCTTGATTCCATTGTATACTCTTGCCTCCTTTGTCAAATATTAATTGAGCATAGTGGTTTGGGTTGATTTCTGGGTTCTCTATCCTATTCCACTGATCTATATGTCTGTTCTTGTGCAAGTACCAGGCACTATTACAATGACTTTATAATATAGTTTTATATCTGATATTGAGATCATACCTACTTTGTTCTTCTTTCTCAGGATTGTTTTTAACTATTCGGGGTCTTTTTTTTTTATTCCAGATGAATTTTTGGAGAGTTTGTTCTCGAAATAGGCTATTGGTATTTTAAGGGGGAGTACATTAAATCTATAGATTGCTTTGGGTGGTATAAACATTGTAATGATGTTGATGCTACCAATCCATGAACATAGTATGTTCTTCTTTCTGTTTATGTCTTCCTATCTCTCTTTTTTCAATGTCCTATAGTTCTCTGAGTACAAGTCTTTTACTTCCTTAGTTAAATTTATTCCTATGTATCTTAATTTTTTTGGTGCAATGGTAAATGGGATTTTTTTTAACCTCTCTTTCTTTAAGTTCACTATTGGTGTATAAAAGTGCCAGAGATTTTTGGGTGTTAATTTTAATACAGCATTCATTTTTTAATAAAAACTCTCAGCAAAGTGGAAATAGAGGTATCATATCTCAACATAATAAAGGCAATATATGACAAATCTACAGCCAACATCATACTCAATGGACAAAAAAATGAGGCCATTTCCCATAAGAACAGGAACAAGACAGGGATATCTACTTTAACCACTCTTATTCAACTTTAGAGGCCCAGTGCATGAAATTTGTACACCAAGGGGTCTCCTCAGCCCAGCCTTCAAATGATTCCAGCATCCCATGCCCCAGCTGGCCTCTGGCCAGAGGCCTGCCCACCCACTCTCTCTCCATGGGCTGAGGTGAGCAAAACCGTGGGGCCTGTTGCCAGGGCAACACCACCAGCGTCCTGTGCCCCAGCCACTATAAGCATCACCATCTTTGTGATTGAGTGACAGTTAATTTGCATATTATCCTTTTGTTAGATAGGATAGTGCTAGAAGTGCTAGCCACAGCAATCAGACAAGAAGAAAACATAAAAGGCATCTAAACTGAAAGAAGAAAGTAAAACTCTCATTATTTGCAGATGACATAATATTGTACACAGAAAACCCTAAAGACTCCATCAAAAACTACTAGATTTAATAAAGCAATTCAGCAATGTAGCAGGATACAAAAGTAACACCCAGAAATCAATGCATTTTTATACACCAATAATTAATTCTCAGAAATAGAGACTAAACAATCCCATTTACATTTCAACAAAAAATTAATATATGTAGGGATAAACTTAACCAAGGATGTAAAAGACTTATATTCGGAAAACCACAAGACATTGAAAAAAGAGATAAAGGAAGATATAAACAAGTGAAAAAAATATACTGTGTTCATTGACTGGTAGAATTAACATCATTAAAATGTTCATACTACCCAAAGCAACCTATAGACAATGCAAAGCCTATTAAATTACCAATAGTATATTTCACAGATCTAGAACAAATACTCTGAAAATTTATATGAAACCAAAAAAGATCCCAAATAGCTACAGCAATCTTGGGGGGAAAGAACAAAGTTAGAGGAATCACAATACCTAATATCAAGTTATACTAAAAAGCCATTGTACTCACAAAAATAGTCTAGTACCGGCACAAGATAAGGCATATAGATCAATGCAACAGAACAGAGAACCCAGAAATCAATCCAAGCCATTATGCTCAATTAATATTTGACAAAGGAAGCAAGAGCATACAATGGAATCAAGACAGTCTCTTCAATAAATGGTGTTGGGAAAATTAGACATATACATGCAAAAAAAAGAAACTAGAACAAGAATGAACACAAAATAGATAAAAGACTTAAATATAAGTTGTGAAATGATAAAAAGTCTAGAAGAAAGCGTAGGCAACAAAATCTCAGACATTTCTCACAGTAATATATTTGCAAATATTTCTTCTAGAGCAAATGAAACTAAGTAGAAAATAACAAATGGGACTACACCAAAATAAAATATCTGCCAGACAAAACAAAACAAAAAACCATAAACAAAATGAAAAGAGAGCCCCCTGTGTGGGAGAACATATTTGGCAATTATATATCTGTTAAAGAGTTAATTTCCAAAATATATAAGGAACTCATACAATTTAACAAAAGGAAGACAAACAATTCAATTTTAAAATGGGCAAAGAACTTAACTAAACATCACTCCAAAGTGGACATACAGAAGGCCAAGAGACATATGAAAAATTAGTCAGAGTCACTGATGATCAGCAAGATGCAAATTAAAATGACAGTGAGGTATCACCTCAACCTGTCAGAAAGGCTGCCATCAACAAACGGCAAGTCCTGGCAATGATGTGGAGAAAAAGGAACCCTAGTATATTGCTGGTGGGAATGCAGACTGGTGAAATCACTATGGAAAATCAGTTTGAAGTTTCCTCAAAAAATTAAATATAGAACTGTCATTTGGCCCAGTGATTCTACTTCTAGAACTATATCCTAAGAAAGCTGAAGTACCAATCAGAAAGTATGAATGCAACCCTATGTTCGTAGCAGGACAATTTACAATAGCTAAGATCTTGAAACAGCCCATGAGTGGATATAAAAGTACATTTACACCATGGAATACTATGCAGCTATAAAAAAATGAGGATCTCTTACCCTTTGAGACAGCATGGAGGGACCTGGAGAGTATTGTGCTAAGTGAAATAAGTCAGAGAAAGACAAGTATTATGTGATCTCACTCATATGTGGAATCTAATGAACAAAATAAACTGTTGAGCAAAATAGATCCGGAGACATAAAAACATGGAACAGACTGTTGATCTCAGAGGGAAGGCAGGGGTGGGTGGGTGGGTGAGTGGGTGGAAAGAGATCAACCAAAGTATTTGTATGCGATATGTATAACCTATAGACACAAACAATAGGGTGGTGGAGGCCTGGGGTGAGCAGCAGGGGCAGGCTGTAAGAGGTGGATGAAGATAAAAGAAAGTTGTGGTTTTTTTTTAACATAGAACACCCATTAGTTGAGAAATTGAGAGAAAGAAAATTTAAAAATATGTCACCTATGCACCTTGGTGTACAAAAAGGTTCCATAACCATTCATTATAAAAATAAATAAAAATAAAAGGAAACTCTACATAGACCATTAGTGGAAGAGCAGACAAATAATAAGATTTAAATATAAGCAAAAGTCCCTGACCTTAACAATGAGTCTGTTGGCTTCTGCTGTTTCTCAGGAATCATTACCATATTGCTTTCCACAATCTCCTTCAAGTGAAATTGAAAGTCACCACTGCTCTTCAACTCCCTGCCTTTTTGCTCAATGAGCTGCCTACTTAAAAAATCCCATAGACACTCAAGGCATCTTTTAAAGAAAGTCCTCCACCCAGCCACCTTTAATTAAACCAAGGTGACAGGAGAAACCCTCTCAGTGCCCCCATTATTTCACCATATTGGGCTCACAGACACAGGCCAGTTGCAGGTCAGTTTGGCCCAAGTGGAAACTGCTCATGTTAACACATCAGTGATCCTTTCCATGGGGTTTTGAAGAATATGTGCAACAGCATGTTATGCATCTGAGAGGCAATGTAGGGAACTGTGTTTAAACTCTGTGTTTGAGGGGTGAGGGTGAGGGAGTCCTCCCTCCTGCAAGCACTTACACATTGCCACTGACAACTTTCCTGGAAGCCTCCAGGGCTTGGACCCAGGTCACTCCTGCCCACACCAGCCACCACAAGCATATGACCACACAGATATATGGACCTGACCTCCAAGTCCAGCACAAAGAGGCTCCAGCAGCAACTGCATTAATGTCACCTTACCCTTGAATGATTTTCCATCTAAGAAACTTTTGAGGCTATTTAAAAGTGGAGCCATATCTCCTCAAATTAAGTCACTTAAAGGCAATATATAGTAGAATCAATACTGATTTTATATATAGGCAGTTAAGGTAACCAGTATATGTAACTTTAAGGATTTAACGACAAGACCCTGTCAGCCCCACTCTCCTCTAAGAGGTGGTACAGAATAGTAGCCAAATACCTGACTTTAGGTCCAAAGGACCTTAAATTTGATTCCAAGTTCCACCACATGCTTGGTGACTAAAGAAGATTACTTCTCTGATTTTTTTCTTTTATAATTTGCTTTTTCAATTATAGTTTACATTCAATATTATTTTGTATTAATTTTAGGTGTACAGCATAGTGATCATACAATCATATACATTAAAAAGTGATCCCTTCAATATTTCAAATGGAAGTAATAATTTTAAAAGTACCCACCTCAAAGTTATGGTAAGGATTAAATGGATTAGGCTTTGTAAATTTTATGGTTTTTACACAACTAAAACTTGTCTCCCCCAAAAAAGAACCTTTATCAGTTCTAGTACATTTTCCATGGAATCTTTAGAGTTCTCTCTATATAGCATCATGTCATTTGCAAATAATGATGGTTTTACCTTTTTCTTTCCAATTTGGATGCCTTTTATTTCTTCTTGTCTGAATGCTATGCATAAGACTTCTAGTACTATGTTGAATAAGAGTGGTGAAGGCAGACACCTCTGTCCTGTTCCTGTTCTTAGGGGAAATGGTTTTACTGGTAGTTTTTGCCCATTGAGTATGATATTGTCTATATGTTTGTCATATGTGTAGTGTGACACAAAATAAATATCCATAAATCAGATGCATTTTCATACACTAATAATGAGCTACCAGAAGGGGAAACTAAAAAAAAATCCCATTCACAATTGCTTTAAAATGAATAAAATAACTAGGAATAAAATTAACCAAGGTTGTAAAAGACCTGTACTTGGAAAACTATAGGACAGTGAATAAATTAAAGAAGATACATATAAGTGGAAATATATACCGTGTTCATAAATAGGAAGAATTAACATATTGGAAATGTCCATATTACCCAAAGTAATCTGCAGACAACACAATTTCTATCAAGAGACCAAAGGCGTATTTCACAGAACTGGAACAAATATTCTAAAAATGTATAGGGTACTACAAAAGATCCAAAATAGGAGCAACAACTTTGGGGAAAAAAGGACAAATTTGGAGGAATCACCCAACCGACTATCAAACTATACTACAAGGCCATCATAATAAAAACAGCATAGTACTAGCTTAAAATAGGCATATTGATCAATGGAACAGAACAGAGAACCCAAAAAACCCCCACACCTTTATAGTCAATTAATATTTGACCAAAAAAAGGCAAAAATATGCAATGGAATGAAGACAGTCTATTAAAATAATGATGTTGGGAAAATCGGACACATATGTGCAAAACAATGAAACTAGACCACCTTCTTACACTACACACAAGAATAAACTCCAAATGGATTAAAGACTTGAATGTTAGACTCAATACCATAAAAATCATAAAAGAAAATATAGACAGTAAAATCTCAACATTTCTCATAGCAATTTTTTTTCTTGATCTATCTCTTCAGGCAAGGGAAACAAAAGAAAAAATAAACTAATGGAACTAATCAAACCAAAAAGGTTTTGCACAGCTAATGAAACCGGAAACAAAATGAAAAGACAACCCAACCCAGTGAAAAAGCACATTTTCCAATGATTCATCTGATAAGGAGTGAATATTCAAAATTCATAGACAATTTATAAAACTCACCACCAAATAAAATCCATTTAAAAATGGGCAAAGAGTCTGAATAGAAACTTACCTAAAGCAGACACACAGATGACCAATAAACATATGGAAAGATGTTCAACATCACTATTCATCAAAGAAATACAAATTAAAACCACAGTGATATCACCTCACACCTCTCAGAGGATGACTATCTTCAATAACTCAACAAACAACAAGCATTAGTGAGAATGTGGAGAAAAGGGAACCCTTGTGTTCTATTGATGGGAATGCGGATTGATGCAGCCATTGTATAAAGCAGTATGGAGTTACCTCAAAAAATTAAAAATGGAACTGCCTTATGACTCAGCAATTCCACTTCTGGGAATTTATCCAAGAAAAATCCAAAATACTAATTTGAAAGAATATATGCACCCCTGTGTTCATTACAGCATTATTTACAATAGCCAAGATTTGGAAGCAGCCCAAGTGTCCATCAGTAGATGAGTAGTAAAAACCTGTGGTTCATTTACACAATGGAGTACTACTGGGCTATAAAAAGGAAAAAATGTTTACCCTTTGCAACATCAAGGGAGCACCTGAGAACATTTTGCTAAATGAAATAAATCAGACAGAGAAAGATAAATACCATATGATTTCACTCATATGTGGAATCTAATGAACAAACTGAACTAATAAGCAAAATAGAGACAGACTCATAGAGAGCAGGCAGACAGCTGGGGAGTGGGAGTGACTGAGCAAAAAAAGAGAAAAAATCATGGACACGCTCAACAGTGTGGTGATTGAGGGGGGAACAGGGTATAGGGGGATAAATGACGATGGGGGGAAATAAAACTAAATAAAGAAAAAAATTTTTGAAGAACCTTTAATTTTTAATGTAAATCAAGTTATAAAAAATCAGTATCTGCCCTAACTGGTTTGGCTCAGTGGATAGAGAATCAGCCTGCAGACTCAAGGGTCCCAGGTTCAATTCCGGTAAAGGGTATGTAACTTAGTTGTGGGTACATACCCAGTAGGGAGTGTGCAGGAAGCAGCTGATCAATGTTTCTCTCTTATTGATGTTTCTAACTCTATATCTCTCTCCCTTTCTCTCTGTAAAAAAAAATCAATAAAATGTATTTTTAAAAAAATCAGTATCCAGCAAGTGAGAAACCTAATGACTTCTCTAAGCCAGCTATGGAAATAACTGGCTTGAACCATATTAAAAATCAATGTTATATAAAAAAATAATTGCTATATTAGTATTCTGTTTCCTACAGACCCAAAAACTATTGTCCTGGTGATTACAATTTAAGGATAAAAATTTTGTTATTATTGTTGTTTGTTTGCTTGTTTGCTTGCTTGTTTTTAAATCATCAACTTTTCCTATATTGCTTATACCCATAGTAGGAGGCATGTATGAGCATATTTTATCCCCTTAGGAAGAAGTTGGTGGGGAATTTCTCAAAGTTTGGAGAAATGCTAAGCATAGTTTATAACAGATTATGTCAGTACTCCTTCTCAATCTCTTGGATCCCTTTACAATAGCATGTCTCAAACTTCATTGTGTTTTTATAAATCACCTGGAGGAACTTGTTATATATCTCACTAGAGACTTGGTGAATAAAATTTTTGCACGGGTAGGGTCTCTAGACCTGGTCAGCAATCAGGGCCAAACTGTGGGGTGTTAGGCAGGGCAATCAGGGAGCCCCCACTGGCACCCGCCTTGGCCGGCCTGCACTGCCTGCTCTCTGGCCCTGCCCCCTGCTGCCACTGCCAATCACCCCTCTCTACATGGCAACTGGTGTGGTAATTGGGGGCCCCTGCTGGCACCCACTTTGGCTGTCCTGGGACCTGTGGGCTGGAGGCAGCTCCTGCATTGAGCATCTGGCCCCTGGTGGTCAGTGTATATCATAGCGACCAGTCATTCCACTGGTCTATCCACAGTCGGTCGATTTTGTATTAGGCTTTTATTATATAGTACTAGTGGCCTGGTGCACAAAATTCGTGCATGAAGCGGGGGTTCCCTCAGCCCAGCCTGCACCCTCTCCAATCAGGAACCCCTTCAGGGATGTCTGACTATTGGCACTCTGACTGTTGGCAGTTGGACATCCCTCTAGGATCACTGGCTCTTAACTGCTCACTGGCCTGCCTGCCTGATCGCCCCTAACCACCTCTGCCTGCCTGATCGCCCCTAACCACCTCTGCCTGCCTGATCACCCCTAACCATCTCTGCCTGTCTGCCTGATTGCCCCCTAACTGCTCCCCTACCAGCCTGATCACCTCTAAGTGCTCCCCTGCTGGTCTGATTGCTCCTAACTGCCTCTGCCTTGCCCCACACGTGGGGCCCAGGCTTCCCTCCCTCTGGCCAGCTATAGGCACCAAAGACCGGGGCCAGCTTCACTCAGGCCAGCCACAGCCACAGGCAGCCACAGGCAGCCACAGGCAGCCGCAGGCACCCAGGACCACAGGGCATGTGGCTTGTTCCTCTCCTGGTCCACAGGGGCAGGTGCAGCTGCTGGGGCCCAGGACTGCAAGGCAGGAGGCTTGTCCCTCTCCTGGGCCAGAGAGGCAGGTACAGCTGTTGGCATCTGGGACTGTGGAGTGGGTGGCTTGTTCCTCTCCCAGTCCGTAGCCTGTCTGGTCCCAATTCCTCTCTCCCCAGTATTGAGTGTCTGAGCCATTATGGCATAATGGCATGAAGGTGTGATGAATATTTGCATATTAGCTCTTAATTATATAGGATTTTAACTTGTCACAGTTTATCTTCAAGTAGATATTTTGCCACTTCACATCTTGTATAGAAACTTCAATGTAACAAAATTTCATTTTTCCCAGGCAATCTTTGTGCTATTGTTATGTATTTTACTTGCACAGATGTTATAAAACTGACATTACATTATTATTTGTTTAAATAGTTACAGTAATTACCTTTAAATATATTTAAATAATAAGAAACTTCTAGTATATTTTTTCTTATGCATATAATGTTTTTGGTGTTTTCCATTTCTTGGTATAGATCATTATTTGTATCTGGCAAAATTTCATTTCTGCTTGCAGGACTTAACATTTCTTACACTACAAATCTGCTGGTGATTTAAAAAATTCAATCTTTTACACATAAAAAAATATTTTAACTATTTCTAAAATAGTTAAAATATATTTTGACTATTTTAAACTATTTAAAAATATTTTCACCCAGTCTAGAATTATAAATTGAGAGGATTTTCACCCTTGTGAGTAGTTTACTGATGTTGCTCTACTTTCTTCTCCCTTACACTGTTCTGATGAGAAATATTTTGTAATCTTTATGTTTATTCCTGTGTATAGTGTGTCTCTTTTCTTCTGACTACAGCCCGGCCCGGCCCCCGGGCGTCGCAGGGCCCTGCAATTGATTAATCTTTTAAAATTTTATTTCAGAGAGGAAAGGACAGGGAGAAAGGGATAGAAGCATCAATGATGAGGGAGTGGAAGCTGCTTCTTAGTTTTGCTCTTGGCTCCTCCTTTGTGGATTTGTGTTAAAGTCTCTGTCGGACCACACCACGCGATCCCGTTAATTGTGATGAATTCATCCTGCACGTAGGTGGGGCTTTTATTTACCGGCTTCCTTAGCGCCCTGGGCCCACAGGTTTCCCAGGTGTCGGCTTGCGAGTTCTTCCTGAATCAGACAGTACAGGGCGGGAGGCCCAGGGTCAGAACTAGTGCCTGGGACAGAGAACAGGGCTCCTTTGCCTGGTGCTTGGGTCCGGTGCCCAGGCTGAATGCAGCTCTGGATCCGGGTCACAGAGTGCCCACAGACCCAGACCATCACTGTCCCGTAAGGGCGGGCAGTGAGCCCAGCTCCAGGGTCGTGTTCTGAGGGGAACTCTGGTCCCGTTACCCCAGGAATGGGGCCACACATGCCTGGCGGAGTCCAGGCCTGGGTCTGTAGATGGTCTGGGTCCAGTGCCTTTCTGGCCCATGGAGACGTCCCTACCGCTTGTGTGTTAGCTCTCACCTTTCTCACTTCCTTTCCCACACTCCCTGCCTCTGCTCTGCACACAGGCCGGGCTGGGTTGTGTGGCTCAGTCTCCTCTGTCTCACAGGCTGTGTCTTGGCTCCTCTCCTGCCCCCAGGGCTGGGCCTCGCACTGGAGTCCTGGAGGTCTGGGAGGCAGGAGCTGGGACACTGCCCTCCGCAGCCTTCCCCAGCCTCAGGACCCAGCTTAGACTTGGCAAGCATCACCAACCACAGGTGGCATCCTTTGGCAAGCCCAGCCAGGCACAGTGGAGAGGTGACAAGCTGTGGGCAGAGACTGACCTGGATTCAACTCGAGACCCCGCCACTCTACAGCCAATCGACCTCAGTCACATATTTCACCAGCCGCTCTGTGGCTCAGGGGGTGTTCATGTTCACAGGACACCTGGCTCACCCCTTCTGTGTCCTCGCCTCCCTCAGCCCCGCCCAGCCTAACCCGAGGGTCGGAAAGGGCCTCTTGCTTTGTGATTGGCTTGTGGGCATGGCTTATTGGATGTAGCGAAGGTATGGTCAATTTGCATGTTACTCTTTTATTAGATAGGATGGTTTCGTAGCCCCAGAATGGGGCACTCTGCACTTCCAACCCACTCCCAAGTGGTGTTGGTACCAAATGGTGTTCCAAACAGAGAAATCACAAGATCAGAACTGCCTAAAACATCAGCTGCTCTCTCCCCATCCTTCCATCTCTAGGGAGCTCTGACAGTAGCACACCAGCAGCAGTAAAGAAGCCACAGCTGCCTGCAGCCTGGTGGATCTGCAGCCAGAGTGGATGAACCTTCCCTGACTGCCCTGCTTCACAGAGAGCCTCAGCCTGTTGGTATTGCTGGTGCATGCAGGCTTTCCATGGCTTCTACCAGATACTGGGAGCAGCAGCAAGAATGCAACTGCAGAAGTGATAGCTAGTCACAGGATGACAGATGCTGCACCACCTTACTCCACCTTCTGTGAATCTATGGAAGAATGGCTGATCTTTTTCAGGCCTTCTCTTCCTGTAAGCCAAGCAGGGGCTGCCAACAACCAGGTGGCTTCTTTCCCTGGACTCTAGATAAGGATCCACAGGGCCAGGTGGGCTAAAACGTGCTTCATGAGAAAAAGAAGTCAGCGTGAACAATCCATAGAAACAGAGACCTGGTCATATAAGTGAACTTCTCAAGAGATAAATAAATGAGTGAGTATCTCGAGGGCTAAATAACAAACATTCTTTTGAGCAGTGGTCAAGTTAAGGCAGTGGTCAACAAACTGTGGCTCTCGAGCCACATGCCGCTCCTTGGCCCCTTGAGTTTGGCTCTTCCACAAAATACCACAGTCTGGGCGAGTCTATTTTGAAGAAGTGGCATTAGAAGAAGTTTAAGTTTAAAAAATTTGACTCTCAAAAGAAATTTCAATCGTTGTACTGTTGATATTTGGCTCTGTTGACTAATGAGTTTGTCAATCACTGAGTTAAGGAGAGGAAACCTCTCCAGCACCTTTACATTATGAATAACAGAATCAAGAATTTAAAACCGTGGGTGACATAGTACAGCCCCTAAAACCAGGATCATAATTCCAGCTCTGATACATTCTTGCTGTGCGACCTCAAGCAGCTTTTACACAACATGTAATTGGAGTGATAACACCTGGCTCATAGAGATGCTGTGAGATTAAATGTTGGCCAGAAATGGAATGCTTAGCACAGTGCCCAGAAATGGGAACTCTCTGTGCCTCAAAATCTCAACCTCCTGCTTCAGTTCACACCCACAGCTGTGCCTCCTCACCCACAGCTCAGTTCTCTTCCCTTCTTTCACACACATGTATACCCTACTTTCTTTTATTCTCTTCCTTTCAACACTAATTCTTGTCCTTGGTTTTCTCCACAGCTTCACCTACACTCCAATGTGCTAACCTTTATTTCTCAGTGAGTGCCCAGAAACCTCCCTCTCCCACATGAAGCCAATGTAGCGCCTGGCATCACTCTAAACATTGAAACCTCGGGGTCCTCCTACTCTCCCAGAGCAGTTTCTCAAACACCAGAAAAAAATGTGCTATAACTAATCTGGACAAATAATCCCTTACATTATTTCTATCAATAGGATATCTTTTAACTTGAAAAAACAAACATTTCACTTCACTTTATGTAGCCTCAACTTGTTCCCACATTAAGTTCATTTCAAGAAACATTTGGTGTAGTTTCTACATGATACTCGAAGTGAGAAGTATCATCTGTGTGTTCTGACAGCATCCTTCCAAATTCACAGTGAGGCCTCAGGCAGGTTACTTTACCTCATCACTTAAAAATTTATTTAATATTAAAACGATGAAATCTTGATATACAAAGAGAGCTTACCAAGATTTAATGAGAAATCAATAAAAAAGCTTTATATAGAATCTAATATAAGTGTGCCAGGGCAGCACAGCTTGGGTTCGGCAAGCCTGAGGGTGGCCAGTGAAGAATGAAGAGAAGACAGACAAAGAGAGTAAGCTGGGTCTAGGGGGATCTTCTGTGCCTGGCTGAGACCACAGAACAGATCCAGACGGCAAGCTGAGCCTTTATTTTATAGTCAGAGGTAAACAAGGTAGTGGTCACCATAGTTACAATGTTCTTGTGAGTTTCATTTGTTTTGGCAGCACTTGCTGCACCTCCCACAGCCCATTAGCTACCCAGGAAGGATCTAGGGAGTGTCATAAGGTCAAGCTTAATTATGCTAAGAGGGCGCCTCTAAGCTGGGATTTGTTTGTGGCTTTACCAACAGGTCAGTCCGAGGTTTAACCCTATAGCCACTCCCTACATATAAGTACTAGAGGCCCAGTGCATGAAATTCTTGCATGGGTAGGGTTCGTAGGCCTGGCCAGTGATCAGGGCCAATCGGGCCTTCCAGCTATCAGCTGGGGTCTTCCAGCTGCTGCCCAGGGCCTCCCTTCCCCAGCTGCTGGCTGCTTGCCAGGGCCTTTCTTCATTCCATGCCACCCCATGGTGGTCAGCACACGTCATAGCAAGCAATTGGTCTCCCGGTTGAACTCCTACAGAGACAATTTGCACATTAGCCTTTTATACATATACCAGAGACTCGTTACAGGAAGATTCCTACAAGAATAGAGCTTCCTGCAGCCTGAGCAAAGCTCCCTTTCTTTTCTGCTACCTTGTTCCCTTCACCGCTACCTCACTCTCTCCTGTCTCTGCTGCTTTGCTCGCTCCTGTCTCTGCTGCCTTGCTCCCATCTTTGCGGCCTCACTCCAGTCTTCTCTGCCTTGCTCCCTCCCTTCTCCCCCACTCCACTTGCCTACTTCTCTGCAGATTTGCTCCCTTCTGCAGTGCTTGGCTTTCTTCTACACCTTATTCTGTGTGCAGATATGCAAATTAACCTTCATCTTGGTTGAGTTAATTTGCTTACTCGCTCTGATCAGTTTGTGGGTGTAGCAAAGATATAGTCATTTTGCATATTATTCTTTTATTAGATAGGATTTAGAGATAGATAGATAGATAGATAGATAGATAGATAGATAGATAGATGTAGATAGATAGATAGATAGATAGATAAAGATAAAGTACTTTGCAATTATTCAGTAACAGTTAATAAACACCAGAATGTTTTTTAGGAAGAGTTGCTTTAACATAAACATTTTTGGAAGGTTATACATTTTTAATATATTTTTATTGATTTTTTTTGCAGTCTAACTTATATTTAATAGTAGTACATATGTTTTCCTTTCTCCCCCTTCATTATCCTCCCCCCAGCCTCCCTTACCCCCCTGCACATGTGCCTACCCCCCTCCCCACCCCAGTGTCTTTCATTCATTGATTATGCTCATATGCATGCATACAAGTCTTTTGGTTGATCTCCCCCAGCATCCACCTCCCATCTACCCCAGCCTTCCCCCTGTAGCTTGACAGCCTGTTTAATGCCTCCCTGCCTCTATATCAATCACTCTCCCCTGTTTCTTTTCTTCAAAAATATCTTGCCTCTGCATACTAGAAATAAATGTATAAGAACAAAAAATGTTTGAGTGTCAGTTTCAATGTCCAACTGTTCTGAGTCCCAGTTTCAATGTCAAATAGTTCTTTATGTGTACATGTCAGCAATGGTATCCAGATGGTGGACACATCGTGGCAATGCAAGATCCATCCTCTCTGGTTTGGTCCTGGGCCGCCTGCAGCCACGCACAGCTGCCGACTGCTAGCATGGCAAGGTGTCGTCAGTGTCCCCCATCTCTGGACCATCCTCATGACTGGAACAGACCCGTCAGTTCCTCAGTGTCGCAGGAACCCACATGGTCTTGGAGTTGTTCTCTGAAAACACACAAACACATTCTCGACCAAAAGTTAACAAAGGGATCCTCTCTGAGGTTATACATTTTAATTACATGATTAATATTTGATTTGTGATAAGCAGGGGTAAAAGTTGTAATCACAGCAAAGAAATGCTGAACATTTGAGTAATAGTCCTAAGGGTCGAATATAGGAGTGAAATATATCCAAGAGGAAAATTGAGAGACTTCAAAACAACTTTTTTATCTTTATTGTTCAGTTTATTAATTACATTTCCCCCCTATAGCTCCCCTCCACCCAGAATCCATCACACTCTCCGCCCTCACCTCCCCCCCACTGTCCTCTCCCATAGTTGTATGATTTTTGTCCAGTCTCTTGCTGCACTTCCCACACCCCTTTTCTCCCCAAGAATTGTCAGTCCACTCCCTCTCTATGTCCATGGTTCTGTTCTATTCCCCAGTTTATCCTGTTCATCAGATTGTTAATTCACTTGATTTTTAGATTCATTTGTTGATAGATGTGTAATTGTTGTTCACAATGTATATTTTTACCTTTTCTTCTTCCTCTTCTTAAACAATACCTTTCAGCATTTCATATAGTATTGGTTTGTCAGTGATGGACTCCTTTAGCTTTTTCTTAGCTGTGAAGCACTTTATCTGACCTTCAATTCTGAATGATAGCTTTGCTGGATACAGTAATCTTGGTTGTAGATTCTTGCTATTTATCACTTTGAATATTTCTTGCCACTCCCGTCTGGCCTGCATCGTTTCTGTTGAGAAATCCGCTGACAATCATATGGGTGCTCCCTTATAGGTAACCATCTGTTTTTCTCTTGCTGCTTTTAATATTCTCTCTTTATCTTCTGCTCTTGGCATTTTAATTATGATGTGTCTTGGTGTAGTCCTCTTTAGGTTCTTATATTTTGGGGTTCTGTGCACTTCTTGGGTTTTTAAGTCAATTTCTTTCACCAGGTGGGGGAAGTTTTCAGTCACTATTTCTTCTAGTAGGTTTTCATTATCTTGCTCTCTCTCTTTTTCTGGCACTCCAATAATTCTGATGTTGGTATGCTTGAGGTTGTCCCAGAGGCTCCTTATACTGTCTTCAATTTTTTGGACTCTTTTGGCTTCTTGCTTTTCTGGCTGAGTGGATTTTGCTTTTTTGTATTTCAAATCTTTGACTTGGTTCTTGCAGTCGTCTGGACTGTTTTTAGGTCTTTGTATAACATTTTTTTGTTTCAGTCAGTGTATGGTTAATTTCTAGTTGGTCCTTTTTCATATCCTTGTAGGTATTGTTCATTTCCTCCTAAGTGTTGTTTATTTCCTTGTAGTTCTCATTAAGTTCAGTGGCCTTTTCTAGTAGCCTCTTCATAAACCTAATTACTGTGGTTTTGAACTCTATGTCTAGTCATCTTTTTTCCTCCATTTCTTACATAGCTGAGTTCTTTCCTTTTCTCCACATTGTGGTTGCTTTCCTGAGTTGGTCCCTTAGCAGTGTGTAGTAGGTATCCTCTAAGGGACAGTGGCTCAGCTTCCTTATGCGGTGCACAGCGTCAGCGTCAGCTATGTGGCTTGTGGGTCTCAGTGTTCGGTGGTAGTGGCTGCGCCCCTCCAAGAGTAATCCACTATTGGTCTTCCTGTTGCCAGACAACTCTTCCTCTCCCCAAATGAGTCTGCACAGCCAAAGTCTCACTCAGGGTTGTAAAACAAAGCAGTCCAGTGGTCTCTGAGCGAGTGAGCAAGTCATGCGTCCTCTGCCCAGTCGCACACTTCACGAACTGCTGTTCCAATTACGCACGCACTCTCCCCAAACTTGCAGACCTCAGCTACCCTGGGTTTTCCTTTCCCTGACCTGGGACCTCACCTAGAACTGGGGGGGTCAGTGTTGTGGGTGGCCTCTGCCCTCCCCATTGGAGAAAGCCATCCGGGTTTGCTGCCGCCTGTCCCTCACCGCTCATTCGTGCAAGGCTCCTAACCTCACTCCTCACGTGTCTTCAAAACTGCGCACCACTGCTCCCCCTGAGTCACAACGTCCCACCTTTACTTTTATCTGTGAAATTTTCACTCAGCCATTTTCCAATGATTCTGAATGATGTTTGTTTTGTTGTTAAGTTGTAGTTTCAGAATTGTTGCATAGGCAGTACAATAGGTGCTTACCTATGGCGCCATCTTGGTTCTCCTCTCTGATCTCAAAACAACTTTTTTGAAAAATAAATAAATAACAGAGAACAAAAGAACATTTTATCTTAAAACATGGGGAAAGGGGCAATGATTTTTAAAATTAATGAACTGAGAGGAGGAGGAACCAAGATGGCGGCATAGGTAAACACCTATTGTTCCGCGCAACAATTCAAAAACTACAACATAAAAACGAAACAAACATCATCCAGAATCACCAGACATCTGGCTGAGTGAAAACTCCACAAATAAAAGTAAAGGGGGGACACTGAGACTCAGAAGAGTGGCGGAGTGCAGCCTTAAAGATATGCGTGGAAACAGGTTAGGAGCCATGGCTGAGGGTGGGCTGTAGGGCTGGAGCAGCAACCCCGGCTGGATTTCACCAACGGGGAGGGCGGAGATGCCCCACTGCATGGATTCCCCAGTGCCAGGTGATGTCCAAGGTCTGGGGTACGCACCCTGGAAGCCAGGCATGGCAGAGGTCTCCTAGTCAGAGGAGAAACAGGGTTGCTTGGAAAAGCAGTTTGCGCATGTTAACTGTGCGACAGCACAGACGTGCGACTTGCTCCCTGGCAACTTGCCCCGTGGTCCCGGAGACCACCAGACTGCTTTGTTTTACAACCCTGTGTGAGACTTTGGGTGTGCAGACTCATTTGGGGAGAGGCAGAGTTGTCTGGCAAGGGGTAGAGACTATCGACTTTCTCTTGGAGGTGCCTGCAACCATCCCCATCCAACAGAGACCCAAGCGCTGCATAGGACATAGCTGACGCTGAGGCTGCCTGCTCAGCTCAGAGACTCCGCCCATCCAACCTGAACACAGTCTCCCTTAATAGCCAATTGGCCTGGAGGTCAAACCTTCCTAGGGCTAACAACAACAAGCTGGGTTTAAATTCAAAAATACTGTACAACCCATAAAGGATTGCAGTAAGAGTACCCACCTCAGGTAACTGAGGAGGCTGAGCCACTGACCCTTAGAGGACATCTACCACATAAAGCAGCCACCATGCAGAGATATGGAAAGAAATCAGGTGTGAAAGAAATGGAGGAAAAAAGACAACTAGACATAGAGTTCAAAACCACGGTTACAAGGCTTTTCAAGAGCCTCCTAGAAAAGGCCGATGAACTTAATGAGAACTACGAGGAAATAAACCAGGCCAACGAGGAAATAAACCAGACCAACGAGGAAATGAATGAGACCTACAAGGAAATGAATGAGACTTACAAGGAAATGAATAAGACCTACAAGGAAATGAACAAGATCTCTGAGGATATGAACGAGACCCTCACAGATATGAAAAAGGACCAACTAGAAATCAAGCATACACTGACTGAAATAAAAAATATTACACAAAGTCCTAAAAGCAGTCCAGAGGGCCACAAGAACCAAGTCAAAGATTTGAAATACAAAGAAGCAAAATCCATTTGGCTGGAAAAGCAAGAAACAAAAAGAATCCAGATAATTGTAGATAGTGTAAGGGGTCTCTGGGACAACCTCAGGCATGCCAACATCCAAATTATGGGGGTGTCAGAAAAAGAGAGAGAGCAAGTTAATGAAAACCTACTTGAAGAAATAGTGACTGAAAACTTTCCCCACCTGGTGAAGGAAACTGATTTAAAAGCCAAAGAAGTACACAGAACCCCAAAATATAGGAATCTAAAGAGAACCACACTAAGACAAATCATAATTGAAATGTCAAGAACAAAAGATAAAGAGAGAATATTAAAAGCAGCAAGAGAAAAACAGTTGGTTACCTATAAGGGATCAGCCATACGATTGTCAGCAGATTTCTCAACAGAAACGATGCAGGCCAGATGGGAGTGGCAAGAAATATTCAAAGTAATGAATAGCAAGAATCTACAACCAAGATTACTCTATCCAGCAAAGCTATCATTCAGAATTGAAGATCAGATAAAGTGCTTCACAGATAAGAAAAAGCTAAAGGATTTCATCACCGCCAAACCAATATTATATGAAATGCTGAAAGGTATTCTTTAAGAAGAGGAAGAAGAAAAAGGTAAAAATATAAATTATGAAGAACAAATACACATCTATCAACAAATGAATATAAAAATCAAGTGAATTGATAGTCTGATGAACAGGATAAATTGGTGAATATAACAGAATCATGGACATAGAGAGGGAATGGACTGACAATTCTTGAGGAGAAAAGGAGTGTGGGAAGTACAGCAAGAGATTGGATAAAAATCTTGCAACAATGGGAGACGACGGTGGGGAGGGGGAGGTGAGGATGGAGGGTGGGATGGGTACAGGGTGGAGGGGAGCTACAGGGGGATTAAAAAGGGTAAACAATGTAATTAATAAACTGAACAATAACGATTTAAAAATTAAAAAAATAAAATTAATGAACTGAGATCTTTCCTCCATAAATGTTATTTTCATATTATTTAATCAGGCTTGATCTTTCTTAAATTTCCTTTGAAACTAATTAGAAAAACAATGCATACCTGCCCTATTATATATTTCTTTTTTTATATTTAATTTTTAAATTTTATTGGGGTGACATTGGTCAACATGAATATATAGGTTTCAAGTGTGGATTACTAATTTACAAAATCTGGATATAGGACCCTGTGCCCATCACCCAAAGTCAAATCTCCTGTCATGGCATATTAGTATCTGTTTCTTCCCCCACCCTCCTCCTTCTGGCAACCACCACACTGCTGTTTGTGTTCATAAGAGTGAGAAATAGCCAAGTGTCCTACAATAGAAAACTGGATAAAGAAGATGTGATATATATATATATATACACACACAATGAAGTATTACACAGCTGAAATGGTATCATTTACAACATGGGTGGACCTTGAGAAGATTATATGAAGTGAAATAAGTCAACAGAAAAAGCTAAGAACTATATGATTTAACTCATATTTAGAATATTATGTATCTCTTATAAGTAAATGTGCTCTGGGATTTGTCCTTCAGTAAACATAACAGAGACACTAGTGATCCTTGCAGCTTTATTTGAAGCCAACAGTGAATAATAAAAGCCTTCTCCAAGGGTTGGGAAGGGACAGGAAAGGACTACCTGCATTAAGAAATATATACCTTCTAACAACTATGGAACTGAAATAGCCACTACCACTACCAGGGGCAAGGTCACTCCTGGACATTAACCCCTTGTCTCCAAAGGGTATCCTATATAATAAAAGCCCAGTGGCCAAATGCCAGAATGACCATAATGACCAGTCAGTCAGTTGCTATGATGTGCACTGACAACCAGGGGACAGATGCTCAATGCAGGAGCTGCCCCCTGGTGGTCAGTGTGCTCCCACAGTAGGAATGATTCTTGGCTGACTGGGATGAGAAGTGCTCCCACAGCAGGCCTGTCCCTACAGGCCATGTCCCCCACCAGTGCATTAATCCCATGCACCAGGCCTCTAGTTAAAGATAAATGTGTAGCAAATGATAGGATTTCCTTTTTAGGGTTGAGTAATATTATATACGTGTATATATACTAGTATATATCACAGTTTTATTAAGCATTCATCTGCTGACAAATATTGAAGTAGTTTCCATATCTTGGCTATTGTGAATAATGCTGTGAGGAACATGGGACTGCAGATATCGCAAAACCTCTTTGACAGATTTCGTTTCCTTTGATTTCACTTCATGCCCAGAAGTAGGATTGTTGGATCACATTATAGTTCTATTATTCATTTTTTTAGGAACCTCCATATTGTTTCCCATAAAGGTTGTACTAACATGAATGAAGCTGGAGGACATTATGATAAGTAAACAAAGCCAGACATAGAACGACAAACATTGCATGTTTAAATGTGAAATGTGAAATCTCAAAATGTTGAACTCATAGAAACAGAGCACAATTCTGGTTTCCAAGGGCGAGGAGCCGGGAAAGTGAGATGGTGGTCAAAGGGTACACGCTTCCAGTTATGAGGTGAATAAGTTCTGGGGATCTAATGTACAGCATGCTTAGTATAATAAACAATACTCTATTATATACTTGAAATTTATTAAAAGAGGATACCTAAGTGTTTTTATTACACAAATAAATGGTAACTATGTGAGGTGATGTATGTATTAATGACCTTGATTGTGGTAATTATTTAATAATGTATCCATATATTAAACCAACCCATTGTACAATTTTTAAAAATTAATTTTTAAAAAAACATTTTTAAAATAAAATAAAAATGTGGGCTGGAAATGGCTATAGAAATCAAAATTCCCAGAAAGAGAGTATTGAATCAAAATATTTTAACAGAGAAAAGAGGACTAACCTGAGTTAAAGAGGAAAGACTGAGATGACATTTCAAAGGGTGGAGAAGATAGGATGTGATTTGAAATACAAGGATGCTACCTTAGAGCACTGGAGACTTGAAAAGGATATTCAAAATTGGAGCGGAAGAACAAGAAGAGAGGATGAAGACAGCTTAAAAGAATCCTCATCTGTTTTATAATTTTACTAAAGGCAGTAATGCCTTCACCAGGGACCTAGATATTTCACGGCACATCAGATAGTGATAAACCACCAAGGGTATACTTTCTTTATTTAACTCAGAGCTTTTCTTCAGGGCCGTAGAGAAACAAGCCCCTTAGCTGTCAAGTTCATAGAAACCTACCTTTTATACAGTTAAGAGCTAAAATTAAATCTTAAGCTAATTGAGATAAATTTAAAATAAAACTGAGATCAAAACATTTAGTAATATGCAAGCTAAAGAAAACCTCACCTACTTGCTGAATTCCCAGGTGGTGTGCAAACAACTGTATACTACTGACACTTGGCATGCTACAAACAACAGCAAAAAATGGCTTGTATTTTCAGGTAAATAATTATTCAGCAGTTTGGGAAATGGAGTTTGTTTTTCTGAAAGCTGTTGTAGGTTGTGACCTTTTCTGTTTCTGAAAAAAGAAAAATACAGAGGGAATTGAGGAATGAAATTGAGAGGCTAGATCACTGCAAACTTTGTTGTAACTTTGAGCCTAGTTAAATGTTGTCTGGAAATATGTGCAAAGCACCCAATCAAGGTGAAAGGAAGGGCCGGCCCGAGAGTGGCGAGGAAAATTGCTGCATCTTTGTTGGAGAGTTGCCCTCATATACAGACCCTCTGCTTGAAATTTCATTGCCCAGAAATTTCAGATTCATCTATATTAAGCAGGCACGAAACCATTCCAAACCAAGTGCTAATATATGTGAAACACTCTAACAATTTTAACTAGCTCTCCTCCACTCATGAAATGACTCCCAATCAATTTTCTATTCCAGAGCATATTAAGATGGCAGGAGTTTTTCTGAGTATTAAATCACTGAGAATCATGCATGATCATTTAAAACTATTGCAAACTAATGTTTGGATGAGAACAATATTATAATTAGGAAAATGATAGAAAAGTTGGTTAAGGCCAATGCTCCAGAACATATTGAAATTAACTGTGGCTTAAAAGCAATACCCAGCTACAAGTTCTTATGCTCTGTGTTCACTTCCTTGTTGAGAAAGCAAGACCCACCATTAGCCATTTTCTTGGGGCATTAGCCAATCTGGAGGAGATATTACTGGGAATGAGCTGTGTTAAATAGGGGCATTCAGGGGGCGGGAGAGCACAGGTGGCCTGTCCAGGTGGGCAGAGAATGGTATGCAAAGGAAAGACTATAATGGGTCAAAGAGAGAGCTGGAAAGACCAAGATTGGAAAGTAGACCTAAGCCCAGGAGATAAGACAGAGGCAAGGACTAAACTAGGAAGACAAATAACACAGCAAACGCCAGCAGCGAGGAGGGAAAATCAACCGGTAAAGCCTCAGTTAGGCTAGGTTAAATGCCTCATAACTAAGCTCGGGAACCAGAGTAGTACTACTGCCACATGGTCTAATGGTGAGGTGCGTTAGCTGGGTGGCTCCTAGGAGCCATGCAGGTTGGGTACTCTCCCCAAAGGACTGGACCAGGATTATACATTTTCAAATCATATTTGCATGCCTGATGTGCCAGGGAATGTGAAAAACCCTGAGATAAACATGATACATGATACATGTAATATCAATTGTCTTAGTGAATAAGTTAAACAATATTTTTATTTTTAAATAATCCAGGATGTATTATACAGAAGAATTCAAAATTCCCATCCTATGTAATGAAAGAGTAATATGCAAATTGACCATACCTCCGTTATACCCAGAAGTCATGCCCACAAGCCATGCCCACCAGCCAATCAGGAGAGAATATGCAAATAAACCCAACCAAGATGGCTGTGGCCATACAGAGTAGATGGGGCTTGGGTTTCACCAGCAATGGAGAAAGCCAAGCTTTCTGCCTGCCCTTGCCACCTCAGGCTTCCACACTAAGCTACAAAGTTTCAATTATAGAATACCAACCTAAATGGCAGCAGCCACAGAGTGAGCAGAAGGCTTGGCTCTGCTCTAGGCTACAAAGTTTCAATTGTAGAAGATATATAAATCCCAGATATCGTGGCCTCCTTTTGGGTCACTGGAGGGCATATCTGGCCTGAAAATTACCCCAGTCCTCTTGCCCAGGCCAACCCACACCCTGAAAGAACCCCCACTCTGATCTTGGACACGCTTCAGGGCAAACTAGCTGACCCCCACCCATGCACCAGGCCTCTATCCTATCTAATAAAAGAGTAATATGCAGATTGACCATCACTCCAATACATAAGATGGCTACCCCCATGTGATCAAAGATCCTGCCCCTATATGGACACAAGATGGTCAGCAGGGGAGGGCAGTTGGGAGGTTCCAGCCCTGCAAGGGAGGGCATTTGGGGGCGATCAACCCTGTAGAGGAGAGCAGTTAGTGGTGACCAGGCTGGCAGAGGAAGAAAGTTGGGGGTGACCAGGCCTGCAGAGGAGGGCAGTTGGGGGTGACCATGTCTGCAGTGGAGTGCAGTTAGGGGAAAACAGGCTGGCAGGAGATTGATTAGGGGGTGATTGGGCTGGCAGATAGAAGCAGTTAGGGGCAGTCAGGAAGGCAGGGAGGTGAGCAGTTGGGAGCCAGCAGTCCTGGATTGTAAGAGGGCAGTTGGACATCCCTCAGGGAGTCCCATATTGGAGTGGGTGCAGGCTGGGCTGAGGGACACCACCATCCTGTGCACAAATTTTGTGCACCAGGCCTCTAGTTCTATATAATAATAGCCTAATATGTTAAGTGTCCGGGTCATCCGGTGACCAGTCAACTGTTCAACCAAATTGTAAAATCTAATGATATGCTAAGACCACTCAACTGCTCACTCTGACATAAACTGACCACCTTGGGGCAGATAGTTAACAGGTCAACCAATCACTATGATAGTCACTGACCACCTGGGGGCACAGTCGAGTGGTCGTTACGATGTGCACTGACCACCAGGGTAAAGACACTTCAACTGATAGGTGAGTTTGCTGCTGGGGTTCGACTGATTGGGACTGAGCAAGATGGGCCAGACATGGCCTGGAGCCCTCCTGCTGCCCCTCCTGGCTAGCCAACTTCCTTCTCCCCAATCATGCAGCAGTGGGGTCCCTCAGCCTGGCCTGTGCCCTCTTGCAATCTGAGACCCTTTTGAGGTGTCGAAGAGCCAGTTTCGGCCAATCCTGCTCAATGCAGGAGCTGCCCCTTAGTGGTTAGTACGCTCCCACAGGGGCTCATGGCTGGTGAGCACAGTGGCAGTGATGGGAGCCTCTCCCACCTCCGAAGCAGTCAGACATCCCCCAAGGGCTTCCCAGACTCAAGAGGGTGCAAGCTGTCCTGAGAGATACCCCCTCAAGTGCACGAATTTTGTGCACTGGGCCACTTGTTATTTAATAAAGTAAGAAGGTTGAACAACTGTGGCACTAACAGAGGGGAGGTCTGCATTGGGTTATGTTCCAAAGCTACCTGGGGTCACTAATTCTCTTGATTTGACCAATAAGGGAACTTAGCAGAAAGACTGCCAAATGTGTGACTACAGTTCAACCCATTGGGGTCACCTTTTCTTCGACAAACAAGACTCAAATAAACAACCCCTCACCTCTTTTTTGTTATTTTTTCTTTATTCATTAAGGTGTTACATATGTGCCCTTATCCCCTCATTGCCCCCTACCCCCTGCTCATGCCCTCACCCCAATAGTGTCTGTGTCCATTATGCTTATATGCATAGATACAAGCTCTTTGATCTCTCCCCCTTCCTCCAACCCTTCCTCACCCTCCCTCTGAGATTCAATTGTCTGAGCAATGCTTCTCTGTTTCTGTATTTGTTTCTGTTCATCAGTTTATGTTGTTCATTATATTCCACAAATAAGTGAGATCATGTGATATTTATCTTTTTCTGACTGGCTTACTTCACTTAACATCCATGCTGTTGCAAATCGTAGGAGTTCCTTCCTTTTACAGCAGTGTAGTATCCCATTGTGTAAATTTACTATAGTTTTCTTTTTTATTTTATTTTATTTATATATATATATATATATTTGCAGTATACCTTAGATTTAATAGTAGTACATATGTTTTCCTCTTTATCCCCATTATCCTCCCCCCAGTCTCCCCTTCCCCCCCCCCCAGCACATGTCCTCACCTGTGCCCCTTGCCCCAGTGTCTTGCATCTGTTGGTCATGCTCACATGCATGCATACAAGTCCTTCGGTTGATCCCCCACAGCACCCGCCCCCCTGACCCTCCCCAGCCTTCCCCCTGTAGCTCAACAGCCTGTCCAATGCCTCCCTGCCTCTATATCAATCGCTCTCCCCTGTTTCTTTTCTTCTTGTACTATAGTTTTCTAATCCACTCCTCTGTTGATGGGCACTTTTTCCACATCTTAGCTATTGCAAATTGTGCTGCTATGAACATAGGAGTGCATATATCCTTTCTGATTGGTGTTTCTAGTTTCTTGACAACTCCTCACCTCTTATGATCTATTTCCTGATTCGTGGATACACATACCTCTTCGATTTGAATATTAACCTAAAACCAAATTCAGACAGACTGTGGAGCCACAGAGCCTCAGGCTCGTGAGGTTCTTTGAAAGACTGTGTTTGTGAGCACTCCCCCTCTGCTTTGTGAAGAGTTCCAGGCTTTAAGGACCTATGGAAGCTGAAGAGTTAAATTGCCTCTGAACAAATGCTATTCTTTTGCAACTATATAGCAATCTACAGCCAACCCTGAGTGAAACTGCCATTTTTTACTCTGTGGAGTTTCTTAACATGAAATAGTTTTATGTTAAATAGTTCTTAATAATATAATGATTAAATAGTTATATACTCTATGCTAAATTGGTTCTAGTAATACTATGTAGGAACACAACATGAGAATTATTTGGCTCCATTAAACTAAGGTAGAAAAAAGAAAATCCTCCCCAGGAATTAAGAGAACAAGACTAAACATGGACACTTAGTGATAAACCACTTTAAAAAGGCTATTTCTAAGTCATCTCTAGCTGGTGAGTGCTAGAGAGAAGAGACAGGAGGAAAAGCAAGATTTGTGCCAGAAGAAAGCTAGTTTCTATTCTTGCTCTTTAAGTCAGTGAGAGCAGACATCTCAGAAGTCACACTGAAGAATCAAAAAGTAACCACTTCTGTCTACCTAATGAGGAAAACTACTGAAGCTTAGTTCTATGTACCAAGTTTGGAGAAATATGAGTCTCTAAAGCTGCTCCCAGGTTTCATGACCTATGAAGAGGAATTGTAGTTCGGACATTGTAGTTTCCTGTAGGTACTCCATAGTAGCCTATATGGAGCAGTGAGCTCACTCTGAACCAGTGAAATCTGAAAACCTGTGCCTTGCTTCAGAGGTTCAGAATTGCTAGACAGAAACTACAGTGTAAGTTTGTTACCCAGCCTCACTTACCTGATGAACCCATTTTTCTTTTTCTTTATTGTTGACACTATCACAAATGTCCCCCATATCCTCTTTGCCCATGAAGAACTAAACAGGGAGTGTGCTGTGAGCTGTCCACTAGTGGTGCTGAAGGCTGCCTGCCAAAATACTAAAGTGATGTTGAAAGAGGTGGGAGATGAGTAGCTGCTGTTGCCATCCACAGAGGTTTCCAGAAGATGACTTTATCAAAGAGTGCCACCATCACTCACCACTTAGCTGCTACCACTGAGAATAAGTGAAAATGAATCATCAGGCAGGACCCTCAGATGGAATTCCCACAGACAAGCTTGTCCCTGGCTGAAGCAGTTTCAGACTAAGAAAGAAACGAGGGAAACTTTTTCCTCAGGAATTTTTGCAGCCCTCCTTTCCACCCCAATGCAATAACATTCCTGCACTATCCCAAATAAAATGTGAGGTCACTGCTCTGATATGTTTATTGAAGATCTTTTGATAAATTCACTGAAGATAAAAGACATTTTTGCTTTAAATAATTTCATGGTGATTAGGGACCCAAAAATGAGGGCAGTTCTTCCTTTACCTTAAATATATTAACTCAAGTGTCTGACTTTCTAGGTCCCAATATGTGACACTGAAAAAGAACATTAGAGATAATATAATAAGCTCAATGGGACATTGATTTTCTAACTGCTCCAAACCTCATCTGTAAACTATGGGTAATAACATCTTCATGATTGTTTGCTGTAAAGATTAAATTAAACTATTTGAAAAATATGTGAAAAGTCTCTACTGTGTTGGTCATTAAATTAATGTGGGAGAGAGCATATGAGGAAACAGCCAATGGAATGAAAGATTGGCATTTTACGTACACATATATTTATTATAACAGTTAGCACAATGTGACACAATTATAATTATTCACTTGTGTGCATCCTTCATAAAGGCAAAATCCATGTTTATTTTGATTCATATGTCCTGTTACTAACATTGTTTATTGAGAGCTTAGTAACTCTCTATTGAATTAAGTTTGATTTCTCACTATGAGCCTTGAAGCATGAAGAGTGGACAGTAGCAGTGAAATTATTGGGAGGTCTTCAGTCTCCCTGCCTAATACCTAGAAAATTCAGCGGATTGTAACAGCAGCTACTCATCACTTTCAATCTTCAGAATCATCTCTTTTGTATCTGAATAGACATCCTAATGCACCTAATCTACTACACCCCGCTATTGCAATGCTACTGTCTACTCATCCTACTTAAAGATTAATAGTAGAAAATAGCATATACTCACTTGTACTTTTTTTGTGGCCCGCAAGTCAAATATAAGAAAGGAGGGAAAGGAAAATAGAAAAAATAAAAAAACAAAAATAGATGTTTTGTACTTTCTGCCCTCACATCCTGATACAAAGCTGCTGGACACTTGAACTATAATTTTCTTGTTATTCCTGCACAAAACTCCAGAAGGTTCACGGAAGGGATAATATTACAACTATTCTATAGATTTCCATATATAGGTTTTTATTTTTTTAAGATTATTAATGAATTAGTTTAAGCTGTACTCCACAAATAGAAATAGAATGATGTTTCCTAAAGTTAGTAACCCTTTCTCAAAAATTAAAATCCTGATAATCCCTGAAATTGGTTTATTATTTCATGGATGTCCATTGTACAGCTCAGTCTATTGCCTCTAAAGTGGTAAGTTCTAAAAACATTGTCCTGTTTCCTGTGCCTATTTATAAGATGGAGGAGAGCCCTGTAGACATGGCACTAAATAAATTATCCACACAAGAAAGATCTCTCTTGCTATTTGCATATTTATGATCAAATACATTTGGAGTTTCTAAATTCCACATTCAAAATTGTTACTATGCAAGATTTGTGTGGCAACACAGATAATACAATACAAGAGCCAAGTCATTGACATACATGACTAGAATTAGGATCAAAAGATGCAGCATTTTATCTTGGACCTGAGCATAGCTTCATAATAAAAGTTAGGCATTTGGGGTCTTTGATGCAGATAATCAAGGGGGGAAGAAGGGTACCTATGGTTTTTGATCAAATCTCAGAAAGAAATTAACCATGGCTATTCCATTAAACATCCTGAGGAAAACCTCACTTTACAGAAACACATAACCTGTATTTGATGCTAATTTAAAATGCTGGTATAAGTATCTGTACTAAATTATAACTAAGCCCATGAAGAAAAGAAAGGTGAAAAAGAAGCAGGTCCCCACCTTGGTGAAAACTCAGTAAACATTGAGAAAGAGCTCCACCTACTGGAATCAGTTTTCCTAAATCAAGCTACAAATACACAGAAATTGGACTGAAGCACCCAAAGGTGCTGTCAAATTTTGCTGAACTAAAAGTTCAACAGGGTCATGGGTCAAATAGCAAGTAAAATTTTTTGGAGAAGGTTGATCCAAATGTCAGGCTATTCTGAAAGTCAGGGAATTTTTCAGGAAAGTCAAAGAACATTTTTTAAATTAACTTACTTTTTTCAATCACTGGTTAATAGAATTATATTGTGGCAATCAGAATTAATACTATTTGGAAAAAATTTGATTGCATTTCTGAGTGTCCAAGTAGGTCTAATAAAGTATTGCCTTCCATTTATGTAAATCTTTACTTCACAAAGCCTTCTTATATACATTACTAGAGGCCCGGTGTGTGAAATTCATGCATGGGGTAGGGGTTGTCCCTCAGCCCGGCCTGCACCCTCTCCAATCTGGGACCCCTTAGGGGATGTCTGACTGTGGGATTGGGCCTAAACCAGCAGTTGGACATCCCTCTCATAATCTGGGACTGCTGGCTTCTAACTGCTCACCTGCCTGCCTGCCTGATTGCCCCTTAACCACTCCTCTGCCAGCCTTATTGATGCCTAACTGCTCCCTGCCAGCCCAATCGTCCCCATCTGCTCTCCTCTGCCAGCCAGATCGCCCCCAACTGCCCTCCCCTGACAGCCTGGGATCCCCTAATTGCCCTGCCCTGTTGGCCTGGTCACACCCAACTGCCCTCCTTGCTGATCTGATCTCACCCCCAACTGCCCTCCCCTGCTGGCCTGGTTGCCTCCAAATTCCCTCCCGTGCTGGCCCAGTTGCCCCTAATTGCCTTCCCCTGCAGGCCTGGTCCCTTCCATCTGCCCTCCCCTGCAGGCCTGGTTGCCCACAACTTCCCTCCCCTGCTGGCCTGTTCACCCCCCAACTGCCCTCCTCTGCCAGCCTGATCACCCACAACTGCCCTCCCCTGTGGCTATCTTGTGGTGACCATCTTGTGGCAGCCATCTTATGGCAATGTTGTACAAGGGCATTGGGCAACCCCACATAGGCTTTTATTATATAGGATCATTTAATATTATCTATCAACTAACTATTTTTATGGTTAATATCTAGCCTGAACATACCAGTTGACATTTCATTATGATTGGTCAGTGCTTGAGTGGTACCAGCAGATAGATGTTTTTAATATTACTCTTGACTATCACATCCTGATTAAAATAAAACTAAATTGAAAAGAGAAAATCTGAGTAAATTTCAATCAATAAAAAAACTCCCAGCAAACTAAAATTCTGGTTTAGATGGCTTCACAGAGTTTTACCAAGCATTCAAAGAAGAACTAACACCTATCCCTCTCAAACTATTCCCAAAAATTCAAGAGAAAGAAAAACTTTCAAGCTCTATCTATGAGACAATCATTATCCTAATCCAAAAACATATGAAGACACTACAAAGAAAGAGAATTACAGGCCAATATCCCTGATGAACACAGATGCTAAAATCCAACAAAATATTAGCAAATCAGGTCCAGAAATCCTATAAAATAAAAGGGTGATGTGCAAATTGACCAAACAGTGGAACAACCGGTTGCTATGATGTGCATTGACCACCAGGGAGCAAATGCTCAATGTAGGAACTTCCCCCTTGTGGTCAGTGTGCTCCTACAGGGGGAGCAGCACTCAGCCAGAAGCCGTGCTCAAGGCTCATGGCTGGTGAGCAGAGAGCTAGTGTCAGGAGCCTCTCCCACCTCCAGAGCAGCACTAAGGATGTCCCACTGTAGGCTTAGGCCTGCTCCCCATGGGAAGCAAGCCTAAGCCATCAGCTGGAATCCCCCAAGTGCTCCTTGACTGAAGGAGCTGACTGAGGGACCCTTCTGAGTAAAGAAACCTCATGCACTGGGCTTCTAGTATATTTAAAAGATCATACACCATGACCAAGTAGCATTTATTCCAAGGATGCAAAGTCAGTACAATATTCACAAATCAATAAACATGATACTGCACATAAACAAATTGAATGACAAAAAAATCACATGTTCATGTCAATAGACATTTAAAAAAGGATTTGACAAAATCCAACACCCATTTTGATTAAAAAATATCAACAAAGTGGGGATAGAGGAAACATAACTCGACATAATAAAGGATATATATGACAAATCTATAGCCAATATCATACTCAATGAACAAAAACTAAAACCATTTCCCCTAATAGGGACAAGAGGAGAGGAGACAAATGGCAGCTGAGTAGGCAGATGTTTCCCGAGCCTTATCCCAGAGCAGATAGAAGGATCATCTAAACAGAACAACATCCACCCAGAATTGGCAAAGTATATACTGCTGGTGAGACAATTTGCAGCCATGGAAGGGCAGAGGACACCTGGAGAACAGTAGAATTGGGGATTTAGGCTGGAGAGAGCTGTGAGACTTCCATGCTGAGAGGGGTCAGAAAGAAGCTGCACGGCATCAAGTCTATACCTCTTGATGACAGGCATAACATCTGACTGTGGAAAGGAAGTACACAGGGCTGCTGGTGGTAGGGGATTCTAAAACTAGGCCCACAGCCATGAGAGGCTGAGCCCACAGGCTATGGCCTGAAGAACTGCCCAAGCCATGAGGTGCCAGGGGGGAAGAAACTTACAGTGATGCAATTGTTTCCCTTCTTTTGGGCATTTGATTTTATTTGCTAAACCAGTTCATCGGACCTTTCAAATACACACACTCACCCATGGCTGAGGTGCAGGTGAGGTGAGGAGTTTGGGTAGAGGCTGTGGAGAAGAGCGGGTTGGGGAGAGGTGACCAGGAACCTGGCACTGGGACATTCCTGACACTTTGCACCTATGCAGCCATTTTCTCCTGAAGAGCTATCCCCTCTCAGGAGTCTCCAGGCAACCAATACAACCACACCCAGACTATAACCTGAGTGATACAAAGAATGCAAAAAAATCAGAATAATGCCTAAGAACCCTAAGGGACTGCATGGAAGAGAGTCTGTTCAGTCCCAGAAAATGATACAGCAACATCCCTAACTATAGCCCTGAAAGAAACAACCGCTTGAGAGATTAAGATTGACAACCAGCAAACAGGCTAAGTGAGCACATTGGTCCCACCTGCTGGCAGTCAAGGCTGTGGAGATAGAAACAGAAGAGCAGTGGATCGCTTGGAACTTCAACATGGTGCTGACTACCTAACAGGGAACTGAGAAGTGACAGACAATACAGAAGAATGGAATCTTAAACCAGCCCCATAGGGCATTAAAACTCAGCTGAAATGAATAACACTTCAGTTTTTATTCTTATTTTTACTGTTTTATATATTTTATTTAATTTTTTCTTTATTTTCTTTGTTTTTTCTTTGCTTATTTTTTATTTATTTCGCATTAGTTTTTTCTTCAATCTATTTTATTGTTATTTTATCTTATTTTTTTATTCTTTTTCTTTTCTTTTTATCCACTCATCCTCTTCCTACCTCCTCTATACTGAACTGAGGTCCTACCCATATTGATTCAATTCCTTAACCTCCCTCTCTCTATATAAGCTCATCGTTTAAGATTCTACCCCCACCCTCTTTTCTGGGTATTTGTTATTTGCATTATTCAGTTCATCTGTTTGTTCTGTGATGCTGTCTACATGTATATATATTTTTCTTATTCTTCCATTTTCTTCTTTTTCTTTTCTCTATTAGTACTTTTTTTCCCCCTCAATATCATTTTTGCTCTCTTTCTCTCCCCTAATTCTCTTTTCCCTGGCGGTCACTGATATTGGGTTTATTGGTGTCATGAGTATGACAGTGTTTTGTTTCCTTTGTGTCATGTATTGTCCAGTTGTATTTTGTGCTGTTTAGTCAAAGTAGTAGAGAGCAAGCCACATAACCAGACACTGGGAGAGGAGACTCCATCCATGAATGGAACAATAACACTCAAGATTCAACAACAACAAGAGAACCCAAATATCCCAAGTATGAGGCATCCTTAGATTGCCCATCTCAGAAGAACAGAGAGATTGCACCACTGTATTCCACAAAATATATATTATATAAGACAAACTCAAAAATATGGGTGGCATAGCAGTTTGATCTGATATATAGAAACAATCACAAAGAAACAGCAAAAATGGGAAGAAAAAGATACAAGCCCCATTTGAAAGAAAAGAAGGAATCACCAGCAAAGAAAAGGAACTAAATAGAGACAGAAAATTTGTCAGAGAAATAATTCATTGCAATGGTTATAAGGACACTGAAAAGGATGGGAGAGAAATTCAACAACCTGTGTAAGAATCAAGAGGAAATGAAGAAAAATAAACTGGAAATGAAGAATGACATAGCCACAATAAAGAACACAATGGAAAGTTTCAATAGTAGACTAGAAGAAGCTGAGGACTGCATCAGTGAGATAGAAGACAAGGTAGAAAAAAACACAAGCACAGCAGTAATTGAAGAAAGAAAACATAAAAAGCAGGAGGGGAGCCTAAGGGAGCTTTGGGACAACACCAAACAAAACAACATCCACATAAAGGATCCAGAAGGAGAGGAAGAAGAGCAAGGAATAAAAAACCTGTGTGAAGAAAAAAATGACAGGAAACTTTCCTAACTTTGGGAATGAAAAGGCCACACAATCCAAGAAGTACAGAGAGTTCCAAACAAGATGAACCCAAAAATACTGACACCAAGACACATTATAATGAAATTGACAAACATCAACGACAAAGTAAGAATCTTGAAAGCTGACAGAGAAAAACAGAATGGGACCTACAAGGGATCTCTCATTAGAATATCAACTGATTTCTCAACAGAAACACATCAGGCCAGAAGGGAATGTAATGAAATATACAAATTGATGCAAAACAAGGGACTGAATTTAAGACTACTATACCCATCAAAGATATCATTTAAAATTGAAGGTGAAGTCCAGAGCTTCAAAGACAAAAAACAAAAAGGCTAAGCGAGTTTATTACCACCAAGCCAGCAATGCTAAAGGGACTTCTGTGAAAAAAATAAATAAATAGAAAGGGAAGAAGGAACACAGGCATAACGAATAAAAATGGCTACAGCCCAGCCAACATAGCTCAGTGGTTGAGCATCAACCTATGAACGATGAGGTCACTGTTTGCTGGACAGGGCACATGCCCAGATTGTGAGCTCAATACCCACTGGGGGGCATGCAGGAAACAGCCAATCAATGATTTTCTCTCACCATTAATCTCTCTCTCTCTCTCTCTCTCTCTCTCTCTCTCTCTCTCTCTCTCTGTCCCTCCTTCCCCCCTTCCTCTCTGGAATAAATAAAAATATATTTTTTAAAATGGCAACAAATGTAGCAATAATAACCTTACATAAATGGATTAAATGCTCCAATTGAAAGACATAGGATAGCTTAATGGATAAGAAAATACGACCAATATATCTACTGTCTACAAGAGAACCACCTCAGAACAAAGGACTCACACAGGCTGATATTGAAAAAATGGAAAAACAATTTTTAGGCAAATGGAAATGAGAAAAAAATCTGGGGTAGCAATACTTATATCTGACAAAATAGACCTCAATGTGAAGGCCATAACAAGAGGTAAGGAAGGCCTATTCATAATAGTAAAGGGAGTAATTCAATAAGAGGATATAACTCTAGTAAATATATATGCACCCAATACAGGAGCACCCAAATACATTTTAAAAAAAACTCCTGGAAGATATCAAGACAGAGATCAACAGCAATACAATCATACTGGGGGATTTAATACTCATTGAAACCACTGGATAAATCATCTATACAAAAATAAATAAATAAATAAATAAATAAATAAATAAATAAATAACAACACACAATTCTAAATGACTCACTAGATCAGATAGACTTAATTGACATCTTCAGAATATTTCACCCCAAAGATACAGAATATACATTCTTCTCAAGTGCACATGGGACATTTTCAAAGATAGATCACATATTAGAACACACACAAAGTCTCATCAAAGTCAAAAATAGAAATCATATCAAGCATCTTCATAGACCACAATGGCATAATATTAAAAATACACCACAGTAGATACAATAAAAAAAATTCTCAAACACTTAGAAGCTGAACAGCATGCTATTAAACAATGATTGTGTTGAGATCAAAGAAGATCAAAGAAGAAATTAAAAGCATCCTGTAAACAAGTGACATGAAAACACCATAATCCAAAATGTATGGGGCACAGAGAAAGCAGTCCTGACAGGTAAATTCATAGCTCTACAGGCCTATTTCAAAAAAAGAAGAAGGAAGAAAGAAGAGAGAAGGGAAGGGAAGGGAAGGGAAGGGAAGGGAAGGGAAGGGAAGGGAAGGGAAGGGAAGGGAAGGGAAGGGAAGGGAGGGGAAGGGAGGGGAGGGGAGGGGAAGGAAAGGGAGGGGAGGGAAGGGAAGGGAAGGGAGGGGAGGGGAGGGGAAAGGAGGGGAGGGGAGGGGAAAGGAGGGGAGGGGAGGGAAGGGGAGGGAGGGGAGGGGAGGGGAAGGAAGGGGAGGGAAGGGAAGGGAAGGATAAGAGACATATGAAAACATGCTCAAAGTCACTAATTATCTGAGAGGTGCAAATCAAAACAATAATGAGGTATCATCTCACTCCTGTCAGAATGGCAATCATCAACAAATCAACAAACAACTGTTAGTGAGGATGCGGAGGAAAAGGAAGTCTTTTGCACTGCTGGTGGGAATGCAGACTGCTGCAGCCACTGTGGAGAACAGTATAGAGTTTCCTCAAAAAACTAAAAATGGAACTCCCATTTGATCCAGTGATCCCACTTCTAGGAATATATCCTAAGAAACTAAAAGCACGAATCAGAAAGGATTTATGCACCCCTATGTTCATTGCAGCACAATTCACCATAGCTAAGATTTGGAAACAGCCTAAATGCTTATCAGCAGATGGTTGGATTAAACAACTGTGGTATATCTACACAATGGAATACTATGTTGCAGTAAAAAAGAAGGCGTTCTTACCATTTGCAACAGCATGGATAGAACTAGAAAGCATTATGCTAAGTGAAATAAGCCAGTCAGAGAAAGACAAATACCACATGATCTCACTCATTTGTGCCAGTACTAGGCTGTTTTGAGAACAGTGGCTTTGTAATCAGCTTGAAATCTGGTACTGAGATCCCACCTACTTTGTTCTTCTTTCTCAGGATTGCTGCAGCTATTCGGGGTCTTTTTTTGTTCCAGATGAATTTTTGGAAAATTCATTGTAAGTTAGTGAAATATGCCATAGATATTTTAATGGGGATTGCATTGTATCTGTAGATTGCTTTGGGTAGTATGGACATTTTGATGATGTTGATTCTACCAATCCATGAACATGGTATGTTCTTCCATCTATTTATGTCTTCCTCTATCTCTTTTTTGTGTGTCCTCTAGTTTTTCCCATACAGGTCTTTTACCTCCTTAGTTAAGTTTATTCCTAGGAATATTAATTTTTTTGTGTGATGGTAAATGGGATTGCTTTTTTAGTTTCTCTATCTATAAGTTCTCTATTGGTGTAAAGGAATGCCATAGATTTCTTGGTATTAATTTTATATCCTGCTACATTGCTGAATTCATTTATTAAGTCTAATAATTTTTTATGGAGTCTTTAGGGTTTTCTATGTACAAAATCATGTCATCTGTAAATAAGGACAGTTTTACTTCTTCTTTTCCAATTTGAATGCCTTTTATTTCTTCTTCTCTGATCACAATGGCTAGTACTTCCAGTACTATGTTGAACAGGAGTGGTGAGAGTGAGCATCCTTGTCTTGTTCCTGTTCTTAGGGGAAATGGTTTCAGTTTTTGTCCATTGAGTATAATGTTAGCTGACGGTTTTTCATATATAGCTTTTATTATGCTGAGGTATGATCCTTCTATTCCCACCTTGTTGAGCGTTTTGATCAAGAAGGGATGTTGGATTTTGTCAAATGCTTTTTCTGCATCAATTAATATGACTGTGATTTTTATCTCTCAATTTGTTTATGTGATGTATTACATTTATTGATTTGTGGATATTGAACCATCCTTGCATCCCTGGGATAAATAAATCCTACTTGGTCATGGTAGACAATCTTTCTGGGTACTGCTGCATCCGATTTGCTAGAATTTTGTTGAGGATTTTGGCATCTATGTTCATGAGGGATATTGGCCTATAATTCTCTTTCATTGTGTTGTCTTTATCTGGTTTTGGTATTAGAGTGATGCTGGCTTCATAGAATGAGCTAGGGAGTGTTCCTTCCTCTTGAATTTTTTGTAATAGTCTGAGGAGGATAATTTTAAGTTCTTCCTTGAATGCTTGGTAAAACTCCCCAGTGAAGCCGTCTGGCCTCGGGCTTTTGTTTGCTGGTAGCTTTTTGATGACTGCTTCAATTTCTTCCACAATTATCAGCCTATTGAGATTTTTAGAATCTTCCCTATCGAGTTTTGGAATTTTGTGTTTTTCTAGGAATATGTCCATTTCTTCTAAATTGTCTAGTTTGTTTGAGTAGAGTTGTTCATAGTATTTTTTTTAACGATCCTTTCTATTTCTGTGTGGTCTGTTGTTATTTTTCCTCTCTCATTTCTGATTTTGTTTATTTGATTCCTCTCTCTTTGCTTCTTGGTGAGCCTGGTTAGAGGTTCATCAATCTTGTTCATCCTTTCAAAGAACCAGTTCTTGGTTTCATTGATTTTTTGTATTTTTTTTTCATCTCTATGTCATTTATTTTTGCTCTGATCTTTATTATCTCCTTTCTTATGCTTACTCTGGGTTTTTCTTGTGGCTCTCTTTCTAATATTTTGATTTGTAAAAATAGTTTATTTACTACCATTTTTTCCTGATTTTTGAGATAGGCTTGTAGAGCTATAAATTTCCCTCTTAAGACTGCTTTCATTGTGTCCCATAGATTTTGGATTGTTATGTTTTTGTTGTCATTAGTTTCCAGGATGCTTTTAATTTCTTCTTTGATCTCACTGATAACCCAATCATTGTTTAATAGCATGCTATTCAGTTTAACAAGTGTTTGAGATTTTTGGATTGTTTTATTGTAATTTAGTTCTAATTTTATTGCATTGTGGTCTGAGAAGATGCTTGGTATGATTTCAAACTTCTTGAATTTTGGGAGACTTTGTTTGTGACCCAATATGTGGTCTATTTTTGAATATGTCCCATGTGCACTTGAGAAGAAGTTATATTTTGTTACTTTTGGGTGAAATGTTCTGAGGATGTCAGTTAAGTCCTTCTGTTCTAGTGAATCATTTAGGATTTCTGTGTCTTTGCTGATTTTTTTTCTAGAGGATTTATCCAGTGATGTCAGTATTGTATTAAAGTCCCCTATGATGATTGTATTGTTGTCGATCTCTCCCTTGGTATCTTCTAAGAGTTTTGTTATGTATTTGGGTGCTCCTGCATTGGGTGCATATAGATTTATCAGGGTTATATCTTCTTGTTGTATCAATCCTTTTAGTATTATAAAGTGGCCTTCCTTATCTCTTGTTATGGCATTTACTTTAAGTTCTATTTTGTCAGATGTAAGTAATGCTACGCCAGCTTTCTTTTCATTTCCATTTGCCTGAAAGATATTTTTCCATCCCTTCAGTTTCAATCTGTGGGAGTCTCTTGTTCTGAGGTGGGTCTCTTGTAGACAGCATATATATGTGTTCCTTTTTTTATCCATTTAGCTACATGGTGTCTTTTGATTGGGGCATTTAGTCCATATACGTTTAAAGTTATTACTGAAAGGTATTTTTTGTAGTCATATCTATTTTTGTGTCAGCGTTTCTCCTTACCAGTTTATTTCTTCTTTTTACAGTATCCCCTTTAGCATTTCTTGCATTGCTGGTTTGGTGGTGATAAACTCCCTTAGCCTCTTTTTGTCTGTGAAGCTCCTGATTTCCCCTTCAATTTTGATTGATAGTCTTGCTGGATAGAGTATTCTAGGATTCAGTCCTTTGCTTTGCAACACTTTATATACCTCCTTCTAATCCATTCTAGCCTGATATGTTTCTGTTGAGAAATCATTTGATAATCTCATGGGTTCCTTTGTAGATAACTCTCTGTCTCTCTCTTGCTGCCTTTAAGATTCTCTTTTTGTTGTTGATATTTACCATTGAAACTCTGATGTGTCTCGGTGTAGATCTTTTGGGGTTGATCCTGCTTGGGACTCTCTGTACCTGTGTAACGTTTTTCTTCCCCATATCTGGAAAGTTTTTCATCATTATTTCTTCAAATAGATTTTCTAATCTTTGATGCTCTTCTTGTCCTTCTGGCGGCCCTATTATACGTATGTTACTTCATTTCATGTTGTCCGAAAGCTCCCTTAGGCTTTCCTCCTGTTTTTTAATTTTTTTCTCCAATTGCTGTTCAGTTTGAGCTTGTTTCTGTACCTGATCCTCTAAATCACTAATTTGGTCCTCTGCTTCTTCTAGTCTACTATTGAAACTTTCCATGGTGTTTTTGATTGTAGCTATATAATTTTTCATTTCTTCCTGATTCTTACATAGGTAGTTGATTTTCTCATCCATCCGATGTATAAATTCCACGACCATTACTCTGAATTCTTTTTTGGTCATGGTGCAATCACAATCCTGCAGGGAGGGCAATAGGCTCCTTGACTCACAGAAATCTGCTGCCAGGAAGTCTGGACTTCTGTTGTCTGTTGGTCTGAAGCTGTGGCTGTAATTCTCTGTCCGTAGTGGCTGCAGGTCCCTGGCTTGCATCTGATATGCGACTGGGTGAGGGCAGGGTCCCAGTCCAGGCAGTTCCACTTCTCAAGATGGTGTGGTCTCCCCTGCTGCGCTGACTAGCCTCCCAGGAGTGTCCGCCTTGTTCGCGGGGCTCCACCGTCCAGGAATGCCCGGTTTGTCATCCCCTTGGAGGACCTGCAGAGTCTAACTGTCCCTAGTTCATACACACACACCACACATGCTACACTCTCCTCTATGGGTTCCTCACTCACTCACATTCTCTCTATCCCTACCTTCCTGCCCGTTACCATCTTTCCAAGTCTCAGTTGCATCTTTATACACAAATAACAAACTATCAGAAAGAGAAATTAATAAATGGTCCCATTTATAATTGCATAAAAAAAGAAATACCTAAGTATAAATTTAGCCAATTCACCAATGATGCATCTGATAAGGGATTAATATTAAAAATTTACAAAGAACTTTTACAACTGAACAACAAAAAGAAATCCAATTTAAAAAGGGGCTAAGGCCAAGACCGGTTTGGCTCAATGGATAGAGCATTGGACTGCGGACTGTGATCCTGCTTGGGACTCTGTACTTGTGTAACGTTTTTCTTCCCCATACCTGGAAAGTTTTTCATCATTATTTCGTCAAATAGATTTTGAAGGGGGAGTGCAAGAGGCAGCTGATTGATGTCTCTCTCTCATCGATGTTTCTGACTTTCTATCCCTCTCCCTTCTTTTCTGTAAAAAATCAATAAAGTATATTTTTAAATAAATAAATAAACAAAAATGGGCTAAGAACCTGAATAGACACTTCTCTAAGGAGGACATACAGATGGCAAATAGACTTAGGAAAAAATGCTGAATGTCCATATCATCAGAGGAATGCAAATTAAAACCGCAATGATATATCATCTCACACTATCATCAATAAATCAACAAACAACAAATGTCCTTGAGGATATGGAGAAAAGGGAACCCTCATGCACTGCTGGTGGGAATTCAGATTGGTGCACCACTATGGAAAACAGTGTGGAGGATCCTCAAAAAAAAAAAATAGAATTGCCTTATGAAACAGCCATTCCACTTCTGGGAGTATATCTTAAGAAACCTAAAATACTGATCCGACTACCCACATGTTATGGCAGCATTATTTAAAATCACCAAAATTTGGAAGCAACCTAAGTGCCTATTGAGAAATTAATGGTAAAAGAAGTAAAACACGTATTCAATGGAATATTACTCCGCCATAAAAACATAATGAAAACTGACTATTTTTGACAACATTGAAGGACCTAGTGGGTATTATGTTAAGTAAAATTAATCAAAGAAATACAAATTCCATATGATTTCACTTATATGTGAAGTCTAAAAAAATAAACAAGCAAAATAGAATCAAATTCATAGAAAAAGAGAACAGACTGATGGTCGACAAATTGGTTGAAAAAAGATGAAGGGATTAAGAAGTAAAAATTAAAAATTACAAAATAGTCATGATGATGAAAAGCACAGCATAGGGAATATAGTCAGTAATATTATAATAACTATGTAGGTGTTAAGTGGATTCTAGACTTACTGTGGAATGACTTTGCAAGATATATAAATGTCATATCACTAGGTTGTACACCTGAAAGTAATATAATGTTACATGTCAACTTCAATTGAAAATTATTTTTTAATTTTAAAACAACAGTGATATGTAACTTTATAACAATTAGACTGCCAGAATTTATTTTTTATCTTTTTTTGCTTTATTCACGGATTAAATATCACCAAATAACTTCTTGTTGCAGTGAAATGGGAACTTTTATTCATTTATTTATTTTACTTTTTTATTGATTAAGGTATTACATATGTGTCCTTATTCCCACATTACCATTCATGCCCCACCTCCCTGTTGTCTGTGTCCATTGATTAGGTTTATATGCATGTATATAAATTCTTTGGTTGATCTCTCCTTCTTACCCCCACTGTCCCCAACCTACTTTGAAGTTTGAAATTTCTCTGTCTCTGGATCTATTTTTGTTCATCAGTTTATGTTGTTCATTATATTCCACAGATGAGTGAGATCATGTGATATTTATCTTTCTCTGCCTGGCTTGTTTCACTTAGCATAATGCTCTCCATCTCCATCCATGTTGTTGCAAATGTTAAGAACTCCTTTTTTACTGCAGTATAGTATACCATTGTGTAGATGTACTACTGTTTTATAATCTACTCATCTTCTGATGGGCACTTAGGCTATTTCCAAATCTTAGCTATGGTGAACTGTGGTACGATAAACATAGGGGCGCATATATCCTTTCTGATTTGTGATTCTAGTTTCTTGGGATATGTTTGTATAAGTGAGATCACCGGGTCAAATTGCGAGTTCCATTTTTTTTTTTTTTGAGGAAACTCTATACTGTTCTCCACAGTGGCTGCACCAGTGTGCTTTCCCACCAGCAGTACACGAGGGTTCCTTTTTCTCAGCATCCTCATTAGCATTTGTTGACTTGTTGATAACCATTCTGGCAGGTGTGAGATGGTACTAAATTGTCGTTTTGACTTGCATCTCTCTGATGATTAGTGACTTTGAGCATGTTTTCATATGTCTCTTGGCCTTCTTTCTAAAAGTGTATATTTAAATCAGTTGCCCATTTTTTGATTAGGCTGTTTATCTTCTTTTTGTTGAACTGCATGAGTTCCCTGTAAATATTGGAGATTAAACCTTTATCATTGATATCATTGGCAAATATGTTCTCCATGCAGTGGGCTTTCTTATTGTTTTATTGATAGTTTCCTTTGCTGTGCAAAAGCTTTTTATTTTGTTGTAGTCCCATTTGTTTATTTTCTCCTTAGTTTCCATTGCCCTAGAAGCAGTATCAGTGAAGAAATTCCTTTGGCATGTGTCAGATTTTTCTGCCTGTGGATTCTTCTAGTATTTTTATGGTTTCCCATCATTTGTTTAAGTTCTTGATCCATTTTGAGTTTATTTTTGTGTATGATGTAAGTTGGTGGTTAGTTTCATTTTTTGCATGTATCTGTCCAATTTTCCCAACACCATTTATTGAAGAGACTGTCTTGATTCCATTATATGTTCATGCCTCCCTTGTCAAATATTAATTGAGCATAATGATTTGGGTTGATTTCTGGATTCTCTATTCTATTCCATTGATCTATATATCTGTTCTTGTGCCAATACCAGGCAGTTTTGAGAACAGTGGCTATGTAAAACAGCTTTATATCTGGTATTGAGAACCCACCTACTTTGTTCTTCTTTCTTAGGATTGCTGTAGCTATTTGGGGTCTTTTTTATTCCAGATGAATTTTTGGAGTGTTTGTTCTAGGTCTGTGAAATATGCTGTTGGTATTTTAATGGGAAGTGCATTGAATCTAAAGATTGCTTTAGGTAGTATGGACATTTTGATGATGTTGATTCTACCAATCTATGAATATGGTATGTTCTTCCATCTGTTTATGTCTTCCTCTATTTCTTTTTTCAGTGTCATGTAGTTTTCCACATATAGTCTTTTACCTCCTCAGTTAAGTTTATTCCTACGTATCTTAATTTTTTTGGTGCAATGGTAAATGAGATTGCTTTTTTAGTCTCTTTTTCTGTAAATTTATTATTGCCATAGATTACTTGGAGTTAATTTTGTACCCTACTACATTGCCAAATTCATTTATTAAGTATATTAATTTTTTGATGGAGTCTTTGGGTTTTCTATGTACGGTATCATGTCATCTGCAAATAAGTACAGCTTTACTTCTTCTTTTCCAATTTGAATGCTTGTTATTTCTTCTTCTTGTCTGATTACAATGGCTAGTACTTCCAGCACTATGTTGAATAGGAGTGGTGAGAGTTGCCATCCCTATCTTGTTTCTATTCTTAGGAGAAATGGTTATAGTTTTTGCCCATTGAGTATGATGTTTGCTGTGGGTTTGTCATATATGGCTTTTATTATTTTGAGGTATGATCCTTCTATTCCCACCTTGTTGAGAATTTTCATCAAGAAAGGGTGTTGGATTTTGTCAAATGCTTTTTCTGCATCAATTGATACGACTATGTGATTTTTATCTCTCAATTTGTTTATGTGATATACCATGTTTACTGATTTGTGAATATTGTATCATCCTTGCATCACCAGGATAAATCCTACTTGGTCATAGTAAGATCTTTCTGATGCAGTGCTTGATCCAATTTGCTAGAATTTTGTTGAGGATTTTGGATTGCCAGAATTTAGAAAGCTAGATAATGCCAGGTGTTGGCTGTGGTGTGAGACTATGGTACCCAAAAGAGAAAATAAATAAATCAGACTATTGCCACAAGAAATTAATTAGAAATTAGAAAGATTTTCATATTTCTAATTTAATGCCATAGAAATTAGGAATATTTTAAATGCATTTTTGAGCCCCAACACTGATCCAATCCCTGTCTTGGTCACCTTAGCATGCATTGTCTTCTTTAATTATTGTAACAACAGTTATAATTATTTCTACCTTATCCCAATATAAGGAAATTAAAGACTAGAGTAATTATGGGGCATGCCTAAGGTAACACAACTGCAAACAGCAAAAAGGACATGTTTTGTTTGTCTTTGTTTTTTATTGTCATGGAGGTGAATTTCAAAGCCTTTTAATAAAAAAAAAAATCTTTACTGTTGAAAGAATTACAGATGTCTCCTTTTCCCCCATTGACCTCTCCCAGCCCTCCCCTCACCCCAACCCCAGGCCTTCACCACCCTATCATCTGTGTTCATGGGTTATGCATATATGAATACAAGTTTTTTGGTTGATATTTTCCCACTCAGGCACCCTCCCCTACCTTCCCTCTTAGGTTGGACAGTCTGTTCAATGCTTCTATGTTTCTGGATCTATTTTTGTTCATTATGTTGTTCATTAGATTCCACATATGAGAGAAATCATGTCATATGTATATTTCTTTGATTGGATTATTTCACTTAGTATAATGCTCTCAAAGTTCATTTATGCTGTTGTAAATGATGAGAGTTCTTTTTTTATATACAGCTGCCTAGCATTCCATTGTATAGATGTACCACAGTTTTTTAATCAGCTCATCTGCTGATGGGCACTTGGGCTGTTTCCAAATCTTAGATACTATAAATTGTTCTGGTATAAACATAGAGGTGCATATATTCTTTCTTGTTGGCGTGTCTGACTTCTTAGAATATGTTCCCAGAAGTGGAATCACTGGGTCAAGTGGCAGTTCTATTTTTAATTTTTTAGGAAACTCCATACTTTCTTCCACAGTGGCTGCACCAGTCTGCATTCCCACCAGCAGTGTATGAGGGTCTCTTTTACTCCACATCCTGGTCAGCATGTGTGGATTATTGATTTGTTGATGATAGCCATTCTGACAAGTGTGAGATGGTACTGCATTGTCATTTTGATTTGCATCTCTCGGATGATTAGTGACTTTGAGCATTTGTTCATATGCAAGTTAGCCTTCTGTATGGCCACTTAGGAGAAATGTCTATTTAAGTCCTTTGCCCATTTTTTTAATTGGATTACTTATCTTCCTTTTGTTAAGCTGTATGAGTTCCCTATAAATTTTGGAGATTAACCACTTATTAGAGTTAACAATACCAAATATGTTCTCCCATGCAATGGGCTTTCTTGTTGTTTTCTTGATGGTTTCTTTTACTGTACAGTAGCTTTTTATTTTGATGTAGATCCATTTGTTTATTTTCTCCTTTTCTATTGTCCTAGAAAATGTATTGGTAAACATATTGTTATGAGAGGCATCTAAAATTTTGCTGCTATGGTTTCTTCTAAGATATTTTGGTTTCACATCTTACATTTAAGTCTTTTATCCATCTTGAGCTTATTTTTGTGTGTGGTATCAGTTTGCAAGTATCTGTCTAATTTTCCCAACACATTTATTAAAGAGACTGTCTTGACTCCATTGTATGGAATACAGTGGCTTTGTAGTATAACTTTATATATGGTATTGTGATCCCTCCTACTTTGTTCTTCTTTTTCAAGATTATTGTGGCTATTCCAGGTCTTTTTTTTTCTCCATATAAATTCTTGGAGTATCTGTTTGAGATCTGAGAAATATGCCATTAGTATTTTATTTTTTAATTTAATAAAACTTTATTGTCCAGATTATTACAATGTTCCTCTTCCCAGTCCCCCCCCATAGCTCCCCTCCACTTGGTACCCAACCCACCCTCTGCCCTTACCCTGCCCCCTGCTGTCCTCATCCATAGGTGTAAGATTTTTGTCCAGTCTCTTCCTGCACCGCCCTGACCCCTTCCCCCTGCCCAAATTGGCAGTCCATTCCCTTTTTATGCCCACGATTCTATTATATTCACCAGTTTATTCTGTTCATCAGATTTTTAATTCACTTGATTTTTAGATTCACTTGTTGATAGATGTGCATTTGTTGTTCATAATTTTTTCTTTTCTTTTTTTAATTTTTATTATTCTTTAAAGTAATACAAATATGTTTCCTTTTTTTTCCTCCCTTTGACCTCCCCCCAGCATCCTCCATCCCCCAGCACCTGCCCTCATCTGCCCCCGCTCCCGAGTGTCTTGTATCCATTGGTTATGCTTATATGCATGAATACAAGTCCTTCAGTTGATCTCTTACAGTCCCCGCCCCCCACCCTCCCCTGCCTTCCCACTGTAGTTTAACAGTCTGTTCAGTGCTTCTTTGCCTCTGTATCAATCTTTTCCCCCGTTTCTTTTCTTTAAAAAAATATCTTGCATCTGCATACTGGAAATAAATATATAAGAACAAAAGAATGTTTGAGTCTCAGTTTCAACGTTCACAGTTCTGAGTCCCAGTTTCAATGTCAAATAGTTCCTTATATGTACATGTCACCAATGGTATCTGGATGGTGGACATATGGTGGCAATGCAGGTTCCACCCTGTCTGGTTTGGTCCTGGGCAGCCTGCAGGGACACACAGCTGCTGACTGCTAGAATGGCAAGTTGTCATCAGTGTCTTCTATCTCTGGACTGTCTTCGCAGTTGGAAAAAACCTGTCAGTTCCTCTTTGTTGCAGGAATCCATATGGCCTTGGAGTTGTTTTCTGAAAATATACAAACATATTCTCAACCAAAAGTTAATAAAGGGATCTTTTCTGTAAATTAGATTTGGGATTCTCTCTATTTTTGCCCAATTGATTTTTCTTTAGTTTATTTTGACAGCATGTGTGTTTTTCATGGATGTCCTGCTGTTAGCATTATAAATGGAAGTTGGTTTTCTGAAGTAAGAATTTTCTAGATGTAATTTACTTATAGGATATTTTTCCTTACATGATATTACCCCACTATCCCCCCTCCACTTTTTTTTATTAATGGAGGCTTTCAGAAATTTTATGTTGCAGTCTGGGTAACTTTAAATTTTAATATTTGCACACAAATATGACTGCTTTAGGTTCTTTGCATGTTAGGCAATTTTAGAAAGAGATGAACTACTAATAAAAATTTTAGTTAATATTTTAGAAACAGCTTTTTGTGCATTACACTTAAATTTTCTTGCATGTTCACTTATTTGAATTGGCCAATTTAAATTAATCTGAAAACTTGATTACTATTTCACTGTCGAATTTAATACTCAAGCCATAATCTTAGTTAATGCTATAAATATTAGTGGAAAGGATTTTTTGCATTCTTGAGTAGGCCCCTGAGCATTCCTGGTACTAGACATAATTTTGATATAGGGCAGCTGTTGCTGGCCAAGTTTCTGTCTATACCCTGGGTCCTGATCTGTGCTGTGCATGAGAGGTGAAGCAGCTATGGGGGCAGGAGATGGCATGCTCTAGTTTCAAACTAGCTGCCAATTTTTCATAGCTTTATATAAACTTTGTCAGGAATATAAAAACAAAAATTACTTACCTTAGTTCAAGAGGGCAAATATATTGACTTTCCCCCTTATTTCCACCACCGCCCACTTACCCTGAGGTTTGACATTCTGATGGACTTTTCTAAGTCTCTGGATCCATTCTTATTCATCAGTCTATTCTTTTCATTATATTCCACAAATGAGTGAGATTATGTGATATTTATCTTTCTCTGCCTGGTTAATTTCACTTAGCATAACGCTCGCCAGCACCATCTATGTTGCTGCAAATGGTAGGAGCTCCTTCTTTTTTACCACAGCGTAGTATTCCATTGTGTAGATGTACCAGAGTTTTTTAATCCACTCATCTGTTGATGGGCACTGAAGCTGTTTCCAATTTTAGCTATAGTAAATTGTGCTGCTATGAACATAGGGGTGCATATATCCTTTCTAATTCATGTTTCTACTTTCTTGCAATATATTCCTAGAAGTGGGACCACTGGGTCAAATGGGAGCTCCATTTTTAGTTTTTTGAGGAAACTCCATACTTGTTCTCCACAGTGGCTGCACCAGTCTGCAATCCCACCAGCAGTGCATGAGGGTTCCTTTTTCTTTGCATCCTCGCCAGCACTTGTTGTTTCTTGATTTGTTGATGAAAGCCATTCTGAAAGGTGTGAGATGGTACCGCATTGTCATTTTGATTTTCATGTCTCGGATAATTGGTAATTTTGAGCAGGTTTTCATATGTCTCTGGGCCTTCCTTTTGCCTTCTTTCAAAAGATACTATTTAAGTTTGTTGCCCATTTTTTATTGGATCATTAGTCTTCCTTTTACTAAATTGTATGAATTGCCTGTAGATGCTTGAGATTAAACCTTTATCAGTGATAACATTTGCAAATATGTTCTCCCATACAGAGGTTTTTCTTGTTGTTTTGTTGATGGTTTCTTTAGCTGTGCAAAAGGTTTTTATTTTGATGTAGTCCCATTTGTTTGTTTTCTCTTTAGCTTCCATTGCCCTAGGAGCAGTATCAGTGAAGAAGTTCTTTCGGCATTTCTCTTCCTGTGGATTCCTCTAGTATTTTTATGTTTCCCGTCTTATGTGTAAGTCCTGTATCCATTTTGAGTTTATTATTTTATATGGTGTAAGTTGGTGGTCTAGTCTCATTTTTTTGCATGTATCTGTCCAATGTTCCCAACACCTTTTATTGAAGAGACTGTCTTGACTCCATTTTATATTTATACGTCCTTTGTCAAATATTAATTTAGCATAGTGGTTTGGGTTGATATCTGGATTATCTCTTCTATTCCATTGGTCTATATGTCTATTCTTGTGCCAGTACCAGGCTGTTTTGAGAACAGTGGATTTGTAATACAGCTTGAAATCTGGTATTGAATCCCACCGACTTTGTTCTTCTTTCTCAGGATTGCTGCAGCTATTCGGGGTCTTTTTTTTATTCCAGATTAATTTTTGGAGAGTTCTTTCTAGGTCCGTGAAAAATGCCGTTGGTATTTTAATGAGGAGTGCATTAAATCTATAGATTGCTTTGGATAGTATGGACATTTTAATGATGTTAATTCTCCCAAACAATGAACATGGTATGTTCTTCCACCTGTTTATATCTTCCTCTATCTCTTTTTTTAGTGTCCTGTAGTTTTCCACAAATAGGTCTTTTACCTCCTTAGTTAAGTTTATTCCTAGGTATCTTAATTTTGGGGTGTTATGGTAAATGGCATTGCTTTTTTAGTCTCCCTTTTTGTAAGTACATTATTGGTATATGGAAATGCCATAGATTTCTTGGAGTTAATTTTGTATCCTGTTACATTGCTGAACGCATTTATTGAGTCTATTAGTTTTTTGTGGGGTTTTTTTTTGGGGGGGGGGGAGTCTTTCGGGTTTTTTATGTACAATATCATGTCATCTGCAAATAAGGATAGCTTTACTTCTTTTCCAATTTGGATGCCTTTTATTTCTTCTTCTTGTCTGATTGCAATGGCTAGTATTTCCAGCACTATATTGAATAGGAGTGGTGAGAGTAGGAACCCCTGTCTTGTTCCTGTTCTTAGGGTGAATGGTTGTTGTTTTTGCCCATTGAGTATGATGTTGGCTGTGGGTTTGTCATATATGGCTTTTATTATGATGAAGTATGATCCCTCTATTTCCACCTTGCTGAGAGTTTTCATCAAGAAAGGGTGTTGGATTTTGTCAAATGCTTTTTTGACACCAATTGATATGACTATGTGATTTTTATCTCTCAGTTTGTTTATGTGATGTATCACATTTATTGATTTGTGGATATTGTACCATCCTTGCAGTCCTGGGATAAATCCTACTTGGTCATGGTGTCTGATCTTTCTTATGTACTGCTGGATCCAATTTGCTAGAATTTTATTGAGGATTTTGGCATCTATATTCATGAGGGATATTGGCCTGTAATTCTCTTTCTTTGTGTTATCTTTATCTGGTTTTGGTATTAGGGTGATGCTGGGTTCATAGAAGGAGTTTGGAAATGTTCCATCCTCTTGAATTTTCTGAAGTAATCTGAGTACAATATGTTTTACTTCTTCCTTGAATGTTTGGTAAAATTCCCCTGTGAAGCCGTCTGGCCCTGGGGTTTTGTATGCTGGAAGCTTTTTGATGACTGCTTCAATTTCTTCCACAGTTATTGGTCTATTGAGCTGTTTAGATTATTCCTGATTGAATTTTGGGACGTTATATTTATCTAGAAATATATCCATTTCCTCCAGGTTGTCCAGTTTGTTGGAGTAGAGTTGTTCATAGTATTTTTAACAATCCTTTGTATTTCCATGGGGTCTGTTGTTATTTCACCTCTTTCATTTCTGATTTTATTTATTAGGGTCCTCTCTCTTTTCTTCTTGGTGAGCCTGGCTAGAGGTTCATCAATATTGTTTATCCTTTTAAAGAACCAGCTCTTGGTTTTGTTGATCTGTATTGTTTCTTTGGTCTATATGTCGTTTATCTCTGCTCTGATCTTTACTATGTCCTTCCTTCTGCCTACACTGGGCTTTTCTTGTTGCTTTCTTTCTAACTCTTTGGATTGTTGGGTTAAATAATTTATTGCTGTTTTTTCTTGGTTTTTTTTTTTGCAGTAGGATTGTAGAGCTATGAACTCCCCTCTCAAAAATGCTTTCGCTGTGTCCCACAGATTTTGCATAGTTCTGCTATCGTTGGCACTTGTTGCCATGATGTTTTCTATTTCTTCCTTGATCTCTCTGGTAACCCAGTCATTGTTTAATAGCATGCTGTTTAGTCTCCATGTGTTTGATATTTTTGGATTGTATTTATTGTAGTTGATTTCCAGCTTTATGCCACCGTGATCTGAGAATATGCTTGATATGATTTCTATCTTCTTGAATTTGGAGAGATTTTGCCTATGACCCAACATATGGTCTATCTTTGAGAATGACCCATGGGCACTTGAAAAGAATGTATATTCTGTGGCTTTGGGGTGAAATGATCTGAAGATGACAATTAATTCCATCTGGTCTAGTGAGTCATTGAGTATTGACTGTTTTTACTGATTTTTCTGTTTAGAGGATTTGTCCAATGGTGATAATGGGGTATTGAACTCTCCTACTATGATTGTATTGCTGGCTGTCTCTCCCTTGATATCCTCCAGGAGTTTTTTATGCATTTGGGGTGCTTCTGTATTGGGTGTGTATATATTTACCAGAGTTATTTCTTCTTGTTGTATCGCTCCCTTTAGTGTTATGAAGTGGCCCCCTTTATCTTTTGTTATGTCCTTCACTTTGATATCTCATTTGTCGGATATAAGTATTGTTCCCCAGGTTTTTTTTCCATTTTCATTTGCCTGAATAACCTTTTTCAATCATTTCACACTCAGTCTGTGCATCTTTTTCTTCAGAGATGGGTTTCTGAAAAAAACATTGGTCATGTTTTCTTATCCAGTCCATTACCCTATGTCTTTTGATTGGAGCATTTAATCCATTTACATTTAAAGTTATTATTGATTACTTTGTTCCCGTTTTTGTTCTTTATTCCTGTATTTCTTCTTTGCTTCCTATTACTTTTTACAGCAGACCCTTTAGCATTTCTAGAATTGCTGGTTTGGTGGTAATGAATTCCCTTAGTCCTTTTTTTGTCTGTGAAGCTAGTGATTTGACCTTCTATTTTGATTGATCACCTTGCTGGGTACAGTATTCTAGGATTCAGACCCTTCCTTAGCATAACTTTGTATATTTCATTCCATTTCCTTCTGGCCTGATGAGTTTCTGTTGAGAAATCACTTGTTAGTCTGATGGGGGTTCCTTTATAGGCAACTTACTGTCTCTTTCTGGTGGCTTTTAAGATTCTTACTTTGTCATTGGTGTTTGCCAATTTAATTATAATGTGCCTTGGCATAGGTCTTTTGGGGGTTCATTTTGATTGGTACTCTGTGAGCTTCTTGGATTTGTGTGGGTTTTTTCTTTCCTATATCAGGGAAGTTTTCTGTCATTATTTCCTTCAACAGGTTTTCTATTCCTTGCTCAGTTTCCTGTCCTTCTGGAAGCCCAATTATATGAATGTTGTTTTGTTTCATGTTGTCCCAAAGTTCCCTTAGGGTCTCATCCTGCTTTTCAATTTGTTTTCTAGAAGCTGCTCTACTTGGATATTTTTTCCTACCTCATCTTCTAGCTCACTGATGCAGTCCTCTGCTTCTTCTAGTCCACTCTTGATACTTTCTATTGAGTTCTTTACTTCAGCAATGTCACTTTTCATTTCTTTTTGGCTCTTCTTTATTTTTTCTTGGGTCTTCCGCATTTCCTCTTGGTTCTTCTTCAATTTCTCTTGGTTCTTACTCATATTGTAAAATTTGTCTTCCAGAGAGGAACCAAGATGGCAGCATAGGTAATCACCTATCTTGCTGCCATGCACAACAATTTCAAAACTACAACTTAATGAAAGAACAAACATCATCCAGAATCACTGGAAAGCTGGCTGAGTGAAAATTCCACAAATAAAAGTGAAGATAGGACACTGTGACTCAGAGGAGTGGTGGAGGACAGCGTTGAAGATATGTGCGGTGTCGGAGGTTTGGAGCCGTGCATGTGTGAGCGGATTGGGCGGGCTGCTGCAAACCCAGCCAGTTTTCTCGAACAGGGTACACAAAGGCCTCCCACTGGACTGATTCCCCAGCTCTGAGCGAAGTCAGGGGAACCCACAATCATAAGTGGTAAAACTGGACAGGGCGGAGGCACACTGAAATTCAGGCGTTGTAAGAGTCTGCGAGCTTGTGGAGAGGGCGAGCTTGAGGAGAGTGCACATAATCTTAGGAACAGCGGAGCTGCGTGACCGCACAGAGAGGACTCATGAAATACTCTCTCATTCGGGAAACCACCATACTACATTGTTTTATGACCCTGGGTGAGACGTTGGGTGTGCAAACTCATTTGGGGAGAGGCTGAAATGTCCGGCAGTGGGTGGAGCTCAGCGGCAGCTATCTCTCAGAGGTGCTTGCAGCCATTGTGACCCAGCACAGAGTACCAGGTGCCACTTAGGGTGGAGCTGACGCTCCCTGCTGGGCCCAGAGACTCCGCCCATCCAACCTGAGCACAACTGACCCTCACAGCCAATTGGCCTGGAGGTCAAGCCCTCCTAGTGCTGGCAATAGTAATCTAGGTTTAACTTCAACAAGACTGTGCAACCCATATCCACCTCAGGTAACTGGAGAGGCTGAGCCACTGTCCCTTAGAGGACATCTACCACACAAAGCTAATTGACCAACTCAGGAAAGCAGCCACCATGCAGAGACATGGAAAGAAATCAGATGTGTGCTGAAACCGGTTTGGCTTGGTGGATAGAGTGTCTGCCTGCGCACTGAAGGGTCCCAGGTTCGATTCCGGTCAAGGGCATGTACCTTGGTTGTGGTCATATCCCTAGTAGGGGCTGTGCAAGAGGAAGCTGATCGATGTTTCTCTCTCATCGATGTTTCTAACTCTCTATCCCTCTCCCTTCCTCTCTGTAAAAAAAAAAGTCAATAAAATATATTTTTTTAAAAAGAAAAAGAAATCAGATGTGAAAGAAATGGAGGGAAAAAAACGACTGGACATAGAGTTCAAAACCATGGTTATAAGGCTTTTCAAGAGGCTCCTAGAAAAGGCCAAGACCTACAATGAATTAAACAAGACCTACGAGGAAATGAACAAGACTTATGAGGAAATGAACAAGACCCTCAAGGATATGAAAAAGGACCAACTAGAAATTAAGCATACACTGACTGAAATAAAAAACACCAAAAGAAAAGAATAAGCAAACCAATCTCACAAACCTGCATAAAAAATTGATATAGTCAAGTAAACAACAACAACAGGACAGAGAGAAAAACAATTTAGGATAGTGAAATCAGAGAAATGAGGGGTATGTATGGACTTGGAGTAGGCAGTTAAAGATTAGATATATTGATGGGGTGAAATTTTAACAGCGGGTAAAAAGAAAGAATTAAGGTAAATCTAAAGAGGGAAAAGTGTAAGGGAAACAAGGCACTAAGTAGGGAAAGGCTAGCAAGAGAGTGGTGGCATAAAAGTGAAGTTGAGGTAGAGTAAAAAGATACTAAATGGTAGATAAAAATAGACTGCAGAACACTAATCCCAAAGTAGAATAAAGAGGAAATAAAATTAATTCCTTAATTTGTGTTACACAAGAGTCAATTTGTGCTTCAGCCCCTGGGTGGCAGTGTTTCTAGATTGACCTCCAGGTCTATTGGTCTTTTCTAGCCTGAACTAAAATCCTGCTATCCCTGTGGAATTCAAAAGTGATTTGTGGGAATGGGCTGTCCCAGAGCTGCCTCTCTAATGGTGACTGCCTACTTTTATCCCCAGGCTCCAGAAAAACAGCTCTCCCCTGCGGTCTCCCAGGTTATTCCCCACCAGGGGATCCCACGTTCCTGGTTTAGCACTCAGAAGCTTGGATTAGGAGAGGAAAAAAGCAAGTGCACGAACTCAGGTTGTTATGTCTGTGCAAATCCCCTTTCCCCCTTGGGTTTAGCAGCCAGGACCCTCCCAAAATTTTTGGGCCTCCTTCCTCTGTCAGGTCCAAATGGGTTGCTTTCTAGGAATTCCCTCTGCCACCAGCTCGGAAGGCCTTTTCCACGTTTACCAGTTCCAACAGCCATGGACTTTATTCAGACGCTCCCTTGGTCTAGTGCCCAAAAGTAATCCTAGGGGAAATATGACCTTTCTGTGCTGGAGCACAGAACTCCTTCGAATCTGCACGTCTGCACCAACTGGACACCAGTGTTCTGGGGGGTCTCAGCCATCCAAAAGTAAATTTTCTGCAGATGTATATTTTCAGGCCTTTCCCCTTCAAGATGGCGTGGTCTGCCTCCGAGCCAGTGGCTTCGTGGGAGAACTCAGCAGCACCAGGGCCGCTTGGTCAGGAGAAGCCAGTCCAATAGTCCCCTATCTTCTCCCAGAGTACAGCTGTCCCACAACTCTCCAACAAACACTCCTTGTGCGACCCTCAGCTGCTCCCTCCTTCTGCCCTGAGACAAGATTCAGAATGTGTCTGTCTGTTCCTCCACCGTTTTTTTTCCTCCTGTTGTTCATAATTTTTACCTTTACCTTTTTCTTCTTCGTCTTCTTAAAGAATACCCTTCAGCATTTCATATAATCCTGGTTTAGCAGTGATGAACTCCTTTAGCTTTTTTTTATCTGCGAAGCACTTTATCTGACCTTCAATTCTGAATGATAGCTTTACTGGATAGAGTAATCTTGATTGTAGGTTCTTGTTATTCATCACTTTGAATATTTCTTGCCACTCCCGTCTGGCCTGCATTGTTTCTGTTGAGAAATCCGCTGATAATCATATGGGTGCTCCCTTATATGTAACTAACTGTTTTTCTCTTGATGCTTTTAATATTCTCTCTTTGTCTTTTGCTCTTGGCATTTTAGTTATGGTGTGTCTTGCTGTGGTCCTCTTTGGATTCCAATAGTTTGGGGTTCTGTGCGCTTCTTGGAAGTTAATCTATTTCTTTCACCAGGTGGGGGAATTTTCAGTCACTATTTCTTCAAATATGTTTTCAGTATCTTGCTCTCTCTTTTTTTCTGGCACCCCCATAATTTGGATGTTGGTATGCTTGAGGTTGTCCCAGAGGCTCTTTACACTATCTTCAATTTTTTGGATTCTTTTTGCTTCCTGCTTTTCCAGTTGAGTAGTTTTTGCTTCTTTGTATTTCAAATCTTTGACTTGATTCTTGCGGTCCTCTAGTTTGCTTTTAGGTTTCTGTGTAATATTTTTTTTATTTCAGTCAGTGTATGCTTAATTTCTAGTTGGTCCTTTTTCATATCCTCGAGGGTCTCATTAAATTTATCAGCCTTTTCTAGGAACCTCTTGAAAAAACCTTATAACCATGGTCTTGAACTCTATGTCCAGGCATTTGTTTGTTTGTTTGTTTTTCCTCTATTTCTTTCAAATGTGATTTGTTTCCTTGTCTTTGTATTTTGGCTGCTTCCCTGAGTTGGTTGAGTAGCTTTGTGTGGTAAGTGTCCTCTAGGGGACAGTGGCGCAGCCTCCCCAGTTACCTGAGGTGGATACTCTTGGTGCACCCTTTATGGGCTGCATAGCCTTGTTGTAATTAAACCTAGATTGTTGTTGGTATCACAGGGAGGGGTTGACCTTCAGGCCAATTGGCTGTGAGGATCAGCTGTGTATACACTGGGAGAGCCTCTGTGCTCAACTTGAATGGTGTGGATTCTCAGGGCTGAGCAGTCAGCCTTGGTTTCCATCAGCCCCGCCCTAAGACTCACCAGTATCTCTGTGATCCAAAGCAGTGGCTGCATACACCTCTGAGAGAAAGCTTTCCCCCGAGCTCTTCCCACTGCCAGACAGTATAGTTTCTCCCCAAATGATTCTGGACACCCAAAGTCTCATCCAGAACTGGAAAACAAAACAGTCTGGGGGTTTGTTTGTTTTGTTTTGTTTTGTTTTCCCCTCCTGAACAAGAGAGCCAGCCACGCGCTATCTCCACAAGCTCATGCGCCTCAGGAGCTCCTGAGTTTCAGTGTCTTCTTCCTTACAGTCCAGTTTCACCCGTATGAGTCTGGGTTCCCCGAGACTCGCCCAAAACTATGGATCAGTGCAGTGGGACATCTTTGTCTCTCTCCTCATTTGAGAAAACCAGCGGGGTATTCAGCCTCCCGCCCTTTCTGCTCACATGCAGTTCCACACCTCTGTCTCCAGACATCTCTGCAACTCTGCCCTCCGCAGCTCCTCTAAGTCTCAGCTTCCTTTTATCTTTCCTTCTATTTGTAGAATTTCCACTCTGCCAGCTTTCTGGTGGTTCTTGATGATGTCCATTTTGTCTTTTAGTTATAGGTTTGAAATCGTTGTGTGGGGAAGCAGTATAGGTGTTTACTTATGCTGCCATCTTGGTTCCTCTCTAGCATCTGTCATTGGTATTTTAATAGGGACTTCATTGAATCTAAAGATTGCTTTGGGTAATAAGGATATTTTAGTGATATTGATTCTACCAATCCATAAATATGGCATATTCTTCTAGGTGTTTTATATATTCCTCTATCTCCTTTTACATTGTCCTGTAGTTTTCTGAGAAAGATGTTTTACCTCCTTGGTTAAGGTTATACCCAAGTATCTTAATATTTTTGTTGTAATGGTAAAATGGGATTATTTTTATAGTTTGTCTTTCTGAGACTTCACTACTCATATATAAAAATACTGTGAATTTGAGAGTGTTAATTTTGTATCCTATGTTTCCAAAATCATCTATTAAATCTAGCAGTTTTTAATGGAGTCTTTAGGATTTTATATGTATAGCATCATATCATCTGCAAATAATAAATGTTTACTTCCTAATTTCCAATTTGGATGCCTTTTATTTCTTCTTGTTGTCTTATCACTGTGGTCAGGTCTTTCAGTACTATGTTGAACAAGAATGGTGAAAGCAAACATCCTGGTCTTGTGAGAGTTATTAGGGGAAATGGTTTTAGTTTTTGCTCACTGAGTATGATGTTGGCTGTAGGTTTGTCACATATGCCTTTATCATATTGAGCTATGATTCCTTTGATCCCTTTATTCTCATTTTGCTGAGAGTTTTTATCAAAAATAAAAGTGTTGGATTTTGTTAAATGCTTTTTCTGCATCAATTGATATGATCATGTGATTTTTGTCTTGCAATCTCTTTATTTGCTCTATCACATTTGTTGATTAGCAAATATTGAACCAGCCCTGCATTCTCAGAATAAATCCCACTTGCTATTGATGTATGATCTTTTTAATGTATTGCTGGATCCAATTTGCTAAAACTTTGTTGAGGATTTTAGCATCTATGTTCTTCAGGGATATTTCTTTGTCATGTCTTCATCTCAATTTGGAATTAGGGTAATGCTGGACTAATAGAAAGACTTGGAAGTGTTCCTTCCTCTTGAATTTTTATAGTTTGAGGAGAATGTGTGTTAGTATTTCTTGGAATATTTGGTAAAACTCCCTTGGACTCTGTCTGCACAAGGAATTTATTTTATTTTATTTTATTTTATGTATTTATTTACTTTTTGCTTTGAGTTTTTTTAGTACTGCTTCATATTAATCAGCAATTATCAGCCTATTCAGGTTTTCTGATTCTTCCTGATTGAGTTTTGGAAGATTGTATTTTTTTAGAAATATGTTCATTTTATTCAGATTGTCCCATTTGTTGGAAAAAAGTAGTTCATAGTATTTTTTTACAATACTTTGCATTTCTGTGGGGCCAGTTGTTACTTCAACTCTTTCATTTCTGATTTTGTTTACTTGGATTCTCTCTCTTTGTTTCTTGATGAGCCTGGCTAGAGGTTCATCAATCTTGTTTATCCTTTCAAATATCCAACTCATATTTTATTGATCTTTTGTATTTTTTTGTCTCTATGTCAGTTATTTCTGCTCTTAACTTTATTATTTCCCTCCTTCTATTCACTCTGGGCTTTTCCTTTTGCTTTCTTTCTAATACTTGAAGTTGTGTTGGTAGATAACTTATTACCAGTTTTTCTTGCTTTTTTTTTGAGATAGGTCTGTAGTGCTATGAACTTCCCTCTTAGGATTGTTTTCACTGCGTTCCATAGATTTTAGATTGTGGTGTTTTCATTGTCATTTGTTTCCAGGATGGTTTTTATTTCTTCTTTGATCTCTCTGGTTACCCAGTCATTATTTAATAGCATGCTATTTAGTTTCCATGTGGGTTTTTTTTAGTGTTTTTATTGTAGTTGATCTACAGTTTTATGCCACTGTGATCTGAGAAGATGCTTGATATGATTTCTATCTTCTTGAATTTTAATAAACCTAGCCTGGGTCCTAATATGTGGTCTACCTTTGAAAATGTCCCGTGTACCCTTGAGAAGAATATATATTCTGTAGCTTTGGGGTGAAATACTCTAAAGATGTCAATTAGTTACATCTGATCTAGTGAATGGTTTAGGATTTTTCCTTGTTGACTTTTTGTCTAGAAGATTTATCCAGTGATTTCAATGGGGTATTAAAACCCATTACTGTTATTGTAGTTCTGTTTATCTCTCCCTTGATATCTTCCAGAAGTTTTATTATGCATTTGGATATTTCTGTATTGGGTGCATGTATGTTTACCAGAGTTATAGCCTCTTGTTGTGTTGATCCCTTTAGTATTATGAAGTGGCATTCATTATCTCATGTTATGGCCTTCACTTTGAGGTCTATTTTGTCATATATAAATATTGCTACCACAGCTTTTTTTTTTTCATTTTTATTTGCCTGAAGAAATTTTTCCCTTTTCTTCACTTTCAGTATGTGTGAGTCCTTTGTTCTGAGGTGAGTCTCTTGTAGAAAGCATATGTGTTATGTTTTCTTATTCATTCAGCTACCCTGAGTCTTTTGATTGGAGCATTTAATACATTTACATTTAAGGTTATTATTGATTGTTACGTTTTTGTTAGCTTTTTAATTCTTTATGCCTGTGTTCTTCCTTCTCTTTCTACTTCTTCTTCTTATTATTACAGTCCCTTTAGGATTTCTTGCATTGCTGCTTTGGTGGTAATAAACTCCCTTAGCCTTTTTTTCACTGCAAAGCTCCTTATTTCACCTTCAATTTTAAATGATAGCTTTGCTGGATAGTCTTGGCTTCAGTCCCTTGCTTTTCATTACTTTGTGTACTTCATGCCACTCCCTTCTGGCCTGATATGTTTCTGTTGAGAAATCAACTGATAGTCTAATTGGAGATCCCTTGTAGGTAACTTTCTGTCTCTCTCTCTCTCTCTCTCTCTCTCTCTCTCTCTCTCTCTCTCGGCCTTTAAGATTATTTCTTTGTCTTTAACATTTGCTGTTTTAATTATGATGAAATAATGCCTATTATGGTGAATGATAGCCACATATTTAAAAACAAAGACAATTGAAAACTGTATGAGCTGATTTCCCATTCTGTTCTGAGCTGGCCATCTGGGAATCTCGTCAAAGAGAATCTGCTATAGCTCACAGCCATGCCTTAGTGTTGCTGCTCCACTGCCCCCTCCCCCAGATCCCCACCAGAATCTGGCAGTGACATCAGACAAGGCATGTGAGGCAATGCAGACATACCCATGTTCAGTTTATTGGCTACATTAACCACAGTAAGTCTGGCAGGATTGTTTTATCCTATATTCTTATACAATCAATACTCTTTCCCTATTGATTTTGTCTGCTTCTCAAACCTCTCCAAAGTTCCTTCCCAGACCTCACCTGTGAATGGAGCTAGCTAAACCATGGGCCGCTTTTCCTCTAATTAATATTGAGTTTATTTACGTGTGCCTTTTCTTACTAGGATTTCATGATCATGGTGGAGAGAGGAAGGTGATACAGCCAAAGCAATCCAAAGGAATGTGCCCTCAATTCAGTCTCACTATCCTCATCATTTGGTCCATTTGGCACAGAGTAGGGAAAAAAACAAGGAAGAATTCCTGGAAGATGTGATGTTTGAACCAAATCTTTTTTTAAATTTTTTTATCTTTATTGTTCAGTTTATTAATTACATTGTTTCCCCTTTTTTATCCCCCTATATCTCCCCTCCACCCTGTACTTATCCCACCCTCCACCCTCACCTCCCCCTCCCCACTGTCCTCTCCCATTGTTGCAAGATTTTTGTCCAGTCTCTTGCTGTACTTCCCACAACCCTTTTCTCCTCAAGAATTGTCAGTCCATTCCCTCTCTATGTCCATGTCTCTGTTATATTCACCAGTTTATCCTGTTCATCAGCCTATCAATTCACTTGATTTTTATGTTCATATGTTGATAGATGTGTATTTGTTGTTCATAATTTACATCTTTACCTTTTTCTTCTTCTTCTTCTTCTTAAAGAATACTTCTCAGCATTTCATATAATATTGATTTGGTGGTGATGAGCTCCTTTAGCTTTTTCTTATCTGCGAAGCACTTTATCTGATCTTCAATTCTGAATGATAGCTTTGCTGGATAGAGTAATCTTGGTTGTAGATTCTTTCTGTTCATCACTTTGAATATTTCTTGCCAATCCCGTCTGGCCTGCATTGTTTCTGTTGAGAAATCCGCTGACAATCGTATGGGTGGTCCCCTGTAGGTAACCAACTGTTTTTCTCTTGCTGCTTTTAATATTCTCTCTTTATCTTTTGCTCTTGGCATTTTAATTATGATATGTCTTGGTGTGGTCCTCTTTAGATTCCTATATTTTGGGGTTCTGTGTACTTCTTGGGCTTTTAAGTCAGTTTCTTTCACCAGGTGGGGGAAGTTTTCAGTCACTATTTCTTCAAGTAGGTTTTCATTAACTTGCTCTCTCTCTTTTTCTGGCACCCCAATAATTCGGATGTTGGCTTGCTTGAGGTTGTCCCAGAGGCCCCTTACACTATCTTCAATTATCTGAATTCTTTTTGTTTCTTGCTTTTCCAGCCGAGTAGATTTTGCTTCTTTGTATTTCAAATCTTTGACTTGGTTCTTGTGGCCCTCTGGACTGCTTTTAGGACTTTGTGTAATATTTTTTATTTCAGTCTGTGTATGCTTGATTTCTAGTTGGTCCTTTTTCATATCCGTGAGGGTCTTGTTCATATCCTCAGAGGTCTTGTTCATTTCCTTGAGGGTCTCATTCATTTCCTTGTAAGTCTCATTCATTTCCTGGTTGGTCTGGTCTATTTCCTCGTAGTTCTCATTAAGTTCATCGGCCTTTTCTAGGAGCCTCTTGAAAAGCCTTATAACCGTGGTTTTGAACTCTATGTCTAGTCGTCTTTTCTCCTCCATTTCTTTCACACCTGATTTCTTTCCATATCTCTGCATGGTGGCTGCTTTATGTGGTAGATATCCTCAAAGGGACAGTGGCTCAGCCTCCCCAGTTATTTGAGATGGGTACTCTTACTGCAATCCTTTATGGATTGTACAGTATTTTTTAATTTAAACCCAGCTTGTTGTTGATAGCCCTAGGAGGGTTTGACCTCCAGGCCAATTGGCTGTGAAGGGAGACTGTGTTTACGTTGGATGGGCGGAGTCTCTGAGCTGCACAGGCAGGCTCAGTGTCAGCTACGTCCTATGTGGCGCTCGCCCGCAATCTTGCGGATCTCTGTTTGATGGGGATGGCTGCAGGCACCTCCAAGAGAAAGCCGCTAGTCTCTTCCCCTTGCCAGACAACTCTGCCTCTCCCCAAATGAGTCTGCCCACCCAAAGTCTAGCTCAGGGTTGTAAAATAGATGGTTTCCGGGACCAAGAGACAAGTTTCCAGGGAGCAAGTCTCGGGTTTGTGCGACACTTGCGCGCAAACTTCTTTTCCCAGCCTCCGGGTTTCTCCTCAGACTAGGAGACCTCTGCCGTGCCCTGCTTCCAGGGTGTGTCCCCCAGACCGCGGACCTCGGACCTCGCCTGGCACTGGGGAATCTGTGCAGTGGGACATCTCCACATACCCTGGATCTTGGACCTTGCATGGTGTTGGGGAATCCGTGTAGTGGGACGTCTCCACCCTCCCCATTGGCGAAATCCAGTCAGGGTTGCTGCTCCAGCCCCAGCCCGCGCGCATGACCAGGACAGCTCCTAACCTGTTTCCGTCTTCAAGGCTGCACTCCCGCCGCTCCTCTGAGTCTCAGTGTCCCACCTTTACTCTTATTTGTGGAGTTTTCACTCAGCCAACTTTCTGGCGATTCTGGGTGAAGTTTGTTTTGTTGTTATGTTGTAGTTTTTAAATCGTTGCGCAGGGCAGAACAATAGGTGTTTACCTATGCCGCCATCTTGGTTCCTCCCCCAACACTCATTTATTATCTTACAAATCTAGAAGCCAGAAGTGCAAAATGGGTGTCCTGGGTTAAAAATCAGGTTTTGGCAGGGCTGCCTTCTTCTGGAGCCTCTAGGTGAGAGTCCATTGCTTACCTTGTCCAGTTTGCTGTGAGACAGCATGCAATGTAACAGCCCCAGGAGCTTCATACATCATGTGTTTACCATGTCTCTCAGTTGCATCACTTTCTGTTGAGCCTGATTTAATCTTGTGTTGTTTTGTACACTAACATGCCATACAGGTGTGTGGCCTAGTAACAGCAGGATACACCACATAATGTAGGTATGCAGTAGGCTGTACCATCTAGGTTTGTGTAAGTATACCCTTTAATGTTCTCACAACAACAAAATTGGCCAATGACACATATCTCGGTCATTAAAAGACTCATGATTGTACATATTGACTCTATTTCTTCTCCATGGCCATAATGTAGCTTAGCCACCACTGTCCCTGCTATCTAGACAGCTATTTGTTCACTTTGCTCCCTGCTTTCCCTCTTCCATTCCTACAATCTACTTTCCAAAGATCAATTAGAATGATTTTTTTAAAAGAAAATTCAAATTAGATCTTATTTTTAAAAATGTCTTTGTTGATTAAGGTATTACATATGTATCCTTATTCCCCCATTGTCCCACCTCCCATTCATGGCCCCACCCCCCTGTTGTCTGCATCCATTGATTAGGCTTATATGCATGCATATAAGTCCTTTGATTGATCTCACCCCCTTACCCCCAATGTCAAACTGGATCTTACTACTCTTGCTTAAAACCCTTCAGGAGCTTCCATGTGTACTCAGTATACATTTTAATTCTGTAACAAGTTCTGAAACCTCCTTGTTCATCTCTGCAAATTCACTGTTCTCTTACCAGTTTTCTTCTTAACCTGTAAATGCATGAAGTTCTTTCCAGTCTCAGGCCCTTGCACATGCTGTGCCCTCTGCTCTTTGTGTTTGTCCTTCTTGCTCTTCACATGGCTTGTTCCTTTCATCTGTCAGCTCTCAGCTGGCCAGGCAACTTAAACAAGTTCCTCCCTTATCATTATTTTTACCACAGCCCTCTGTTGTTGTCTTTTCTTCATAATTTGTACTATATGTATGTTTCCTGAATGTACAGTGCCTGGAACACAGGAAGTACACAATGAGAATTTTAAAAAAATCCCAGCTTGTAGAAAAGGGACCAATTATTCAGTCAGAAGAGATAATACTTTCCTCTCACATTGCAGGGGAGACCAGGAGAGCTCAGCTAATGGAGAGAATTCAAAGTGCACTTAGTTTGGCATCTGGTATAGAAAAAGCTGTGTAACTTTCTTTATTTTTATTTTAATGCTTCCACTCATTATTTTATTCAGAAAAAATAACAAAAGAAGAAGACAGACAAAAATCCTGTTCATTTACAATATCTATCAGCTTTCAATTTGGCCCTCCTGTCCAGAAATATTTCATGCAAAACTCCATCTTTCCAGGCCTTTTAAAGAATCTTACTGTCTTCTTTGCTGGTTTTAAGTTTGTGGACTTGGAAGCTCTGAAGTTTCTTTCCATAATTGAATTCACACCATTTAACTTTTCCCTTGTCTTCTGGGATATCAGCTTTTTTCTTAGTTTCTCTTTTAACACCAGATCTAATCTTTATCATGTCTTCTTCTCCTGTTGCTTTACTTTTTGCTTCTACATGATCTGCTTCATTTTATCTGACAAAACAGTCACTTGAGGCAAATAAAACCATTTTCCAATCTTGAAAGACTGGTTCCCATTGTTCTTTTAGTCCAATAGCATCTGAACGCCCAACAAATCTATCTAAATTTATACCAACACTAGGGGCCCAGTGCATAAAATTTGTGCACATGGTGGGGGGGTGTCTCTCAGCCCAGCCTGCACTGTCTCCAATCTGGGGCCCCTCAAGGGATGTCCAACTGCTCATTTAGGCCCGATCCTGGTGGGATCAGTCCTAAATAGGCAGTCGGACATCCCTCTCACAATCCAGGACTGCTGGCTCCCAAATGCTCACCTGCCTGTCTGCCTGATTGCTCCTAACCACTTCTGCCTGCCAACCTGTACACCCCTAACCACTCCCCTGCCAGCCTGATCAACGCCTAACAGCTCTCCTGCTGGCCTGATTGTCCCCAACTGCCCTCCCTTGCTGTCCTGGTCACCCCTAACTTCCCTCCCTGGCCAGCCAGGTTGCCCCTAACTGCCCTCCTGTGCTGGCCTGATTGCCCATAAAAGCCCTCACTTGCCAGCCTGGTCTCCCCTAAATGCTCTCCCCTGCAGGCCTGGTCACCCCCAACTGTCCTCCTCTGCAGGATTAGTTCCTCCCAACTGCCCTTCTCTGCAGGTCTGGTCCCCCACAACTATCGTCCCCTGCTGGCCATCTTGTTGCAGCCATATTGTGTCCACATGGGGGTGGCCATCTTTGACCACATGAAGGCAGCCATCTTATGTGTTGGAGTGATGGTCAATTTGCATATTACCTCTTTATTATATAGGATATGTTCCTTAGCCAGATGTTAGGGCAATTCTGGAATAAGACAATTTGACAGTTGTGAGCTGGTCTGGAGGATTAAGGCCCTCATCAGCTTCCTTTTCTGGAACTCCCAGTGCAGAAGTCCATTGCCAAGTGCATGTATGTAGGTTTTTGTGTTTTAATCCATTTCAATCATTCTGGGTCCTGAAATTTCACCAAAGTTTGTTACACTCTATCAGATTCCAACAATATCAAGTTGGGTTTCTTCATTATTTCTTTTTCTCTCCTTCTCTTTGCTCTTTTTCTTTTTACTCTTGACCTTGGTTGCTTTGAGCACAGGTTTGGTGGACCTCACATAGGAATCTTCTGCCATGGTTCTGGTGATGCTTTTGTAGAAAGGTGTGAGCTGGCTCAGGATAAAATAACTCAACTGGTGCAGAAAAGGGTGAGGGAGAACCCAAGATTGAAAATACAGGCATAGCTGTAGCTGGTTTGGCTCAGAGGATAGAATGTCGGCCTGCAGACTGAAGGGTTCCAGGTTCGATTCTGGCCAAGGGCACATGCCCAGGTTGTGGGCTCTATCCCCAGTAGAGGGTATGTGGGAGGCAGCTAATCAATGATTCTCTCTCATCATTGATGTTTTTATCCCTTTATCCCTCTCCCCCTCCTCTCTAAAATCAATAAAGAAATACATTTTAAAAAAGAAAAGAAAGTGCAGGCATGCACATACACACACCTGCACACACCAGTGACAGCACGGGGGCTTCTGCTCAAAGCTGTTATTACTTTCATAAATGGATTAGGTAGTTTAAATGAAAATTTTCATACTTATTTATGTCTGTCAAATACATTTAATATTTTTAAAGGGAGAACAGATGGGAATTTGTCTCAAGTACAGGTGCATTCAATCCCACTTCCAGGCCTTTGTGTGGATCATATCTGCCAGAGAACTCCTTCCTTCTTAGTTGGAGGCAGCTTTTGCCCTGGCTCTGGTTCCCCCGAGAGCTGGTAGCCCTAATTGGACATAGACCACTGCTTACTTAATTTTAATAATAAGTCTGCTTGTTATTAAACAGAATTAATCTTCATTAAGCTAATTTATTAAAATCATTTTCTGTTCTGATTCCTTGGGGATCTGTTTCCTTAGGCCTTTTATGTTTCTGTTCTAAATTCACTTAATTTTCTCTTAAAGGGCACTTCCTTCCTTACTTTGTCCTTAGTAAAAATATGACAAAGAGACTGGAGCAGCCACTGTGGAGAACTGTATGAAGTTTCCTCAAAAAAACAAAAATGGAGCTTCCATTTGACCCAGTCATCCCACTTCTAGGAATATATCCCAAGAAACTAGAAACACCAATCAGAAATAATATATGCACCTGTATGTTTATAGCAGCACAATTCACCATAGCTAAGATTTGGAAACAGTCTAGGTGCCCGTCAGCATATGAGTGGATTAGAAAACTATGGTACATCTACACAGTGGAATACTATGCTGCTATAAAAAAGAAGGAATTCTTACCATTTGCAGCAGCATGGATGGACCTGGAGAGCATTATGTTAAGTGAAATAAGCTAGGCAATGAAAGAAAAATACCTCATGATCTCACTCATTTGTGGAAAATAAAGAACATTATAACCTGATGAACAAAAAGATAGCTACAGAGGCAGAAAAGCACTGAACAGACTGTCAAATTACAGCAAGAAGGCTTGGGAAGGCTCGGGAGGGAGGGAAATAGATCAATCAAAGAACTTGTATGCATGCACATAAGCACACCAATGGACACAAGACACTGGGGGGTGGGGTGGGATAAGGGCATGCAACAGGGGGTAGGGGAGGCTGGGGGAAGGTCAATGGGGAAAAACCGGAGATATATGTACTAATATATGTGATACTTTAAACAATAAAAAATATGACAAAGTGCTTTTGGAAGAAAATAAATGGGAAGCAAATTCCTCTGACTTCATTTCTTGAATATAGTTGGTTGTATTTCTTTATGCTTATTATTTTAACTAAGAGATAAATTAATGGCAAAGGCTGACTTGTTTTCTTGGCTTGGTGCCAGTTTTTCAGTTCAGAACAGGCCCAATTGGTTTGTTTTTACTGCCACATGGCCTTGGCTCACCAATTTACAGTCAAAATAGGACTAGTAAATAATCATTTCTCTGCTGGAGTCAATGGGGATCAATTTTCCAGCCTCTAGAAACATCCTCCACAAATCTCTGAAAGTACTTTGCAGAAAACTCTCTAGCTTGGTTCAATCAGCATGCTTCCAAAGTTTATCATCTGCCTCGACACCTGAAGTTACTCTTTCGCACAGACTAAGCCGCTCTGGCTGGCCTGCTTCCAGGAGAACATTCTCTGATAATGGTTTCTGGCTGGAAGGGCTAGCAGGCACAAACACGTTCACATTCTGTTCCCTGGTGCCAATATAATAAACCATGTGGCTTCCATAGGCATATAGAATGAAGTTATTGGCAGACATTTTCTTTTGCCACATCAATATGTATAGAATTAACCTTAAGGCATTGCCCCTTTAAGACTAACTCTTAAAATAGAGGGTTACTGCTGGATACATAACTGTCACTCTTTAGAGAAGTCCTTTATTAAGCTCTGATGTTTTGTTTTATTATTTAAGAGGAAATACTTAGTTCAGGTGGAGTTTATTGTTTTACATTGTAGGTGTAATGTGAACTCTCTTCTACTCAATTAACTCTACTCAGTCAAGATTGTACAAAGGAATTAAGGCCTAATGTCTTAAGGCAGTGGTCGGCAAACTCATTAGTCAACAGAGCCAAATATCAACAGTATAATGATTGAAAATTCTTTTGATAGCTAAATTTTAAAAACTTAAACTTCTTCTAACACCACTTCTTCAAAATAGACTCACCCAGGCCGTGGTACTTTGTGGTAGAGCCACACTCAAGGGACCAAACTGCCACATGTGGCTCACAGGCCACAGTTTGCTGACCATGGACTTAGGAGACCACATGCTTAATAGACAGGAATAAAACAGGATATAAGTTTATTTTCAAAATACGCTTGTCTGGGAGAATGGAGAAAAGTCCATTTAAGGGGCCAAAAATGCCACATGTGGCTTGCGAGCTGCAGTTTGCCGACCACTATCTTAAGACATTCATTCAATGAATATAACAAATTAACTTCTTGGCTATACCTCTAGAATGGTGCTACTAGCTTTATTCCATTTTTGGACAAATTGAGAAAAAAAAAGTTATGACAGTAATTTTCTGTAGGACTCAGTTCTCCAGTAGCATTCTGATAAAGATTCTAGGGAACCTAATGTCTACTTGAGAATCATAGCTGTATGGAATCAACTTTTTGTGAGGTACTCAAATGCCTGTGTTGGAGATGCAGCCTTCAGTGTTTATACTTAAGGTATTTCCTTTCAGAAGCCAATTCCAGCATGTCAGCAGGGTTGAATCATCTGGAAATGGCTGAGGGCATTTCCCCAAGCCTGAAAATGATGCCTAAATGATTGCTTGCTGCCAGACAGCTGAGAGCATTTCAATCTACATGTTATTGCCTCCTACTGATCAAACACCTGACAGCCGCAGGCAGCTTTTCCCCAATCTGACGATGGATTCTGTATATCAAACCCTGGCCTTTGATGTGTATATCTATCTTGCCTTAGTACAATTTGTGTTAGTAAAAAGCAAGGGGTCCTGAGACAAGAGAGAACTTGGTTTCCTTAGCCAAGCTCCTCTGGCCCCCAAAATGCCTTCCAAATTTATGTTTCATCTCTGGACTCTTGATTCATTTGTACACATCACCTTCTCCAGATTCCTAAACCCCTTCTGGATGCCAAGAACCATACACCGGCAATTTCCTAATCCATTAAGAGGTCCACCTATCACATTGATCAGGTGCTGCTTGTTTTCAGTTTGTTTCTCTTGGATTCAGCATCATCTCTGGCCTTCATTTCCTCTTTCTCAATACAAGTGCAACACATGCATACTGTAAATCCTTGTTCTAGTCTCTGTTCTACAGTTACTACCTCTCTGACCTTTCCCAATCTCTCCTAGTCCACATTTGAAATAATAATATGTATAATATACAATAAAATGATCTTGAACTTTATAAAATATAAAGCCATATAACTATTGTAATGATTCAGGCAATTATAATTGTAGAAATGGGCAATTGATCCAGATGTATCCACACGGGGGCTCAGCAGGTCATAGACCCATTTCAGCAGCCAAGAAAGTCAGCATAAGCCACTAATGTTCAGTACATCTGATACTGTGAAGGACAAATAGGAATGTATATAAAAAACTACATATTACAATTTGGAAATAATAATAAAATAATAGCTTAAAGTTATTGAGCATGTTATATGCCAGACAGTATTTTAGGTATTTATTTAATCCCTGAAACACCTTCATAAGATAGGTACTATTATTTTCTTCTCCATATCATAGTAAGGAAATTAAGCTCTAGAAAGTATAAGTGACTTGCCCAAGGTGACACAGACAATAGTTGGCATAGCTGCATTTTGACTCCAAAGAGAATATTCCTATCCTCTATTCTAGGCTACTTTAAGTCAGATACTGATAAAGTACTTGTTAGTAGAGTGACCTTGAAAGCGGGATGGCAAAGCCAGATAAAGCCTTGAGAAACAATCAGAATTTAATATATTTTAATATATTTATGAGCCAGAAGGCCTTATCAGGTATGAAGCATATGAAAAAATGCAGGATTCTGTCATACCTGGAGATACTGAAAGCTAGATGAAAGGATGTTTAAAACCTTAAGAGCCAAAGAAATTCAAAATCCAAACAGGTACTGTTGTAGCCTGAGTGGTTTATAAGGAACTCCAGTGCCACTTCTCTTTTGCTCTGAAGTTCCCACTTGGACTGTAAATAAGAGTCAGTAGGCCCATCAAGAATTCAATGAGTACTGGAAAAAACAAAATTGAAAATAAAGAACTAGGATAGAGAACTAGAGATGAATTGAATAAATTTTGAAAGCTTTATGACTTTGAGATATCTGGTCACTTTAACATTTTATTTCAGGGAACAGAGTGTAATTAAACTAAGTACTTTGATCAGGACATCTGATATAAATAATTTGTGTTAATATTAATTTAACTACATTTTCTTTGGATGATAAAAGTGACTAATTATTAGTGGTTACTATTGAAATCAGCAGATTAAATGTGTGATAAATACACAAGTCATATGATATCAGAACCTATTTATTGAGCACATATATATCAGATATTTTGGTGAGTAGCTATTGTATATTTATTTTCTCGCAACAACTCTGTTCTGTGTCCTATATCTTGTAAGTATTTCCATTTACACATGAAAAATTGGGGCTCACAGAGGTTAAATCATTTATTTACTCAAGGCTACATGCCACTTGGCTAGTAAGTGACAGAGGTTGGATTGAATTAAACTCCATCTGATCCTAAGGCCATACTAGCATTTCTAACCTTTTCAGCAGTGGCATATCAAGGTTTGGGGGTGACTCAGAGTGATTTTCCCCAACAGAAGAGCACTGTATCTCTGACATTGTTTAGTTACAGATCATGTTAATAGAAAGCAGACTGACTTTAAGTCTGTTTTGTTGTTTAAAAATTCTCTGCATCCAGAACAGTGAGAAAGTGGGAAAAATGAGGAAAGGAAAAGATAAAAGTAAGTTGTTACTATTGTGGGCAACTATGACTCATTCTCACTGGGAACCTGTGATAAACTGGACACATCTCAGAAGTGTCCCAGCAGAGGACAAGGAGGCTGAGATGGTTACCCCCAACCTCTGTCCCCCACTGGGTGGGGATTTGAGGGTCTATGCCATGAATATCCTAATGGAGCCTGTTTAGTTCTCAGCAAGTTCACCATTAAAGAAAGCTCCCAGATAGAGAGGTGGAGGAGATACAGGTACATGAGGTGGGGAGCTGCTGAGACCTATTAACCTCAAGTGAATTAAGGAGGGCCAGAGGACGTGTTGTTAGGCATCAACAATATCTACTATACCACAGTGTGGTTTAGGGAACATGCTGTGGGCATCTGTCCACCCAAGGCACCATATGGAATGCTTAAGTAGCTTGGCTATATTTTAATTAATGGAGTAGGCTGCTTGGATTTATGATTGTACCCTGGCATACTCTTGGAAACTGACTTAGCAGGTCTGTCTTTTGTGTATGGGTTATTGATGGAAAGGAAGAGATACTTTCTGAGCAGTGTTTGTTATCTCTTTTATTACATTCTTTTCGAAGAACAGCAGAGACTTCCTGATCATTAGCTGCAGTGGCATTTTCTCAGTTTTCAGCCTCTTTAATCTCTATGTCCATGCTGTTATCTCTCTCTCCACCTTCTTTTTCCCTCCCCCTCCTCCTTCTCTTTCTCCTCCTTCTTTAATATCTTCTTTCACTGTCTTATTTCCTGGTAAAGGCTGATGGTTGAGATGAAATGGGATTTTGGCTGGAAGACAAGCTTCTGGATGGATCCTGTAGTATATCTTAAATTCATTTTGGTAAGTATATATGGCTAATGATGGGCAACGTTAGACAGAAAGAAGAGTTGTTTTTATTAACATCTGATTCCTTCTCCTAAGAAAAATCCCTTGTCGATAATGATGTTTATAAACATCGCTTTCTGCAGAGAGTTGTGGGTAATGTTCATGGGACGAAGATGAAATTTTTTTCTGCTCCTGTGGATAATAGTTGCACTGAATCAAAGAGCTTGACCCCAGAAGCAGCATAACCTAATTTGGCAGTGGAGAGCAGACAGCAGCTGAACCACCCAGACTCCCCAAGCTGCTGCGGTAAAATCACAGGCATATATGAGGAATAGCTACATCCAAACTTTTATTCAGAAATTTAGCAAGGGGTTTGAGTATTAAATTAGAGGCTATAAAAATCTTATCAGAGAAAATATGAATTTGCACCAAATTATATTTCCAAGAAAAGAAAATACTTTTTTTTTTTTTTTGCATTTAGTTGCCATGTCTTTTTAAAAAATAAGTTTTTGTTCTTGTTGACAGTATTACAGATGTCGCCCATTTCCCCTCTTTACCTCTCTCTGTCCAGTCTGTCCCACCCCTCCCAGGTCTTCACTACCCCATTGCCCATGTCCATGGGCTATGCATACTTATACTAATAAAAGCCTAGGTGGTCCTCCTGCCCTCATGCATGACATCATCACAGGGTGATTACCACAGATGGCCACACACACAGTGAAGGCTGAGCCTGGCGGCCGCTCCATGCAGAGAAGCCTGGAGGTCCCATGGCTCTGCACAGCATGAAGGAGGCCATTTCCAGTGGAGGAGGTGGATTCAGGCAAGGAAGGGTAGTTGTGAGTAATCAGGCCAGCAGGGGAAGCCAACTGGGGGTGGTTGGGCCAGCAGGGGAGGGAAGTTGTGGGCAATTAGGACAGCAGGGGAGTGCAGTTGGGGGCAATCAGGCCAGCATGGGAGCAGTTAGGAGGTGATCAGGCTTGAAGGCAGAAGCAGTTAGGGGCAATTAGGCAGGGAGGCAGGCGAGTGGTTGGGAGCCAGTGGTACCGGATTGTGAGAGGGATGTCTGACTGCCCGTTTAGGCCTGGTAGGATCCTTCTCACAATCCAGGACTGCTGGCTCCAAACTGCTCGCCTGCCTGCCTCCTAGATTACCCCTAACCGCTTCTGCCTGGCAGCTTGATCACCCCCTAACCATTATCCTGCCAGCCTAATTGATGTCCAACTGTTCCCCTGCCAGCCTGTTTGCCTCCAACTTCCCTCCTCTGTCAGCCTGGTTACTCCTAACTGCCTTCCCCTGCAGGCTTGATTGCCCCCAACTGCCCTCCCTTGCAGGCCTGGTTCCTCCCAACTGCCCTCCCTTGCAGGCCTGGTTCCTCCCAACTGCCCTCCCTTGCAGGCATGGAACCTCCCACTGTTCTCCCCTGCTGGCTATCTTGTGGTGGCCATCTTGTATCCACATGGGAACAGGATCTTTGACCACATGGGGATAGCCTTCTTGTGTGTTGGAAACACACAAGATAGGATAGAGGCCTGGTGCATGGGTGGGGCTGGCTGGTTTGCCCTGAAATGTGTCCGGATCAGGGTGGGGGTTCTCTTGGGGTACAGGGCAGCTTGGGTGAGGGCCCTATGGTGGTTTGCAGGCTGGCCTCACAGCCCCCCTCTCCCCCTACCACCCAAGCAGAGGCCCTGGGATCTGGGATTAATTTATGTTCTACAATTGAAACTTTGTAGCTTAGAGTGGAGCCAAGTCTTCTGCTCACTCCATGGTGACAGCCATTTGGAACTTTGTAACCTAGAGTGGAGGCCTAGGCTAGGGCTGCAGAAGTTTGGCTTCCTCCATCACCCCAGCAACTCTAGCCTCTTCTCTCTCCAGCTATGTGGTTGCCACCATTTCTGTTGGGATTATGTATCTTCTATAATTGAAACTTCGTAGCATTGAATGGAAGCCTAGGCCAGCAACGGCAGGTGGAAAGCTTGGCTTCCTCCATTGCCAGAGAAACCCAAGCTTCCCTCCTGCTCTCAGTGGTGGCAGCCATCTTGGTTGGGGTTTATTTGCGTAATTTGCTCCTGATTGGCTGGTTGGTGTGGATGTGGACATGGCTTTATCGGAGGTATGGTCAATTTGCATATTACTCTTTTATTAGATAAAATACCAAACAGCAGAACAACCGAACAACTGGTTGCTCTGATGTGTGCTGACCAGTAGGGGCATGTGTGGAACATGGCAAGTGTTGGCAGAAGGTGGCAGAGCACAAAACATGATGGGTGTTGGCTGTGGCGAGATGGTAGAGCAGATGAGCAGGTGTGCCAGACCAAGGTGGGGTGCTGGTTGCTGTCATCGGGTGAACCTCTGGTGTTTACTGAAAATTATTTGCTCCAGCATGCTGTGGTCCAGCCCAGTGTTCACACCAGCTGCTGGTGCCAGCCCCACTTGCACTGCTGCTAGTACCCAGTGCTGGCCCCGATTGCTTGGCACCATCATCAGCAGTTGCTGGCCCCAGTTGCCCTTCAGGGCTTCTCCACTTCCCCCTGCTCCTGAGGGGTGATCGGGGCCAGCAGTTGCCTCCCACACCCACTGCCGGTGATGGCCCTGCTCACACCCGCTGTAGGTGCTGGAGCCACTGCTTGCACCCATTACCAGCGCCGGCCTGTCTTGCACCTGCAGCTGGCCCCAGAGCTGCCACTTGAAACCACTGCTGGAGCCTAGTGCTGCTCCCAATTGCTCAGCATCACAAGCAGGTGCAAGTGGTGGTTGATGGCTCCATCGTCCCTGAGGGCTTTTCCACTTTCCTCTGCTCCTGAGGGGTGATTGGGGCAGTGGCTGCTGCTTGCATCCACTGCTAGTGCCAGTCCCAGTCGTTCCACACTATTTGTAGTTGAGAGCAGGACCGGCACCATCAGCATGTGGGAGTGGTGGTGGTGGAAGCGGGGCTGCCAGCAGACAGGGGACCAAGGGCAACAGTGGTAAGGGTCAGGTGGGGTGTAGAGGATGGGCCGAGACCCTCCCCTGTGCCCACCACAGCCTCACAGCCCACAGTTTCTTTCAAGGTGCATGAATTTGTGCACTGGACCTCTAGTAAGTACATAAATTTTTCAGTTTATCTCTCCTTGCTCTCCCACCCCCACATTGAGGTATGTCAGTTTGTTCCATGCTTCCATACTTTGGGTATTATTTTGTTGGTCAATTCATTTTATTCATTAGATTCCACAAATAAGTGAGATAATGTGATATTTGTTTTACTCAGAGTGGCTTATTTCACTTGGCATAGTAGTCTCCAGGTCCATTCATGCTGTCTCCAAAGGGTAAGGGATCCCTCTTTTTTACTTCTGCTTAGTAGTCCACTGTGCAAATGCCCCACAGCTTATTTATCCACTCATCTACTGATGGGCACTTGGACTGTTTCCAAATCTTAGATATTGTAAATAATTTTGCTATGAGCATAGGGGTGCATACATCCTTTCTAATTCTGGGTTTTTAGGACATATTCCCAGAGGTGGAGTTGCTGGGTTAAATGGCTATTCAATTTTTAAAAAATATATAGTTTAATCGATTTCAGTGAGGAAGGGAGAGGGAGAGAGAGATAGAAATGTCACTGAAGAGAATCATTGATCAGCTGCCTCATGCATGCCCCACACCAGAGACTGAGGCCACAGCCCAGCCATATAAACATGAGTTGAGTTCCTATGGCATATTTCTAATTAGAAAGACATCACCAAGTTTCTAAGCAAAGACCCCAAACACTTTTTATATTGAACATTGAAATAAATGTGAGCTATTCATAAATGTAAGAAATATTAAAAAAAAACAGGATAATTATTTTCTAACCCACTTATTCCAGTACATTGTCAAGGATAGCCAAAGCCTTCCCTGGCTGCTCAGGTGCAAGATCCACCATGGTCAGTATGAGTTTCCATCACAGGGCCACTCACTCAGACTGGGACAATGGGGACATGTTAATTGACCTGATGTGAGGAAACTGGAGTATCCAGAGAAAACCCATGCAACTATGTAAGAACATCTAAACTCCATACATATAGCAGGTGTGGCTGGGAATTGATTCACCAACCCCATCAATGTTATAACAAATTGACATTGAATGAAACAAAGGCATTTGAGGACCTACTGTATTTCAATGGTCTTAGTTATTTGTGTACTTAGTTTTACTTTGTCATTATAAGTTCCTTGAAAATATAATTTCATGTCTTTAAAAAAATAAAAATTATAAACTATAACAGAAAATTGCTTTAGCATAATTAGTGTCATAACAAGTTGTTGTAAAATGAACACCTGTGTACTCTCATATAGATAAAGAAATAAAGGAATGAGATCAATAATATCAGTAAGTGCCTTTTATAGATTATTTGAATCAGTAAATATTCTCAAACCCATATCTTAAGTTTCCATCCATGTTTTCCTCCTGTTTTATATTTAAAAGGTGTTCCTTTTATACTGAACCTGTCTTCAAAAGTTCTCTTCTGTCGTGCACTGCTGGTGGGATTGCAGACTAGTACAGCCACTGTGGAGAACAGTATGGAAATTCCTCAAAAAACTAAAAATGGAGCTCCCATTCGACCCAGTGATCCCACTTCTAGGAATATACCCCAAGAAATTAGAAAGGCGAATTAGAAAGGATATATGTACCCCTATGTTCATAGCAGCACAATTTACCATAGCTAAGATTTGGAAACAGCCAAAGTGCCCATCGGCAGATGAGTGGATTAAAAAACTATGGTACATTTACACAATGGAATACTACGCCGCGGAAAAAAAGAAGGAGCTCCTACCATTTGTAACAACATGGATGGATTTGGAGAGCATTATGCTAAGTGAAATTAGCCAGGCAGAGAAAGACAAATATCACATGATCTCACTCATTTGAGGAATACAATCAATGACATCGACTGATGAACAAGAATGGATCCAGAGACTGAGAAAAGTCCATCAGAATGTCAAACCTCAGGGTAAGTGGCAGGTGGTGGGAGTAAGTGGAAAAGTCAATATACTTGAACTCTTGAACTGAGGTAAGTGATTTGTGTTTTTACATCCCTGACAAAGTTTATATAAAATTATTTAAAAAATGGCAGCTAGTCTGACATTGAATTGACATGGCCTAGAGCTTGTCATATCCTATGGAGACCAATCCTTAGGCTAGGCCCTGCTTAACCTCCCATGACACCATAATACCCTTACATGATATTATTCTACAATGTCATTATAATGTTTGATATTTGACAACAGCATATTATACAATTATCCCAAATAAACTTACAAACTAATTCTTTGAATGTTGGGCAGCAACTTAAAAAAGGATAGAAAAGAAATTAATCCCTTTCAGAAGGAATTAAGGCACTGGGAAGGCATCTGAGCATTCTATATTGGCCCTTCTTGCCCTTTCTGCCAAGAGGGACCTTCTTGTTACTATCCAAATACACACAGCTGATGCCAGAGTTTTCAGTTCCAGCTGTGGCTGAAGCCTTTGGGCAGCTGGCACCATGGGTCTGCATCTCGACCAATGGGGTGAGCTGGGCCCTCTCTGGAGAAGAAACCTGGGTCCCCCGAGATATGTGATCAGTACCGGGACCCTGCCAGCAGGCAAGGGGACCCCAAGGCAGGTACTGGACGTGGAGGCCACAGGGGGGCATAGACTACAAAGGAGACAGAACTGAACCTCACATCACCCTGTTTGGCCCCGGAGGATGGCTGGTTAGCCAGAGACAGGTAAGATTCCTCAGGGAAGGAACAACCTAAGACAGGCACAGTCGCAGAGGGGCCAACAGGAGAGAACTAAAAGGTCAACAGAGGTGGGGCACAGACCCTCATCCACAAACCTTGCAGGGGTTTGAATTCTCAACCCTCCTAAGGGAGGTCTCCTACCCCCACGGCTGCTTCGCCTCCCACACACAACTCATACCGGGACCCAGGTGGCAAACAGAGACTCGGCCAGCAATAGCTGCTCTATATCTAAATTCAGTCTATTACCAGGAAGGCTCGGGACCTACTCAAAATTGCAAATATTCCTTTCCACTAGTATTCACAGGGTAAACTAAGATTTCTGCTTGAGTATTAAAATTGACAGGAAAATAGTAATCAAGTTTTCAGATTAATTTAAATTGGCCAAGTGAAATATGTGAATACTCAAGAAAATTATAGTGTACTGGACAAAAAGCTTTTCCTAAAACATTAACTAAAAAATCTATTAGTAGTTCATCTCACTGTAAAATTGCCTAACATCCAAAGAACCTAAAGCAGTCACTTTGCGTGCAAAAATTAAAATTTAAAATTACCAGGACTGCAATATAAAATTTCCAAAAGTCCCCATTAATCAAAAAAGGGGAGGGGACAGCGGGGTAATATCATGTAAGGGAAAAAAAAATATCGAGTAAGTAAAATACATCTAGAAAATTCTTACTCCAGTAAAGTAAATTCCATTTGTAAAAACAATTGCAGGACACCCATGAAAAAACACACATGGTGTCAAAATAAGCCAAAGAAAAATCATTTAGGCAAAAATTAAAAAGAATTCCAAGTCTATTTTGCATAGAGGATCCCTTTGTTAACTTTTGGTCGAGAATGTGTTTGTGTGTTTACAGAGAACAACTCCAAGACCATGTGGGTTCCTGCGACGGTGAGGAACTGATGGATCTGTTCTAGTCACGAGGACGGTCCAGAGATGGGGGACACTGACGACACCTTGCCATGCTAGCAGTCAGCAGCTGTGCATGTCTGCAGGCAGCCCAGGACCAAACCAGAGAGGATGGATCTTGCATTGACACGATATGTCCACCATCTGGATACCATTGCTGACTTATACACATAATGAATTATTTGACACTGAAACTGGGACTCAGAAAAGTTGGACATTGAAACCGAGACTGAAACACTTTTTGTTCTTATACATTTATTTCTAGTATGCAGAGGCAAGATATTTTTGAAGAAAAGAAACAGGGGAGAGCGACTGATATAGAGGCAGGATGGCCTTGAACAGGCTGTCAAGCTACAGGGGGAGGCTTGGGTGGATGGGAGGCAGATGCGGGGGGAGATCAACTGAAGGACTTGTATGCATGCATATGAACATAACCAATGAATGAAAGACACTGGGGCGGGGAGGGGGGGAAGCTGGGAATATGTGCTGGGGGGTGGGGGAGGCTGGGGGGAGGATAAGGGGGAGGGGGAAAGGAAAACGTACTACTATTATACTGCAAAAAATCAATAAAAAATAATTTAAAAAAAAATAAAAAAATAAAAATAAAAATGAAATAAAGTGTTTTAAGACATTCAAAAGCTTAAGAAATAATTAAATTACCAGCAGACCTGCAGTAGAGGCATTTTAAAGGGAATTTCTTCAGACAGAAGGGAAAGATGCCAGATGGAAATCTGAATCTACATCAGGAAATAAAGAGCATAAGAAATTGTAATAACTATGTTATTAGAAAGGAAAGACATATAAAATATTATTTACTTCTCTTTAAAAGATAATTGACTATTTAAAGCAAAACAGAATTATGTATTCTGGAAATTATGACATATGTTAAATGAAATGTATGACAACAATAGCACAAACTTTAATACCTGTCAGTTTCCACATTTGCCTATGAATTCAGAGAAATACAACATGACTATTTGGACTTTTTTGGAAATACTTTTGAGTAACCAAATATAATGTTTTATATAACAGTTTATAAAACTAAAAATAGCATTTATTTATTAATTACTGTGAACAGTAATAATAGGTAAGAATTTTGTTATTATAAAATATGTTGCATTTGGAAATAGCAAGAAATGGAAATAGTCTGGATTTGAAATTTAGCTTTGGGATTGAGTCTCAATTGCCATTGAGCTGATTATACAATTTGTACTTGCAATTTAAGCAGTTATGTTCTGAATCAAAGAATTATTTGATATCCTATATATTTGTATATTTACTAGTGGTCCAGTGCACAAAATTTGCACATCAAAAAGGAATTAATTAGAGAAAATATTTTAATATTGCTATTTGCCCTTCTCTATAATAAAAGTGTCAGAAATGAAAGAAAATTAATAAAATGTATATGCAAATCTCCCTCCTGTCAGAGTCTGGGGTGCGCCATGTGACCTAGAGTCAAATCCCTGCCTACCACCTGCATATGCTTCAAAAACACAGGGGACCCAGACTTGGCCGGCCCCACTCCTATTAAGCCTCTTCAAGTGGGGAGCACAGCCTCAGGTCCCTCAGCCTAGCACTGTGTGTGTGTAGGGGGTACAGCCTCAAGTCCGGGAGCCAGGGAGGAGAGTGTGGTCTCAGGTCCCCCATCAAACCCTGTTGAGCATAGGGCATGGCCTTAGGTCTCCTGGGCCAGGCCTGGGGCAGGTGGTGCAGCTTGAGGTCCCTCATCAAGCCCAGCAGGGCAGCAGCCGTGGCCTGAGGTGCCCCCTCAATCCTTGCCAGGCAGGGGCCACAGCCTGAGGTCCCCCATCAAGCCCCACTCAGTAGAGGGCATAGTCTGAGGTCTCCTGGCCTGGTGCTGGGGCCAGTTGCACTGTTTGGGGTCCCACTCCAACCCCATGGGGTGGGGAGCATGGCCTGAGGTCCCTCATCCCAGCCAGGCACCATGCTTCCTAAGGACCATGCTGTTCATTGTGATGTTACAGCGTCCAGGCTAATTTGCATATTCCTCTATTATATATATTTACTAGTGGCCTGGTGCATGAAATTCATGTATGGTGGGGGGTATTCCTCAGCCCGGCCTGCACCCTCTTCAATCTGGGACTCCTCGAGGGATGCCCGCAGTTGGACATCCATCTCAATATCCAGGACCACTGACTCCAATGTCTAGTGAAGGACAATGCCAAATGTTGTTTCTGACTGGCCCTGAGTACCCTGTTTGGAGCTATCAGCAATTCGCAGCTTGTGGCTCCCTTTACTGGGGGGTGGGTGCCTTTGGAAAGGACTGAGATGTCCATTAGGATCTTCTTTTTCTAACTCTGAGCCTGGGATTAAATTAGGCAAAGACTTAAAGCCTCCTGAGACCTGTCTCTACTTGCAGTCCCATTAGTACTCAGACTTGGTTAGCCTCATGCTATTACCCAGAGGGTTGGGCAAGAGGTCTTCCAGCAGGTTGGGGCAACTGCCTTACTCCCAGGAAAAACCACCTGGATAGCAAATGCCTATAGGAGAAAGATCACCTCTGCATTATGAGGTAATGACTCAGCATAGGAAATCAGGATGGCTGCCCTCCAAGCTCCAACCCCAGAACTCCCAATCCTGGTTTCTATTCACACAGCTCATAAACACTCTGTCCTCCCTCTGCTGGAGCCCAAGGTGAGTGGCTGCACATGTAATTTTGTGTATTGTTCCTTTAGGAGGGAGCCTGAATTTCCAGCTGTTGGTCACTGGCAGACAGAAACCCTGCTGCTTTTCACAACCAGATGTTATATGGGCACCTTCCTCAGTTTTGGTGCTCTGGGTTGGGGAGCCCAGCTTGGGGCTTAGACCCCACAGTTCTCAGTGGGAACCTCCTGCAGCTGAGATATCTTTCTAGACCTTCAGTTGCTGTCTCTGGGAGCTCAGTCAGCTCTTTTGTGCCTTCATACTTACTATTATTCTATGTGTTCTTCACTTCCTGTCCTTGGTTTTTAGGATTCTCTCCAGCTAGTCTTCAGTTGATTTTTCAGTATTTTAGTTGTATTTTCAGTTTGTTCCTGGGAGAGTGTCAGAGTAGCTTCCACTTATGCTACCGCCATTTTGGAAGTAAATTATTTAAGATGTGAAACTGAGGCTGTTGCCTATATTTTAAACCTATAGCAAAATTGCTGTGTAAGACATTTAAGGTTGATAAAGGAAAGAAGTTATGATAGCTTTAAAATATATGATTAATATTTAAGAGCAGATTAAATATGGTGTGCTTACTCTGTAAAATAAAAGTAGTGTCCTCCACAGACAAAGGTTTCAGTTTTGTTTTAGCCCCATTAAAATTCCCCTATGAGGTTCTAAGGTGGGGTAGGTGGTGTTATTTGGCTGATTGCTTATTTTATAGGTAGAATAAGAAGGGTTTGGGTCTGTAATCTTCGCATGGTAAAAATGGGTGACATGGCCTGCCTTCAAGGATCAGAGTTGCTTGTGTCAGAGTATTTAGTTTTTTAGCTAATGCTCCCTTGATGTAGAACTTGAGATGGGGTGTTGGTAAACCAAATGGTTTATTGGGGGGAAGGTGCTTTCTACAGAAAGGGAGGGATATAAGTAGGATAAGGTGGTGGAAAAAGAAAAAAAAGTGTATAGACCAGCTCATGCCAATTTGCAAGGAAGCCCTGGAGTGTAAATTATGCCATAGAGATGAGCTCATCCTGAAGCACATTCTGGTCAGTCATTGCCCATGATCTGCCTTCTGGTTGTGGTGGGTGAGGCTTCCAGGACAAGACAGCCCCTATTTGACAGAGGGCAATGCTCCTGGAGGGAGGCAGAATTGTCATCCTTCAATGCTCATAACTAGGGATGGTGTGCTGGCTTGTAAAGGGCATTAGGATGGAGCACCAATAACATCCACTGAAATACACTCCTTGTGCTGCTTAGATAATTTTGCTTCTCACATTAAATTTACTTCAGAATTCTTATTGGTCATAATTTATGGGACAACGTATAGGAGAAAGCTTAGCGGGATAAACTACAGCCCCTCACTGCTGTGGTTTGTCCCAATGTCATAACTGATATTCATCATTTTTTTCCTCCCACCCTTCTCAAACTCCTGTTTTATTCCTGTCTATTAAGCATGTGGTCTCCTAAGTCCATGGTCAGCAAACTGTGGCTTGCGAGCCACATGACTTTACATTTCATTTAGAAAAAAAATCTGAATTCTTTGTTTTTGTTTTAATACTCCTCACTGGAGAATATTTTTTACATTGCTTTTTTAATTGGATGAGAGGGAGGGATGAAGGAAGGAAGGGGGGAGGAGAAGGAAGGAGAGAGAGAGAGAGAGAGAGAGAGAGAGAGAGAGAGAGAGAGAGAGAGAGAGAGAGAGAGACAGGTTGGTTGCCCAGGGCTGTGTATTGGTCTTGCAACCCAGGTTCATGCCCTTGATCTGGATTCAAAGCCAAGACTCTTATTGTGAGGGCTGATGCTCTAACCACTGATATCCACTGGCCAAGAATAGAAAAAATATAAATGCTTTACCATGATTTACAAGACCCAGTATCCTTTATAATTTCTCTGAGTTCGTATTACGTATGCTCGCCATCAGTACAGTAACCATCAGGGCCCTCCTAATTGTCATTTCTCTTCTTCTTACCAGCAGCATTTTGATTTTTTTTTTAGGTGTCAATATTCCCAGGGCCTGGAACAAGCCTAATAGAACCCAGCTATGACACGTCTCTGCTTTCCCAGCCCTGCACTGCTTCACTGGTGGGCGGCAGTATTTATTCCCAGGGCCTGGAACAAGACTAATAGAACCCAGCTATGACACGTCTCTGCTTTCCCAGCCCGCTGCACTGCTTCACTGGTGGGCGGTAGTATTTATTCCCAGGGTCTGGAACAAGACTAATAGAACCCAGCTATGACACGTCTCTGCTCTCCCAGCCCTGCACTGCTTCACTGGTGGGCGGTAGTGTTTATGGACTACTTCAAGTTGACAATGCCAAACTGAAATAAGCTCGAGGGTTTCTGAGAACACCTTTTTTCTTTCTTTTTGAAAGGAGTTGCTGAAGCTAGAACACTGGCCCATTCCCATTCTTGCTGCCATGAATATAGACATAATGCTTGGAATCACAACAGCCATTTTGTGACCATGAGGAAAAAGCCTAAAGAATCACAGAGATGTTGACTGAAATTATTGGGCCTTCGAACTAGTCTTTTCCGCATCTCCTGGATGTATTTGGCCAGGTTGGTGCACTTGTTCTCCCCATGCCTGAGACCCTCTTCTTCCACATATTTCCATGGCTGGCTCCTTCCAGATGTCAGTTTATTTCCTCACTGAGGTCCTCTCTGACCTATTCCAACCTTTAAAAATCAATAAAAATCTTAAAAAATAAGAAAATGTTGTAAAATCAGTTATTGTCCTACTCATACAAAATCAAATGTTTTAGATTAAGTCCATTACCACTCCCTCCTAGTCCAAAATGCATATTCCAATAAAATCCATTAATACTGTTACCATCATGAAGCTAGCATGATAGTGACTTGGTTTAAACTCTCTTCCAGACCTTATGGTCTCCGAGGAGTTTATAGTTCAAAACACTAACAATGACAGTAAAGTAAGGTAGAGGAGAAGGTGTTGTAGGAGAATCTCATGGGGGTAGCTGCCCCTTAGTGGACTCACCAAGCTTTAGAATTGTATTTTGAGGTTCAGAAAGTGATTTTATTGCTTTTTTCTTGGGTGATAGTCAAGCTTCCATGGTTTTGATTTAACCTCTTGAATGCTTGAATGTGAATTTTTCTGCCTAGGGTAGTCCCTTCTGGAACAAAGGTTTACTTAGGATAGTGGTCGGCAAACTCATCAGTCAACAGAACCAAATATCAACAGTACAATGATTGAAAATTCTTTTGATAGCTAAATTTTAAAAACTTAAACTTCTTCTAACACCACTTCTTCAAAATAGACTCACCCAGGCCGTGGTATTTTGTGGAAGAGCCACACTCAAGGGACCAAAGAGCTGCATGTGGCTCATGAGCCACAGTTTGCTGACCATGGACTTAGGAGACCACATGCTTAATAGACAGGAATAAAACAGGATATAAGTTTACTTTCAAAATACACTTGTCTGGGAGAATGGAGAAAAGTCCAAGAAATGCTAAGTCAACTTTGGAAAGAGGAGAGGGGTTCAGCTCATTAGATGTGAAAGCATATTGCAATGCCATAATAATAAAAACAGTAAGGTTCTGGTAAAAGTGTATTACAAATATTTGGGGGAAAGGAAGATGTGAAGAGGCTTGAAGTCCTTCCTCTCTCTCTCTCTTTCTCTTCCTCTTCCTCCTTCCCTCCTTCCCTTCTTTTCTTCTTCTGTTTGCTATTTGAATTGCTTTCTGTGATCTCTTCCCTCCTCTCAGACAGTGGGGACGGGGATCCTCACGTGGAGAAGGAGCTCTGCCTTACTTTCCCGCCACAGGAGGCCAGGGGAAGTGATATGAAGGAGGCCGTTTTTAAACGACTGGGACCTATTTCTAATCTAATTCAGACTTATAGGAGACTAGAGGGGATTTAGGGGGAAAGCTCTGATTATTATAACCCAAATATAACAGAGTCTCTTTGGTGAGCCTATGCCACTGTTTGACACCCCCATTAAGGCATTTCAACCTAAAAAGGCTCAAAGCATCAGGCAGTAGTTAGGTTTACTGAAGACTTTAAGGCAGTGGTTCACAACCTTTCTAATGCTGAGACCCTTTAATACAGTTCCTCATGTCATGGTGACCCCAAACCATAAATTATTTTCGTTGCTACTTCATAACTGTAATTTTTCTACTGTTAACAAATCATAATGTAAATATCTGTGTTTTCCAAAGGTCTTAGGTGACCCTGCTAGCAGTTCTCAACCTGTGGGTCGTGGTTCCTACAGCCTAAAATCCTACAGTCAGAAAGTCATTTGGGGAACTAAATGCCTGTTAAAAACATACAATTAACTGCAGAAAGCCTCAGTAATGTTTTCACAAGAAGAATTAATCTCTTCTTCCTCTATGCTTCTGCATTAGTTACCTCTTGCTATGCTTCTGTATTCATTACCTCAAATTTAGTTGTTTAAAGGCAATAATCATTTATTTTTTTATGATTTTGTGTCAGCAATTTGGGCTGGTATCAGAAGGATGGTCTTTTACTGGTCTCTCTTGGAAATACCATTGTCTCAGTCATTATCTGGGGACTTTAGTTGGAATGACTCATCTCTGCTGCATGTGGCCTATCTTCCAGTAGGTTAGCCCAAGCTTCCTCCCCAGGTAACACTGACTTAAAAGAGAGCAAGAGGGGATCTACAAGAACTCTTGACAAGGTGGCTCATATATTATACAGTGCCACTTCTGTTGCATTCTATTGGTCGAAATAAGTCACAGGTGAAAGGATATTTAAGCAGTGGAATAATAGACTCCATTTCTTAATGAGAGGACCTACAAGGTATCATTCCAAAGACGATACACCTATAGGGATGGGAGTAATTATTGCAGCCATCTCTGCAAATGGATTACCACAGTTTCTATGGCACATGCATAGCTTCTTCTCTTAGCTGTTGGACACCGGGGATTCTTACTTTGTCATCCAGCACCACCAGGACTAGAACTCTTCAAAAATCAGATATTTTATAATCATTAATTGAACTGAATTTATGAGAAGCAAAATCTGGTGTTTGGACATAAGGCCAAATAAGGGGACTTGGGAATAGGTTCAAAGGCTAGAAGTGTAAATCTTATTGGGTCATCTGCTGAGACAACAACCTCTGGATATCTATGGAGGGCAGGGAGGATGAGGCAGAGGTAAGAGTCAGAGTTGAAGTCGGGTACCAGAAAATGGGTAGGAGTGGGAGTTCAGTGAAGAAGCCTGAGAAAAGATTTCAGGATCTGGGGCAGATCATTTCACCCAGTAGCACGATCTGGGTTACCTACGGGACTCAGGGCCATGGATGCCAGGGATCCTCACCTGTGGCTTGAGGAAGGGTGGGCAGATAAAGCATGACTGTGTTTACTCTCCCCCAGAAGGGGGCAGGGTTCTTGATGGTTATTGCAACATAATCTAGGTCCTTTAGAAACCCCTATAGCTCTGTTGCTCACCTGCCTGTACATCCTCACCTCACTTTCACAATTCACCATGCCTTCTGGTTCAAACAGCCAAAATCCCACTCCCTCTATTTTCTTAAAGCATCCAATGCTTGTTCAACTAACTAGAGGCCTGGAATTCATGCATGGGAGGAGGGGTCCTCTCAGCTCAGCCTGTATCCCAATCCAGGACCCCTCGGGGATGTTTGACTGCTGGTTTAGGCCCGATCCTGGGGACATCCCTCTCACAATCCTGGACCACTAGCTCCTAATAGCTTACCTGTCTGCCTGCCTGGTCGCCCCTAACTACCCCACCCTGCTAGCCTCATTGCGCCTCTACTGGCCCCCTTGCTGGCCTGGCATCCCCAACTGCTCCCCTCTGCTGACCTGGTCACCCCTAACTGCACCCCCTTGCCAGCCTGGTTGCCCGCAAGTGCCCCCCTGCTGGCCTAGTCACCCCAACTGCCCCACCCCCTGCCAGCCTGCCAGCCTGTTCACCCCTCATGGTCCCCCACTGGCCTGTTCTCCCCACACAGCCTGCTTGTTCAGTTGTTTGGTCGTCCCTTACTAATCCCCCTGCCGGCCTAGTCATAGGCAGCCATCTTGTGAGGGTATAAGGGTTAATTTGCATATTACCTCTTTATTACATAGAATAAGACCTTTACATTTCTGCCATGTATTATTAGTTTTCTTTCAAATATTTTTTCTAAATTTAAATTATTAGCTTTTTGAGAATAGGGATTGTATCTTTTTATTGTACTTTCCTTAAAACAGTAAAGGCTCAATAAACATTTCTTGTTTGTAGTATAAATTATTTTTTGTTGCATAATAACCCTTCAAAATTAGTGGTTTATAAAATCCCATTTATTAGTTCACAATGCAGTGGATTAACATATGGCCTGAGCTCAGCCAAGCAGTTCTACAGTCAGCTGCTGGAGTGGCTAGAAGCTGGATGTTCTCACATAGCTCCAATCATATGTCATGTGGTTGGCAGGTTATCAGTTAGCTATAGCTGACTGAAGTTCTCTGCCACATGGCCCTTAATCCTTCAGAATGCTAGTTTGGAATTTTTCACTTGGTGGACACAGGATTCAAAACACAGAAAGAAAGAAGGAAAATCACAATGCACAGTGATTTGCATTTCTACTGTGTCACATTTGCTAATGTATTATTCACCAAAAACAAATCATGTGGCCAAACCTAGCTTTGAGGAGTAAAGAACAAGAGTCTACCTTTTAACAGAAGTACCTGTACAGTCACATTGCCAAAGAACATACTGAGATTTGAGATGGAAAGAATTTGTGGCCACTATTGTAATCAACCTGTCTCTTGGCCATCAATAACTCAGGTTCCTCTCACAAAATATTCCCAACTCAAGACTCCAGAAGTTTCACCCTAATTATGGTGCCAAAGTTTGACATATAGGATCTTGTGATCCCCATCATGTCAATATGAATTAAAAACCAAGTTATATTGCTTTGCTGTGTAGAGGGGCCAGGATAACAACAATAGAAATATCAACCTCTCCACCCCACAAAATAACAACAGCAATAACAAAAAAAAAAACCTCTAAAATCCAGATCAGGAATTATGTAGAATTTACTAGTCAACAGCAATTCTGAAATTCAGCTAAGCTCAGGGGGCCAGGGTACATTTGCCTTGATGATTCTTAGTCAGGTTGTGTTCTTCCTCCTGGGAGGGGCCCCAGAGTCCACTGTTCTTCCTGGCTTCTAGCTCCCCACTCCATAAGATGTCTTACACTTCCTAAAGAACACCAGTATTGGCAATTGAGTAACTTTCTCAGTCTGCTTCTTTCTCATGGAAAACTGGAGGTCCCAAGGCTTCTTTTCATTTTTAAATGTTTCAGTTCATTTGAGTCCAAGCTGACATTCCTTTAATCAGAAAACTCTCTTAAAAAATCTCTGGGCTGCTCTAATAATCAAATTCAACTCTTCTCCATTCAATAAAAGTTCTACCCATAATTTTAGGATAGGCCTCTTTCTGGTAGGGAGCCATCTCAGGCTACAGTGGGACAATAACTTTAATCAATACACTTTGTAGAGATGAGAGGTTCTACTAGTCACTGCCTAAAATCCTTCAGAGATGTTAACAAATGGGCTTGCAGGGTCACCTTAATTTGATCTTTGTCCTGAGATAGTGTGAAAATTTTTTACGGCCTTGAGAGACGGGTAATGAGAAAAAATTTTATTGCCCAACCCAGCAAGTTCTGGTTCCTCTCAGTAGTATCTGAATTGTGCCTGTAAAGAGAACAATTCTTCCTCTAGCTCATTTCTGTCTTTCTACATTTCATATAATCTGCTAAAATAAGTCAATTGACACTTCCAAAATTCTGCCTGGAAATCATCTTGCCAAGGTCCACAGTTTCATTTGGCTTATCTTCTACCTTCAAAGTTACCAGGGATGATAGTTTTGTCAATTGTTTCTTTAGTGCATAACATGGGTGTCACTTTTCCAGCCTGATACAGCAGGTATTCATTGCTTTGTCAGCCTCTACTAACAGTTGCTTTTCATTTTTCAGAGTTTCAAAAATCATTTTTTGCTGATTTTCTAGGCTCTGCCTGCTACCTGGTCTCAAAGGCAATGTTACCTATTATAGATTTTGTTATATTACTATTCTAATCCTGAAACGAATTTGTCTCTCAGTTGATTTTGCTTTGTAACAAATCACCCCAAACTTAATGTCTGAAAACAAGAACATTGATTATTTTTTACAACATGTGGGTAAGTTGCACAGTTCTTCTGGCTTGGGCTGGCAAGCAAAGGCTGGAAGGTCTAGGCAATGGCTCTCACGTCTGGCAGTTGCCTAGGTGTCTATCAGCTGATAGAGCTAATTTGGCTAAGTGCCTTTCATTATCCACAGGGCAATGTTGCAGTTATTTTATGGTAGTTGCAAAAAAAAAAAAAAAGGCAAGCACTTTTTGAGTTTCTGCTTGGACTCTATTTGCTATTGGTCAAAACAATTCAGTTGACCAAGCCTTGAGTCAGGGTGGGTTGAAACTACTGAGGGCACAGATAGAAAGGGGAACTATGGCAGACACTTTTGCAAACAATCTGCTGCATTTGGTATGGCCAGTTCCCCTGTTAAGATTTTAATTTGGGTTCAGTATTTGTTCTATTCCACACAAGGGAGATCCCAAAGAGTAGCATATGATGCTTTGCATTTATATTTCCAGCACTACCCAAGTCACTGTGTATATAAATGTTCATGAACAATAGGGAGAATTTCTTTGTATAGTGGAGAGAGGCAAAGGGGCTGGCCTGGGACCAATAGCGCAGTGTCTGTGCCCTGCCCCCAGCCAGCCGGCCCAGACATGCAGGTGCCAAGAGAGGCAAAGAGGCCAACCAGGGGTCCCGAGCACAGCATCCGTGCCCTGGCTCCCACCTGCTGGCCTGGCCGTGCTGATGCAGAAAGAGGGAATGGGCCGACTGTTGGGAGGGAGGGGAAGAACCAGAAAAATGGGTCTTTCCAGTTCCTGATGTTGATGGAGCCCTATGGGTGCTTGGCTCCTCCACCTGCAGCCCCCAGTCACAGCCCAGCAGACCCCTGCCCGAAGTCCAGACATAACCAGCATGGCCCTCGGCAGGGAGTTTCCCACAGGCACACTACAGGCATCAAATCGCTGCCACTGAAGCCGCCCCCTCCCCAAACACCCACTCTGAAGTAGTGTGGTCCAAGGGGGCGACTCCTGAGGCACCGCTCCCATGGCATCAAATGTGCACCATGCCGGGCGGGGAAGCCAGACCTGAAAGCCCAAGCCCCTGAGTACCCACAGGGCGTCGTGTGCCGGGGCCCTGAGAAGCCCCAGGACAAGCATCTCCCCAGAGGCTGTGTGGAAGGAGGAGAGGAACCTCTGGCTAGAGGCCAGGGTGAAGGATGCTGGTGTCTTTGCAGGCTGGACTGAGGGACATCACCCCCCTCTCTGCACTCCCTACCCCCACCCCGTGCACGGATTTCATGCACCGGGCCTCTAGTCCTATCTAATAAAAGAGTAATATACAATTGACCGTACCTTCGTCCACAAACCAATCACAGGGCGATGGCCGGGTGCCCAGGTCCGGAAAGGGCCTCTCTCTGAGAAGCCCTTTCCGGCCCTGGGTTAGGCTGGGCTGGGCTGTGGGTGGGGCCAGTCAGCGATGGCGGGGCCTCCATTGCAGGGCCCTGCAATGGCTGGTTTTCATGCTGGGCTGTAGTCAGAAGAAAACAGACACACTATTCACAGGAATAAACATAAAGATTACAAAAGATTTCTCATCAGAAACAGTGTAAGGGGGAAGATAGTAGAGCAACATCATTAAAATACTCACAAGGGGGAAAATCCTCTCAATTTATAATTCTAGACTGAGTGAAAATATTTTTAAAATAGTTTAAAATATTTTTTATGTATAAAAGATTGAATTTTTTTAATCACCAGCAGATTTATACTGTAAGAAATGTTGAAAGAAGTCCTGCACGCAGAAATAAAATTTTGCCAGATACAAATAATGATCTATACCAAGAAATGGAAAAAAACAAAGACAGTATATGTATGGAAAAAATATAAGTTTATTATTTAAATATATTTAAAGATAATTAACTATTTAAACAAATAATAATGCAATGTCAGTTTTATAACCTCTGTGTAAGTAAAATACATGCAAACAATAGCACAAAATTGCCTGGAAAAAAGGAAATTTTGTTACAGTGAAGTTTCTATACAAGATGTGAAGTGGTAAAATATCCACTTGAAGATAGACTGTGACAAGTTAAAATCCTATATAATGAAGAGTTAATATGCAAATATTCATCACACCTTCATGCCATCATGCCATAACGGCTCAGACACTCAACACTGGGGAGAGAGGAATTGGGACCAGACAGTCTACGGACTGGGAGAGGAACAAGCCACCCACTCCACGGTCCCGGATACCAACAGCTGTGCCTGCCTCTCTGGCCCAGGAGAGGGACAAGTTGCCTGCCTTGAAGTGTCGGAAACCAGTCATTACCTCACCAATAGAGATGTAAATAGAACAAACAAGAAACCTGGTCAAACCTTAATGGATCTGTTTACTCACCGCTTAGGTGAGACATTGGTAGCTAAAGCAGATGCCATCTTTAGTCTTATGTTAAGTATGAACTATTTACTCACTGCTTAGGTGACACATTAGCTGCCACTTTTTAGTCTTATGCTAAGTATGAACTATTCACATATTGTTTAGATAACACATTGGTAATTGAAGAAGCTGCCATACTTTTAGTCTTATGTTAATTCTTGCTGGTTGATTTAATTGTTGGAATTTCCTGACCTAAAGAACATGAATATATCACTTAGCCCTAATAAAAGGGGACAACAAAGCCAGAGCTGGTGGTGTCCTCCCCCTAGAGGTGGACTCACGCCTGGCCCCCATGATTTCCAAAATTGATGCTTTTCCAGTCTCTCTTCATTTGTGTGCGGCCTTCTCCAGACACTGAACCCTGACATGGGAACCCTGGACATGCAGGACTTGAAAAGGATTCCCACATTGTAGTCCTGGGCGCCAGCAGCTGCACCTGTGCCTGGGCCCAGGAGAGGGACAAGCTGCATGCCCTGTGGTCCTGGGTGCCTACAGCTGCCTGTGGCTACAGCTGGCCTGAATGAAGCTGGCCTGGGTCCTGGGTGCCTATAGCTGGCCAGAGGGAGGGAAGCCTGGGTCCCAGGTGTGGGGCAAGGCAGAGGCAGTTAGGGACAATCAGGTTAGCAGGGGAGCACTTAGGGGCCATCAGGCTTGTAGGGGAGCAGTTAGGGGCGATTAGACAGGCAGCCAGAGGTGGTTAGGGGGGATCATGCAGGCAGAGGGGTTAGGGGCAATCACACAGGCAGGCAGAGGCAGTTAGGGGTGATCAGGCAGGCAGGCCAGTGAGCAGTTAGGAGCCAGTGGTCCTAGATTGTGAGAGGGATGTCCGACTGCCAACAGTCAGACATCTCTGACTGCCAACAGTCAGACATCCCGGAAGGGGTCCCTGATTGGTGAGGCTGCAGGCTGGGCTGAGGGAACCCCCCTCCGTGCACAAATTTCATGCACCAGGCCACTAGTTTTTATATATTATTTTTTAATAAATGTAGGCTTTTAATTACTTGAAAGCACTACTAATTATATTTAGTTAACATGAAGATTTTTTTTTTGTCTTAGAAGCAAAGACGGTTTAAATATGTTTTCACATTACTGCTTTGTGGTATTACCTATAATAGCTCTGACTACTCAATAAGACCTAAACAACTTGAGTTCTTCCAACTTTCATATTGATGGAACCCCATTAAGAATTTGCAGATGAGAAACTATAATGACGATATCTAAAAGAAAAAGAAAAAGCAGCAGGACAAGGTGGTTGAAGAGAAGTGGAAAGGAATAAGAAAACAGTTTTTGTAAAAAATAAAAGTCTGGTGTTGAGAAAGTAAATCAAAAGACTTATTTTAAAACAATTAGTCTTGGGCTAATTTTATGTTTCATCTTGATTGATCTACTCCTGGGGTGCCCAGACATTTGCTCAAGCTTTATTTTGGATGTGTTTTTACATATTTATTTATTCTTTTATTATTATTATTATTATTGTTATTATTGTTATTATTATTATTTAATATATAAATATCTCTATAACCAGATTGTATATATAAAATATTAGCCTTTTATATGCAATAAACATTAATATTTCAAGAAAAAGATTTAAAATATAATATTACTAAAACTGTACTAACAGTATAATATCACAAAAGTTGTAGGAAACATTAAAAATCTGCAAATAACAGGATTACTTGTGTTATATTCTAAAATATTTTTTCTCTGGCTCTATTTTTGTTCATCAATTTATTTTGTTTATTATATTTCACAAATGAGTGAACTCATGTAATATTTATCTTTCTCTGACTGGATTATTTTGCTTAGCATAATGCTCTCTGCATCCATCCATTCTGTTGCAAATAGTAAAAGTTCCTTATTTTTTATAGTGGCTATTCCATTGTGTAGATGTGCACACATCCCCTGATGGGCACTTAGCTTGTTTCCAAATCTTAGCTGTGGTGAATTGTGCTGCTATGAACACAGGGTGCATATGTCCTTTCTAATTGGTGTTTCTAGTTTCTTGGGGTATATTCCTAGAAGTGGGATTACTGGGTCAAATGGGAGCTCCACTTTTAGTTTTTTGAGGAAACTCCATACTGTTCTCCACAGTGGCTGCATCAGTCTGCATTCCCACCAGCAGTGCATAAGTGTTCTTTTTTCTCAGCATCCTCTCCAGCACTTGTCCTTTGTTAATAATAGCCATTCTGACAGGTGTGAGATGGTACCGCATAGTCGTTTTGATTTGCATCTCTCAGATCATTAGTGACTCTGAGTATGATTTCATATATCTCTCGGCCTTCTGTATGTTCTCTTTCGAAAAGTGTCTATTTAGGTTCTTTCCCCATTTTTATTTTTTTTGCTTGGATCACTTATCTTCCTTTTATTAAGTTGTATGAGTTCCCTGTAAATTTTAGAGATTAAACCCTTATCTGAAATATCTTTGGCAAATATGTTCTCCCATGCAGTGGGCTTTCTTGTTTTGTTGATGGTTTCTTTTGCTGTGTAGAAGCTTTTTATTTTGATGTAGTCCTATTTATTTATTTTGTATTTAGTCTCCATTGCCCTAGGAGCTTTATCGGTAAAGATATTGCTATGGCATATGTCTGCTATTTTGCTGCCTATGGAGGCTTGTAGGATTTTTACGGTTTCACGTCTTATATTTAAGTCCTTTAGCCATTTTAAGTTTGTTTTTGTGTGTGGTATAAGTTGGTGGTCTAGTTTCATTTTTTTTGCATGTATCCAATCAAATTTCCCAGCACTATTTATTGAAGAGATTGTCTTGACTCTATTGTATGCTCTTGCCTTCTTTGTCAAATATTAATTGAGCATGATGACTTGTGTCCATTTCTGGATTCCCTGTTTGGTTCCATTGGTCTATATATTTGTTCTTGTGCCAGTACCAGGCAGTTTTGAGAACAGTGGCATTGTAGTATAGCTTGATATCTGGTATTGAGATCCTTCCAACTTTGTTCTTCTTTGTCAGGTTTGCTGGGGCTATTTGGGGTCCAGATGAATTTTTGGAGAGTTTGTTCTAGGTGTTTGAAGTATGCCATTGGTATTTTAAGGCAGATTACATTGAATTTATAGATTTCTTCGGGTAGTATGGATATTTTAATGATGTTGATTCTACCAATCAATGAACACAATATATTCTTCCATTTGTTTATGTCTTTCTCTACCTTTTTTTCAACATCCTGTATTTTTTCTTGTACAGGTCTTTTACCTCCTTTGTTAAGTTTATTCCTAGGTATCTTAATTTTTTTCTTGCAAAGATAAATGGGATTGGTTGTTTAGTTTCTCTTTCTATGAGTTCATTATTGGTGCATAAAAAGGCCATACATTTCTAGGTATTAATTTTGTATCCTGTACATTTCCAAATTCATTTATTGAGTCTAATAGTTTTTTTTTGATGAAGTCTTTAAGGTTTTCAAAGTACACTATCATATCATCTGCAAATAATGACCATTTTACTTCTTTTCCAATTTGGATGCCTTTTATTTCTTCTTCTTCTCTGATTTATATGGCTAGCATTTCCAGTACTATGTTGAACAGGAGTTGTGAGAATGGGCATCCCTCTTCTTGTTCTTAGGGTAAATGGTTTTAGTTTTTGCACATTGATATAATGTTGGCTCAAGTTTTGTCATATATGTCTTTTATCATGTTGAAATATGCTTCCTCTGTCCCCACTTTGCTGAGATTTTTTTTAATCAAAAATGTGTGTTGGATCTTGTCAAATGCTTTCTCAGCATCTATTGATATTATCATATGATTTTTGTCTCTCAATTTATTTATGTGATGTATCACATTTATTGATTTGTGGATATTGTATCAGCATTGCATCTCTAGAATAAATTCCACTTGTTCATGGTGTATAATCTTTTTAATATATTGCTGGATGCAATTTGCTAATAATTTGTTGAGGATTTTAGCATCTATATTTATCAGGGATATTGGCCTGTAATTTTCTTTCTTTGTAGTGTTTTTATCTGGTTTGGAATTAGGATAATGTTGGGCTCATAAAGAGTGTACAAGTGTTCCTTCCTCTGGGATTTCCTGAAATAGTTTGAGGAGGATAGGTGTTAGTTCTTCTTCGAATGTTTGATAAAACTCCCCTGTGAAGCCATGCGAACCTGAGCGTTTGTTTGGTGAGAGTTTTTTGATTATTGTTTCTATTTTATCAGTTGTTATTGGCCTATTCAGGTTTTCTGATTCCTCCTGATTCAGATTTGGGAGACTATATTTTTTCTATGAATTTATTTCAGCCACATTGTCCAGCTTATTAGCATGTCGTTCATAGTAATTTTTTTTTGCAATCATTTGTATTTCTGTGGTGTCAGTGGTTCCTTCTCCATTTTAATTTATGATTTTGTTTATTTGTGTCCTCTTTGTTTCTTGATGAATCTGGCTAATGGTTTATCAATTTTGTTTATCTTTTCAAAGAGCCAGCTCTTATTTTCATTGATTTTTAAGATTTTTTTGTCTCTATGTTATTTATTTCTGCTCTAATCTTTATTATTTCCTTCCTTCTACTTACTCTGGGCTTTTCTTGGTCTCTTTTTAGTTCTTTAAGTTATAAGGTTAAATAGTGTATTGCTGATTTGTATTATTTCTGAGGTATACCTGTAGTGATATGAATTTCCCTTTCAGTACTGCTTTTGCTGTGTCCCAGAGATTTTGGGTTATTGTGTGTTCATTTTCATTTGTTTCCAGGAAATTTTTTATTTCTTTCTTGATCTGGTTGGTAACCCATTCATTGTTTAATAGCATACTATTTAGCCTCCATGTGCTTGCATGTTTATACTCTAGTTGATTTCTAATTTCATTCCACTGTGATTTGAGAAGATGCTTGATATGATTTCAATCTTCTTAAACTTGTAGAGACTTGTTTTTTGTCCTAACATGTGGTCTATCTTTGTGAGTAATCCATGTGCACTTGAGAAGAATGTATATTCTGCTGCATTGGGGTGATATGTTTTATATTTATGTCAATTAATCCATCTGATCCAGTGTGTCCTTAGAGTCTCTGTTTCCTTGTTAAGTTTTTGTCTGGAAGATCTACCAAGTGAAGCCAGAGGGGTGTTAAAGTCCTCTACTATGACTGTATTGTTGTCTATCTATCCATTAATGTCCTCTTTACCAGGGTTATATCCTCTTGTTCGATTGTTTCCTTTAGTATTATGTAGTGACCGTTGTTGTGTCTTGTGATGGCCTTAATTTAAAGTCTATTTTGTTTTTTGTTTTTTGTTTTTTTTGATATGAGTATTGCTACTCCAGGGTTTTTTTTCTTTTCCATTTGCATGGAATTTTTTTTTCCATCCCTTCACTCTCATCCTCTGTGTGTCTTTTGTTTTGAGGTGGGTCTCTTGTAGACAGCATATAGCTGGGTCATGTTTTTATATCCATTCAGATATGCTATACCTTCATTTCTTTCTTTCTTTCTTTCTTTCTCCTTTCTTTTTCTTTCTCCTTCCTTCCTTCCTTCCTTCCTTCCTTCCTTCCTTCCTTCCTTTCTTTCTTTCTTTCTTTCTTTCCTTCTTTCTTCTTTATTTTTTCATGTACTGTGTTGGTTGAAATCCTGAAAATGACAATCAGAGCTTTTACTCAGCTAGTAGGATGAATTGAATAAGTGTGTTATGCCAAACAATGACTGTGTAATACTAGGATTGACTTTTTAAATTATTTTATTTTATTTTTTAAAGTATTACAAATAGTAATACATATGTCTCCTTTTTTTCCCCATAGACCTTCCCCTGGTCTCCCCTACTCCCTGGCACACGCTGCCTCCTCCTACCCACCCACCCCCTGCCTCCCCGCAGTGTCTTGCGTCCATTGGTTATGCTTATATGCATGCATACAAGTCCTTCAGTTGATCTCTTACCTCCCCCTGCCCCCAACCCTTCTTGGCCTTCCTGCTATAGTTTGACAGTCTGTTTGACGATTTTCTGCTTCTGTATGTATTATTGTTCATCAGTTTAAAATGTTATTTATTATCTATAAACTAGAGGCCCAGTACACAAATTTGTGCATGGGTGGATTCCCTCGGGGTGGCCTTCAGAGATAGGGTCCCAACTTGCACTCCTAGCCTTGCAGTCCCACAGCCCCGCCTGGCACCCCACCTTAGCCTGGTGCTGCCCCTCACCCCCCTATGCCTGTGACCGGTCACCATCTGCAGGGTAATCTGTCTGCATGGTGATTGGGCTCCACTTGCACCCGCCTTGACCTGGCATTGCCCACTCACCTGCTCTACATCCCACCACAGTCTTGATTGGGGTTGGCAATGCCTTCACTACAGCCTGCCATGTTCCACATGGCCCCCTGGTGGTCAGCGCACATCATAGAAAGCCGTCAAACTCCTGGTGAATGACCAAGGGAGGGGACAATTTGCATATTAGGCTTTTATTATATAGAGGCCCGGTGCACAAAATTCATGCAGGGGAAGGCAGGGGATGTCCCTCAGCCCAGCCTGCACCCTTTCTAATATGGGACACCTTGAGGGATGTCCGATTGCCCATTTAGGCCCAATACTGGTAGGATAGGGCCTAAACGGACAGTCGGACATCCTTCTCACAATCCAGGACTGTGGGCTCCCACTGTTCGCCTGCCTGCTTCCCTGATTGCCCCTAAATGCTTCTGCATGCCAGCCTGATCACCCCCTAACCACTACCCTGCCAGCCAATTGATGTCTAACTTCCAGCCTGTTTGCCCCAAACTTCCCTCGTCTGCTAGCCTGGTCACCCCTACCTGCTCTCCCTTACAGGCTTGATCACCCACAATTGCCCTCCCTTGCAGGCCTGGAACCTCCCAACTGTCCTCCCCTGCTGGCCATCTTGTGGGTCAATCTTGTGTTTACATGGGGGCAAGATCTTTGACCACATGAGGACAGCTCTCTTGTGTGTTGGAGTGATGGGCAATCTTGCTGTTATTCTTTTATTAGATAGGATAGAGGCCTGATGCATGGGTGGGGGCAGGGTAGTTTGCCCTGAAGGGTCCCCTGGATCAGGGTGGGGGTTCTCTTGGGTTGTGGGGAAGCCTGAGCAAGTGGTCTGTGATAGTTTGCAGGCCGGCCATGCCCCCTAGCGACCCAATCAGAGGCCCTGAGATCTGGGATTAGTTTATGTTCTACAATTGAAACTTTATAGCCTGGAGCAGAGCCAAGCCTTCTGCTCACTCCATGGTAGCAGCCATTTCTGTTGGGACATTTACCTTGTATAATTAAAACTTTGTAGCCTAGAGTGGAAGCCTATGCCAGCCAGAGCTGCAGAAGCTTGGCTTCCTCCATCACCTTGGCAACCCTAGCCTCAGCTCTCTTCAGCTCCGTGGCTGGCACCATTTCTGTTGGGATATATCTTCTATAATTGAAACTTTGTTGCATTGAATGGAGGCCTAGGCCAGCAAGGGCAGGGCAGGTGGAAAGCTTGGCTTCTTACATTGCCAGGGAAACCCAAACCTCCCTCCTGCTCTCAGTGGCCGCAGCCATCTTGTTTTGGGTTTATTTGCATAATTTGCTCCTGATTGGCTGGTGGGCATGGCTTGATTGGATATTTTGCATATTACTCTTTTATTAGATAGGAAGATAAGTGAAATCATGTGACATTTTTCTTTCACCGACTGGCTTATTTCACCTAACATAATGCTCTCCAGTTCCATCCATGCTGTTACAAATGGTACGAATTTCTTCTTTTTTACAGCAGTGTAGTATTCCCTTGTGTAGGTGTACCACAGTTTTCTAATTCATTCATTTGCTGATGGGCATTTAGGCTGTTTCCAAATCTTAGCTATTGTAAATTGTGCTGCTATGAACATAGGGGTGCATATATCCTTTCTGATTGCTGTTTCTTTTTTCTTATGATATATTCTTAAAAGTGGGATTATTGGGTCAAATGGCAGTTCCATTTTTAAATTTTTGAGGACAAGCCATACTGTTTTCCACAGTGGCTGCACCAGTTTGCATTCCCACCAGGAATGAAGTAGGATTTCTTTTTCTCTGCATACTCTCCAGCACTTGTTCTTTGTTGATTTGTTGATGATAGCCATTCTGATAGGTGTGAGATTGTACCTCATTGTTGTTTTGATTTGCATTTCTTGGATGATTAGTGACCTGGAGCATGTTCTTATATGTCTCTTGGCTTTCTGAAATGTCCTCTTTTGAAAATTGTCTAATTAGATCCTTTGCTCAATTTTTGATTAGATTGTTTATCTTCCTTTTGTTAAGTTGAATGAGTTCCTTGCAAATGTTGGAAATTATCCATTTTTTGGAGATAACATTGGTATATATGTTCTCCCATGCAGTGGGCTTTCTTAATGTTTTGTTGATGATTTCTTTTGCTGTGCAGAAACTTTTTATTTTGATGTTTTCCCATTTATTTCTTTTCTCTTTGGTTTTCATTGCCCTAGGAACTGTATCAGTAAAGATATTGCTATGCTAAATCTCTGCTATTTTGCTGCCTATGGCTTCTTCTAAGATTTTTATGTTTCCCATGTTATATTTAAGTCCTTTATCCATTTTGAGTTTACTTTTGTGTATGGGGTAAGTTGGTTGTCTAGTTTCATTTTTTTGCAAGTATCTGTCCAGTTTTCAACACCATTTACTAAAGAGACTGTCTTGACTCCATTTTATGCTTTTTCCTTCTTGGTCAAATATTAATTGAGCATACTGGCTTGTGTCGATTTCTGGGTTCTCTGTTCTGTTCCACTGGTCTATATATATGTCCTTGTGCAACTACCAAGCAGTTTTGTGAAAAGTGGCTTTGTAGTATAGCTTGATATCTGGTATTGTGATCCCTCCAACATTGTTTTTCTTTCTCAAGACTGCTGCAGCTATTTGGGGCCTTTTTTATATTCCAGATGAATTTTTGAAGAATTTGTTCTACATTTTTGAAGTATGCTGTTGGTATTTTAATGGGGATTGCATTAAATCTGTAGATTGCTTTGGGTAGTATGGACATGTTAATGATGTTGATTCTACCAATCCATGAACATGGTATGTTCTTCCATTTGTTCATGTCTTCCTCCATCTCTTTTTTTAGCATCCTGAAACATTCTGAGTACAGGTTCTTTGTCTCCTTAGTTAAGTTTATTCATAGATATCTTAATTTTTTGTTGCAATGGTAAATGAGATGGTTTGTTAAATTTCTCCTTCTGTGAGTTCATTATTGGTGTATAGAAAAGCTATAGACCTCTGGGTGTTAATTTTGTATCTTCTTTCATCGCCATATTCATTTATTAAGTCTAGCAGTTTTTTTATGAAGTCTTTGGGGTTTTGAATGTTCAATGGCATGTCATCTGCAAATAAGGAGAGTTATACTTCTATTCCAATTTGGATATCTTTTATTTCTTCTTTTGGTCTGATGGCAATGGCTAGTACTTCCATTACTATGTTGAACAGAAGTGGTGAGAGTGGGCATCCCTGTCTTGTTTCTATTATTAGGGGAAATGGTTTTGGTTTTTGCCTATTGAGTATGATGCTGGCTCAAGGTTTGTCATATATGATTTTTATTATGTTGCATTATGATCCTTCTATTCCCATCTTGCTGAGAGTTTTTATCAAGAAAGGATGTTGGGTGTTGTCAAATGCTTTTTCTGTATCAATTGATATGATTATATGGTTTTTATCTCTCAGTTTGTTTATGTGGTGTATCACATTTATTGATTTTACTAAAGGCCCGGTGCACGAAATTTATACAGTGGGGGCAGGGGATGTTCCTCAGCCCAACCTGCAACTTCTTCAATTTGGGACCACTCGAGGGAAGTCCAACTGCTCATTTAGGCTCTATCCCAGTAGCATTGCACCTAAATGGGCAGTCGGACATCCTTCTCACAATCCAGGCCTGTGGGCTCCAAACTGCTCACTTGCCTGCCTCCCTGATTGCCCCTTACTGCTTCTGCCTGCCAGCCTGATCACCCCCTAACCACTACCCTGCCAGCCTAATTGATGTCTAACTGCTCCCCTGCCAGCCTGGTCACCCCTAACTGCCCTGCCCTACAGACTTGATCACCCCCAACTGCCCTTGCAGGCCCTCCCCTGCTTTCCTGATTGTCCACAACTGCTTTTCCTTGCAGGCCTGGAACCTCCCAACTGTCCTCCACTACTGACCATCTTTTGGTGGCCATCTTGTGTCCACATTGGGGCAAGATCTTTGACCACATGGGGGCAGCCTTCTTGTGTGTTGGAGTGATGGACAATCTGTGTATTACTTTTTTATTAGATGGGATAGAGGCCTGGTACATGGGTGGGGGCCAGCTGGTTTGCCCTGAAGGATGTCCTGGATCAGGGTGGGGATTCCCTTGGGGCCTGGGGAGGCCTGGGCTAGGGGCCTGTGGTGGTTTGCAGGCCGGCCATGCCCCCCTCCCCGCCTCAGTGATCCAAGCAGAGGCCCTGAGATCTGGGGTTAATTTATGTTCTACAATTGAAACTTTGTAGCCTAAAGCAGAGCCAAGCCTTCTGCTCACTCCGTGGCGACAGCCATTTCTGTTTGAAACTTTGTAGCCTTGAGTGGAGGCCTACGTGCTAGGGCTGAGAAGCTTGGCTTTCTCCATTGCCCGAGCAACCCTAGCCTCTGCTCTTTCCAGCTCTGTATCTGCTGCCATTTCTGTTGAGATATACCTTCTATAATTGAAACTTTGTAGCATTGAATGGAGGGCTAGGCCTGCAAGGGCAGGCAGAAATCTTGGCTTCCTCCATTGCAGGGAAAACCCAAGCCTCTCTTCTGCTTTCAGTGGCCACAGCCATATGGGTTGAGGTTTATTTGCTCCTGATTGGCTTGTGTGCGTGGCTTGTGGATGTGGCTTGATCAGAGGTATGGTCAAATTGCATATTACTCTTTTATTAGATAGGATGCTATACCTTTTGATTGGAGCATGTAATCCATTTACATTTAGGGTTATTATTGATAGGTACTTATTTATTGTCATTTTAATTCTGTATGGCTAGTTTTCTCTGTTTCTTTTTCTGATTACAGCAGTCCTTTTAGCATTTCTTGTTATGCTAGTGGTAATATACTCTTATCGCCTTTATTTATTTGTTTGTTTGTTTGTTTGTTTGTTTGTCTAGGAAGCTCTTTATTTCATCATCTATTTTGAATGATAGCCTTGCTGGCTATAGTTATCTTGGTCTCAGATACTTGTTTTTCATTACTTTTAGTACGTCATACCATTCCCTTCTGGCCTATAGAGTTTCTGATGAGAAATTAGGTGTCAGCTTTATGAGAACTTCTTTGTAGATAAAAATTTTATTTTCTCTAGCTGGCTTTAAGATTGTCTCATTGTCTTTAATTTTTGGCATTTTAATTATAATGTATCTGAGTGTGGGTCTGTTTGAATTCTTCTTGCTTGGGTTTCTCTGTGCCTCCTGAACTTTTATGACTTTTTTCTTTACCAGGTTAGAGAAGTTTTATGCCATTATTTCTTCAAACATGTTCTCTATGCCTTTCTCCCTTTCTGTCTCTTCTGGCACATCTGCTATTCTAAAATTGTTATGTTTCACATTGTTCCACAGATCCCTTAAACTGTCCTCCTCTTTTTCAATTGTTTTTTTCTTTTTGGTTCTCTGATTAAGTGATATTTTCAACTCTGTTTTCTAATTCATTGATTCAATCCTCACCCCTAATCTGCTATGTATTCCTTCCAATTTGTTCTTTATTTGTGTTATCTCATTCTTTATCTCAGACTCTTCTTTTTTTCATAATTACTACATATTTTTTTCATGCGGTTGAGCACCTTTACCCTTAGTACTCTGAACTCTGTTCCAGATAAATTTCTTTTTTGTTCTTGTTGTTCTAGGTTTTATGTATTTATTATTAAAATGATAAATAATTTTCTTCTTTTTTATTTTTTGTTTTTTAGTTTTTAAAGTATTACAAATAGTAGTACATATGTTTCCTTTCCCCCTGTTGATCTCCCCGCAACTTTCCCAACCCCCAGCATATGCCCTCACCTCTCCCCCTCCCCCCAGTGTCTTGTGTCCTACGGTTATGCTTTTGTGCATGCACACAAGTCCTTCAGTTGATCTCTTGCAGCATCCCCCTAACCTCCCCTGCCTTCCCGCTGTAGTCTGACAGTCTGTTCCATGCTTCTTTGCCTCTGTGTCTATTTTTATTTCCCCCATTTCTTTTCTTTTTTTTTAAATATCTTGCCTCTGCAGACTAGAAACAAACATATGAGCACAAGAAGTGTTTGAGACCCAATTTCAATGACCAACAGTTCTGAGTCCCAGTTTCAATATCAAACTGTTCCTTATGTGTGCATGTCAGCAATGGTATCTGGATGCTGGATAAATGTTGGCAATGCAGGTCCAACCCTCATTGCCTGGGTAACCTGCAGTGACGCACAGCTGCTGACTGGTAGCATGGCAAAGTGTCATCAGCGTCTTCCATCTCTGGACTGTTTCTCCTCTTGTTTTCGTGGTTGGAACAGACCTGTCAGATCCTCTCTGTTACAGGAATCCACATGGTCTTGGATAGAAGTTTAACTGGAAAGAAAAAAAATAGAATTAGAAAGAGATTTTATTTTATGATAAAGATGTCTTTTAATGGAGAATTTAGCAAATGATAAGCTAGAGAGAAGGCATCTATACCACCTCTTTGAAAACTGTCCTATTTGAGAATTATAGAAAGGAAGATGAGAATGAAGGCACAGAGCTACCATTCGGTTCACTGTTTTCTATGCCAATAAATTATACAGGTTGAAAATGGCAAATGGCAGAAAATTGCAGGCTTATTGGGAGATCTTTAGTAGTGCTACAAAGCCAATAGAAGGCATACAGTCACAGCAACAGGCACTGGGAAGCCCAGCAGGGCAAATGGTGTGGAGGAACCTGCAGAGCAGGAGGATAGATTATATTCAGGACCAGCTTCAGCATAAATGGGAGTTGGCATAACGGTAAAAACCCCAGAGTGTTTCAAACAAAATATTAACCACTGTGGAAGCCAGGCTAACTCTTGGGCTTGAGGAAATTAGAAGATAAAGGGAGAGGAGAATTAAATATTCCCTTTTAATGGTGCTTTAGGGATAGTTATTATGTTAAAAATACTAGCTTCAATGTTTCACTGTTACTAATGTATGAATTAGAAAGTGCCTTGAAGAAGATGAGAAAATAATTACAAAGCCCATTAGAGTTTTACAGTGCTTGTGGGAGAAATAGAAATAACTTCTCCAGATGTAATGAAGGAGTGCATTTAAAGGCAAGTTTTATACTATGAACATGCATTTATGATATCCTGTTCATGTAGAGCATTGTGATATGTGTATATATATATATATATATATATATATATATATATATATATACAGATGCTACAGATTATTTTCTTGTATAGGATGTTTAAAGAAAGAAAGAGGACACTGATGATGAGAATTTTATTTTTTTTCTAAATAAAAATTTCTTTATTGCTTAAGATATTATATATGTGTCCTTATTCCTCTACTAACATCCCCAACCCTCCCCCTACTCATGCCCTCACCACCCTGGTGTTCATGTCCTTTGGTTAGGCTTATATTCATGCATCCAAGTCCTTTGATTGATCTCCCTCTTTGCCCCCTCCCTCCCGTACCTTCCCCCTGAGGACCAGCATTCTGGTTGATGCTTCTCTGCCTCTGGATCTGTCCCTGTTCATCAGTTTATGTTGTTCATTATATTCCACAAATGAGTGAGATCATGTGGTATTTGTCTCTCTCTGACTGGCTTATTTCACTTAGCATAATGCTTGCCAGTTCCATCCATGCTGTTGCAAATGGTAAGAACTCCTTCTTTTTTACAGCAGCATAGTATTCCATTGTGTAGATGTACCACAGTTTTTTAATCCAATCATCTGCTGATGGACACTTAGGCTGTTTCCAAATCTTAGCTATGGTGACTTGTGCTGCAGTGAACATAGGGGTGCATAAATCCTTTCTGATTGGTGTTTCTAGTTTCTTGGGATATATTCCTAAAAGGAAATTAGGAGATTAAGGGAGAGGAGAATTAAATATTCCCTTTTAATGGTGCTTTAGTGATAGATATTATCTCAAAAATAGTAGCTTCAATGTTTCACTGTTACTAATGTATGAATCACTGGGTCAAATGGGAGTTCCTTTTTTAGTTTTTTGAGGAAACTTCATACTGTTCTTCACAGCGGCTGCACCAGTTTGCATTCCCACCAACAGTGCAAAAGAGTTCCTTTCTTTTGCATCCTCGACAACACTTGTTGTTTGTTGATTTATTGATGATTGCCATTCTGACAGGTGTGAGATGGTACAGCATTGTGGTTTTGATTTGCATCTCTCGGATAATTAGTGACTTTGAGCATGTTTTCATGTCTCTTAGCCTTCCTTCTTTCCTCCTTCTAAAAGTGTCTATTTAGGTTCATTACCCATTTTTTGATTGGATTGTTTATCTTCCTTTTGTGTCAGTTACCTGTAAATATTGGAAATTAAACCCTTGTCTGTGGTGACATTGGCAAAAATATTCTCCCATGCAGTGGGCTTTCTTGATGTTTTATTGATGGTTTCTTTTGCTGTGCAGAAGCTTTTTATTTTGATGTAGTCCCATTTGTTTATTTCTTCTTTGGTTTCTATTGCTCTAGAAGCAGTATCATTGAAGAAGTTCTTTCGGCATATGTCTGAGGTTTTTCTGCCTGTGGATTCCTCTAGTATTTTTATGGTTTCCCTTCTTATGTTTAAGTCTTCGATTCACATTGAGTTTATTTCTGTGTATGGTGTAAGTTGGTGGTCTAGTTTCATTTTTGGGCATGTATCTGTCCAATTTTCCCAACACCATTTGTTGAAGAGATTATCTTGACTCCATTGTATGTTCATGCCTCCTTTGTCAAATATTAATTGGGCATAGTGATTTGGTTCAAATTCTGGGTTTTCTATTCTATTGCTGATCTATATGTCTGTTCTTGTGCCAGTACCAGGGTGTTTTGTAATACAGCTTGAAATCTGGTATTGAGATCCTACCTACATTGTTCTTCTTTCTCAGGATTGCTGCAGCTATTCGGGGTCTTTTTTTTGTTCCAGATGAATTTTTGGAAAATTCATTGTAGATCAGTGAAATATGCCATCGGTATTTTAATGGGGATTGCACTGAATCTGTAGATTACTTTGGGTAGTATGGACATTTTGATGATGTTGATTCTACCAATCCATGAACACAGTATGTTCTTCCATCTAATTATGTTTCCCTCTATCCCTTTTTTTCAGTGTCCTGTAGTTTTTTTGCATACAGGTCTTTTACCTCCTTAGTTAAGTTTATTCCTAGGAATCTTAATTTTTTGTGTGTGATGGTAAATGGGATTGCTTTTTTAGTCTCTCTATAAGTTTGGTATTGGTGTAAATGAATGCCATAGATTTCTTGGTGTCAATTTTGTATCCTGCTACATTGCCGAATTCATTTATTAAGTCTAATAATTTATTGATGGAGTGTTTAGGGTTTTCTATGTACAAAATCATGTCATCTGCAAATAAGGACAGTTTTACTTCTTCTTTTCCAATTTGGAAGCCTTTTATTTCGTCTTCTTGTCTGATTGCAATGGCTAGTACTTCCAGTACCATGTTGAACAGGAGTGGTGAGAGTGGGCATCCCTGTCTTATTCCTGTTCTTAGGGGAAATGGTTTCAGTTTTTGTCCATTGAGTATGATGTTGGCTGATGATTTTTCATATATAGTTTTTATTATGTTGAAGTATGGTCCTTCTATTCCCACCTTGTTGAGCGTTTTGATCAAGAAGGGATGTTGGATTTTGTCAAATGCTTTTTCTGCATCAATTGATATGATTATGTGATTTTTATCTCTCAATTTGTTTATGTGATGTATCACATTTATTGATTTGCGGATTTTGAACCACCCTTGCATCCCTGGGATAAATCCTACTTGGTCATGCTGTATGATCTTTCTGATGTACTCTCCGGGATCTGATTTGATAGAATTTAGTTGAGGATTTTGGCTTCTATGTTCATGAGGGATATTGGTCTAGAATTCTCTTTCATTGTGTTGTCTTTATCTGGTTATGGTATTAGGGTAATGCTGGCTTAATAGAATGAGCTAGGGAGTGTTCCTTCCTCTTGAATTTTTTGGAATAGTCTGAGGAGGATAATTTTAAATTCTTCCTTGAATGCTTGGTAAAACTCCCCAGTGAAGCTGTCTGGCCTCAAGCTTTTGTTTGCTGGTAGCTTTTTGATGACTGCTTCAATTTTTTCCACAATTATCAGCCTATTGAGATTTTCAGAATCTTCCCTATCGAGTTTTGGAATTTTGTATTTTTCTAGGAATTTGTTTATTTTTTTCTAGGTTGTCTAGTTTGTTTGAGTAGAGTTGTTCATAGTATTTTTTTTAACAATCCTTTCTATTTCTGTGTGGTCTGTTGTTATTTCACCTCTCTCATTTCTGATTTTGTTTATTTGATTCCTCTCTCTTTGCTTCTTGGTGAATCTGGCTAGAGGTTTATCAATCTTGTTTATCCTTTCAAAGAACCAGCCCTTGGTTTCATTGATCTTTTGTATTATATTTTTGGTCTGTATGTCATTTATTTTTGCTCTGATCTTTATTATCACCTTCCTTAGGTCACTGTGGGCTTTTATTGTTGCTCTCTTTCTAATTCTTTAAGTTGTAGAGTTAGATTATTTACTACCACTTTTTCCTGATTTTTGAAGTAGGCTTGTAGAGCTATATATAAACTTCCCTCTTAAGACTGCTTTCATTGTGTCCCATAGATTTTGGATTGTTATGTTTTTGTTGCTATTAGTTTCCAGGATGCTTTTAATTTCTTCTTTGATCTCATTGATAACACAATCATTGTTTAATAGCATGCTATTCAGTTTCCAAGTGTTTGAGATTTTTGGATTGTTTTATTGTAATTTAGTTCTAATTTTATTGCATTGTGGTCTGAGAAGATGCTTGGTATGATTTCAATCTTCTTGAATTTTGGGAGACTTTGCTTGTGACCCAATATGTGGTCTATTTTTGAATATGTCCCATGTGCACTTGAGAAGAACATATATCCCATGGCTTTGGGGTGAAATGTTCTGAAGATGTAAATTAAGTCCATCTGTTCTAGTGAATCATTTAGGATTGCTGTGTCTTTGATGGTTTTTTTTTTTCTAGAGGATTTATCCAGTGATGTCAGTATTGTATTAAAGTCCCCTATGATGATTGTATTGTTGTCGATCTCTCTCTTGATATCTTCTAAGAGTTTTATGTATATGGGTGCTCCTGCATTGGGTGGATATTTGTTTATCAGGCTTATATCCTCTTGTTGTATCGATCTTTTTAGTATTATATAGTGGCCTTCCTTATCTCTTGTTATGGCATTTACTTTAAGGTCTATTTTTTCAGATATAAGTATTGCTACCCCAACTTTCTTTTCATTTCCATTTGCCTGAAAGATATTTTTCCATCCCTTCAGTTTCAATCTGTGTGAGTCTCTTGTTCTGAGGTGGGCCTCTTGTAGACAGCATACAAATGGGGTGTTTTTTTTGTTGTTGTTGTTATCCATTCAGCCACACAATGTCTTTTGATTGGAGTATTTAGTCCATTTATGTTTAAAATCATTACTGAAAGGTATTTGTTTGTAGTCATATCTATTTTTGTGTCTGGGTTTCTTCTTTCGTGTTTATTTCTTCTTTTTACAGTATTTCCTGCATTGCTGCTTTGGTTGTGATAAACTCCCTTAGCTTCTTTTTGTCTGTGAAGCTCCTGATTTCCCCTCCAATTTTGATTGATAGTCTTGCTGGATAGAATATTACTGGATTCAGTCCTTTGCTTTGCAACACTTTATTTACCTCCTTCCAATCCATTCTAGCCTGATGTGTTTCTGTTGAGAAATCATTTGATAATCTGATGGGGGTTCCTTTGAAGGTAACTCTCTGTCTCTCTCTTGCTGCCTTTAAGATTCTCTTTTTGTCATTGATATTTGCCATTGAAACTATGACGTGTCTTGGTGTGGGTCTTTTGGGGTTGATCCTGCTTGGTACTCTCTGTACTTGTGTAACTCCTTTCTTCCCCATATCCCGGAAGTTTTCGGTCATAAGTATTGCTAATAAGTATAATCTACTCGGTCAAATAGATTTTCTAATCCTTGGTGCTCTTCTTTTCCCTCTAGCTCATTCATGTTGTCAGAAAGCTCCCTTAGGCTTTCCTCCTGTTTTTTAAATTTTTTTCTCCAATTGCTCTTCAGTTTGAGCTTGTTTTAGTACCTGATCTCTAACTCACTAATCTGCTTCTTCTAGTCTACTGTTGAAACTTTCCATGGTGTTTTTTATTGTAGCTCTATCATTTTTCATTTCTTCTTGATTCTTACATAGGTTGTTGATTTTCTCATCCATCCAATGTATAAATTCCACGACCATTACTCTGAATTCTTTTTCAGTCACGGTGCAAGCTTCAGTTTCACTAATTTCCTTTCTTTGTGACTTGTCATTTTCCTTCTTCTGGGTATTGTGTCATCTCCCCATTCTGACTATCACCAGAAGGTTCATACTTTGAGTTGCATGGACCTAGGCTGTGGGCTGTGGGAACTTCGTACCATCTGAGTATCACTGAAGTGCTCCAACACTAGGGCATGTGGGTGCTGTGGGTTGGTGGGAACCAAGCTTTCCCAGGGTCTGTGTTCCCAGCATTCTGTGTGGTCTCGTGTGCACACCTAAAATCAGGACCTCTGCCTGCACCACGCTCTTGGGGTGTGTTGAAAATTGTGCCAGGAGTTCGAGTTTCCCTGTGTCTGCACCAGGAATCGAATATCAGAGTCTGTTGCCTCGTGAGGTTTCTCGTTGAGGGTCAGGGTCCCCGTGTGTGCATGCACCCAGAATTGGAGTCACTGGCTCTTAGTGTGGATGTGCTGTGAGTCAGGGATTCCAGGAGCATAAGGTAAGAAACAGAGTCAAGTCAGTGGTGCTCAGTGCTGCCTCTACTGGGAGAATTTGGGTCTTGATCACCAGGGGGGACTGGGTTGCACAATAGCTCTGTGCTGTGCCTGCACTGTGGAAGACTGACTTCTGTGTGTGTGCCCTGTAACCAGGTCAGGTGGCACTGACACCCTGCGGGTTTGGTCATCTGGTTGTGATTGCGTTGCAGGAGGTCACCTCCAGTCTCTCAAATTCCCTTAGCAGTACTGAGGCCCCTGACTGAGCTCTCAAGCTCCACGGCCCTATTCCCTGTATGGGAGTTTCGGCCACACACGAGCTGAGTGTGTTCCCAGGCCCAACCCCCCGCCCGAGGTAGCTGGGAAACTGAGTTTTCAAGATCTGAGATCCAATTACTGTCTGGGCGCTGTGGCCACAGGTGTGCACGCACCTATGAAGCGTTCTCCCAAGTCCAAGTTCCCTTGGGTTAGCTGGGAAAACGAGTTTTCAAGCTCCAAGTGTGCGGTTCCCTGTAGGGGCTAGGGGAGCTGTGGGGAAGCGAGGGAGGGGTCTATTGGTTACTATGGGGCTATCTGAGATCCTGCAGGGAGGGCGATAGGCCCCTTGACTCTTAGAAATCTGCTGCCGGGAAGTCTGGACTCCTATTGCCTGTTGGTCTGAAGCTGTGGCTGTAATTCTCTCTCCCTAGCGGCTGCAGGTTCCTGGCTTGTGTCTGAGATGCGACTGGGTGAGGGCAGGGTCCCAGTCCAGGCAGTTCTGCTTCTCAAGATGTTGTGGTCTCTGCCCATGACAGCTGGCCGCCCAGGAGTGTCTGCCTTGTTGGCTGGGCTCCGCAGTCTAAGTTTGGCAGCCCCTTGGAGGACCTGGAGAGTCTAACTGTCCCTAGTTCACACACACACACACACACACACACACCACCCTGCTACACTCTCCTCTATGGGTTCCACACTCTCTTCCTCCCTCCCTTCCTGTCCATTGCCATCTTGGCAGCCCCAATGATGAGAATTTTAAAATAATTTGTAAAATAGAGTGGAGTTTGGAATTTGTATAATTAAAAAATTATATAAGAAATTAGAGGAAAAAAACACCAACAGTCCCAATATGTAGTACCTCAACTACAATTATTATTATTATTATGGTGTTTTTTTCTTTCTTGTGCTAAAATGTATTTTTCAACTTAGTTTTAGTTGTAGTCAATGTGTGTCAATTGGTTTTGTCATTCACCATCCTGTTATAAACATGCAACAAGATTATAATTTTAAAGTATTTAACATCCTTTTTTTGTTTTGTTTAATGAGTGCTCAACTATTTGCTAACTTTTTTAAGCATAGAAAAGTCTGAGGTTGTTACAGAATAAATGCCCTAGTAAAAGCCCTGAGCCAGAATGCTGGACACATTGTTTGCCCCTCCATGTCTAGTTCACCAGTCTTCTTTGCTATGATAACCTGACTTTTGTCCAGGTATTTTTTTGTTTCTTACATAAGTCAGGAGAGGGTGACCCATTCTGTGGTTTAAGAGTCAATCCTTCACTGTGCTGTATACCTAAAACTAATGTAAAATATTATTGAGAATAAATTCTAATTAAAAAATAAAATAAAATAAGTCAATCTTTGGTCTGGCTCATAAGATGTGAGGTTGAGGATGGTAGGAAGGCACTGAAAGAGATAGTCCTTTTATGTTATGTCCAAGATTGTGCCTGTGGATGGCAGGACTATGGTATGGAACCTACGTTGATAATGATGACCCACTAAATCAGCTAACTGAAACCTTTGGGTTTCTTTACTGTTGAAGCACATTTGAGTTGGGTTTTCTATATTCACAGATAAAGTATCCTAATTGATAGGCCAATTTCATATTTTGTTTTGACATTCACAAGACTGTCACAAGTCAGGCTTGAGAAATTTATTAAATTATATAACTCCCCCACTCTTTCTGTCACCATTAGCTCTTGACAACTGAATGTGGGAGATTTAGCCAGCAATGTTCTCCAATTATATATTAGATATAACTCTGGCAACCCCTAAGACTTAAACAGGAAGAGAGAAAAGTAATGCAAGATGGTCAGGCAAAGGACAGGGATGAAGTTGAGACTGTTTTTTGGTGGCATTGTTTCTGTGCATAACAGGTGTCAAAACAAGAGCCAGCAGTCTTTTTTTTTCTTTTTATAAATTTTTTTTCTTTATTAATTGAGGTATTACATAATTGTTCTCATCCTCCAATTATCTTCCCACCCCACCCCCACTCATGCCCTCACCCCCCTGTTGTCTGTGTCCACTGGTTGGGCTTATATGCATGCACGCAAGTCGTTTGGTTGATCTCTCCCCGTACACCCACCCTCTTCTACCTTCCATCTGAGGTTTGACGGTCTGATCGATGCTTCCCTGTCTCTGGATCTGCTTTTGTTCATCAGTTTATGTTGTTCATTATTTCCCACAGATGAGTGAGTTCATGTGATATTTATCTTTCTCAAGAGCCAGCAGTCTTGTTATAACCCGACCCTAGGCAGACAGAGCAGGGATGGATGCTGGGCCAAAGAGCTGGGGAACTGGCTGAGCTATCCATGCAGTTACAAGACACCCAAACAAGAGAGAACAGACTAATATGACAGCAGCATATTTCACCTATGAATGTGAGCTGGGCAGTGCGGAGCTCAGAGGATCCAACCAGCTAACACTTAAAGTCAAGACAAGGTTAGAGCCCCATGCTTTCCCGTTCAGGCCACAACATACTCCTGTGCATCCTGTTATAAAGAGGAATAGGCTAGCTGAGAGAACAAGCAATTTTATCCAAGAAACATTGAATAAAACATTAATCAGCAATTTTTAATCATTTTCATCTCTTTTTTTGCATTTTTTTATTCTTTAAAGTATTACAAATAGTAGTTAAAAATACTATAAACAACTCTACTCCAAACTGGACAAACTGGACAACCTGGAGGAAATGGGTATATTCCTAGAAAAATATAACATCCCAAAACTCAATCAGGAAGCATCTAAAAAGCTCAATAGTCTGAGGAGAATCAAGATGGTGGCATAGGTGGAACACCTATCTTGCTGTCATACTAAACAATTTTAATACTACAACTTAACGAAAGAACAAACACCTTCCAGAATCACCAAAAAGCTGGCCGAGTGAAAATTCCACAAATAAAAGCGAAGGTAAGACACTGTGACTCGGAGGAGCGGCAGAGGACAGCGTTGAAAGATTCGCGCGGAGAGAGGTTTGGAGCGCGCGCCACGGAGAGGGCGAGCGGCTGAAAACCGGCCAGTTTTCTCGAAAGGGTATACAAAGACGTCCCACTGGACTGAATCTCCAGCTCTGGGCGAAGTCCAGAGAACCCACTATCACACGGGGTGAAAATTGGACAGTGGGAGGGCACCCGGAAGCTCGGGTGCTGCCGGGTCTCCTGGCTTGTGAAGAAGGCAGCTTGCGCGAACAGCTCAGCTGCGTGACTGCGCAGAGAGCGCTCTGCGACTTGCTCTCTCATTTGGGAAACCGTCAGACTGCTTTGTTTTACCACCCTGGGTGAGATATTGGGCATGCAGAGTCATTTGGGCGGAGTCTGAATTCCCCGGCAGCAGGTGGAGCTCGGCAGCGGCTCTCTCTCACCGGTGCTGGCAGCCATTGCCCCCGGCACAGACTCCCTGGGGCAGCATAGGGCGGAGCTAACGCTGTCTGCTTGGCCCCGAGACTCCGCCCATCCAACCTGAGCACAGCTGAGCTTCACAGACAATTGGCCTGAGGTCAACCCCTCCAAGTGCTAACAATGATTAACTGAGCTTAACTTCAGCAAGACTGTGCAACCCATATCCACCACAGGTAACCAGGGAAGCTGAGCCACTGTCCCTAGTAGTGGGACACACAAAGCTACCACACAAAGCTAATTGACCAACTCAGGGAAGCAGCCACCATGCAGAGACATGGAAAGAAATCAGATGTGAAAGAAATGGAGGAAAAAAAACGACTGGACGTGGAATTCAAAACCACGGTTATAGGGTTCTTCAAGAGGCTCCAACAAAAGGTCAAGGTCTATAAGGAAATAAGCAAGACCACAAAGGAAATGAATGAGTCCTACAAGGAAATGAACAAGACCCTCAAGGATATGAATGAGACCTGCAAGGAAATGATTAAGACCAACGTGGAAATGAATGAGTCCTACAAGGAAATGAATGAGACCCTCAAGTATATAAAGGAGACTCTCAAGGATATGAAAAAGGACCAACCAGAAATTAAGCATACACTGACTGAAACAAAAAATATTATACAAAGACCTAAAAGTGCTCTGGAGCACCCCAAGAACCAAGTTAAAGATTTGAAATACAAAGAGGTAAAATCCACTCAGCTGAAAAAGCAAGTAACCAAAAGAATCCAAAAAATTGAAGATAGTGTAAGGGGCCTCTGGGACAACCTCAAGCATACCAACATCCGAATTATAGGGGTGCCAGAAAAAGAGAGAGGCCAAGACAATGAAAACCTATTTGAAGAAATAGTGACTGAAAACTTCCCACACCTGGTGAAAGAAATTGACTTAGGAGTCCAAGAAGTGCACCGAACCCCAATATATAGGAACCCTAAGAGGACCACACCAAGGCACATCATAATTAAAGTGCCAAGAGCAAAAGACAAAGAGAGAATAATAAAAGCAGCAAGAGAGAAAGAGTTGGTTACCTATAAGGGAGCACCCATATGATTGTCAGCAGATTTCTCAACAGAAACGATGCAGGCCAGACGGGAGTGGCAAGAAATATTCAAAGTGATGAACAGCAAGAATCTACAACCAAGATTACTCTATCCAGCAAAGCTATCATTCAGAATTGAAGGTCAGATGAAGTGCTTCGCAGATAAGAAAAAGCTAAAGGGGTTCATCACCACCAAACCAACATTATATGAAATGCTGAAAGATATTCTTTAAGAAGAGGAAAAAGAAAAAGGTAAAGATGAAAATTATGAACAACAAATACACATCTATCAACAAATGAACATAAAAATCAAGTGAATTGATAGGCTGTTGAACAGGATAGACTGGTGAATATAACAGAGACATGGACATAGAGAGGGAATAGACTGACAATTCTTGGGGAGAAAAGGGTTGTGGGAAGTGCAGCAAGAGACTGCACAAAAATCTTGCAACAATGGGAGAGGACAGTCAGGAGGGGGAGGTGAGGGTGGAGGGTGGGATAGGTACAGGGTGGAGGGGAACTATAGGGGGATAAAAAGGGGAAACAATGTAATTAATAAACTGAACAATAAAGATTTAAAAAAGTGAAAATCATTGCTAGTCAGAAAAATAAAGCATTAATACCAAATCATGCCTTCTAAATTTTGGCCACTTTTTTTTTTTTTGACACAGTGCCTTATAGTCACTAAAAAACAAAACTTAAAATAAAACTTACTTTTTTAAATAATTATAACACTAATTTATGTCTGTATAAAATTTGTGTTATACGCTTTACAATTCCACCCTCAGAAATAATTGTTATTATCAATAATTTTATACTAGTGCCTTGGTGCATCATATTCGTACACGAAGATAGCGGGTCCCTCAGCCCAGGCTGCACCCACTCCAATCAGGGCCCCCTTGGGGGATGTCCGACCACCAATTTAGGTCAGATTAGTTAGACATCTCTCTCGCAATCTGGGACCTCTGGCTCCTAACAGCTCACCTGCCTGCCTGCCTGATCACCCCTAACTGCCTCTGCCTGCCTGCCTGATTGCCCCTATCCCCTCTGCCTGCTTGACTGATTGCCCCTAACTGCCCTCCCCTGCTGGCCTGATCTCCCCTGTCTCTACCTGACTGATCACTCCTAACTGTCCTCTCCTGCCAGCCTGATCTTGCCCCCAACTGCCCTCCCTTGCCAGCCTGATTTTGCCTCCAACTACCCTCCCCTGTCAACCTGGTTGTCCCCTGCTGGCCTGGGATCTTGTCCCCAATGGCCCTCCCTTGCTGGCCTGATCTTGCCCCCACCTGCTCTCCCCTGCAGGCCAATTTGGTTCTGATTGGTCACTTTCTATGCCAGTCAGTATCAAAAGCTCCGTCTCCTAGGCAGCCCTTGAATCCTCACAGTTCACCCAGATTTAGTTCTGATTGGTTGGTTTCTATGCCAGTCAGGGTCTCCGGGCCTCTTTCTGGGCCTGATCAGAGAGGCAGGGCTGATCAGCAGCCCCTCTTTGAGGCCAGGAGAGAAACAGAGGCACAGCTGCTGGCAAAGACCAAAGTAAAAGAGAGGCAACCGCTGATCAACAGCTCCCACGGAGGCTTCTGACCAGACCCTGCCTCTCTCTTTGGGCCTTTGGCAGTCAGTGCTGTGTCACCATGGCAATCCAGCACTGACTACAGGACTGACTTCTGGTGCTCGGCTGAGCCTTTGGTTGGTTGTAACAGACCCTGGGTTTTTATATATTAGGATTCGTTTAACATATTATTTTTCAACATATATGTTTATTTTATTTATCACCTTTAAACTTTGAGCTTTTTTCATTTGACTATTATTTTTAATAGCTGAAACTACTTTAAAACAGGTGAGATAATATGAAAATAATGGAAGTAAATTTATACTTCTTGAAAGAGCAGTCTAAGAGAAGTCTCCACTGTCTCTCTGCCATTTGTGTTTCAATCTGGTTTCTGCTATAATTGCTCGTCAAAGTCAATGGAGACTAGTGGCAAAGCTGGTGAAAAATTTTCTCTTCTTCTTATGTGCCCTCCATCCAGCTGTTAATCCTTCCTCCTTGAAACATTCTCCTCCTTTGGTTCTTGTGACACCACCATATGCTCTGGATTTTCTTGCTTCCTATCTGGCCTCTCCACCCTATTGTAGTTCCTCAGGGATAAATCCTGAACCTTCTACATGTATATACTCTCTTCCTTGATGATCTGATCTTCCCCATGATTTTAAGTAATAACTCTAAGATGATTATTCTAAACTTTTTATCTTTAGTTGGACTTTTCTTCTGGGCTCAGGGCTCATGTTTTACTGCCTTCTTGACATCTCACTGTGGATGTCTCACATGCACATTAAACTTACCATCAAAAGTGAATCTTTGAGTTTTTTCCTCCAAATTTGGTCTCATCAAGTCTTCTCCATTCTGGCAAATCATTCCTCTACCCACCTACTCATGAGAGAAGAAACCTAGTGGTCATCCTGACCTCTCCCTTTAAAATGGCCAGTCCTACTCTGTTCCAAGCCACCATTATATCTCTCCTTGATTATTGCTATCACACTCTATTTGACATTTAACTCTATTTTATTTAATTGCAATCATCAGTCAAATCATTGTTCTGGTGAAAGTCCATCAGAAACGTCTCAGTTACTAAGAATACAGTCTGATTCTTTACAATGGCATACAGGATGCTGGCTTACCTCTTTTCATCTTTATCTGTGTATCACAGTACATGTGCTTTCTTCCTTGCTCACTCTCCTTGGTAAAAATGAATCTTCTAAGTTCCTTTCATTCAGAAGTCTACTCAATCATTTGTTCACTTAATCATTCACTGAAATAATCCATTCATTCAACAAATATTTACTAGTTTCCTCCTAAGAGTGCCACCCACTGTTTTAGTTGTGATAATGTATGCTTATTACATGTGTGAACTGGCATTTATCTACACCGAAATGAATTTGCCTATGAAGATTGTGTACATGTTTTCTTTGTAGAACTCCATGTTTAAATAAATTAATTTTCAGACAAGAAAGAATTGGTATATTCTTTCACATGTGAATTTCAGTGTTAGAGTGAAAAAACTGCTTTAGCTCAAACTTGATGTCAAGAGGAAATAAATCTAGAAATTCCATCCATTTTCTGTGTTTCACATATCATACATGAATCATGATGGCTCATGTTTTTTGTTTTAATATTTATAAAATGTTTGCATTGAGCATATTCTTTTTTTTCTTCTGAAAGTAATTGTTTTTGTCAAAATAACATACATTTATTGAAAAATTACCGCAAAAATTCAGAAAATTCAAAAATGAATGACAAAATCACCTGAAATTCTACCATCTAGAGATAATTGGAGGTACGTCTTCTAGGTATTACAAGGGATGTCTTGACTCTGTGGTTCATAATCACCAACTTAAAATCATTATCACACTAGAGTAGCAAATAAACCAGGGCTTAAAGAACAGGTCAGGAAAATGACAATATTTTGCAATGAAGGATCTTGGCAGAATAAAAATACAAGAATTATACATTCAAACCTCATCATCTGCTGAGGTATCTTTAATGATAAAAGAATAATATGCAAATCAACTGAATGGCCAAACAGTGGAATGACCATCTGGACGACCATGCTATGACACCTCTAGCACCAGGCCAGCCAAAGCAGGTGGGATGCGATTGTTCAGGAGGCCTCATCATCACCCCATGATTACCCCACAGAGTAAGGCCCAGGTTACCAACTGGGGGGGGCTGTGGCGAGTGGGTGGGGCCTCCCTCTTTGGTGTCATCAATTGTGGGGCTCCCAGACTGCAAGAGGGTGCAGGCTGGGTTGAGGGACCTCCCCACCCCCTGCAAGTGCACAAATTTCTTGCACTGGGCTTTTAGTCTTATCCTGTCTAATAAAAGAGTAATATGCAAATTGACCATACATCTGCTACACCCACCAGCCATGCCCAATCAGGAGTGAATATGCAAATAAACCCAACCAAGATGGCTGCAGGCCACAGAGAATAGGAAGGACGCTTGGGTTTCTCCGGCAATGGAGGAAGCCAGGGTTTCCACCTGTCCTTGCCAGCTCAGGCCTCCACTCAATGCTACAAAGTTTCAATTATAGAAGATAATTATGGCAGCCATAGAGCTGGAGAGAGCAGGAGGCTTGAGTTGCATCCAGAGATGGAGGAAGACAAGCTTTCCACCTGCCCTGGCCAGTCCAGGCCTCTGCTTAAGGCTACAAAGTTTCAATTATTGAAGGTAAATAAATTCCAACAGAAATGGCTGCCACCATGGAGTGAGCAGAAGGCTTGGCTCTGCTCTAGGCTACAAAGTTTCAATTGTAGAAGAAAAATAAATCCCAGGTACCAGGGCCTCCACTTGGGTCACCAGGGGGTGTGGCCAGCCTGCAAACCAACACAGGCCCCTTGCCCAGGCTACCTCATGCCCCAAGGGAACCCCCACCCTGATCTGGGGCACCCTTCAGGGCAAACCAGCTGTACCCCACCTGTGCACCAGGCCTCTATCCTATCTAATAAAAGAGTAATATCCAAACTGACCATCACTCCAACACACATGATGGCTGCCCCCATGTGGTCAAAGATCCTGTCTCCATGTGGATACAAAATGGCCACCACAAAATAGCCAGCAGGGGAGGGCAGTTGGGAGGGACCAGGCCTGCAAGAGAGGGCATTTGAGGGTGATAAAGCCTGCAGGGGAGGGCATTTAGGAGTGACCAGGCTGGCAGACAAGGGAAGTTGGGGGTGACCAGGCCTGCAGGGAAGGGCAGTTGGGAGGGACCCAGGCCTGCAGGGGAGGGCAGTTGGGGTCAAACAGGCTGGCAGGGGAGCAATTAGGCATAAATAATGTTGGCAGGGGAGTGGCTAGGGGGTGATCAGGCTGGCAGGCAGAAGCAGTTAGGGGCAATCAGGAAGGCAGGCAGGTGAGCAGTTGGAGGTAACAGTCCTGGATTGTGAGAGGGATCTCTGACTGCCCGTTTAGGCCAGATCCTGGTAGCGGAGCAATTACGCATCAATCAGACTGGCAGGAGAGTGGTAGGATTGGGCCTAAATGGGTAGTTGGACGTCCCTCAAGGGGTCCCAGATTGGAGAGGATGCAGGCTGGGCTGAGGGACATCTCCAACCCCCATGCACAAATTTTGTGCACTGGGCCTCTAGTATAATAAAAATGTAATATGCTAAGTGTCCAACTGCTTGACCAGTTGCTATGATGCACACTCACCACCAGGGGGGAAGATGCTCCAAACAGTAAATTAGCTTGCTGCTGGGGTCTGGTTGATTAAGACTGGGCTAGAGAGCCAAACACGCCCTGGAACCTTCCCATGGTCCCTCCCTAGCCAGCCAGCCCCCATTGCCTCGATGTTCTTGAAGCGTTTATTTACACCAAGCATGTCAAACTCAAAGGCTAACATGGGCTAAAAATGTGAATGATCTGAAGGAAACATGCTCAAGGGAATTCAGTTATTCTTAATTTCTGTGGGTTATTGAACCTAAGCATTTAATTTATTTCCTGTCATCTGTTTTGTGGCTTGTATATTGGAGTGAATAAAGGGTGAGTGAGTTTATATCACACCCTAGAATTGGAAACAGTGTTAGAAATCTTTCCCAACACAAGTAGTCCCACTATACTATCCCTGATTGATGAACCTGAGCTGCATTTTGCACATTTTCCAAGATGAACCTATTTATCAATTTGGCCTATTCAAGTTTCCAAAATGTTTGAATTATTATAAAGTTCTCTTCCTTCTTTTACTATTTCTCTTTCTATCTTCTTTCTCTAAGTGTAAATTGACATATTTATGCTTCCACTCACTAGTCACCAAAGCTACATAAATGATTCAGATTTTTCTTCCAGAACGAGTCCTTTTTGTGATTGACACCATCTCTCATGATAGCCCCAGAGAGTCTGGTGTCAGGGATTCACACCCTAGTTTCCTCAGTCATTTCTCAAGGACAGGTTTCCAAGCCCCTCCCTATCCTAGGAACACTTCTCTTTTAGTTTATCATTGTCAAATCGAGACTGGAAGTTGTGGTGTGGACAATGAATTATGCCTTCCAAGTCCTAAGCACTCTATTCCATCAACCAGTAATAGAATATTCAACAACAGACTTCTTCCAAATTTACATTTGTGTTACTTCCATCATATTATTGGTTCATATTGTGATGGCTGTTGAAACCCGAGGGTCTTTCTGTAAAAAATAACATTATTTTTAAATAATAAACTATTTTTATTATAGAAACTTTAGAATGTATAGCTAAGAAAATAAAATAAAACCACCTAACTAAATCTTCCATGCTTTAAAAATGTGTATTTTCAACACACACACACACACACACACATTTGTTTATATGTTTAACCAAAGTGGGTAATACTAGATATTTCTTAGACTACAGGAAAAAACAGCTTTCATCTGCTAGTTCTTTATGTTGCTTTCTTGGCTCTAGCAGCCACTTGTCACTCCTCACTGGACTGGCCATTCACGGGCCTGCCTAGCTGGACTTTCTCATGAAACCGTGTATTCTATCGTCAATACTATGTTCTAGCAGTCTGGATCTCTGCAGATGACCTTATCTTCTTGATGTAAAATTTTATTCTCATGCCCTTTTTAAAATCAGATTTATGTCTCTGGGAATAAGTACTATCTTTCTAGTGTCATATTCCAGAAATTAATATGGTTCTTGTATTATAGATTTTCTGAAATATTCCTAATAATTTGAGAAACAAAAGATTAAATGTAACTTATTTTTTAAAATCTTTGTAAATATTTTTGTATCAATTGATTGAAAAATTAGGAAACATTCTTTGTTAGGATTTCAAACAGGCAATCTTTTGTCAGCTAAGTAATGTATAAACCAGAGCCTGTCACAGCTTAGTAGCACCTCATTCTCAGAGTAAAGTGCACACTGCTCGGTGCCCTCTTCAGTCCTATGTCTCAGCAAGCCCTATCTTGGTTTTTAGGGCCAGTCATTTTGCACTTCCTATATCTCAGACACACATGTTACCATTCTTCCCTCTGTACCTCTGCTCAGTTTCTCTGCTCCCCTTTCTCTCCCTGTGAACTACTACTTAACCTTTAAGATTTGGTTCAAACAGCAGGGGCGAACCAAGATGGCGGCATAGGTAAACACCTATTGTTCTGCCCTGCGCAACAAATCAAAAACTACAACAAAACAAACATCACCCAGAATCAACAGAAAGCTGGCTGAGTGAAAACTCCACACATAAAAGTAAAGGTGGGACACTGAGACTCAGAAGAGCGGCAGGAGCGCAGCCTTGAAGACGGAAACAGGTTAGGAGCCATCCTGGTCGCGCGCTCAGGCTGTAGGGCTGGAGCAGCAACCACGGCTGGATTTCGCCAACGGGGAGGGCGGAGACGTCTCACTACATGGATTCCCCAGCGCCAGGCAAGGTCCCAGATCCAGGGGACGCACCCTGGAAGCTGGGCCTGGCAGAGGTTTCCTAGTCTGCAGAGAAATACGGTAGCTGGGAAAAGAAGTTTGTGCGAAAGTAAACTGTCCGACAGCACAGACGTGCGACTTGCTCCCTGGAAACTTGTCTCCTGGTCCCGTAAACCACCTGTTTTACAACCTTGGATGAGACTTTGGGTGTGCAGACTCATTTGGGGAGAGGCAGAGTTGTCTGGCAAGGGGAAGAGACTAGCAGCTTTCTCTTGGAGGCGCCTGCAGCCATCCCCATTCAACGAGCGCCACATGGGACATAGCTGACACTGAGGCTGCCTGCACAGCTCAGAGACTACGCCCACCCAACCTGAACACAATCTTCCTTCACAGCCAATTGGCCTGGAGGTCAAACCCTCTTAGGGCTAACAACAACAAGCTGGGCTTAAATTCAAAAATACTGTACAACCCGTAAAGGATTGCAGTAAGAGTACCCACCTCAAGTAACTGGGGAGGCTGTGCCACTGACCCTTAGAGGACATCTACCACATAAAGAAGCCACCATGCAGAGATATGGAAAGAAATCAGGTGTGAAAGAAATGGAGGAAAAAAGACAACTAGACATAGAGTTCAAATCCACGGTTATAAGGCTTTTCAAGAGGCTCCTAGAAAAGGCCAATGAACATAATGAGAACTATGAGGAAATAAACAAGACCAACCAGGAAATGAATGAGACTTACAAGGAAATAAATGAGACCCTCAAGAAAATGAACAAGACCTCTGAGGATATGAATGAGACCCTCACGGATATGAAAAAGGACCAACTAGAAATCAAGCATACACTGACTGAAATAAAAAATATTACACAAAGTCCTAAAAGCAGTCCAGAGGGCCACAAGAACCAAGTCAAAGATTTGAAATACAAAGAAGCAAAATCCACTCGGCTGGAAAAGCAAGAAACAAAAAGAATTCAGATAATTGAAGATAGTGTAAGGGGCCTCTGGAACAACCTCAAGCATGCCAACATCCGAATTATGGGGGTGCCAGAAAAAGAGAGAGAGCAAGTTAATGAAAACCTACTTGAAGAAATAGTGACTGAAAACTTCCCCCACCTGGTGAAAGAAACTGACTTAAAAGCCCAAGAAGTACACAGAACCCCAAAATATAGGAATCTAAAGAGGACCACACCAAGACATATCATAATTAAAATGCCAAGAGCAAAAGATAAAGAGAGAATATTAAAAGCAGCAAGAGAAAAACAGTTGGTTAGCTACAGGGGACCACCCATACGATTGTCAGCGGATTTCTCAACAGAAACGATGCAGGCCAGATGGGAGTGGCAAGAAATATTCAAAATAATGAATAGCAAGAATCTACAACCAAGATTACTCTATCCAGCAAAGCTATCATTCAGAATTGAAGGTCAGATAAAGTGCTTCGCAGATAAGAAAAAGCTAAAGGAGTTCATCACCACCAAACTAGTATTATATGAAATGCTGAAAGATATTCTTTAAGAAGAGGAAGAAGAAAAAGGTAAAAATATAAATTATGAACAACAAATACACATCTATCAACAAATGAACATAAAAATCAAGTGAATTGATAGGCTGATGAACAGGATAAACTGGTGAATATAACAGAGACATGGACATAGAGAGGGAATGGACTGACAATTCTTGGGGAGAAAAGGGTTGTGGGAAGTACAGCAAGAGATTGGACAAAAATCTTGCAACAATGGGAGAGGACGGTGGGGAGGGGGAGGTGAGGGTGGAGGGTGGGCTAGGTACAGGGTGGAGGGGAGATATAGGGGGATAAAAAAGGGGAAACAATGTAATTAATAATCTGAACAATAAAGATTAAAAAAAAAAACTAGGCTCCCCACAACCGCAGGGACTTGGAAGGAGCCCCGGTGGGGAAAAAAAGAAGAAGAAGAAGAAGAAGAAATGAGTGTTGGTTTAAGCCACTAACTTTGTAGTATTCTGTTACAACAGAAATATGAAACTAATGACACTAAGAGGGTTAGCTGAGTCAGTAAATGTTCTGACACAGACCAGACTCTTAGCCTGCGTGAGAAGAGTGCTGACTAGTTCAGTGTCCTTGGCTACACAGTGTACTCAGAATTGCACTACTTCATGAATTAGGATAAGTATACTCAAATGTAATTATGTAAATATAAGCCTTCAATACACAATTTTAGACATTGTGCTTAAGATACAGACAACACTCTTAGGCATTTTTAAGTCCCAATATTGTTTCTCTCTCACCAAGCTGCTCTAACTAGATAGGGAACAATCAAATTGATTCTGAAGATCAGAGTCTGATCATTTCAGATGCCAGTTCTGAAACTCTGAATTGTCATGGGATTCCCTACCTTCTCCTTCCCAACACCTGAAATGGAGGCATTTTATATTCATTGTTAACCATCTCTGTCATTAATTATGGAACCTGAGCCAATGTAAAGAGAATCATTCATATTTTCACCACTTAAGAAAGAACATAGTTTCATTATCAGCATTATCATTATTTAAACTGAAATCTCCTTAATTTAATAGACTCATCATTGCCACCATTAAAATATAATATGCTTTGCCAGGAGCACCCTTCCACCTAACACTACTTGGCTAAGTCTCACTGGAGAGTCAAACTGTAATATCAAATGAGAATTTAATGCCCAACCCCATCCCATTCAGGATTAAACCTGTATTATAAAAACTGGACCACCCCTAGCTGGTTTTGCTCAATGAATAGAGAGTTGGCCTGCAGACGGAAGGGTCCCTGTTTGATTCCAGTCAAGGGCACAGGCCTGGGTTGTGGGCTCAATACTCAGTAGAGGGCATGCAGGAGGCAACTAATCAATGATTCTCTTTCATCATTGATGCTTCTATCTCCTTCTCCCTTTCTCTCTAAAATCAATAAAATATATTTTTTTTAAAAAAAACTGGACTGAATGACAAGTGCTTGTGAGGATGCTGAGAAAAAGGAATACTTCTTCGCTACTGGTGGGAGTGCAGACTGGTGCAGCCACTGTGGAAAACAGTATGGCATTTCCTCAAAAATTTAAAAATGGAACTCCCATTTGACCCAGTAATCCCACTTCTAGGAATATATCCCAAGAAAACAGAAACACCAGTCAGAAAGGATGTATGCACCCCTATGTTCATAATAGCACAATTAACCATAGCTAAGATTTGGAAATAGCCTAAGTGCCCATCAGCAGAGGAGTGGATTTTAAAAAAAGCTGTGGTACATCTACACAGTGGAATACTATGCTGCTATAAAAAAAGAAGGAATTCTTACCATTTGCTGCAGCATGGATGAAACTGGAGAGCATTATACTAAGTGAAATAAGCCAGGCAATGAAAGAAAAATACCACATGATCTCACTCATTTATGGGAAATAAAGAACATTATAACCTGATGAACAAAAAGATAGGTACAAAGCAGAGAAGCACCGAACAGACTGTCAAATTACAGCAGGAAGGTTGGGAAGGGTTGAAGGGGGTAGCTAAGAAATCAATTGAAGGACTGGTATGCATGCATATAAGCATAACCAATGGATGAAAGACACTGGGGATTGGGGGGTGAGGGCATGTGCGAGGGGGCGGTAGGAGAGGCCAAGGGAAGGTCAATGGGGGGAAAAGAAAGACATATGTACTAATATTTGTAATACTTTAAACAATGAAATAAAAATTTTTAAAAACTGGACCATTCCTGGAATGTTCATGACCTACAAGGCTAAGGATTTTACTGTCTTCATGAGGAACATTTTCTCAACATTTATTGAAAGGAAGGCTATATTTATTCCAATCAAGTTTCACCCATCCATTTAAAGCTTTTTAATTTCACTTCTTGGTAATTGTACCCCAGCATTTCCTGTAACTGTGCCTTATCTGATTCTTTCACTCCAGAGTGTTATTTTTATTGCAATGTAAAACAGAATTATAATTGAAAGTCCTGACTGGTTCCCTATTTGATGCTGAATAATTTAATTGTAGCTAATTAGGTGTGGGGCACCCCTGACTCATGCTGCAGAAAGACTTATCCTGACTTCTGGTGATGCTTCTGGAATATGGCTAATTGGCAGAAGCCATGTACAGTGATAATGAGCACACATTTGCCTCTCTTGCCCCATGAAAGAAACTGGAACTTTCTAAAGTGGTATTTAGATGAGCAATGATGCTTTTGCTGTGTTCTCAATTATCAACAGTAACACCCTCAAAGTAATTGGAACATCAATCCTATCCAGTTCTCAGTTCAAACTGAATATGGCTGCCTCAAGATTCCTACTGTGAAATTTCCAGGAAACAGAAAGTTAACCTTAAATCACTTTTCACTTTTTTTAACTTAAGAAAAATGGGCAATTACCTTTGCAGACTTCACAAACTCTAGTGGGTTCTTCTGCTGGAATTAAAAGGTGAAGACTGGTGTCTGTGCTAATTGGCAGTTCCTACTTCAACTTGAAAGCTTACACTATAAAAAGACACGGGAAGCAGACAGGATCAGAACCCTTCTGGAACTCTTATAGAAAGTCTTCTTTGACAAATGTAAATTTGCAGGCTGAAAAATCATGTCAATTCTTAGATGTATTTTCATCAGAATCTGATGGAACCACAAGTGCCTTCTGCCCATATTTATTTTTATTAAGTGTTGACTACATATCACCAAACAGTTTCATCTTTTAGAAAAGTTTCATCTGTTCCTAAAAAAAGGAATCTGTCAACATAATTTTCAACTATTTTTCTGACAGATCTTTTTATGTTCTTATATTTGCATTTTTTCTTTTTTGCATTATTTGGTCAATTATATGAAAGTATCTTTTCTAAAGTATTAATAACAGAAAACTCAAGAGGACATCAAATAAAAATGGTTTTTTTAAGGGATGTAATGTATCCAAAGCATAAGATTTATGGGAGTTTAAATAAAGCTCTAAGTCCTACATGTGGGAGCACATGTATGCATCTCCCACTAGGACTTTGGTTTCGTGGCTCTGCTAAGACAACACAGACTTTTTGTAGGCTGTGTAATAAGGCAGGTGTCATTCTTAACCATAAGTATATTCCTACAACCTTACCCATTTATACTAACATATGCCCCTTGCACACAGATAGTTTTGACCAAAAGCCTCATTTATTGGCATATGATACTGTAGTCCAGTAATCTGCCCATGACCCAATGCTCGTTAGTAGCAGACCAAAGAGGGCAAATCAGAGATTCTAAAACTATTCACTATTCTCTCCACTGTGCTACATTGAAGGGATGAAAGATTCACTGACTTGCTACTATGCATTTCAGCTTGAATGAGCTAAATGAAAACTGGAATATTATAGGCTGTCAAAAGGCAAAGGTTTCACATAAGCTCTAACGAGTGAACCTATTTTACTAAAATTCCCTAAGGGTTTGGCTGATAGTTATTACAATTATTTGGTGCCATCAGCATATTATTGTCTAATTTAATCCTCACTCTTCTAAGAAGTAGGTGCTGTTTATAGATATGGAAACTGAGATGAGACCATTACAAAATATCCTAGGGATACACAGCCAATCAGTGAGGAAAGCAGAACTTTATTTGAAAATAGAGCCCATCATACTACTATAATCAATCAGCAACTTCTCTCCCAGATATTCAAATCAAGTAAACATTATTAAAAATAATTTTCACTCTATGTGTTCCCTTTATCCTGGCCTACCTTTGATCAAGGAAAGAAATTATGTTACTAGCATTCTTCTAAAGCTTGAAAATTTTATTATCAAACCAGGTTACTTTTTTTAAATCCTTCTAAAAAAATGACTTATGATATATTCCAATGGTAGAACCCTTTAGCACTCTGGTCTACACTCATTATATTGATTTCTATTACTATAGGCCCAGTGCATGAAATTTGTGCATGGCAGAGGAGAAGAGCATCCCTTAGCCCAGCCTGCACCCTCTCCAATCTGGGGCCTCTCGAGGGATGTCCAACTGCCCTCTCACAGTCCAGGACTGCTAACTCCTAACTGCTCACGTGCCTGCCTGCCTGATTGCCCCTAACTGCTTCTGCCTGCCAGCTTGATCACCCCTAACCACTCCCCTGTCAGTCTGATTGATGCCTGACTGCTCCCCTGCCTGCCCGATTGCCCCTAACTGCCCTCCTCTGCAGGCCTGGTCACCCACAACTTCCTGCTCCTGCCAGCCATCTTGTGGTGGCCATCTTTGACCACCTGGGGGTGGCCATCTTGTGTGTTGGAGTGATGATCAATTTGCATATACCTCTTTATTATATAGAATGTTTTCAATGAGATAAAGAGTAACTGCTCTCAATGTACCAAGCTGTATCTTTTTATATTCCTTTCCTTCCTTTGATTTTCTCACAGTTTAAATAATTTCAAATTCTTCTCCAACCAGTGTGGCTCAGTGGTTGAGCATCGACCTATGAACCATGAGGTCTGGGTTTGATTCCTGGTCAGGGCATATGCCCTGGTTGTGGGCTAGATACCCAGTGCAGGGCATGCTGATCAATGATTCTGTCTCATCATTGATGTTTCTCTCTCTCTCCCTCTCCTGTCCTCTCTGAAATCAATAAAAATATATTTTAAAATAATAATAACAGCACAGGTGGAAGGGGAGAGGATTCTTCAGTTGGGCAATGCAGCCTGGCAGAACCTGTGCAAGCAAGTCACTATTACAATGGAAACTAGTCTGGTGCAGGACTCCAGGCTTTCTCTGCCCAGCTGGTTCCCACTGGGAAAAATGGTGGTGGCTGGGGCAGTGCCCTGGGAGCAGCTGGTCGGCTGGAGCGCCAGCCTTTACGGAAACCTTTTGGCCGGTGCCAGTGGGGAGATCGTGCAGTGTGTTGTGTTAACTGAGAGTCCTGAAGAGATACGAGAATATGTTACTGACCTCCTTCAGGGAAATGAGGGCAAAAAAAGGTCAATTCATAGAAGAGCTTGTAAACAAATGGCAAAAAGAATGATCAGTAGTTAATTTCTGATGTTCTGCAGCAGTCCTTCAAAAAAGTTGAAATTTTAGATGGGCAGAGATCAGGAGACCAGCTAAAGAGAAGTAGGCAGAAAGGGAGAAACAGACAAGAAGTTCCTGCATTTGCTGAACCTGACACAATCATAGAGGTCGAAACACCTTTTGATTTGGCCAAGGCACAAGAAAATAACAACTCCTTAAAGAGGAAGAAAAAGTTTGTCCATTTATACACAAAAAAAGGGACAAGACAAGCTGACAGTCCTGATCCCAGGTCACCACCCTTGTGATTGCCTGGGTCAGAAGCACAAACTGATCATTAACTGTGTGGTCTGCGAGCGTACAGTCTGTGCCCTTGCTTATTGCTTACTCTGGTCTGTACTTGTGAAGAACAGGATATTTCACAAGGTGACTCAAACAAGAGCCAGAAATTGCTCAAGAAGCTAATGTCAGGGATGGAAAATTCTGGAAAAGTGGACATCTCTACCAAAGACCTTCTTCCTCACCAAGAGTTTTGATTTAAGTCTGGTCTGGAGAAGGCTATCAAGCATAAAGACAAATTGTTAGAGTTTAATAGAACTAGTATTCAAAGGACCCAAGTAATTGATGATGAGTCAGATTACTTTGCCAGTGACTCTAATCAGTGGTTATCCAAGATTGAGCAGGAAATTTTGCAGAAGCAAGAGGAGGAACTGAGAGAATTTTGACATGCCTCTTGACTTTCTAAGATCACCATTGACTTTGCAGGCAGAAAGACCGTGAAAGATGAAAATCCACTAGCCAAGTATTATAGCAAACTACATTGAGACAACACAGGCCATTGCCAGTGGAACCTTGAACCAATCACTGACCAAATTGGATAGATCTTCTGAAGAGTCTTTGGGAATTCTGGTGAATCCCAATCTGTACCGGTCCCTCCTCAGTGGGTATGCCATAGAAGTGCAGCCACACAGAAAAAGGCTTTTCATTCAGCAGGATCAGAACCAGAGTTCAACTTATATTGGTGCCAGTTGCAAATCCAGGACAAAGAATTTCAGGAAGGCTTTGATGGTGGCTGATGCATCTCTATGCATCAGCCCTATGCTTCTCTGCTTGTCAGAGTAATTAAAAGGGTGTAGGGAAGAAGCTGGTACACCCTCACAGAGGACGACTTTGGATAGCAGCCACAGCCAAAAGACCTGCCCCTCAAGAAGTCTCAGAACTCCAAACTACATATCGTTTTCTTTGTGGGAAAGATGTAGAATTTCCCAATGACTAGCCATCAAGTTTTCTTTTGGACTGTGTGGACATAATTGACTGATTGTCCCAGAATCAACTTAAGGATATAAACAGAAGTCAAGAATCTGAGTCTCCGTTTGTTTTCATCTGCACAAATCCCAAGAAAATGATTGTGAAGTTTCCTATTAAAAGAAGTCCAAAATCTAGAAACTGGATTCCAAGTGCGTCAAAGCACAAAGAATGGGTTAATGAAGCAGAGTAAAGCTGTCTGACACAGGAAAAAAGGAACTATACAGCACAGTGGAGTTTTATGTACCAAAATTGTTATCTGTTGGTCCTTTGGAACAGAAGCAGTAGAAATCTCAAGGTTTGACATTAGGCTTGACTCTCTCAGAATTTAAACTCTTATCAAGCTTGTTTATTTTTCTTAAGGAGTGGGATTCTTTGAAGACAGAAGTGTCTAAAAGATTTTTGGTCAAATTTTTTAATATTATTATAAAAACCTATTTTAAAAATAAAAATAATAATAATAATAATTTCAAATTCTTGAGGTTTTATTCAAAGGGCCCTGTTTCCAATAGCATAATCATATTTACTCATATAATCATTCCTGAGTGAGTTACCTTCTAGCGGGTCCATGTGTGCAAAAACTTCCCCTTGGGCTCTCAGGAAGTCCAAAAGAGAATCGATCTCAAGATCCTTGAGTGCTATAGATTCTCTTTTCTGAAAGTGATCTTCCTGAAAACAAATTCACTCAAGGCACAATTCTGATTCTCTGTTCCCTCCTCCATTTTTACCAAAGCCCTTTCTTCTTCTAGGAAAGAAAGGCAGTCAGGTCTATGCCAGATCTCACATCAGTGACTTATCCTCAATGCAGAAACCACCAGCAACAAGGAAACCATTCAAAATCTGCTGAGAAAGCAAGTGACTCTCTAATGGGGCTCTATATCCTTTTATAAGTCAGGTGATTTCCAATTTACTTCTTTTAATTCAGTTAAATAAAGACCGAGTAAAAAAAATTCACTGATTAAAAACTTTTCCCCTATTTTAATGAAAGACCACCAGTTGATTTTTTTTTTGGCACTCCACTTGAAAGTAGTCTAAAAAACTTGATTGACACTTAAAAACAACTTTCCATTTATTCTGTTATGAATAAGGTTTCAAATGCCTCCAAATATAAAGAATGAAAGGTAGATTTAATATTGACACTAACTGTTTCATTCTAGCAAAATTTATCTTCAAATATAAGAACTAGTTTTAAACACTTCTGTCTAAAACTAGTTCTTATATTTGTAGATAAAACTTCTGTCTCAACCTAGGATACATTTCCAATTAATTTTATTTTTTATATTTAGTAATTATCCCAACCAGTAATAATAACTCTATACAGAAAAAAATTAACACTATGAAACTCATAGTGAGAGAAATATATTAAAATAAATCCAAGTTCAATATAAATTACTATGATCTTTACACTCTAAGAGGAATGTAATAAGATAAAATCAGAAGGATGTAACAATGTTATTTTCTTTTACTTACTTATTGGCAGGGTTAGCTTTAGTTCTTTTATTTTCATTTTCTTTTCTTTTCTTTTTAAATCTTTATTGTTGAAAGTCTTACATATGCCCCCTTTTTCCCCTCCCCAGGCCTTCATCACCCTATTGTCTTTGTCTATGGGTTATGCATACATGCATATAAGTTCTTTGGTTGATCACTTCCCACCCACCCTTCCCCACCTTCCCTCTGAGATTCAACAATCTATTCCATAATTATATGTCTCTGGATCTATTTTGTTCATCAGTTTGTTTTGTTCATTAGATTCCACTTATGAGTGAGATCATGCGATACTTATCCTTCTGTGACTGGCTTATTTTACTTGGCTAAATACTCTCCAGGTCCCTCCATGCTGTTGCAAATAATAAGAATTCTTTCCTTTTTTACAGCTACATAGTATTCCTTTGGGAAAATGTACCACAGAGTTTTTTTTTTTGTTTGTTTGTTTGGTTTTTTGTTTGTTTGTTTGTTTGTGTTTGTTTTTGTTTTTCCCACAGCTTTTTTATCCATTCATCTGCTGGTGGACATTTGGGCTGTTTCCAAATCTTAGCTATTGTAAATTGCACTGCCATGAACATAGAGGTGTATATATTCTTTCTGATTGGTGTTTCTGGCTTCTTGTGCTATAGTCCTAGAAGTGGGATCACTGGGTGAAATGGAAGTTCCATTTTTAATTTTTTGAGGAAACTCCCTACTGTTTTTTGTAGTGGCTACACCAGTCTGCATTCTCACTAGCAGTATACTAGGGTTACCTTTTCTCCACATCCTCACCAACACTTGTCATTTGTTGATTTGTTGATGATAGCCATTCTGACAGGTATGAGGTGATACCTCATTGTCATTTTAATTTGCCTCTCTTGGATGATTAGTTTCTAAGCATTATTTTACATGTCTCTTGGCCATCTGTATGTCTAAATGGTCTTTTGCCCATTTTTTAATTCAATTGTTTGTATTCCTTTTGTTAAGTTGTATGAGTTTCTTATATATTTGGTAAATTAACCCCTTCTCTGTTGTATCATTGGCAAATATGTTCTCCCACGGAGTGGGTTCTCTTTTCATATTGATGATGGTTTCTTTTGCTGTGCATAAGCTTTTTATTTTGATGTAGTTCCATTTGTTTATTTTCACCTTAGTTTTCTGTACCAAGATGTATCTATAAAGATATTGCTGTAAGAAGTGTCTGAGATTTTGCTGTCTATGGTTTCTTCTAAAATTTTTATGGATTCATGACTTACATTTAGTTTTTTATTCATTTTGAGTTTATTCTTGTGTATGGTATAAGTTGGTGGCCTAGTTTCATTTTTTGGTATGTGTCTGTTCAATTTTCCCAACATCATATATGGAAGAGCCTGTCTTTACTCCATTGTATGCTCTAGCCTCTTTTGTCAAACATTAATTGAGCCTAATGACTTGAGTCAATATCTGGGGTCTCTGCTCTGTTCCATTGACCATATACCTGTTCTTGCACCAGTACCAGGCTGTTTTGGTTACAATGGCTTTATATATAACTTGATGTCTAGTTTTGTGATCCCTCCAATTTTATTCTTCTTTCTCAAAATTGCTGTGGCTATTTGGGGTCTTTTTGGTTTCATATAAACTTTTAGAATGTTTGTTCTAGATCTGTGAAATAGGCTGTTGGTATTTTAATAGGGATTGCATTGAACCTATAGATTGCTTTGAGTAGTATGGGCATTTTAATGTTGATTCTATCAATTCATTAACATGGTATATGCTTCTATTTGTTTATGTCTTCCTTTATCTCTTTTTTCAATGTCCTGTACTTTTCCGAGTACAAATCTTTTACTTCCTCGGTTAAGTTTATTTCTAAGTATCTTAATTTCTTTGTTGCAATGGTAAATGGGGTTGTGTTTTCATTTCTTTCTCTGACAGTTCATTATTGGTGTATAAAGATGCCATAGATTTCTGGATATTAATTCTGTATCCTCCTAGATTGCCAAATTCATTTATTAAATTTAGTAGTTTTTATGGAGTCTTTGGGGTTTTCTATGTAGAAGGATATTATGTCATCAATTAATAAAGACTGTTTTACATCCTCCTCTCCAACTTGGATGCCTTTTATCTCTTCTTGTTGTCTGATCCCTATGGCTAGAACTTCTAATACTATGTTCCTGTTCTTAGGGGAAATGATTTCAGTTTTTTCCCATTGAGTATGTGTAGGTTTGTCATATGGCTTGTATTATGTTGAGGTGTGATCCCTCTAGTCCCACTTTGCTGAGAGTTTTTAGCAAAATATAGTGTTGGATTTTGTCAAATGCTTTTTCTGTATCTATTGATATAACCATGTGACTTTTTCTTTCAATTTGTTTATTTGATGTATCACATTTATTGATTTGTGAATATTGTATCAGCATTGCATTCCTGGAATAAATCATGGTGTACAATTTTTTAATATATTGCTACATCTGATTTGCTAGAATTTTGTTGAAAATTTTAGCATCTATGTTCATCAGTGATATTGACTGGTAATTCTTTTTTGTGTGTGTGGTGTCTTTATCTGGTTTTGGAATTAGGATAATGCTGGCTTCATAGAAAGAGCTTGGGCGTGTGCCTTCCTCTTGAATTTTTTTTTGAATACTTTGTTGAGGAGAGGTGTTAGTTCTTCTTTGAATGTTGCAACAGCTTTGTTTTCAAATATCCATATTTACATGTGCTAAGTTACATCTTTTGCATTTACTTAAACTTATGTTTTAAAAATTTAGAAGTTAAAAGTGTGAAAAGAAACATTTTGTTTTTCAAAATTTCTTTGAGATACAAAGGGGAAAAAATTTGAATATAATGTCTATGAATCAACCCAAAGTACTTTATCCCTCTTAATATTTATTCTTACAGCCTAGGTTGAATGATCTTTAGTAGAAATATCCTAGAAATTCACAATGTCTTTTTAAATTAAGTCTTATCCCAGTGTATCATAGAAACTATTTTGTGATCCCTATATCTTTTTTACTTTCTGTTTGACATCTCAGACTTACATTTTTTATTTTTTATTTTTTTCTCTCTTTATTAATTAAGGTATTACATATGTGTCCTTATCCCTCCACTGCCCCCCACCCCCACTCATGCCCTCACCCTCCTGGTGTCTGTGTTCATTGGTTAGGCTTATATGCATGCATATAAGATAGTTCTTATTACTCATTGACCCACAAATTCTTTTCCATCATATATAACCAGGGTGGAGGTGTGGTTTTATGTGTAACTTAAGATAAAGTTAGCAGTGAACACAGAAGGATAAAACTGTCCCTCATTGTCCCAGTCACTGCTAGGGAAAAACTTAAGGTAGGGTGGCTTAGAGTGACCAGATATCTAATGGCTTTTCTTTGCTCCTCTTCTTCTCTGTCAAACAAATATGCCTGAAAACCTGTGCCCAGTTAAATCCTTCTGTAAACAGGGATAAAGGGAGAAGGAAAAGCATATCAGTTTTCCCCCATCTGGTACATAAAATCAAGGAGTCTGGTCATATTTTGGGCCTCTTATAAAGCTAGATTATACCTCTAGTGACCAAGGGTCAAGATTGCTATGTACAGATGACAGCCATAAAGATATGGCTGATGGTGATATTCCAGCAATTTCATGAGAAAGATGCACCTGTTGGTTCTGGAAGAGGATTGGTAGAATTATTTTTTAAGTCTGGAGCTTAGATATCTCTCAAAGCCTTTCTCTATAACCACCTTCAGTCCTTAAGAGCTGTTTGAGTTCATGTGGTCAGCAAAATCTCACAAGATTCTATTTAACAAATAGTGTTTCTCTTTTCTCACCCAGGACAGTGTGCATGCACAACAGTCTACAGAGAGGCTGGGCTTGGTCACCCCAATATCCAGTTCTTTTACCATCCCTCACTCTCAGTTTAAGCTTTATCTAACCATAAAGGCATTTAAAGAAATGTTTCTATTAAAGATATTAATGGAAGACATTGAATGAGACCTTTTGGGCCTCTGTGTTTAAGAGCTGCAAAGGAAGAAAGAACCAGCAGCAGGGAAGAGGGGAAGGAATAGGAAAATAAGGGGAAATAGGACCAACCCCAGTCATAAAAAGCATATCATCTAGCTGGGGAGGCAAGGTAACAGTAGAGAGCATATTGAGGTAAAACATACAGTTCAGATGCTTAGCCATAACTTAAAACCAAATATAGTCTACAGACATAGCAGGGAATAACAATTAGTAAATTTCTTAATTAGGATTTTTCCTAACCTATAGTCAATTATAATTTTTTCATACAACTAAGAATTCTTGCCACTTGATAGATACAGAAACACCCATGCATAAATGTGAACAAATTTACTACCTCACATTTCACCACAGGAACCCAGGTTCAGTCAATGTCACACTGTGATGCTCACAAGTAAGATATAGTGTAGAAGTGAAACTAGCATTTTCCTTCCAGATAAATGTATAATTAAAATCCTGATTCATTGATTTGCTAATGAACTTCCTGCTATGGATACAGGACATACATGGCAGGAAGAATAAGGACCTGTTTCAGAGGGTTCAAATTGTCTTATATTTTTAAAGTTCTTTAATATGCCTGTCTTAGAACAGTAATTGGAAATAAAAGAATGTGAGTGGGGATTCATTCAAGACATAGATAAAAGAGACAAATGATTGTAGAAATACGACAGGTGCTTCTCAAATGAGAAGGAATTGGACGGGGACTTCATCCAATCTGAAGGGGCTCTCTACTCTTGAAACCCAAGAAGTCATTAAGCAGCAAAGAGTCTGCTATTTGTTTCCATCATGGCATGGCCAACTCCAGCTGCCTGTACCTCTCAGACAGGACACCCCCATCTATGCTTTTCAACATCTGCACACATATTGTGAGTGTAATCACCATTCCTCTGTCTCTCCAGTCCAAACTCTGACCTTCAGCTAATTCTGACCTTGAGCTAACAGTCCTAATTCTGACCTTCAGCTAACCATCTATTCTTTTCAACATCTGAACACATGTTGTGAGTGTAGTCACCATTTCTCTGTCTCTCCAGTCCAAACTCTGACCTTCAGTCCTACTTAGTGACCTCATTCCTGAAAACCCTAACTCTAATACCATAATAAATGCTCAGTGATATCTGTTTAATTTATGAATAATTATACTCATCTCTGTCTCTTTTCCATCTTGGTTTTCTGACAACATTAGCACCACACTTTCAAAGCCATTTCTCTATTCCACAGGCTCCTGGATCTGTCACCATGTCCTCTAGACTCTTGATGCCTACCAGATCCTGGCTCAGATTTACTTCCCATTTGGTCTTGATCTGCAATGGTTGCTATCTTTTTTATAATTCTCCCTACTTACAGAACTAAAATTTATATTGATTACCTCTGAACTCAATTACCCCCCTCATTTCCAGCATGTACACAGCCAGCATCATTTAGTAGTAAAGGCTAACTTAAAATTTCCAAAGTCTGTTTTGTTCTAAGGAATTTTCTAAAATATTACAAGAAAAAAATATATAAGCAAGTAATGAGAAGGCTAAAAAGGGCTAATTCCAATGTAACCCTGTATTTGGGGGGTAATAATTTGAATCCATGCCAGCAAGATCAGTGTAGCCTATAATTAAGTCCTACCTCCTTCCCAGATACTGGTCTTGCAGAACCGATTACAGAGGTCATTGTGCTGTGAACAGTACACGGCCCTAAAGGGAGGGTTATTACACTGGTGATGGCACAGACCACGCCATCTGAAGGGGAAAGTGGATGTTATCCTGAAAATCTACAACTGCGGGACCCACTGAACACCTGCGAATCCCAGAGCACTGGACCCCAATTGGTGCAAACATGCAGATTCAGAGGAGCTCTACATTCCACCACAGAAAGGTCAGGTTTTGCCTGGGAAAAGGAGATAGAGAAATACATAACCAGACACCCAGAGAAGAGAGACCATGGGAAGACAAAGAAACAGCTTACATATGAAAGAAAAGCAAGCAACACCTGAAAACAAAGTAAAGGAAATGGAGGCAAGACAACTTGCCAGAGAAAGAATCCAGAGAAATGGTCATAAGGTGCCTAGAAAAAATGGAAGACAAATTCAACAATATGTGTAAGAACCAAGAGGCAATAAAGAAGAACCAAGAAGAAATGAAAAATGACATCACTGCTGTAAAGAACTCAATAGAAAGCATCAAGAGTAGATTAGAAAAAGCAGAGGACCAAATCAGTGAGCTAGAAGACAAGGTAGGAAAAAATAACCAAATAGAGCAGCTTATAGTAAAATAAATTAAAAAGTAAGAGGAGAGCCTAAAGGAACTTTGAGACAACCCAAAACAAAACAAAATCCATGTAATAAGAATTCCAAAAGGAGAAGAAGCTGAACAAGAAATAGAAAACCCATTTAAAGAAATAATGATGAAAAAATTTCCTGATATAGAAAAGAAAAAACCCACACAAATCCAAAAAGCTCACAGATTCCAAGCAAAATGAACCCTAAAAGACCAACTCCAGGGCACATTATTATTAGATTGACAAACACCAATTACAAATTAAGAATCTTAAAAGCAGCCAAAGAGAGACAGAAAGTCACCTACAAAAGAACCCCCATCAGACTAGCAACTGATTTCTCAACAGAAACTCATGACGCCAGAAGGGAATAAAATTAATTATACAAAGTCATGCCAGGGAAGGGTATGAATCCAAGAATACTGTACCCAGCAAGAATATCAATCAAAATTGAAGGTGAAATCAGGAACGTCACAGACAAAAAAGGATGAAAGAAATTTATTACAACCAAACCAACAATGCAATAAATGCTAAAGGATCTGCTGGGGGGGGGGGGAGAAAGGAAATAAAGAAAGAAATAGGAAGTGAAGAAGAATCACAGGAGTAAAAAATAAAAAAGGTGAAAATTAGAGAGAACCAAGATGGCGGCATAGGTAAAACACCTATCTTGCCGTCATACTCAACAATTTTAATACTACAGCTTAACGAAAGAACAAACACCTTCCAGAATCACCAGAAAACTGGCCGAGTGAAAATTCAACAAATAAAAGTGAAGATAAGACACTGTGAATCAGAGGAGCGGCAGAGGACAGTGTTGAAAGATTTGCGGAGAGAGGTTTGGAGCGCGCGCCAGCGGAGAGGGCGGGTGGATGAAAACCAGCCAGTTTTCTTGAACAGGGAGACAAAGACGTCCCACTGGACTGATTCTCCAGCTCTGGGCGAAGTCCAGGGAACCCACTATCATACGGGGTGAAAACTGGACAGTGGGAGGGCACGCCGAAGCTCGGGCGCTGCCGGGTCTGCCGGCTTGTGGAGAAGGCAGCTTGCGCGAACAGCTCAGCTGCGTGACTGCGCAGAGAGCGCTCTGCGACTTGCTCTCTCATTTGGGAAACTGTCAGACTGCTTTGTTTTACCACCCTGGGTGAGATATTGGGCATGCAGAGTCATTTGGGCGGAGTCTGAATTCCCCGGCAGCAGGTGGAGCTCGGCAGCGGCTCTCTCTCACCGGTGCTGGCAGCCATTGCCCCCGGCACAGACTCCCTGGGGCAGCATAGGGCGGAGCTAACGCTGTCTGCTTGGCCTGGAGACTCCGCCCATCCAACCTGAGCACAGCTGAGCTTCACAGACAATTGGCCTGGGGGTCAACCCCTCCAAGTGCTAACAACGATTAACTGAGCTTAAGTTCAGCAAGACTGTGCAACCCATATCCACCTCAGGTAACTGGGGAGGCTGAGTCACTGTCCCTAGTAGGAAGTCTACCACACAAAGCTAATTGACCAACTCAGGGAAGCAGCCACCATGCAGACACATGGAAAGAAATCAGATGTGAAAGAAATGGAGGGGAAAAAACGACTGGACATGGAATTCAAAACCACGGTTATAGGGTTCTTCAAGAGGCTAGAACAAAAGGTCGAGGCCTATAAGGAAATAAGCAAGACCGCAAAGGAAATGAATGAGTCCTACAAGGAAATGAACGAGACCTGCAAGGAAATGAGGGAGACACTCAAGGATATAAAGGAGACTCTCAAGGATATGAAAAAGGACCAACCAGAAATTAAGCATACACTGACTAAAACAAAAAATATTATACAAAGACCTAAAAGTGCTCTGGAGCACCCCAAGAACCAAGTTAAAGATTTGAAATACAAAGAAGCAAAATCCACTCAGCTGAAAAAGCAAGAAACCAAAAAAATCCAAAAAATTGAAGATAGTGTAAGGGGCCTCTGGGACAACCTCAAGCATACCAACATCCGAATTATAGGGGTGCCAGAAAAAGAGAGAGGCCAAGACAATGAAAACCTATTTGAAGAAATAGTGACTGAAAACTCCCCACACCTGGTGAAAGAAATTGACTTAGGAGTCCAAGAAGCACACCGAACCCCAGTATATAGGAACCCTAAGAGGACCACACCAAGGAACATCATAATTAAAATGCCAAGAGCAAAAGACAAAGAAAAAATATTAAAAGCAGCAAGAGAGAAACAGTTGGTTACCTATAAGGGAGCACCCATACGATTGTCAGCGGATTTCTCAACAGAAACGATGCAGGCCAGACGGGAGTGGCAAGAAATATTCAAAGTGATGAACAGCAAGAATCTACAACCAAGATTACTCTATCCAGCAAAGCTATCATTCAGAATTGAAGGCCAGATGAAGTGCTTCGCAGATAAGAAAAAGCTAAAGGAGTTCATCACCACCAAACCAATATTATATGAAATGCTGAAAGATATTCTTTAAGAAGAGGAAGAAGAAAAAGATAAAAGCGTAAATTAGGAACAACAAATACACATCTATCAACAAATGAATCTAAAAATCAAGTGAATTAATAAGCTGATGAACAGGATAAACTGGTGAATGTAACAGAATCACGGACATAGCGAGGGAATGGACTGACAACTCTTGGGGAGAAAGGGGGCGTGGGAAGAGCAGCAAGAGACTGGACAAAAATCATGCAACTATGGGAGAGGACAGTGGAGGGGGGTGACGGCGGAGGGTGGAATGGGTACCAGGTGGCGAGGAACTATAGGGGGGAAAAAAGGGAACAACGTAATTAATATACTGAACAATAAAGATTACAAAATAATAATAAATAAATAAATAAATAAATAATTTTTTTTAAAAGGTGAAAAATAAGCACCTATCAATAATAACTTTAAATGTAAATGGATTGAATGCCCAAACCAAAAGACATAGGGTTATGGATAGGGTAAGAAAACTTGACTTATATATCTGCTGTCTACAAGAAACCCACCTCAGAAAAAAAAAAAGGTGTACACAGACAGAGGGTGAAAGGATAGAAAAGAGTTTATCAGGTAAATGAAAGTGAAAAAAAAGCTGGGGTAGCAATATTTATTTCTGACAAATTAGATCTCAAATTGAAGGACATAACAAAAGATAAGGAAGGCCGCTTCATAATACTAAAGGGACCAATCCAACAAGAAGAAATAACTCTGGTAAACATATACACATCTAATATAGGAGCAACCAAATACATTAAAAAAAAACTTCTGGAGAATATCAAGGAAGAGATTAACAGCAATACAATCATTAATTGTTAATACCCCATTATCACCATTGGACAAATCCTCTAAACAAAAAATCAGCAAAAATAATAATAATTCATAAATGACCCACTAGACCAAATGGAATTAATTGACATCTTCAGGACATTTCACCTCAAAGCCACAGAATATACATTCTTCTCAAGTGCGCATGGGTCATTTTCTAAGATAGACTATATGTTGGGTCATAGAAAAAGTCTCTTCAAATTCAAGAAGATAGAAATCATATCAAGCATCTTCTCAGATCACAGCGACATAAACTGGAAATCAACTACAATAAAAAGAACCCGAAAAAATAAAACACATGGAATCAATCTCCAGGTACATTTTGCTGGCTTTTGTTGGAATTAGTGGCTGTCCTTTAGAAGTTTTCACCCCATATTTATAGTTTATTCCCTTTCCTTTCTTATTCTCTTTCTTTTCTCACATACCGTCTTTTCTTTCTTTCTTTTTTTTACTTCTTCCAATTTACTCACATTCATTTTGGCATTCCTTTCTTTTTTTGTGTGTGGGTGTGTGGGTGTCTGTGTGTCTTCTCTTTCTCTCTTCTTTCTCACCTATCACCTAATTTGCCATCCTCTAGCGATTGCCTTTATTTGGTAATACCGTGAATACATTCCTGTTCAGTGCCTGCTGCTTTGCACCTGGTTGTGTTGTATTTTGTGCCTTTAATTCAATGCAGGAGAGAGAGAACTACATAACTAGACACATGGAGAGGAGAGACCATGGGGAGACAAAGAAAGAGTCCACATACGAAAGAAAAACAAATCTCACCAGAAAAGGAGGTAAATGAAATGGAGGCAAACAACCTGTCAGAGAAAGAATTCAGAGAAATGATCAAGAGGTGGCTGAAAAGAATGGAAGACCAATTTGACAATATGAGTAAGAGCCAAGAGGAAATGAAGTAGAACCAAGTTAAACCTAAGGGTAGTCTCTTGAGTCCTCCCGGCACGCAGTTTGTGGTTTGGGAACCGAATACAGTCTCTCCAGTACTTGGATCTCTTTCCTTTCAAGATGCCAGAGGAAGTGATGCACCATGGAGAGGAGGAGGTGGAGACTTTTGCCTTTCAGGCAGAAATTGCTCAACTAATGTCTCTCATCATCAATACTTTCTACTCCAACGAGGAAATTTTCCTTCGGGAGTTGATCAGTAACGCTTCTGATGCCTTGGACAAGATACGGTATGAGAGCCTGACTGACCCTTCCAAGTTGGACAGCGGTAAAGAGCTGAAAATTGACATCATCCCCAACCCCCAGGAACGCACCCTCACTCTGGTGGACACAGGCATTGGCATGACCAAAGCTGATCTCATAAATAATCTGGGAACCATTGCCAAATCTGGTACAAAAGCATTTATGGAGGCTCTTCAGGCTGGTGCAGACATCTCCATGATTGGACAATTTGGTGTTGGCTTTTATTCTGCCTACCTGGTGGCAGAGAAAGTGGTTGTGATCACAAAGCACAATGATGATGAGCAGTATGCCTGGGAGTCTTCTGCGGGGGGCTCCTTCACTGTGCGGGCTGACCATGGTGAGCCCATTGGCCGGGGCACCAAAGTGATCCTCCACCTTAAAGAAGACCAGACAGAGTACTTAGAGGAGAGGCGGGTCAAAGAAGTGGTGAAGAAGCACTCGCAGTTCATAGGTTATCCCATCACTCTTTATTTGGAGAAAGAACGAGAGAAAGAAATCAGTGATGATGAAGCAGAGGAAGAGAAAGGGGAGAAAGAAGAGGAAGATAAAGATGATGAGGAGAAACCCAAGATTGAAGATGTGGGCTCAGATGAGGAGGATGATAGTGCTAAAGATAAGAAAAAGAAAACAAAGAAGATTAAGGAGAAGTATATTGATCATGAAGAACTGAACAAGACCAAGCCCATCTGGACCAGAAACCCTGATGACATCACCCAGGAAGAATATGGAGAGTTCTATAAGAGTCTTACCAATGATTGGGAAGACCACTTGGCAGTCAAGCACTTCTCTGTAGAAGGTCAATTGGAATTCAGGGCATTGCTGTTCATCCCCCGGCGGGCTCCTTTTGACCTCTTTGAGAACAAGAAGAAAAAGAACAACATCAAACTCTATGTCCGCCGTGTGTTCATAATGGACAGCTGTGATGAGCTGATACCAGAGTATCTCAACTTTATCCGAGGTGTGGTTGACTCTGAGGACCTGCCCCTGAACATTTCCCGAGAAATGCTCCAGCAGAGTAAAATCTTGAAGGTCATTCGTAAAAATATTGTTAAGAAGTGCCTTGAGCTCTTCTCTCAGCTGGCAGAAGACAAAGAGAACTATAAGAAATTCTATGAGGCATTCTCTAAAAACCTGAAGCTTGGAATCCACGAGGACTCAACTAATCGGCGACGCCTTTCTGAGCTTTTGCGCTATCACACCTCCCAGTCTGGAGATGAAATGACTTCTCTTTCAGAATATGTCTCTCGCATGAAGGAGACCCAGAAATCCATCTATTATATCACTGGTGAGAGCAAAGAGCAAGTTGCTAACTCTGCTTTTGTTGAGCGAGTGCGGAAGAGGGGCTTCGAGGTAGTGTACATGACAGAGCCTATCGATGAATACTGTGTGCAGCAGCTCAAGGAGTTTGATGGAAAAAGCTTGGTCTCAGTTACCAAGGAGGGCCTGGAGCTACCTGAGGATGAAGAGGAGAAAAAGAAGATGGAAGAGAGCAAGGCCAAGTTTGAGAACCTCTGCAAACTTATGAAAGAAATCTTGGATAAGAAGGTTGAGAAGGTGACCATCTCCAATAGGCTTGTGTCTTCACCCTGCTGCATTGTGACAAGCACCTATGGCTGGACAGCTAACATGGAGCGTATCATGAAAGCTAAGGATAACTCTACAATGGGCTACATGATGGCCAAAAAGCACCTGGAGATCAACCCTGACCACCCCATTGTGGAGACTTTCAGCCAGAAGGCGGAGGCAGACAAGAATGACAAAGCTGTCAAGGACCTTGTGGTGTTGCTGTTTGAAACTGCACTGCTCTCTTCTGGCTTCTCACTTGAGGATCCCCAGACCCACTCCAACCGCATCTACCGCATGATCAAACTAGGCCTAGGCATTGATGAAGATGAGGTGACAGCTGAAGAACCCAGTGCTGCTGTTCCTGATGAGATCCCCCCCCTTGAGGGCGATGAGGATGCCTCTCGCATGGAAGAAGTAGACTAGGAGTTTCTACCTGCAGACCTTGCGTCCTCTGTGTAGTCTTCATGGCTCCCCCAGCAGCCCTGTGTGGCCCTAGTCCACCTGGTTTCCTCTGATGTCTAGTGGCTTTTTCCCTCTCCTGTCTTTTCCTAAGGCAGATTACAATGGCCTCAAGCCCTCTCTTCTCATATTTGACATAGTTCTAGATGTGTTATGTATTGTGGTTTTTTTTTATTTTGTTCTGAAATTAAAGTATGCAAAATAAAGAAGATGCCGTTTAAAAAAAAACAAAAAACCTCAGGGTAAGTAGGGGTGGCAGGAATAAGGGGGAAAGTCAATATATTTGATCTTTTGAACTAAGGTAAGTAATTTGTGTTTTTACATCCTTGACAATTTTATATAAAATTATAAAAATATTGGCAGCTAGTTTGATATTGAATAGACATGGCCTAGAGCTTGTCATTTCCTATGGAAATCAGTCCTTAGGCTAGGCCCCCCTGAACCTCCTGTGACAACATAATACCCTTACATGATATTATTCTACAATGTCATTATAATTTTTGATATTTGACAGCAGCATATTGTACAATTATCCCCCAAAAAACTTACAGACTAATTCTTTGAATGTTTGGCAGCTATTTAAAAAAGGATAGGAAAGGAATTAATCCCTTTCAGAAGGAATTAAGGCACTGAGAAGGCACTCGAGCATTCTATATTGGCCCCTCTTGCCCTTTTTGCCAAGAGGGACCCTCTTCTCACAATCCAAGTGCACACCACTGTTGCCTGAGCTTTCTGTTCAAGCTGTGAGTAAAGCCTCTGGGTGGCTGGCACCATGGATCTGTCTCCGCCCAATGGTGTGACCTTGGCCCTCCCTTTAGAAGAAACCTGAGTCCCCCAAGATATGTGATCAGTACTGGGACCCCGCCAGCAGGTGAGGAGATCCCAAGACAGGTGCTGGGCGTGTAGTCCATGGGAGCATAGACTACCAAGGAGATAGAACTGAACCTCACATCACCCTGGTTGGCCCCGGAGAATGGCTGTTTAGCCAGAGACCAGTAAGATTCCTCAGGGAAGGGACAAACTAAGACAGGCACAGTTGCAGAGGGGCCAACAGGAGAGAACTAAAAGGTCAACAGAGGTGGGGCACAGACCCTCACCCACTAATATTGCAGGGGCCTGAACTCTCACCCCTTTTGAGGGAGGTCTCCTGGCCCCGTGGCTGCTTCGCCTCCCTTGCACAGTTCAGATTGGGACCCAGGTTACAGACAGAGACTTGGCCAGCAACAGCTGCCCTATATCTAAATGCAGTCTAGTACCAGGAATGCTTAGGGCCTACTCAAGAATGCAAATAAGCCTTTCCATTAATATTTACAGGGTAAACTAAGATTATTGCTTGCATATTAAATTTGACAGTAAAATAATAATCAAGTTTTCAGGTTAATTTAAATTGGCCAAATAAAATAAGTGAACACGCAAGAAAATTTAAGTGTACAGGACAAAAAGCTGTTCCTAAAATATTAACTAAAGTTTCTATTAGTAGTTCATCTCTTTCTAAAATTGCCTAACATCCAAAGAACCTAAAGCAGTCATATTTTTGTGCAAAAATTAAAATTTAAAGTTACCAAGACTGCAACATAAAATTTCCCAAAGCCTCCATTAATCACAAAAAAAAAAGGAGGGGGATAGTGGGGTAATATCATGAAAGGAAAAATGTCCTGTAAGTAAATTACATCTAGAAAATTCTTATTCCAGAAAAGTAACTTCCATTTATAATGCCAACAGGAGGACACCCATGAAAAATACACATGGTGTCAAAATAAGACAAAAGAAAATCATTTGGGCAAAAATAAAAAGAATCCTAAGTCTCATTTACAGAAAAGACTCCTTTATTAACTTTTGGTCAAGAATATGTTTGTATATTTTCAGAAAACAACTCCAAGACCGTATGGATCCCTGCAACAAAGAGGAACTGACAGGTCTGTTTCAACCACGAAGACAGCCCAGAGATGGAAGACACTGATTACACCTTGTCATCCTAGTAGTTAGCAGCTGTGTGTCACTGCAGGCAGCCCAGGACCAAACCAGAGAAGGTGGAACCTGCATTGCCACCATATCTCCACCATCCAGATACTATTGCTGACATGTATACATAAGGAACTATTTGACATTGAAACTGGGACTCAGAAAGTTGGACATTGAAACTGAGACTCAAACATTTTTTGTTCTTATACATTTATTTCCATTATGTAGATGCAAGATATTTTCAAAGAAAAGAAACAGAGGGAAAAGATTTATATAGAGGCAAAAAAGCATTGAAGAGACTGTCAAACTACAGGGGGTAGGCTGGGGAGGGTGAGAGGTGGGGGCTGTAAGAGATCAGCTGAAGGACTTGCATGTATATAAGTATAACCAATGGATACAAGACACTGGGGTAGGGGGGGAGGCAGGTGAGGATATGTGCTGGGGGGTAGGGGAGGCTGGGTGGAGGACAATGGGGGGAAAAGGAAAACATATGTACTACTATTTGTAATACTTTAAAGAATAAAAATTTTAAATTTAAAAAAAAAGAGAGAGAGCAAGATACTGAAAACCCATTTGAAGAAATAGTGAACAAAAACTTCTCCCACCTAGTGAAAGAAATAGACTTAAAAGTCCAGGAAGCACACAGAACCCCAACCTATAGGAATCCAAAGAGGACCACACCAAGACACATCATATTTAGAATTCCAAGATCAAAAGACGAAGAGAGAATATTAAAGGCAGCAAGAGAAAAACAGTTAGTTACATACAAGGAAGCACCCATACGATTGTCAGCTGATTTCTCAACAGAAACTATGCAGGCCAGACGGGAGTGGCAAGAAATATTCAACGTGATGAATAGCAAAAATCTACAACCAAGATTACTCTACCCAGCAAAGCTATCATTCAGAATTGAAGGGCAGATAAAGTGCTTCCCAGATAAGAAAAAGCTAAGGAGTTCATCACCGCCAAACCAGTATTATATGAAATGCTGAAAGGTATTCTTTAAGAAGAGGAAGAATAAGAATAAAAAGGTTAAAATAAAAATTATGAACAACAAATACACATTTATCAACAAGTAAATCTAAAAATCAAGTGAATTAGAAATCTGATGAACAGGTTAAACTGGTGATTATAATAGAATCAGGGGCATAGAGAGGGAATGGATTGGCAATTCTTGGGGGGAAAGGGATGTGAGCGGTGCAGGAAGAGAATGGACAAAAATCATACACCTTTGGATGAGGATGGTGTGGGGGAGGTAAGGGCTGAGGGTGGGGTGGGTACTGGGTGGAGGGAGATATGGGGGAAAAAATAGAAACATTGCAATTAATAATCTGAACAATAAGGATTTGTTAAATTTTTAAAAAGAAAAAAAGACAACATATCACAAATTAAGCAAATTATATAATTATATGTTAAATAAATATCATTGTTTTTAAGAAAAAGAAAAGGAAAAAAAATACTCAGAAAAGAAAATACATTCACACAACTATTTTGAGCCCCCCAGAACCTAAACAGCACCTAGTTACTTATATTCCAGAAGATGAAAGGTCTCTGTTAAGGAAGAAAGACAACTTTCCCACGCCAAGGCGTTTGACAATTGGGCCTCTGTACTCCACTAATGAGAAACTCTCTCTAATGGATTTCAATTCTCTCCAAAAAAGAAAACTCACTTGCTTGAATCTGGTAAGATTCCAACCTGGCCAACTTTTAAACATGAAGATACTCATTCCAGCAGGACAGAACTATAATGGTACTTTTCTTATTCCAACTGCCACAAACTCATAGAAGCCTATAAATATATCTATGCTAAGTAGTTTAGCAAAAAAAATAAATTAATAATAATAATCAACACAAAATACACAAATAATAATTTTTTTTTATTTTACCAATGACATTGGATATGTTCAGCAAAAAACTGTTTGTGAACACAGATCCAAGTCGACTCCAATTTAATTGCTCCCTATCAAGATCCAAACAGAGAGGATGGTTCCCTACACGTTGCTGCCCAGTTTTAATATTAGCATGGTGACGCTGTCTGTGGGAAAGATTGCTAATTGTTCCACAGCGGCCATCTTCTCTTTCAATCTTTTTAAAAATATTTTTTTATTTATTTCAGAGAAAAGGGGAGATAGAGAGACAGATAGAAACATCAATGATAAGAGATAATCATCAATCAATTGGCCGCCTCCTGCAAACCCCCTCACTGGGAATCAAGCCCAAAACCAGTTATATGCTCCAATCAGGAATTGAACCCTGACCCCCTGGTTCATAGTTCAATGCTCAACCACTGAGCCACAATGGCTAGGCTCCTTCATTCTTTCTTTTTTCTTTTTGTTAATTGAAAGTATTAGAGGTGTCCTGTTTGTTCAGGTTTTTTTGTTTGCTTGCTTGCTTGCTTTTCCCACTGACCCCCTCCACCCAGCACCCACCACTCCCAGGATTCATGACTCTATTGTCTGTGTCCATTGTGCATATAAGTTCCCTTGTTAATTACTCCCCTCCCACAATCCACACCCACCTCCCCTCTGAAATTCATCAGTCTGTTCCATGCTTCTATGCCTCTGGATCTACTTTATTCATCAGTTTATTTTGTTCCTTTCCTTCACTTTATTACTGATTGTAATAAAGCACCAAAGTTTTAGCGAGATACATGTTGGTCATGTGACCAACTTCTGGCCAATAGGAGGGGAGAAAAGTGATATGTTTCTGCAGTTTCACCCAGGGTTCCAGTGTGAGTGCATCAGTGGCCCCAAATTGGATATTCTGATTGAATTGAATTCTGAAATATCAATAATAGTTTTTTCACTCTATCCTGATTGGGGCATTTTTCTAGCTACTTAGTGCTAAGCCTGATTCTGTATCCCTCCTGGAATACTGTGAGTTATCTGACATCCTTTTCATAAGCTCTTTTCCTGTTTATATTAGATAGAGTTCGTTTACTTTGCTTCCAACTGAGAACTCCAAGACTCAAACAATATTCAAGGCTTATGTGTTAAGTGTGTGTAGCCCTTGACCTTGTGGAGTCCTCTATGTCCAAGGGGATTACATTTTGTACTTTAGCACTTTTCTTCCAATGTGGCGTTTCTCTGTAGAATGAGATTACAGAAACGAAACATTTAACAAATATGTCAAAACATATATATTCAAACAACTTACATTTCAGACCCCTCCAAGTAGCAATGCTTTATTCATAGCACACATTTATTGATTTAAACTATAGTACTAGCACAGTTTAAAACTTTTTGGAATTGTTTGAGAATCACTTTCTGTCTGACAGTTGTTTTTTAAATATGTGTTTAAAAATCAAATATTACAAGATAAAAAAATATTTTCTTCTCAACCTTTTCCTTGGTTTTCTAATTTCCCTCTCTATAATTTGTGTGCTACCTGTTTCTTCAAAGCCTTTCAGAGACAATATTATATAAACTAGAGACACAGTATATGAAATTCATTCATTGGGGGGGTCCCCTCTGCCAGGCCTGCACCCTCTTCAATCCAGTACATCTTTCTGGCAATCCAGGACCACTGGCTCCTACCTGCTCACCTGCCTACCTGTCTAATTACCCCTAACCACCTCTACCTGCCAGCCTGATGTCCCTAACTGCTCCCCTGTCTGCCTGATCGCCCCTAACTGCCCTCCCCTGCTGGCCCTATTGCCTCTAACTGCTCCCCACTGCCAGCCTGATTGCCCCTAAACACCCCTGCCACCATGGCTTTGTCCAGAATGATATGCAGAAAATGTCTGAAAGATGTCTGGTCTAATTAGCATATTATCCTTTTATTAGTATAGATTGATATAGATACTAGAGGCACAGTGCATGAAATTCATGAATTGGGTGGGGGGAGGTGTCCCTCAGCCCAACCTGCACCCTCTCCAATCTGTAACCCCTCAAGGAATGTCCGATTGCCCATTTAGACCTGATCCCACAGGGATGGGGCCTAAAGCAGCAGTCAGACAGCCCTCTCACAATCTGGGACTGCTGGCTGCTAACCGCTCGCCTACCTGCCTGTCTGATGGCCCCTAACCTCTTCTGCCTGCCAACCTGATCACTTCCTAGCCACTCTACTGCCAGCATGATTAATGCCTAACTGCTCCCCTGCTGGACCAATTGCCACCACTGCCCACCCCTGCCAACCCGGTCACCCCCAACTGCCCTCCTGCCAGCCAGGTTGTCCCAAATGACCTCCCCTGCTGGTCATCTTGTGGCAGCCATCTTGTGACTACATGGGCGTGACTATCTTGCGATCACATGGGGGCAGCCATCTTGTGATCACATGGTGGTGGCCATCTTTGTGTGTGAGGTCGTGATGGTCTATTTGCATATTACTTCTATTATCCTATATAATAAAGAGATATAATGCAACTTGACCTGCACTCCAAAACACAAGATGGCCACACCCTGTGGTCAAAGATGGCCTCCCCCATGTGGACACAAGATGGCTGACAGGGGAAGGCAGTTGTGTGCTGTCAGGCCTGCAGGGGAGGGACCAGGCCTACAAGGGAGGACAATTAGAGGCAACCAGGTTGGCAGGGGAGGGCAATCAGGGACAATCAGGCTGGCAGGGGAGCAGTTAGTTGTCAATCAGGCTGACAGTGGAGTGGTTAAGGGCAATCAGACTGGCAGGCAGGCGAGCAGTTGGGAGCCAGCAGTCTTGGAGTGTGAGAGGGAGGTCTGCCTGCTCATTTAGGCCTGATCCTAAATGGGCAGTCAGACATCCCTTGAGGGGTCCCAGATGGGAGACGGTGAAGACTGAGCTGAGGGACACCCCTGCCTTCCCCTCCCCTGCTCCCATACATGAATTTCGTCCACCAGGCTTCTAGTATAGCATAAAGAGAGATAGATATAGATAGATGCTTATAAGCTTATGAATTAATGAGAGGCCCAGTGCACAAAATTCATGCACGAGGGGCGGGGGGTGTCCCTCAGCCTAGCCTGTACCCTCTCCAATCTGGGACCCCTCGAGGGAAGTCTGACTGCCCGTTTAGGCCCGATCCCAGTAAGATCAACCAGGTGGGGGCAGCCATCTTGTGATCAAATGGTGGTGGCCAATACAAGGCTGTTTTTATTACAATGGCTGTGTAGTATAACTTGATATCTTGTATTGTGATCACTTCAACTTTGTTCTTCTTTCTCAAGATTTCTCCAACTAACTATTCAGGGTCTTCTTTGGATCCATATAAATTTTTGGAATGTTTGTTCTAGATCTATGAATATGCTGTTGGCATTTTAATAGGCATTGCATTGAATTTATAGATTGCCTTGGATAGTATGGACATTTTAATGATGTTAATTCTATCAATTCATGAACATAGTATATTCTGCCATTTGTTCTATCTCTTTTTTCAATGTCCTATGCTTTTTCAAATACAAGTCTTTTACCTTCTTGGGTATGTTTATTCCCAAGTATCTTAATTTTTTGTTGGTATGGTAAATGGGATTTTTTATTTTTAGTTTCTCTTTCTGAGAATTTATTATTGGTGTATAAAAATGCCATCGATTTCTGGGAGTTAATTTTGTATCCAGTTATGTTGCCAAATTCATTCATTAAATCTAGTTGTTTTTTATGGAATCTTTATGATTTTCTATGAACAATATCATGTCATCTTCAAAACATTATACCAGTCTTGCATCCCTGGAATAAATCCTACTTGATCATGATGTATAATCTTTTCAATATATTGCTGGATCCAACTTACTAATATTTTGTGTTCATATGAGATATCAATCTGTGATTCTCTTTCTTTGTAATGTCTTTATCTAGTTTTGGAATTAGAATAATGCTGGCCTAATAAAAAAAGCTTGGAAGTGTTCCTTCCTCTTGGATTTTTTGTAATAGTTTGAGGAAGATAGGTATTAGTTCTGCTTTGAATGTTTCATAAAACTCTCCTATGAAGCCAACCAGACCCAGGCCTTTGTTTGCTGGGAGTTTTTTTGTTTGTTTTGTTTGTTTGGTAAACTATAACAGCTTTATTTTTATATATATAATTTATTGTCTAAAGTTTTATATATGTCTCCTTTTTCCTTGCTTGCCCCCCCCCATTCCCACGTGGGGCAAACTCCTACCACCCCCGTGTCTATGTCCACTGGTTATGCTCATATGCATTCATACAAGTCCTTTGGTTGCTCTCTAACCACCCTCAGTCCCCGCCATTTGTCTCTGGTTCAATTCTTGTTCACCAAATTATGTAGATCATTATATTACACATATGAGTGAGATCATGTGATATTTATCTTTCTCCAACCAGCTTATTTCGCTTAGCATAATGTTATTCAGTTCCATCCATGCTATTGCAAATAGTAACAGCTCCTTCTTTTTTATAGCGGTATAGTATTCCATTAAGTAGATGTGCCACAGTTTTTTAATCCATTCATCTGCTGATGGGTACTTAGGTTGTTTCCAAATATTAGCTATTATAAATTGTGCTGCTGTGAACATAAGGGTGCATATATCCTTTCTGACTGGTGTTTCTTGTTTCTTGGGATATATTCCTAGAAGTGGGATTACTGAGTAAAATGGGAATTCCATTTTTAACTTTTTGAAGAAACTCCATACTGTCTTCCACAGTGGATGCACCAGTCTGCCTTCCCACCAATAGTACACAGGATGACTTTTTCCCCACATCCTCACCAACACTTATCCATTTGTTGATAATAGCCATTCTGACAGGTGTGAGATAGTATCTCATTGCTGCTTTGATTTATTTGCATCTCTTAAATCATTAGTGACTTTGAGCATGTTCTCATGTCGCTCAGCCTTCTGTATGTCCTCTTTCATCAAGTGTCTAGTTAGGTCCTTTGGACATTTTTTTATTGGATCATTTATTTTCCTTTTATTAAGTTGCATAAGTTCCCTATAAATTTTGAAGATTAAATCCTTGTCTGTAATATCATTGGCAAATATGTTCCCCCATGTAGTGGGCTTTCTTGATGTTTTATTGATGGTTTCTTTTGCTGGGCAGAAGCTTTTTATTTTGATGTAGCCCTATTTGTTTATTTTCTCCTTAGTCTCCATTGCCCTAGTAGCTGTGTCTGTAAAGATATTGCTACAACATATGTCTGCTATTTTGCTGTCTGTGGACTCTTGAAGGATTTTTATTGTTTCCCATCTTAAATCCTTTAGCCATTTTTAATTTGTTTTTGTATATGGTGTAACTTGTTAATCTAGTTTCTTTTTTTTCTTTTTTTTTCTTTTTTGCATGTATATGACCAAATTTCCCAGCACCATTTATTAAAGAAACTGTCTTGACTCCATTGTATGCTTTTTCTTTTTGGTCAAATATTAATTGGGTATAATGGTTTAGGTCAATTTCCAGGTACTCTGTTCTTTTCCACTGGTCTATTTATCTGTTCTTGTGCCAGTACCAGGCAGTTTTGAGGACAGTGGCTTTGTAATATAGGTTGATATCTGGTATTGTAATCCCTCCAACTTTGTTCTTCTTTCTCAGGATTGTTGTGGCTATTTGGGTTGTTTTTATTCCAGATGAATCTCTGGAGAGATTGTTCCAGATCTTTGAAATATAATGTTGGTATTGTAATGGGGATAGCATTAAATCTGTAGATTGCTTTGAGTAGTATGGACATTTTAATTATGTTGATTCTATCAATCCATGAAAGTGGTATGTTCTTCCATTTGTTTATGTTTTCCTCTATCTCTTTTTTCAATGTCCTATAGTTTTCTGAGTCGAGGTCTTTTAGGACCTTAGGTAAGTATATTCTTAGGTATATTCCTTTTTTTTGGTGCAATGGTAAATGGGATTTTTTTGTTTGTTTCTCTTTCTGTTAGTTCATTATTGGTGTGTAAAAGGGCTATAGATTTCTAGGCATTAATTTTGTATCCTGCTACATTGCCAAATTCATTTTTGAGGTCTAGTAGTTCTTTGATGGAGTCTTTGAGATTTTCTATGTATACTAGTATCATGTCATCTGCAAATAAGACCAGTTTTACTTCTTCTTTTCCAATTTGGATGCCTTTTATTTTTTCTTCTTCTCGGATAGCTATGGCTAGCAATTCCAGTACTATATCAAACAGTGGTAGTGAAAGTGGGCATTCCTGTCTTATTCCCATTCTCAGGAGAAATTAGTTTAGTTTTTACCCATTGAGTATGATGTTGGCTGTAGGTTTGTCATATAAAGCTTTTATTATGTTGAGGTCTGATCCCTCTATTCCCACTTTGCTGAGAGTTTTTATCTAGAAAGGGTGTTGGATTTTATCAAGTGTTTTTTCTGCATAGATTAATATGATTATGTGATTTTTTCTCTCAATTTGTTTATATGATATATCACATTTATTGATCTGCAGATATTATACCATGCTTGGATCCCTGAAATAAATCCCACTTGGTCATGGTGTATGATCTTTCTAATATAATGCTGCATCTAATTTGCTAGAATTTTGTTGAGGATTTTAGCATCTATGTTCATCAAGGATATATGCTTATATTTCTCTTTTTCTGTGGTATCTTTATCTGGTTTTGGGATTAGGATAATGCTGGCTTCATAAAAAGAGCTTGGAATTGTGCCTTCCTCTTGAGTTTTTTTTTTTAATAGTCTGAGGAGGATATGTTTTAGTTCTCCTTTGAATGCTTGGTAGAAATCCCCTGTAAAGCCATCCAGGCCAGTGTTTTTGTTTGCTGGAAGATTTTTGATCACTGCTTCAATTTCTTTGTTTTCTGATGTCTTAGGCTCTACAGCAGCAGGGTCACATAAGGCCATTGGAAAACACAGATATTTACATTATGATTCATAACAGTAGCAAAATTACAATTATGAAGTACTAATGAAAATAATTTTATGGTTGAGGGTCACCACAACATGAGGAACTGTAATAAAGGGTTGTGGCATTAGAAAAGTTGAGAACCACTACTCTAAAGACTGCCTTCACTGTGTCCCATAAATTTTGAATTGTTGTGTTTCCATTGTCACTTTTTGCCATGATGCTTTTTATTTCAACTTTGGTCTCTTTGGTAACCCAATCATTGTTTAATAACATATTATTTAGCCTCTGGGAGTTTTTGGTTTCTTTTATTGATTTTATTGTAGTTGATTTCTTATTTTATGCCACTGTGATCTGAGAAGATGCTCGATATGATTTCTGTCTTCTTGAATTTGAAGAGACTTTGCCTCTTTCCCAATATCTGATCTACCTTTGAAAATGACCCATGTGTGCTTGAGAAGAATGTATATTCTATGGCTTTGGGGTGAAGAGGTCAGTTAATTCCATCTGATCTAGTGAGTCGTTTAGGATTGATGTTTCTGTGCTGATTTTTTGTTTAAAGAATTTATCCATTGGTGTTAGTGGGATATTAAAGTCCCCTACTATGACTGTATTGCTGTCAATCTTACCTTGATATCCTCCAAAAGTTTTTTATGTAGTTGGATGCTCCTGTATTGGGTGTCTATATATGTACCAGAGTTATTTCTTCTTGTTGAATTCCTCCCTTTAGTATTATGAATTGGCCTTCCTTATCTCTTGCTATGGCCTGCACTTTGAGATAATTTGTCAGATATAAGTATTGCTCCCTCCAGCTTTTTTTATTTCCATTTGCCTGAAAAGCCTTTATCCATCTCTTCACCATAAGTCTGTGTGAGTCCTTTGTTCTGAGGTGGGTCTTCTGTAGACAGCAGATATATAGCTTATGTTTTCTTATCCATTCTGCAATGCTATGTCTTTTGATTTTGGCATTTAATTTATTTACATTTAAAGTTATTATTGATAGGTACTTGTTTGTCACTATTTTTATTCTTTATGCCTGTGTTCCTGCCTCCCTTCTTAATTCTTCTTTTTATAGTAGTCCCTTTAGCATTTCTGGCATTGCTGGTTTGGTAGTAAGAAACTCCCTTAGTCCTTTTTTGTCTGTGAAGCTCCTTATTTCACCCTCAACTTTGATTGATAGCCTTGCTGGGTACGTTATTCTTGGATTCAGACCCTTACTTTGCATGACTGTGTATATTTCATTCTATTACCTTCTGGCCTGATGTGTTTCTGTTAAGAAATCAGTCGATAGTCTGCTGGGAGATCTCTTGTAGTAACTTTCTGTCTCTCTCTAGCAGCCTTTCAGATTCTTACTTTGTTGTTGGTGTTTGCCAAATTAATAATAATGTATCTCGATGTCAGTCTTTTTAGGTTCATCTTGTTTGTGACGCTGTGAGCTCTTGGACTTGTGTGAGTTTTTTCTTCTTCCCAATATCAGGAAAGTTTTCTGTCATTCCTTCTTCAAACAGGTTTTCTTGCTCAGTTTCCTTTTCTTCTTGGACCTTTATTATGCAGATATTGTTTCATTTCTTGTTATCCCAAAGTTCCCTGTTTTTTAAGTGTTTTTTTTTCCAGTTGCTGCTCTGCTTGAGTACTCTTTACTATCTTGTCTTCTATCTCACTGATGTGGTCCTCTGCTTCTTTTAGATTACTGTTGATGTTTTCTAGTGTGTTCTATATTGCAATGATATCATTTTTTCATTTCTTCTTGGAGGTTCTTCATTTCCTCTTGGTTCTTACACATATTGTTGAATTTGTCTTCCAACCTTTTCAATGTCCTTATAACCATTGCTATGAATTCTTTTTCTGACATATTGCTTGCCTCTTTTTCATTTACTTTCTTTTCTGGTGATTTCTTCTTTTTTTGTATGGGGGCTGTTTCTGTGTCTCCCCGTTTTCACTACTCTCAGGGTGTCTGGTTATGAAGCGCTGTCTCTCCTGCACTGACTTAAAGGCACAAAATACAACATGATAAGACACAACACACAAGGCATCAAATACAAATGTATTCACGATACCAATAACCCCAAACAAAGATGATCACCAGAGAAAAGAGAATTAGGGGAGAGAAAAGAGTGCAAAAAATGATATTGAGAGAAGGAAAAAATGTAAGAAAGAAAAGAAAGATAAGAAAAAGTAATGGGGGGAAATATATGTATATGGAGAGAAAACTAAAAAAAAAAAAAAAAAAAACAAAACACAAATAATCCAAAAAAATGCAAACAACAACTAATCCAACAAATGCAAACAACAAACACCCAAATAAAAAACACCCAACTGAATCTGAGGAGGCAGAGCAGCTGTGTTTAATTTTCCAATTGCGGGTTGATTTTATTTGATTCAGCTGCTCCTTCTATCTGTTCTGTTACAAGGTGCAGATTCCATCTTGTACTCAACCACCATTTTGTCTTTCCCTGGACAAAGTTTTTAGATAACCCATGGCTGGGGAGGCTTGAGTCTCAGTGCTCATGGGTTTGCAGCTGAGGCAGCTTGTCCCTGGGAATAGGGTCCCTGAAGGTATCTGAGTTCTCTCCAGTTGAAGATAAGGCTGGGCTTTGGATCACAGCCGCTCTCCCCTTCAAGATGGTACAGTCTCTGCAGCTGAGCTGGCCACTCTAGAAGAGATTTCAGCAGCAGTATAGGCTGCCTAGCCAGGGGAGCCTGGTCTGCCTGTCTCCAGCAGTCCTCTGGAATATAGCTGTCCCTCTCTCACAAATACTGACACTCCCCACAGATCCACACACTCTCCTTTCACTCTCTCACTCATACACTATTTTTGCATCCTGTCATCCTGTTGGCCACCATCTTTGTCTCTCAACTATAACCCGATGGGAGTTTTATTTTTATTACTGCTTCTATTTTCTCAGTTGTTATTGGCCTACACAGGTTTTCTGAATCTTCCTGATTAAGTTTTGGGAGACTGTATTTTTCTAGGAATTTATCCATTTCATTCACATTGTGCAGCTTGTTGGCATACAATTGTTCATAGTATTTTCTTGAAATCTTTTGTGGTATCAGTTGTTACTTTACCCCTTTCATTTCTGATTTAATTTTTTTTAAATATATTTTATTGATTTTTTACAGAGCGGAAGGGAGAGGCATAGAAAGTCAGAAACATCGATGAGAGAGACATCAATCAGCTGCCTCTTGCACGCCCCCTACTGGGGATGTGCCCGTAGCCAAGGTACATGCCCTTGCCAGAATCGAACCCGGGACTCTTCAGTCCCCAGTCCGTCGCTCTATTCACTGAGCCAAACTAGTCTCGGCTCATTTCTGATTTTATTTAATTGGGTCCTCTTTGTTTCTTGATGAGACTGGCTAAAGGTTCATCGATCTTGTTTATTTTTTCAAAGAACCAGCTCTTGGTTTCATTGATATGTTTTTTAATCTCTGTGTCATTTATTTCCACTCTAATCTTTATTATTTCCTTTCTATACTTACTCTGGGCTCTTTTTGTTCTTCTCTTTTCACTATTCCATCATCAGTAAGAATGAGGCAGAACTATAGTGTTTATGGATGTTTCCAAGGGTCGTAATTACTTAACCTGTCTCCTATTGTTGGGTACTTACGTTTCCTCTGATCTTCTCCTGTTGCAGTAACTATTCTGTTCAAGACTCTCTGTAATTTTATGAGTGTATCTGTCATATAAATTCCAAGAACAGTAATTGCTCAGTCAAAGGTTAAATTCAATTATAATTGGTAAATATTTTAAACAGATTATGTTAATTTATATTTTCTTAAACAATGCATAACACCTCCACTTTCTTTTTAACTACCTTTAGTGATAGCAAATTTCCAGCTTTTGAGAATAGTTTTAAGTTCTGGAAATTACCCCAAGTCAATGATAAATCAAAGCATGATCTTGTTAGGTAATACTATTCTGAGTACAAGATGAGCTGTGACTCTAAAATAACCAAGTGAATTTCTTGTTTAGTTTGTGAAGTTATTCTGAAGTTAGTAGCCAAAAAAAATCCAATATATCTTTATCAACAGTAGCATCATTCAAGTTCATTGCTTCCCAAAGGGATACTATTGAAGGAGACAATGTCCAGTCAAAGCTTCAAAGATCTAGTTTATGAATTGAATAATTCTTCTTGTTTCATAGTCATACTACATGTGAGGTATAAAGATCAAGTAATGAAGCTTATTGATGTCTGGTTTATGCAAATCAGCAACATTTCTTTATAGCCCATTTTTAATCTTTCATCCTTATGAATCCTCACAACTTCCTTAGGTAGAAGATAGCAAGTAGTTTTATCTCTACTGAACTTAAGAATTCCAGAGAATCTCAATGACTTGCTCACAATGGCACTCACAATGTCACAGAACACAGTATGTCACCTGGGAAATCCAGGGAAGTAATCCATTTGTTTTTCTGTTGACTTAAGTAATCTTTAGGTTCCAATATGTTTCCAAAGGTCCTTAGTAGAAAAATGGATCAGAATTCTGATAATTGTGCATACACTAGTGGCATTATAATTAACCAAAATTTCTCCAAATAGAGAGTAAAGATAAGTAAAACTTAAACAGACGTACAAATAGTAATGTTCTCATAATATTTAACAACTGACTCTCAGAGAGACAAAAATCACTCTTTATATCATTTGCCAATATATATGGTGTAAAAGCTCCTACCATGGTTGCCTTAAAACTACCTACATGGTATCAACTGACTCATAAAATTTCTGAAAACTTAACAACAGACTCTCATTGTTAGTCTGTATTAGCATGCCCCAACGTACTTCTGCATAGCAACCATACTGAATGTGTGTATAGCATGAAATTTTTACCTGAAGGGAAGAATTCTCACTCTTTAGGCTTCAGTAAACTACACCTCTAACTTTTGTACTACTGTGAATTACTGTGTTCTTATTTCATATATCTCTGAACTCAAATTTGCTTTAAGCTTCGTTATCCTCAATGTACTGTGCTTCAAAGCATGTAACTTTCATTTACATAGGTTGATATCAGAGTCTATTAATGTTCATCTATTCAGCACTTCCTTTCTAACTTTTTTCTATCTCATAAATATGAAATGGAAAGAGAGCAGGAAGCATGTAAAAGATCATTTTTCTATATTTACATAATGAAAAACTTGTAAGTAATGTGACAAAGGAATCAGAAGTTAATTCAATGCATAGAAATTCAGGACATCTTGATAGAGGGAACATTTTGTAAGTTATCTGCTTAAATAACTGTTGAGACAACACATTCTCTTGAAAAAAAATTATTTTTTAAACCACAAAAATATTTAATGATTTAACATTCTCATCAACTCAGTCTGTAAATATGTACATGCGAGGTATGAGTATCAAGAATAAAACTCATGTGAACTTTCTGATAATACCTTTCAAAATAGTAACCTCAAAAAGGGTGCACATGTTCAGTCATATTCTATTGCCCAAAACATTTCTGAAACTGCCTCAAAGCAGTGTATAAATTACATAGGGAAATTAAGTTTATACATACCTTCATAATCACATCTTATTTAGATGAAATATTAAAGCCATCCAATCATCTGAGTTAATGAGCCACCTTATTCATCAGACTGAACTCCAAGTGACCTGCAGAAATTTCTAAAGATAAAATCCAACCCTCGAAGGATACAAATCTGTCAACATTCAAAGGGACTACCTAAAAGAAGTTTCAAATATGTTTTGAGCATTAGCTGCTTCACTGAAATAATTGTGTAGCCTTCCAAGGTTATGACTTAGAAAGACACAACCTTTATTTGAGTGAATATACTCAGACATAATTGTTTTTAAAATCTCATTACATTATGGAAGATCACATTATGTAATGGTCAAAACACATATCTGGGAGTTATTTGTAGGTTTGAATCAAGTCTGCAACTTTCCAGGCATGTAACCTTGAGCAAATTATTCACTTTCTGCATAACTCAGTTTCTTCACCATAATCTTCAAAATATAAGGAATAATAGTCTCCTCATAATATTTTTGAGGTTGAAATAAGCATAACATATGTAAGATGCTTAGCTCAATGCCTACAATGTGATAACTACTTGATAAATGGCAACTAGTTTTTTTTTTTATCTTTAACATCAGTCACATCACACCTAATTCTGCAGGTCCTTTTTTACAGACAGCTTTCTTCATTTTTAGCACACCTCTTGGAAACCCGGATACAATATCACACTCTTACTAGACTGAGAGGACTAAACTTTGCACAGTTAAGTACCTCAAACTGGAAAGTAGAGACAACACAGTAATACTGTAAGTCCTCGCTTAATGTAGTTGATGGGTTCTTAGAAAGTGCAACTTTAAGGGAAATTATGTGTAACAAAACCATTTTTATCATAGGATAATTAATATAAATAAGAGATAAGATCCTATGGCATATTTCTGGTCACAAAATATTGCCAAACTTCTAAACAAAGACCCAAAACATTTCTAAATTAACATTTACATAAATGTGAGCTATACATACATTTAGGAAAGATGAATAAAAACCAGTCAGATGATTCTTTCCAACATACTTGTTTCAGTTCAGGGACATGGGTAGCTGGAGTCTCCCCAGGCAGCTCAGGGTGCAAGATGGGCCCCACCCTAAACAAGACACCCTTCATCACAGGGCCACTCACACCCACTCCCACTCATAAAAGGACAATTTAGATATTCCAATTCACCTAACCTGCACATCTTTGGAATGTGGGAGGAAACCAGAGTACCCGGAGGAAACCCACACAGACAAGGGGAGAACATGTCAACTCCACACAGACATTGGTCCCAGCTAGGAATCATTTTTTTTTCTCATCAACATTATAATGAGATGACATTGTTCAAGGATCTATATTTATTTACATATGGTAGAGAAGTGGAGATAAGTAATACCTAGATAGCAAAACCATAGTCCTGGGACAAAATTATGTACCAAATAAAGGAGTATTGAAATATAACCAAATCTATTGTTATTTGAAAATATAGTATTGGCTTTCATAAAATAGAAGTTTCACTTGAGAAAATAAGCAGTCTCATTATTCTTAACTTCTGAATCCTTGCATAGTATCAAGAGTCTTAATCTCTTGTCTCTCTTTATGAAACATTATGAACCATACTAGAGGCCCAGTGTATGAAATTTGAGCACGGGGGAGGGGGAGGATGAAGGGGTGCTCCTCAGCCCAGCCTGCACCCTCTCCAATCTGGCACCCCACCGGGATCGGGCCTAAATAGGAAATCAGACATCCCTTTCACATTCCAGGACTCCTGCTCCCAACCACTCGCCTGCCTGCCTGCATGATTGCCCCTAACTGCTTCTGCCTGCCAGCCTGATCAACATCTAACAGCTTCCCTGCCCACCGATTGACCCTAACTGCCCTCCTTTGCAGGCCTGGTTGCCCCCAACTGCCCTCCCCTGCAGGCCTTGTTCCTCCCAACTGCCTTCCCCTGCAGGCCAGGGTCCTCCAACTGCTCTCCTCTGCTGGCCTGGTTGTCCCCAACTGCCCTCCTGTATAGGCCTGGTCCCCCCCAACAACCCTTCCCTTTAGGTCTGGGTCCCACCCCCAACTGTCCTCCCCTGCAGGCCTGGTCACCCCTAACTGCCCTCCCCTGTTGGCCATCTTGCAGTGGCCATCTTGTATCCACATGGGGGTGGCCATCTTTGACCACATGGGGGCAGCCATCTTGTGTGTTAGAGTGACAGTCAATTAGCATATTACCTCTTTATTATATAGGATTTGTCACTCAACGACCCCACACCATGTGCCCCAAAATGAAGAAAGCCCTATAAGAGACATCATATAGGGGGTAGGAGGAATGGAATAGCCAAACATGCCCGCAGGAATTTGTTAATGGTCTGGTGTATGAAGAGGAGTTTAATGTGTCTCCAGGGGACTGTTACCCTCCAGAACAGCCTCAGATCACAGGCTGGAGGAAGATAATTGAAAGAAGTGAGGAGAACTTATGAGCTCTCCTCACCTTACTTTAAAGCCAGCTTTACCTCCTTTGTTTAATATAGCCTTTCCAAGGCTCCTTTAATATTGGCCCAAAACTCACAAAGTGCTTGGCAAGACCCAGAACCTATACGAAATATTCTCTTCCCACTAGGACAGTGGTCAGCAAACTGCGGCTCACAAACCGCATGTGGCTCTTTGGCCCCTTGAGTGGCCCAAAATACCATGGCCTGGCCAAGTCTATTTTGAAGAAGTGGTGTTAGAAGAAGTTTAAGCTTAAAAAATTTGACTCTCAAAAGAAATTTCAATCATTGTACTGTTGATATTTGGCTCTGTTGACTAATGAGTTTGTCAATCACTGCACTAGGAAATATTTCTAGACAATAACTTCTATAATTGATAAAGTGCATACATTGCAAATATAAAGGGTTATATAAATACTTAATTGAAGCATTTCTACTACTCTGCCTACAAAAAAAGCCATCACCTATGTTTTTATAACAGGAGGTTTAATGTTTCTGAATTTTGCTCAAGTGTAATGTTCACTTGACAACTAAGGTCCAGTTTTATAGTGGCAATTTTTATCCCAAATCACAGTCACTAACCAATCCAATTCTGGTACCACAACTTACATGAAATAGCTTTTTTTCAGCCATGCCTACTTTCCAGCTCACTGCCTTCCTTATTCCCAGAGCTCCTTCTGGTGCTTAACTCACAGTTCATGGGCAATAAATTATAGGTGGATAGATGAACACTTTAAAATCTTAATTTTTGTCTCCTTATGAAATGTGCCCCCAAACAAGAGAAATAACAATACCTACCATGTGTGCTTTAAATATATTCTTTCTAATCTTTTTAAAAATATATTTTTACTAATTTCAGAGAGGGATAGTGAGAGCTAGAAATATCAATGATGGGAGAGAATCATTGATCGGCTGCTTCCTGCATGCCTCCTACTGGGAATCATGCCCACAACCCGGGCATGTGCCCTGACCAGGAATTGAGTCAAACCTTCTAGTTCATAAATCAATGCTCAGCCACTAAGCCACATCTGGCTGGGAATATCCTCGCTAATTTTTTTAACCTTTAACATGGTTTTATTTTTTTTATTGATTAAAGTATTACAAATAGTAGTACATATGTCTCCTTTTTTTCTCCATTGACCTTCCCCTGCACTCCCCTACCCTCTGGTACATGCCCTCACAACACCCCACCCCCAGTATCTCGTATCCATTGGTTATGCTTATACGCATGCATACAAGTCCTTCGGTGATCTCTTACCTCTCCTCCCCTACAACACTCCCCAGCCTTCCTACTGTAATTTGACAGTCTATTCAATGCTTCTCTGCCTCTGTATCTATTTTTTTGTTCATTAGGTTATAATGTTCTTTATTATCCATAAATGAGTGAGATCATGTGGTATTTTTCTTTCACTACCTGGCTTATTTCACTTAACATAATGCTCTCTAGGTCCATCCATGCTGCGGCAAATTATAACAATTCCTTCATTTTATAGCGGCATAGTATTCCATTGTGTAGATGTACAATAGTTTTCTAATTCACTCATCTACTGATGGGCATTTAGGCTGTTTCCAAATCTTAGCTATTGTAAATTGTGCTGCTATGGACATAAGGCTGCATATATCCTTTCTGATTGGTGTTTTCATTTTCTTGGGATATATTCCTAAAAGTGGTATTATTGAGTCAAATGACAGTTCCATTTTTAAATTTTTGAGGTAACGCCATACTGTTTTTCACAATGGCTGCACCAGTGTGCATTCCCACCAGCAGTGAAGAAGGGTTCCTTTTTCTCAACATCCTCACCAGCACTTGTTATTTGTTGATGATTGCCATTCTGACAGGTGTGACGTGGTACCTCATTGGTTATTTTTATTTTCATCTCTCAAATGATTAGTGACTTTTAGCATATTTTCATGTGTCTCTTGGCTTTCTGGATGTCCTCTTTCAAACCTTTGCCCATTTTTTGATTGGGTTGTTTATCTATCTTTTATTAAGTCATATGAGTTCCCTGTAAATTTTGGAGATTAAACCATTTTTGGAGATAATATTGGCAAATATGTTCTCCCATGCAGTGGGCTTTCTTGTTTTCTTGATGGTTTCTCTTGCTGTGAAGAAGCTTTTTATGTTGATGTAGTCCCATGTGTTTATTTTCTCCTTAGTCTCTCTTGCACTAGGATCTGTGTTTGTAAAGATATTGCCATGACATATGTCTGCAATTTTGCTCCATATGGTGTCTTGTAGGATTTTTATTGTTTCCCATCTTATATTCAAGTCCTTTAGCCATTTTGAGTTTGTTTTTGTATATGGTGTAAGTTGGTTGTCTAGTTTCATTTTTTTGCATGTATCTGACCAAATTTCCCAGCACCATTTATTGTATGCTCTAGCTTCCTCTGTAAAATATTGAGTATAATGGTTTGGGTCCATTTCTGGGTTCTCTGTTCTTTTCCATTGGTCTATACGTCTATTCTTGTGCCAGTACCAGGCAGTTTTGAGAACGGTGGCTTGGTAATATAATATGATGTCTGGTATTGTGATCCTGCCAATTTTGTTCTTCTTTCTCAGGATAGCTGTGGCTATTCGGGGGGGGGGGGGGGGGGGGAGGTGGAAGGGGGGGGGGGGAGCTGTTTGTTTTTTTGTTTTTTTTCTCCAGATGAATTTTTAGAGAGTTTGTTCTAGATCTTTGAAATATGTCATTGGTATTTTAATAGGTATTGCATTGAATCTATAGATTCCTTTAGGTAGTATGGATATTTTAATTATGTTGATTCTACCAATCCATGAACATGGTATGTTCTTCCATTTGTTTGTGTCTTCCTCTATCTCTTTTTATAATGTCCTGTAGTTTTCCAAGTACAGGTCTTTTGCGTCCTTGGTTAAGTTTATTCCTAGGTATCTTAATTTTTTTTTTTGGTGCAATAATAAATGAGATTTTTTTTCATTTCTCTTCCTGGGAGTTCATTATTGGTGTATAAAAAGGCCATAGATTTCTGGGCATTAATTTTGTATCCCGCTACATTGCCAAATTCATTTATTAGGTCTAGCAGTGTGTTTGTGTGTGTGTGTGTGTGTGTGTGTGTGTGTGTGTGTGTGTGTGTTGTTTTTTTTTTTTATGGAGTCTTTGAGGTTTTCCCTATACCGTATCATGTCATCTGCAAATAAGGACAGTTTTACTTCTTTTCCAACTCGGATGCCTTTTCTTTCTTCTTTTTGTCTGATAGCTATGACTAGTATTTCTAATACTTTGTTGAACAGGAGTGGTGAAAGTGGGCATCCTTGTCTTAGTCCTGCTCTTAGGGAAAATGAGTTTAGCTTTTGCCCATTGAGTATGATGTTGGGTGTAGGTTTGTCATATAGGGTTTTTATTATGTGAAGGTCTGATCCCTCTATTCCCACTTTGCTGAGGGTTTTTATCAAGAAAGGGTGTTGGGTTTTGTCAAATGCTTTTTCTGCATCAATTGATATGATTATATCATATTTATCTCTCAATTTGTTTATGTAATGTATCACATTTATTGATTTGCAGATATTGTACCCCCTTGCATCTCTGATATAAATCCCACTTGGTCGTGGTGTATGATCTTCTAATGTATTGCTGAATCCAATTTGCTAGAATTTTGCTGAGGATTTTAACATCTATGTTCATCAAGGATATTGGCCTGTAGTTACCTTTTTCTGTGGTGTCTTTAACTGGTTTTGGGGTTAGGGTAATGCTGGTTTCATAGAAAGAGCTTGGAAGTATGCTTTCCTCTTAAATTTTTTTGAATAATCTAAGGAGGATTGTTTTAGTTCTTCTTTGATTGCTTGGTAGAACTCCCCTGTAAACTGTCCAGACCAGGGCTTTTGCTTGCTGGAATATTTTTATTGCTATTTCAATTTCTTCGGTAATTATCAGCCTATTCAAGTTTTTTTATTCTTCTTGGTTGAGTTTTGGGAGCTTGTATTTTTCTAGGAATATGTCCATTTTATCTAGGTTGTCTATTTTGTTAGAATAGTGTTTTTTCATAATCATTTGTGTTTCTGTGAGATTTGTTATTATTTTATCTCTTTCATTTCTGATTCTGAAATTTGAGTCCTCTCTCTTTGCTTCTTGGTGATCCTGGCTAGAGATTCAGCTTCATTTCAAAGAACCAGCTCTTGGATTTTGGTTTTATTGATCTTATGTATTGGTGTGGGGGTTTTTTGTTTTGTTTTGTTTTGTGTTTTTTTTTGGGGGGGGGGGTTGTTTCGGTCTCTATTTCATTTATCTCTACCTGATCTTTCTTATTTCTTTCCATCTGCTTATGCTGGGCTTTTCTTGTTGCTCTCTTCCTAACTTTTTGAGTTGTAGCGTTAGGTAATTTATTACTATTGTTTCTGGTTTTTTGCTATAGGCTTGTAGAGCTATAAACTTCCCTCTCAAGACTGTTTTCACTGTGCCACATAAATTTTGGATTGTTGTGTTTTCATTGTTGTTTGTTGCCATGATGCTTTTTATCTCTTCCTCGATCTCTCTGTTAACCCAGTCATTGCTTAATAGCATGCTGTTCAGTCTCCAGGTGTTCCATTTTTTATTGTTTTTATTGTAGTTGATTTCTAGTTTTATGCCATTGTGATCTGAGAAGATGCTTGATATGATTTATATCTTCTTGAATTTGAAAAGACTTTGCCTACGACCCAATATATGGTCTATCTTTGAAAATGACCCAAGTTTACTTGAGAAGAATGTATATTCTGTGGCTTTGAGGTGAAATGTTCTGAAGATGTCAATTAATTCCATCTGATCTAGTGAGTCATTTATGACTGATGTTTCTTTACTGATTTTTTTTTGTTTAGAGGATTTGTCCAATGGTGATAATGGGGTATTAAAGTCTCCTACTATGACTGTTTTGCCGTCAATCTCTCCCTTGATATCTACAGAAATTTTTTTATGTATTTGGGTGCTCCTGTATTAGATGTGTATATGTTTACCAGGGTTATTTTTTCCTGTTGGATTTCTTCCTTTAGTATTATGAAGTGGCCTTCCTTATCTCTTGTTATGTCCTTCACTTTGAGATCAATTTGTCAGATATAAGTATTGCTCCCCTAGTTTTTTTTTTTTTTCATTTCCATTCGCCTGAAAAGCCTTTTTCCATCTCTTCACAATTAGTCTGTGTGAGTCCTTTTTTCTGAGGTGAGTTTCCTGTAGACAACAGATATATGGTTCATGTTTTCATATCCACTTAGCTACCCTGTGTCTTTTAATTAGGGCAATTAATCCATTTACATTTAAAATTATTATTGATAGGTATTTGTCACCATTTTTATTCTTTACACCTGTGGTCCTTCTTTGCTTTCTATTTCTTCTTTTTACAGCAAACCCTTTAGCATTTCTTGCATTGCTGGTTTGGTGATAATAAATTCCCTTCGTTCTTTTTTGTCTGTAAAGTACCTGATTTCACCCTCAGTTTTGATTGATAGCCTGGTGAGTACAGTATTCTTGGATTCAGACCCTTGCTTTGCATGACTTTGTATATTTATTCCACTCCCTCTGGCCTGATGTGTTTCTGTTGAGAAATCAGTCGCTAGTCTGATGGAGGATCCTTTGTAGTAACTTTCCCCCTCTCTCTGGCCACTTTTAAGATTCTTACTTTGTGATTGGTATTTGCTAATTTAATTATAATGTGCCTTGGCATCAGTCTTTTGGGGTTCATTTTGTTTGGGACTCTGTGAGCTTTGTGGATTTATTTGTTTTATAGAACAGCCACTAATCCCAACAAATGCAAACAACAAATACCTAAAGATGAATGCAAACTACAAACAACAAGTAACATCAAGCAAGGCAAGGAAAAACAGAAGCAAATAACAAAACAAACAAAAAAAAAGAAAAAGAAAAACAACCTCACAAACAAGCATTAAAAAAAAAACACAATCTAATCAACAATCAAGCAAAGAGCAACAAAAGGACCCAGAGGAAAAATATTTGGATAGTGAAGAAAGAGAAGAGAGAGGTGTGTATGGACTTAGTGTAGGGGATCAGGAAGTAGATATATAAATAGGGTGAATTTCTAACAGTGCATAAAAAAAAGGAATAGGGAAAACCTAAAGCAGGAATAGGGTAAGAGAAACAGACAACAAAAGGGAAAAGTGAGGAAGAGAGTGTTGGCATAAAGGTAAAATTGAGATAGAGTAAAATGATGCTAAAGGAAAAATTAAAATAAAATGTAGAACACTAATCCTAAAATAAAATAAAGAGAAAATAAAATGACACTTAATAAAAGGTAAAATAGTAGTAGTAATAATACTGATTAAATATAAAAGTATAATTAAAAAGGTAAAATCAAGAGAGGAATAAAGATAAAAAATTTAGTTTCTTAAATAAAAGATGAAAAAATAAAAATGTGCAGTAGTGAGGTCATCCACTTCCTCTGTTGTTTGGTTTGGTTCACCTGTTTCCTGTCCAGTTGTCAGGACAGCATTGAAGTTCCCTGTGTTCCGCTGCTCCTCTGTGTTGTAAACCACAGTCCTGATTTTCTAGCCGGCAGTATTTCTTTGTTTCTTAGACTGCTTATTTGTGTTTACACAAGAGTCAGTTTGTGATTCAACCCCTGGGTGGCAGTGTTTCTGGATTGACCTCCGGGGCTGGAAGTCCTCTCTAGCCAGTATTTAGATTTTGTTTTCCCTGCCACACTTTATACTGGTTTGGGATATGGACTGCCCCATAGCTGGTTCTCTGATCATTACTTCCTGCTCTGATCCCCAGATTCTACAGAAACAACTTTCCCCTGCAGTCTCTGCGAGTGTCCCCAATTGGGCGATCCTATGTACTGGGCTTAGGAATCAAAAGCCAGGATTTAAAGGGAAAAAGAGCCAGAGTAAGTGCGCAAACTCACGATGTTTATCCTTCGGACCACACGCACTCTGAATGTCTCTGCTCGCGTCTTATTTTTCCCCCTGGCGCGAAGCAGCTGACACACTCTTAAAAAACTAGGCTACCTTTTTGTGCCCAGTCCTGCTATGGGCTGCTTTTCGGAGTTCCCTTCTGTTAGCAGCCCTGTGGATCCCCTTCCTCTGCGGATCACACTAGCCCCAGTGGCCACGGCGTTTTGGGAGCAGACTTCCCCAGAACCTCGAGCTCCCTTGTGTGCATTTCTCTCTCCTGCCTGGATCGCAGACCTCACTCTGCCTCGGCGAAATCTGACCTTTCCGTGAGAAGGTGCAGAGCTCATCCAAGTCTGGTATTCTCGCCGCTGGAGGCCTGGTGCTCCTGGGTTCACAACTGCTCCCTGGTGTGTAGGCTTCTAATAACGGCCGCTCTCCCCTTCAAGACGGCTGGTGTCCGTCAAAGCCAGTCTCTCCGGGAGAGATTTCAGCAGCAGCAGAGGCTGCCCAGTCGGAGGAACCCGGCCCCGCAATCCTCCGCAGTTCCTTGGAGTACAGTTGTCACTCACCCACAAATACACACTCCCCGTGCGAACACACGCTCTCCTTTCGTTCTCTCACTCACACACTATCTTGCCGTCTCCCTTGCCATTGGCAGCCATCTTCCCTCTCTCTCGCTAATCTTTACCTCCTCCTTGCAACACAGGTAAAATTACTATCCGAGTTAGATAAAGGAAGCTGAAACTTAGAGCAGATCAATAACTATCTTGCCCAAGAACTCAGAATTGTTAAATGGTAGAGCTGCAATATAAACCGTCTGGGATCAGAACTCTTCAACGCTTTGGTTAATTGCCTTTAACCTGGGAAGTGATTCCTCACCTCCCAAGTAATTGCCACTGATTTCCTCCTCTCCTATCATGGATCACTATAATGCTGTCCCTTCTTGTTTTCAAGAATACTGCCAAAGCTTCCAATGCTACCTAATCATGACAGCCTCACCTGGCCACCCAGTGGCCAGTGATTTAATCAGTTATGCCCAAGTAATGAAGCTTCTGTAAAATCCCCACAGATGGGACACAGAGAGTTTCCAGTGCTGAGGGTGGAGTAGTAATAGGAAAGGGCATGAAGGCTTGCAGAGGTGAGTAGGTACAGGCCACCGCTAAGTTTTCACATCCATTCTGAGTTCCCACAAATTTAGGAGGGGAAAGAACCCCTAATTTCCCCTCATTCTGTTTGTTTCCTTAAGTTCTATAGGTCTAAGCCTAGCAATGAGCTGTATGAAAAATACTACTGGACTCAGCATCTCCCCTTTCTTCTCCTGCACCAAACTTGTTCTCCCCAAGACATTTTTCAGTTCTACATGCAAACAGTCTCCTGGAGCATGTGAAGATATACAATAGAATCACATTTTATAGAGACTTACATTCTAAAATTAATGAGTACATCAAAATAATATAAATAAAATTACCCTTCAAAATATATGTGCAATATATGTAAATAACTATAATATAAACTGAGTGACCAGATTATTATGATCTCTGAATGCATAATAATCTCACCACTCAGTGTATATCCTATATAATAAAAGGCTAATATGCAAACTGCCCCCTCAACCAGGAGTTTGACCAGCAGGCAGGCTGGCCAACTGCTCATGTCCCCTCCCTCTGGACAGGCTGGCCAGACCCCAGACCCCGCCCATGCAAAAATTCTAATATATATACACTAGAGACCTGGTGCATGAAATTTGTGCACAGGGGGTGTCTCCATCAGCCCAGCCTGCACCCTCTCCAATCTGGGACCCCTCGAAGGATGTCTGACTGTCAGTTTAGGCCCGATCCTGGTAGGATCATGCCTAAACAGGCAGTCAGACATCCTTCTCATAATTCAAGATTGCTGGCTTCCAACTGCTCACCTGCCTGCCTTCCTGATTGCCCCTAACCACTTCTACCTGCCAGCCTGATCACCACCTAACCACTCCCCTGCCAGCCTGATTGATGTCTAACTGCTCCCTTGCCAGCCTGTTTGCCCCTGACTGCCCTCCCCTGTAGGCTTGATCACCCCCAACTGCCCTCCCTTGCAGGCCTGGTCATTCCCAACTGCCCTCCACTGCTGACCTGATTGCCCACAACTGCCCTCCCTTATAAGCCTGGTCTCTCCCAACTGTCCTGCCCTGCTGGCTATCTTGTGGTAGCCATCTTGTGTCCACGTGGGGTCAGTCATCTTTGACCACATGGGGCAGCCATCTTGTGTCCTGGAGTGATGGTCAATTTGCATATTACTCTTTTATTAGATAGACTGGAGGCCCGGTGCATCAAATTCGTGCTCAGGGGCACAGGGATGTGTCCCTCAGCCCAGCCTGCACCCTCTCCAATCTGGGACCCCTCAAGGGATGTCTGACTGCCCCTTTAGGCCCAATTTGGGGAGTATCAGGTCTAAACGGGCAGTCGGACATCCTTCTCACAATTCAGGACTGCTGGCTCCAACTGCTTGCCTGCCTGCCTGCCTCCCTGATTGCCCCTAACCACTCTGCCTGCCAGCCTGATCACCCCCTAACCACTCCCCTACCAACCTGATTAATACCTAACCGCTCCCCTGCCAGCCTGTTTGCCCCCAACTTCCCTCCTCTGCTGGCCTGGTCACCCATAACTGCCCTCCCCTGCAGGCTTGATCACCCCCAACTGCCCTCCCTTGCAGGCCTGGAACCTCCCAACTGTCCTCCACTGCTGGCCATCTTGTGGTAGTCATCTTGTATCCACATGGGGGCAGGATCTTTGACCACATGGGGCAGCCTCTTTTGTGTTGGAGTGATGGTCAATCTGCATATTACTCTTTCATTAGATAGGATAGAGGCCTGGTGCTTGGGTGGGGGCCAGCTGGTTTTCCCTGAAGGGTGTCCTGGATCAGGGTGGGGGTTTCCTTGCTGTGTGGGACAGCCTGGGTGATGGGCCTATGGTGGTTTGCAGGCTGGCCACACCCTCCAGCAACCCAAGCAAAGGCCCTGGGATCTGGGATTAATTTATGTTCTACAATTGAAACTTTATAGCCTGGAGTGGAGCCAAGCCTTCTGCTCACTTTGTGGTGACAGCCATTTCTGTTTGAAACTTTGTAACCTAGAGTGGAGGCCTGAGCGTTAGGGTGCAGAAGTTTGGCTTCCTCCATTGCCCCAGCAACCCTAGCCTCTGCTCTTTCCAGCTCCGTGGCTGCCACCATTTATGTAGGGATTATGTCTCCTCTATAATTGAAACTTTGTAGCATTGAGTGGAGGCCTAGGCTGGCAAAGACAGGCAGAAAGCTTGGCTTTCTCCATTGTCAGGGAAACCCAAGCCTTCCTCCTGCTTTTAGTGGCCGCATCCATCTTGGTTGAGGTTTATTTGAATAATTTGCTCCTGATTGGCTGATGGGTGTGGCTGTGGGCATGGCTTGATCAGAGGTATGGTCAATTTGCATATTATTCTTTTATTAGATAAGATAGATATATACTGAGTTTCCAGATTATTATGCATTCAGAGATAATAATCTGGCCACTCAGTGTATAAATTATATATATATTTATAAAATTAGCCACAAAGTAGTGTACAGTATTTATAATTTCATATAATCAATTCTGCAGTCAGAATTCTTACACAGGCTTAACTCTGAGAACCACTAACCTTGAACAAGTCTATATACAGATGCCTACTCATCCTAATCATTCCACTTATTGAAATGGGAAAGTGCTCCTGGTTGCTTACAGGATTTACTCTGCTATATTTGACTGTGTAATATCTTTATAACATGTTTAAAGGCATATTTGCTATTGTGACATCTCGTTCTAGGACAGCTTCTGAAGTCAGAGAGCAGGTTGAGCTTTTGAGTAGTGGAGTGTCACTCAGATAGAACAAAGAAATACAAGGACAAACACAGCTCAGTTTCTCAAACTAAGATCCCCATTATATCAGGAAGGAAAAATGAGAAGGCAACTCCTGAAAAAAAACCTACCTTCCCCCAACTGATGGATGGAGTATGACGTAACCTGCAGCTGCAGCTTGGACATTCCTGAGCACCTGACCAGGAACCTTATATGGACTATACATTAAACCACCAATCAGTACCTGCCAAATACCCTAAGGCCTCAATTCCTAAGTACCTAATTGCCTAATCATGTGCCTTATATGAAACCACCAATCAGTGTGTGCCGAGTACTCTAAGTCCCATCCCTTCCCATTCCTCCCCTCAAAAGGTATGTTCACCTCTGCACATGTTGTTGTTTTCCCCTTCGAGCCAGCCCGGCAAGGTCCTTCTCCTCTAATAAAGCCTATAGTCCTGGTTTTCAGCCCTCTGTCTCATCTTTCACTAACTACTTACCTTTATCTTTCATGGCCCTGTCTGTTTCCTTTCTCTTATAATTTTTCTCTTTCATTCCTTTCTACGTGTGCAGTTTCCTTTCAAAACTATTTCTTGGACACCTTTGGGCTGCAAATCTCCAAATTTCCCTAGACATTGTCTTTTCCCCAGAATTTTTTTGTTGTATTTCCTTCTCCATTTAATCACAGACAGAGCTTTAAAGGAGAAATATCACACTTTGACCCTCTGAGACTGCCCCATTTTCAGACTCACATCTGTGATATTATTATTTACTAGAGGCCCAGTGCACAAAATTCATGCAAAGGGGGTGAAGGGGTGTACCTCAGCCAAGCCTGCACCCCCTCCAATCTGGAACTCCTCAAGGGATTTCTGACTGCCCATTCAGGCCCGATCCTACCGGGATCAGGCCTAAACGGGCAGTCAGACATCCTTCTCACAATACAGGACTGCTGGCTCCCAACTGCTCGCCTGCCTGCCTTCCTGATTGCCCCTAACCACTTCTACCTGCCAGCCTGATCACCACCTTACCACTCCCCTGCCAGCCTGATTGATGCCTAACTGCTCCCTTGCCAGCCTGTTTGCCCCTAACTGCCTTCCCCTGTAGGCCTGGTTACCCCTAACTGCCCTCCCCTGCAGGCCTGGTCCCCCCCCTCAATTGCTCTCCCCACAACTGCCCTTCCCTGCAGACCCAGTCACCCCCAACATCCCTCTTCTGCTGGCCTGGTCACCTCTAAACTGCCTCCCCTGCAGGCTTGATTGCCCACAACTGCCCTCCCTTGCAGGCCTGGAACCTCCCAACTGCCCTCCTCTGCTGGCCATCTTGTGGTGGCCATCTTGTGTCCACAAGGGGACAGGATCTTTGACCACATGGGGGAAGCCCTCTTTTGTGTTGGAGTGATGGTCAATCTGCATATTATTCTTTTATTAGATAGGATAGAGGCCTGGTGCTTGGGTGGGGGCCAGCTGGTTTGCCCTAAAGGGTGTCCTGGATGAGGGTGGGAGTATCCTTGGGGCATAGTGCAACCTGGGCAAGGGGCCTGCTGTCATTCGCAGGCCGGCCATGTCCCCTGGTGACCCAACAGAGGTCCTGGTATCTGGGATTTTTTATCTTCTACAATTGAAACTTTGTAGCCTAGAAGGGAGTCAAGCCTTCTGTTCACTTTGAGGCCACAGCCGTTTCTGATGGGATTGATTTATCTTTTATAATTGAAATGTTGTAGCCTTACATGGAGGCCAAAGCAGATCAGAGCTGTGGAAAGCTTGGCTTCCTTCATCACCAGGGGCAACCCTAGCCTCCTGCTCTGTCCAGTTCTGTGGCTGCCACCATTTTGGTTGGGGTTTATTTATCTTCTATAATTGAAATTTTGTAGCATAGAGTGGAGGCCTGGGTCACCCAGGGTGTGCAGAAAGCTTGGCTTCCTCCATTGCTGGGGAAACCCCAGCCTCACTCCTGCTCTCTCAGTGGCTGCAGCCATCTTGGTTGTGGTTAATTTGCATACTTGCTCCTGATTGGCTGGTGGGTGTGGTTGGTGGGTGTAGCAGAAGTATGGTCAATTTACATATTATTCTTTTATTTAATAGGATAAGAAATATGTATTTGGTCATTCAGATGAGCAAATTACTTTTCTCATATATATTTGGTATTAATTCACAGTTTGTGACCCAAAGCTCTTAAAATCCTTGAAATTTCCTAAATGGTAAGAGCAATAAAGGGTTCTTTGTTTTGTTAATGAGGTGATTTTTGGAAAGCCTGTAAGAATGGGGAGTGGTCCCAAGAAAACCAACCAAGGGAGGTTGAATCAATCTCCAGTGGCCAGTGATTAAATCAGTCATGCCCAAGTAATGACTGTAAAATTCCCACAGAATGGGATGCAGAGAGCTTCCAGTGGTGAGGGTGGAGTAGTGCTAGGAGAGGGCATACAGGCTTCCAACCCTTTCCCATACCTTACCTTATGCATTTCTTCCACTGGCTGTCCCTGGGCTATCTCCCTTTATAATAAACCAATGATCTAGTAAGTCTGTGATTATACGAAATCATAAATACTGTACAGTACTTTGTGGGTAATTTTATTTATATATAATTTATATATTATAGTTATTTACATATATTGCACAAGTGTTTTGAAGGGTAATTTCAATTATATTATTTTGCTGTACTCATTGATTTTGGAATATAAGTCTCTACATGTTTTTCTGAGTCCTGTGAGTCATTTCAGCAAATTAGTTGAACCCGAGGAGGGAAGCATGGGTATCTATAATTTGTAGCCAGTTGGTCAGAAGTATGGGTAACAACCTTGGCTTGGAATTGGTATCCTGAGTTGGAGAGAGTTGTTGGAACCTCCAGTTAGTCGCCCAGTCAGAAGCACAGATAAGAACCTGGGCTTGTGACTGGTTTTGAAGTTGTGGGTAAAGGAGGGCAGTTTTGTAGGACAGAGCCCTCATTCTGTGGAATATGATGCTATCTCAAGGTAGATAGAGTTAGAATTGGGATAAGTTGTATGACACCCAGTTGATAGCCCAATAATTGCTTGGTGTGGAAAACCTCCTCCCACACATTAGAATTAGTACAAGGAACTACTTAACATCTCCCAGCTCTTCTTTTTTAATTGACCAAGGTTGTAACTGTTGCAGAGTTATCATCTGGTTGAATTGTGAATTGTGTAAGAAAAGGAGAAAATCTAAGAATGACACAGCACAGCCAAAGAGCTGGGAAAAGCACAATGTGTCTGCAGTTCAAAGCTTGCAGATGCCCCAATAACATCACATAAAGGGATTTTCTCTGCTCTTCTATTCATAAGTAAGATAATATCCAATCTGTGCTTTTGCTCTTTGATTAATCCTTAAAAATTTAAATAAATGTTCACAATAGTCATTTTTATAAGAAAAAAATAATGCTTTTTTGAAGGAATACAAAAGGAAACCCATTTAAACTGGAAAGAGGTCAACACAAAAATAGAGCAAGGATCCTCCCAAGATGAGGAGAGAAGCCAGAAACCCTCTTCAACTGGAGTTAGCCTGTTCAGGAAGCCACAGCCTTGACAAAGAAAAAGCTGTAAAACTTTGATTAAAATTCCCATTGCCAGTCATATTTATATACCCATTCAGGTGCACATAAAGGAAGGGCATTTTTATTAAGAATACTGTAGGTCACTTTGCATACATTTCCCTGTACTCTTCTTTGCTCCTTTCTCTATATTTCTATAATGATATAAATTAAAGGGCAGGGGTATCAAGTGATGCTGATGGATTTCTCAGGTGTTTGCTTTATGCCACAACAAACTTTAATGTTATTTCAGAGATGTGAGTTATTTGACCTGGAAGAATCAGCCTGTTCGATATCTGCAGTGGTAGTGCTGAGGAATTAGCTTGCTTAGCCTGGGGCAATCAATAGATTGAAGAACTAGTCTTTTTGAAGTCCAAGCCTTATTTTATATGAATATCAAGTTTGTAGTGTTCATACAACAAAGAGACCTCAACCTGCACAAAAGGTTTCACAGCTGAAGGCATATTCGCAGGACATTTTTCTATCTGTAAAAAGGTTTGCATATACACAGATCAGTCAAAGAGAGGGAGAGGGAGCTAAATAGACATGACCATTTATCCAAAATAACTTTGGACAGGTTTAAAAATACACAAACATAACTTTGAACATCTGGAAAGAAAAAAATGTATTTTGTATGAATTATCCTGTGCTATTACAACTTCAAACAATGTTCCTATAGCAATTTTGAAAACATTATATGGAAAGCAAAGTAAGAGATAAAAAACAGTGATAATGGGAAGCAGCGATATTCATACCTCTTCCCCAGATCTCCCATGGGACTTCCATGACCCAACCTGTACTCGCCTATGTCCAAGGATGGAAACATATTTTAAACTCATAGGGAGCTTGCCCTGTGACTGCATTGAACCTCCTGACAAATCAGCCAATTATGCAATCTGGCTGGCAGCAGATGGGGCGGAAGGGACAGAGGAGGAGATGTCTAGGATACAGATTTTTTCAGGGATTTGGCCTCCTTTGAGAGATGCTGCCATTAGCCCGGTGATCAGTCACTGGGAACTGCTTAGATGCATTTCCTCCACTGAAAGCTAATATCTAGGGCAGTCTCTTTAATCATTAAATGCTACAGGGGGCCTTGCACTGGGAAACAGGCTGCTTTCTCAAGGATAAAGAATGTCCCTCCAGTGGACTCCTTCACTATTATCATGGACTTTCCCATTATGGTGATGTTTATTGCTTTCCCCTCTCCAGGTTTTCAAATATCCCCTATTGACAAGACAGAGCCTCATGCAGTGAATTTTTATTAGAAGATCACTAATACCAAGCAAGTGTGCAAAAGGTACTGTGATAAAAGCCTGAAATTCCTAGCTGAAGCACTGAATATTTCCAAACAAAAGATATGATAAGTGACAAAACAGGCAAGAAATTATTCGATTAAAAAAGACAGTGTGAGCTATTTCCCTCCAGAACATATTATCAGCCTTCCAACTGATCCCTCTGGTGCCTACTTAGGGTGAAATCGAGCTTTTCCTAGCAACCCACTGCCAGGCCAGAGAAGGGAGTGAGAGGAGGGAAATCAGTGCTGGGAAGGAGCAGGCACAGCGGTAAGGAGAACACTGATTACACTCCAAATCAATGCAAGATGCTGACAGAGCTCAGGGTGGGAAAGGCTGGCAACCAAACTGTGTCTCCTGAGCCCTGCCAGCCAGTAGGTGTTAGTATTCATACATGCAAATCGACAAGCACTGAGCAAAGATTAAAAGATAAAAGAAGCCAAAGATAGCAAGAAAAAGACTTCAGCTCAGGCTGCAGATCAGAGTGGCAAGCATTATCATAAACATAAAAACTCTGAAACCCTTCCCTCTATTCTGGTTCACAGGTGCTTTGCTTTTTAAAAAGAAATAAACCACAAATTCCTTTATGTCAAAAAACTGCCTACATTTTGTTTTGACATTGAACAGCTGTTCTTTCAAGTTCTGGCTAAGTCCCATAAATCTCTGTCTTGATTAGTCTAATCATACAGTGGGGCATCTACTAAAAATCTAATCAACACCCCCAACAATATCATCATTCATTGTATTCCACAGATCTTGTCCTAGAAGTACCTGGAGAATATGTCAGATGGTAAATAAGTCTAAGGACATAGAATAATTATTCAGAAGCCCTGGTAACAAGCAGCAGAAAAAAGCCCATGCACAGATTCCTATTTGCATAGGATTTGTCCGTGAATATTGGTAAGTTTGTGCTCGCTCCCTGGATATGTCTCTGAGATGTTAAAACTCTGACTTTTCATGATGACTATCACATACAGCGTCACTCTACCTGGATTTATCAGGTCATAGGGACACGAAGCTCCACAGCCAACATTAAAGGAGCATCTTCTCACCCTGGTCAGTTTTTCTCAATGGTTAGAGCAACAGGCCACAACCTGAAGGATCGTGGGTTCAATTCCAGTCAAGGACACATACCTCGGTTGCAGGCTCAATCCCCACAGGAGGCAATTAATCAATGTGTCTCTCTCACATTAATGTTTCTCTCTGTGTGTCTTTCCCCCTCCCTTCCATACTCTAAAAATTCAAGGGAGGAGGGGGAACTCAGGAAAGGATTAATAACAAATAAATAAGTAAATAAGTAAATGTTTAAAAAAGAGTATCTTCTTTTGGGGAAGTGAATTACAGGTCAGGAACAAGGCCTGGATATGAGTGATGTAAAAATGTCAGTATGGAAAAAAAAATGTTACCACAAGCATGGATTAACTGAAGGGCCATTACCAAGTCCCAGCCCTAAAGCTTAAATAGAGTTGAACATCCAGATTTTTGCTACCCTGACACAGCCCACCTCTGGTTCACCTTGGGACGAAAATAGTCGCAAAATGGGATTTGGGTGAGATGAGGACTTAGCATAGCCTCATCTCATTTGGAGAAAAGTACTTCTTCGAACAAGTTGTGTCAATGAAAGCTATTTATTGGGGGAAAACTTCAGATTTTGAGGCATTTTGGAGTGGTGAGTAGTAGGCATTTACATTTACACGATGCTGCATACACACTGATTCATTTAATCTCATTCTACTGTCTAGAAGTTCTCCCATCCCAAAATCTATTGGCATTACTAATTTATCACCCATAAAATACTCTGCAATAATTACCATCTTCTGCTTAATTGTAAAATGGGCTAATTATTTTTGCCAAGGATGGTAAAATGTCCTAAATGCTCTCAGATCACTCTTTAGAGCTGAGAAAACACAGAGTCCTAAATACCTGAAGCAAAGCTCTTACGTTTCCAAAGTTCAGAATTAGTCTTTGATCAAAATCAGACTTGACATTTTGGTAGGAAAAAGGGGGGAAAAGTTTTAAAGTAAAAGAAGATCCACATCACAAAGGAATCAAAGTGGATCTCACCCATTCTCTCCTCCAACCTAATCTCATCTCATGATTGTAATCACATTTCTATCCCCATATCTCTTCTGGGAAAAAGTAAGCCTCACAATCAATAGTAAAAGCACAATTATATGAAAAAGGTTTGAGATAAGTCAAGAACCAAAGAGTATTAAATTAGGGTCATGATTTTAAAGCAGGGAGCAAATAAACAGGCTAAAACACTACACCAACACATTCTTTATGAATGAAATACTTCAAACTTATCTTTCTACTCAACTCAAAATTCACCATCATCAGAAACTTGAAGAGTAAATCCTTCTCACATTGGACATTAGAAAGTTGGTTTATCTTCTTATTTGTTTCCATGAAAAAAATCATTAACTGTCCGCCATCATTGTTATTGACTTGTTCTATGACTGTGACAGTCTTTCTGAATTGATGTCAGAGACATTTTCATCCTAAGATGAAAGAAGCTGCTCTTCTGAGGAATTTATTGTAAGTATTCTGTTCTGCACAAATCTTAAAAGTCACTGTGGTTGTTTTCAAATATGTCTGCCAATTCTGATACTCCTCTCATTAATGAATATTAATTTTCCTTCCACATGTGTAGACTGTACGTAGTGACTGTTTTAACAAATAAAATGTGCCATAAATGATGGAGCATTACCTCCAAGGGTCAGTCATAAAATACATTGACTTCCATCTTGTTCTGTCTTGGATCACTCGCTCTGGAGAAGCCAGCTCCCATGCTCTGGGGACACTCAACCAGCCTGACAAAGAGGTCCACATGGCAAGGAACTAAAGCGCCTTTCTAATAACCTGTACAGATTTGCCAGGCATGTGAGTAAGTCACCTTAAAAGCAGATTCTCCAGCTCCACTCAAACCTTCAGAAGACTACAGCCCTGGCCAACAGCTTGACTATAACCTCAGGGGAGACCCTGAGCCAGAATCACCTACCAAAGCCCCTCCTGTATTTCTGAACCACAGAAATTGTGTGAGATTATAAATGTTTATTGTTTTAAGCCGCAATGTTTGGGGGTAATTTGTTATACAACAGCAGATAATTAATGCAGTTGCCATTATCAATAACAATTCATTAGGTGTCCACACTGTGCAGGACATATGCATGTGGCCCCTGTACATGTGTACAGCCCACTTTCTGAAGAGATTATGCTTTTTTTTTAATGACATTCCTGCATCTTAGGGGAAAGTTTTGAAACATGAGTCTTGACTTGGGGTGGTAAACACAAAATACAATATAAAAATGACATGTTGTAGAATGGTATAGCTGAAACTTGTATAATTTTATTAACCAATGCCACCCAATTAATTTTAATAAATTAGAATAAATAGATAAGCAAATATAAAAGAAATATGAGTCTATATTCAGACTGTCAACTAAGCACTCACTTAGAAAAGCTGGTTTTCCCACATACACTCCTTTCTTCACTCTGGAAAGAACTTTGTCATTTAAATACAAGCCATGCTGTCAGCAGAGTGTCTTCAGAATCTGACACCATGCCATATTTATGTTTTATCCTATTTGTTGCCTTCCAAGTGAAGCTAAGATACAGCAACATTTTCAAATAGCAGGCAAAGAAAACAAATTCTTGGAAGAAAGTTGTCACCCAATTTTCTTGGCAGCACAAAGCTAAGTGTTTTAGCTAAAAGGACACACATACATATTCCCGATGCCTGCTTATTCTAAATGTCATGTCTCTCTGGCTTGTCATTAACAATACAGTTCAACACTCTGCCCTTACAAATAGAGAAGGAACCAATGCCAACAGGATGGCAGGGCCTCTGGATGTTACAGCAGGTCAGGCAGGTACTTGGAAGGGTGCTAATTGAGGCAGTGAACAGAACAGGTTCTTTCATGTGATTTACCCTTAATGGCTGTCCCACTTTTAAGAAAGACCTGAGAAATGCCCCCATGCCTATCAACAAATATTTCTTCTCCTTCACTACTTGTTTTTGAAAGATTCTACAGGCCACTGTCCCCTCTCCTGGACCCAAAAGAGCCTCTCTCCAGAGCACCCATGTGGTCACAGGTCAAGGACCTGAGAGCTTGGGCTCCATCCAGCCTAGGTACCAATCTCTGAGAGGAGGCAGCCCGTTGATATTTTCTGTGCTTAGACATTGGCATTTTAGACTCTAAAAATAAAAATAAAGGAAATAGGGGGTGGGGGAGGAAGATAAGAGGGAAGAGAGAGAAGGAGGAAGGGATAGATTAGAACTCTCAGTTTTATACGCTGCTCTTGTTTAGCTCCAAGCAAAAGCCATTTAGCAAGGGATATGCATCAATACCCAACACTTTGAACAAGAAGTAGAAACAGTACAGTTCAGTCACTAGGCAGCCCACTTTGATCCTGGCTTAGCCATTTCTCAGGTTTGTGATGCTCAGCATGTTATTTATTCTCTGTAAGTTTCGGGTTCTCAGCTATGAAATGGGATGATGGGCTAATCCCATCTCTCAGGGTTATAAGGAGATTTAAGTGAAACTTTATGAGTAAAGCACTAAACAATACCTAGCCTCTGCTCAAAAGATGTAGCTGTTACTGGTTTTATTTTAAGTGCATGATTGTGTGGCCAGTGAAGCTAGGTTTCTCAATTAGCCTTCCAGTAAAGAACCACCACCCATCTGGGAACTGAAGTTGTCCCTGTCTTCCTGCTTGTAATACCTTGTAATTACCTATGATCTATAGAAGCAATCACACCACTTTGATAAACAACACCCAGGAGTCAAACAGGGTCTGGTTCAAGGCAGATCACAATTAGAGAGCTTTGGGTATGGAAGACCTATAGCTAGTACCATTCCAGGTGACTCCAGAACTCCCCAGCTCATGATCTTAAGTAGGTTAGGGTTCCATACAGAGGGAAACCCGTTGCCAGGGCTCAGTGGTTGAGCATTGACCTATGAATCACGGTTCAATTCCCAGTCAAGGAACATGCCTGGGTTGTGGGATTGATCCCAAAGGCTGTGGTGCAAGAGGCAGCCCATCAGTGATTCTTTCTCATCATTGATGTATCTATTTCTCTGTCCCTCTCTCTTTCTCTCTGAAATCAATAAAAATGTACTTTAAAAAATACAGACAGCAAAAATGCTCGCTCTCTCCTATAAATGTTTTGCAAGGAGCATGCTTTTAAAATCCACAGACATCCCTTCGGGAGGCACCACCTCCCAGGATCAGCCTTACTTATAAATACATGGGGCAGTCAAGTGCAGGATCTAGTCCATGAGCCACCCAAAAGGCTTCTGAGAGTTTACATTTTCTTTATGAGAAGCAAATAGCTGTAGTCCACAAATAGAGATGTTTCAATATGCAAATGTGACTGGAAGAAGTAACCTAAAATAACTGACAGCATATCATCCTTGCTGATAGTAAGTTTTAACAGAGTAGATGCAAAAGAGAGTAGGCAGAAGACAGAAGGTGGGAGATGATTTGATGAGAGGTCAGACATCATGAGGTGTGTTCTCTAGGAAGCAGAAGCCAAAACAGAATATGAAAGAAACTTCTTAGGCAAAATGCCTGTGAGAGAAAATAGGAGTGGGAGCCAGAAGAGATTTGGGGGGCCTTCAATATATGATACAAGCCTGAGCCCTCATGAAGGAAGAAAAGAAGATTGGATGGAAGCATTTTAAACTTCTGGACTATTCAGGGAGTCCTTGAACCAAGTTCCTCATCAGGAGTCCCACCTCTCCCCAGAACAACCCCTGCCTCATTTAGTCATTGGTTGGCTAGGACAGTAGTTAGCAAACTATATGGCTCATAAGCCACATGCGGCTCTTTGGCCTCTTGAGTATGGCTCTTCCACAAAATACCACAGCATGGGTGAGTCTATTTTGAAGAAGTAGCATTAGAAGAAGTTTAAGTTTAAAAAATTTGGCTCTCAAAAGAAATTTCAGTCATTGTACTGTTGATATTTGGCTCTGTTGACTAACAAGTTTGCTGACCACTGGACTAGGGGAATCATGGCCTTGGCAGAATATGGTTAACAGTAATGTCTTATATACTTGAGAGTTGCTAAGAGAGTAGACCTTAACTACTGAGGTGTTAACTAACCTTATTGTGTAATCATTTTGTAATATACATGGTATCAAATCATCATGTATACACCTTATACAATGTTATGTAGCAATTATATCTCAATAAATCTGGGAAATAATCCATTGAAAAATAATAATTTTTTAAAAAACAAAGTTGGGATGGGTTCATAGTTCAACTGCTGGGCATATCCATCAGCTGTGTTTCCTGCAGTCAGAGACCTGAGAGGCACATGCAGTGGCTGCCACGTGAGGGAGGTTTGCAGTTGATAAAAACCAGCATTGTCTCCTGTGATCTGGAACCCGCCCTGCTAGCATCAACATTAGACAGATTCGTTTTTAACACCCCTCACCAGTTCACACATAGCCACGACGTGTTTCTGATGCCACACAAAAACCATGAAGACACACTGGGCCAATCTTCAATGCTTAGTCGTTTTTTATTTGTCTTATGTCTTGGAATTCCCATCCAAAGCCCCTAGAGCAGTGGTTCTTAACCTTTCTAATGCCATGACCCTTTAATACAGTTCTTCATGTTGTGGTGACCCCCAACCATAAAATTATTTTCAGTGCTACTTCATAACTGTAATTTTGCTACTGTTAATGAATCAGAATATAAATATCTGTGTTTTTTGATGGTCTTAGGTTCTACAGCAGCGGTTCTCAACCTGCAGGTCGAAACCCACAGGTTGAGAACCGCTAGCAGGGTCGCCTAAGACCATCGTAAAACACAGATATTACGATTCATAACAGTAGCAAATTACAGTTATGAAGTATGGAGGGTATGTTTTCTCTCTCTCTCTCTCTCTCTCTCTCTCTCTCTCTCTCTCTCCCACATCCAGCTTGGAGAGAGACTGGGTTCAGTTTCTGAGTGGAGGAGCTAAGGATGAAGAAAAATGAAATACAGAAGAGAAGACACAGAAGTAGGATTAAAAAGCTGGGCCAGGTGGGCATCTGTTCTCCCTCTCATGGAGACACAGCCATGCATGCTGAGCTCACGAAGCTGCATTTATTTATATTCCACAATACAAAAGGGTTTCTCCAACATTAGGATCAAAGGAGTTTCGGTGAGCTCAGGCCCTACTCATCCACCCATTCCCAGGGCAAGCCTGCATTTACATATCAAGGCCCTCTCCCCGACACCTGAGGCCAAGCTGATAACATTGGTGAATATGTTTTTCCAAGACATGGTTTTTCGAGGGGCCTTGAATTCAGCCGGCTCAAAGATTTAGAGAATGCTCAAGGTGTCTTGCCTGGGGCCGCCCCCACAATGAAGTAGCAACAAAAATATTTTTATGGTTGGGGGTCACCACAACATGAGGAACTGTATTAAAGGGTCACAGCATTAGAACAGTTGAGAACCACTACCCTAGAGAGTGTTCTAGAATTGGAAAATTTCCAGCCCCATTTCTCTCTCTCTTCCCTCTCCCAATAAACCCTGGGTAGCAGAAGAGTGAATGGTCTCTGGGACTGTCATACAAGGGAGATCAAGACTAGGTTGGGCAACCTCATGGGCAAGGGAGAGTGTAAGGCTAGGAAGTCAAAAACATTTTTTTTCTATTTCTTAACTTTTCCAGGTATCTACCTAGACAGTGGAGAGAAGGAAATTACATCATCCATGATTGCATTCACCTAAATTTTACTTCCCAAAGAGAACTGATACTCTTGGGTTTCTCCTGGCTCTTAGACCCTCAGGGAACAAGGGGTTAGAGAAGCTCTGTCTCCTTTTGACCCTGAATTAAGCCTTATTTGCTATGAAAAGGGGCCAAGTCTCCTCTGACAAAGATGACTAAGAAAGCTATTTATTGGCAAATAACAGTTTTCAGCTCTCTAATAGCCATCATGATAAGAGATTGGTACTTGATTCAAGAGGTACATTAAAAAAAATTAAAGAAATGTAAAGTAGGCAGTTCTATAAGACTCCTCAGACAAAAATCATCTCTGCAGGTCCTATTTCATTTTAAAACGTCTTGAAGAAGTTTGCTGTATGCTCTTAGATGCTCTATAATGTTTCTGAGTTATAATAGAAAGTATATTCATAAATATTATCCAGATCCTATAGAACATTCAGAGGACTAATGTGACTAGACAAGCAAAAATAAAATAAGTAATTCTACCTAGAGAGAAAAATGAAACAATATCGTTACCAGAGCCTAAGTGCCAGGTTCTTGGGTCTCAATGTCACAGAAATGAACGCTGAACTCAGCCCAGGATAGTTTATTGACAAGAGCTTGTGCACAAGAGAGTTGACCATAAAAGAGAAGTTAAGCTCCCTGAGAGGTTCTTATGGAGGGCCCGTATAGGAGTCTTGGGGAGGGTATAGGGATTAGGAATGAGGATGAGGTCAGTTGTTCGATGATTGTCATCTGGCAGTGGTTGATCCCAGGTACTCATTTTTTTTCCATGGTCAATGGTCTACTCCAAGGACCTATAAAATAAAGCTTGTGCAATTATTCTAGCTACTATGTAATTGAAGAAAAATTACTTTGCAGAACATGATGTTAAGAGAGGATGTTATCAGAGAGGATTAAAAATGGCAGCTGAATAGGAGGATGCTGCATGGACATGCTCCCAGGAACAAGCTGGAATTATAACTGAAATCCGGAAAGGCTTCCTGAATAATCAACGGAAAACTCACAGGAGAGAACCCTGATACCCAAGGATATAAGGTGGAGACCACATAGAGATGGTAGGAGTGGCAGTGGCACGAAAGGGCTGTCTGGGCAACCACAGATAGCAACTGAAGTCCCAGAGAGATATCTCAGCTGGGATGGGGGTGCCACTGACACCCTAACCCCAAAGCTGGGCTCCCCAGAAGAGAGTACCAAACTGAGGAGGGTACCCACATAACATCTAGCTGTGAAAAGCAGTGGGCTGCTGTCTACCAGGGAGTGGCAGCTAAAAGCTCAGGCACCTTCTTAAAGGGACAGTGCACAAAGATTCCTTGTGGAGCCACCCCCCTGGTGATTTGGCAGAGGGAGGGGGAAGTGGACTGGAACTGTGATAGCAAAATCCAGGACTGGGGATTCAGGAGATAGAGCTCAGAAGACAGACCCCCAAGTTTTTCTGGATGAGTCATTTCCTCATGCAGCAGATGAGATCTTTCCCACAGAGACCTCTGCTTGTTAGAAAACACCTTGCCCTGAGGCCACTTAAGAGATTAAAAGTAACAATTAGCCTCTGGCAGAAGCAACAGCCCACCCTGTTGAAAAAACTCTCACCACACCTGAGGATTTGCAGAGGCAATTCAAATCGGAATCCTATCAGTCTATAGACAGAGGCGGTATCTGGAAGCCTTGATCTTTGCCTGATCCAATTAATCAGAAACAGCCTTTAAACACTGTCCTGCGCTAGCAATTGAGAGGTGTAGAGGATCTACATAAAACATAGTCACAAAAGGGGTGGAGAAAGACGTCAACTGGCAGGAAGGGAGGAAGGGACAGAGTGTGAGAGAGTGAGGAACCCACAGAGGAGAGTGTAGCATGTGTGGGGTGTGTGTGTGTGTGTGTGTGTGTGTGTGTGTGTGTGTGTGTGGACTAGGCACAGTTAGACTCTGCAGGTCCTCCAAGGGGCTGCCAAAAAGGACAATCTTAGACAGTGGAGCCCCGCGAACAAAGCGGACACTCCTGGGCTGATGGCGACCACGCCATCTTGAGAAACAGAGCTGCCTCAAACTAGAACCCTGCCCGCACCCAGTCGCATCTCAGACAGAAACCAGGACTCTGCAGCCACAGCTTCAGACCAACAGACAACAAGAATCCAGACTTCCTGGCAGCAGATTTCTGTGAGTCAAAGACCTTATCCCTCCTCTCTGCAGGATCGTGGATAGCTCCATAGCAACCTATACACCCGCCACTCGCTAGAGCCACAACACCCTTAGCCCCTACGAAACGGGAGCGCATGCGAGCATGTGCATGTGCACACATGCCTGGGGCCAAAGCGCCCAGAAAGGGAATCGGGAATTGGAACGTGGAGCTTGAGAATGCGCTTAGGGGTCCCAGCTACCCCAAGGGGAATTCGAGCTTGAGAACATGCACAGGGGCCTCCGTACTGCTATGGGAATTTGAGAGACGAGGTTGCTCCCACAGCACAATCAAAATCGGGTGACCAAACCTGCAGGGAGGCAGTGCCACCTGATTTGGTTACAGGGCAAGCACACATGGAAATCAGTCTTCCACAGTGCAGGCACACCACAGAGCTATTGTGCAACCCAGTCCCCCATGGTGATCAGGACCAAATTCTCCCAGAAAGAGGCAGCGCTGAGCACCACTGACTTGGGATCCCCGAATCAGCACATTCACACTAAGAGCAGTGACTCCAATTCTGAGCGTTTACAACATGCGGACCCTGATTCTCAATGAGAAACTGCACAAGGCAACAGACTCTGATACTCGATTCTTGGTGCAGACACAGGGAAACTCTGATTCCTGGCACCATTTTCAGCACACACCAATAGGGTGGTGCAGACAGGGTCCCTGATTCTAGGTGTGCACACTAGACCACATAGAATGGTAGGAACACTGACCCTGGGCAAGCCTGGTTCCCAACAACCCACAGCACCCACACGCCCTAATGTCAGAGCACTTCAGTGATACTCAGATGGTGCGAAGTTCCCAGGGCACATGGCCCAGGTCCACGCAACTCAAAGTTTGAACCTTCTGGTGATAGTCAGAATGGGGAGACAACCCAATACCAGATGAAAGAAAATGAGGAGTCGCCAAGAAAGAAAATTAGTGAAATTGAAGCATGCAACATGACCAAAAGAGAATTCAGAGTAATGGTCGTGGAAATTATACATCGGATGGATGAGAAAATCAACAACCTATGCAAGAATCAGAAGAAATGAAAAGTGACATAGGTACAATCAAAAACACCAGGGAAAGTTTCAACAGTAGACTAGAAGAAGCAGAGGACCGAATTAGTAAGTTAGAAGACTAGGTACAGAAACAAGCTCAAACTGAACAGCAATTGGAGAAAAAAATTTAAAAATAGAAGGAAAACCTAAGGAGATTTTGGACAACAGGAAATGAAGTAATATACGTATAATGGGACTGCCAAAAGGACAAGAAGAGCAGCAAGGATTAGAAAATCTATTTGAAGAAATACTGACAGAAAACTTTCCAGATATGGGGAAGAAAAAAGTTACACAAGTACAGAGAGTCCCAAGCAGGATCAATCGCAAGACCCACACCAAGACACGTCATAATTTCAATGGCAAATATCAACAACAAAGAGAGAATCTTAAAGGCAGCAAGAGAGGGACAGAGAGTTACCTACAAAGGAACTCCCATCAGATTATCAAATGATTTCTCAACAGAAACACATCAAGCTAGAATGGATTGGAAGGAGGTATATAAAGTGTTGCAAAAACAAAGGACTGAATCCAAGAATACTCTATCCAGCAAGACTATCAATCAAAATTGAAGGGGAAATTAGGAGCTTCACAAACAAGAAAAAAGGCAAAGGGAGTTTATCACCACAAACCAGCAATACAAGAAATGCTAAAGGGAATACTGTAAAAAGAAGAAATAAAAAGGTAAGAGGAAAACAGACACAAAAATAGGTATGACTACAAACAAATACCTTTCAGTAATAACTTTAAATGTAAACAGACTAAATGCCCCAACCAAAAGACATTGAGTGGCTGAATGGATTAAAAAAATATATATATATATGCTGTCTACAAGAGACCCACCTCAGAACAAGAGACTCACACAGATTGAAAGTGAAGGGATGGAAAAACATCTTTCAGGAAAATGGAAATGAAAAAAAAAAAAAACTCAGGTAGCAATACTTAATTCTGACAAAATAGACCTTAAAGTAAATGCCATAACAAGAGATAAGGAAGACCACTTTACATAATACTAAAGTGATCGATACAACAAGAGGATATAACCCTGATAAACATATATGCACCCAATGCAGGAGCACCCAAATACATAACAAAGCTCCTAGAAGATATCAAGGAAGAGGTCGACACCAATGCAATCATCATATCGTCATAGGGGACTTTAATACACCACTGACATCACTGGATAAATCCTCCAGACAAAAAAAAAAAAAACACAGCAAAGACAGAGCAATCCTAAATGACTCACTAGAACAGATGGACTTAACTGACATCTTCAGAGCATTTCACCCAAAAGTCACAAAATATGCCTTCTTCTCAGGTGCACATGGGACATTTTCAAAAACAGACCACATATTGGGTCACAAGCAAAGTATCCCAAAATTCAAGAAGATTGAATTCATACCAAGCATCTTCTCAGACCACAATGCCATAAAATTAGAAATAAACTACAATAAAAACAATTGAAAAACCTCAAACACTTGGAAGCTGAATAGCATGCTATTAAACAATGATTGGATTATCAATGAGATCAAAGAAGAAATTTAAAAACATCCTGGAAACTAATGACAACAAAAACACAACAATCCAAAATCTACAGGACACAATGAAAGGAATCTTGAGAGGGAAGTTTATAGCTCTACAAGCCTACCTCAATAATTGGGGAAAAAATGGTAGTAAATAATCCAATTCTACAACTCAAAGAATTAGAAGGAGAGCCACAAGAAAAGCCCAGAGTAAGCAGATGGAAGGAGATAATAAAGACCAGAGCAGCAATAAATGACATAGAGACAAAAAAAAAAAAAAACAATACAAAAGATCAATGAAACCAAGAGCTGGTTCTTTGAAAGGATAAACAAGATTGATGAACCTCTATCCAGGCTCACCAAGAAGCAAAGAGAGAGGAATCGAATAAACAAAATCAGAAATGAGAGGCGAAATAACAACAGACTCCATCAATATAAAAAGGATTATTAAAAAATACTATGAACAACTCTACTCAAACAAACTGGACAACGTAGAGGAAGTGGACATATTCCTGGAAAAATACATTCCAAAACTCAATGGGGAAGACTCTAAAAATCTCAATAGGCCAATAACTATGGAAGAAATTGAAGCAGTCATCAAAAAGCTACCAGCAAACAAAAGCCCAAGGCCAGACGGCTTCACTGGGGAGTTTTACCAAGCATTCAAGGAAGAACTTAAAACTACCCTCCTTAGACTATTTTAAAAAAATTCAAGAGGAAAGAACACTCACTAGCTCATTGTATGAAGCCAGCATCACCCTAATATCAAAACCAGATAAAGACAACACAATGAAAGAGAATTATAGGCCAATATCCCTTATGAACATAGATGCCAAAATCCTCAATAAAATTCTAACAAGTCGGATCCAGCAGTACATGAGAAAGATCATACACCATGACCAGTAGGATTTATCCCAAGAATGCAAGTATGGTTTAATATCTGCAAATCAATAAACATGATAGATCACATAAACAAATTGAGAGATCAAAAGCACATAATCATATCAATCGATGCAAAAAAAGCACTTGACAAAATCCAACACCCCTTCTTGATCAAAACACTCAACAAGGTGGGAATAAAAGGATCATACCTCAACATAATAAAAGCTATATATGAAAAACCCTCAGCCAACATCATACTCAATGGACAAAAATAATTTCCCTAAGAACAGGAAGAAGACAGCGATGTCCACTCTCACCACTCCTGTTCAACATAGTACTAGAAGTACTAGCAATTGCAATTAGACAAGAAGAAGAAATAAAAGGCTTCCAAATTGGAAAAGAAGAAGTAAACCTATCCCTATTTGCAGATGACATGATATTATACATAGAAAACCCTAAAGACTCCATCAAAAAATTATTAGACTTAATAAATGAATTCTGCAATGTAGCAGGATACAAAATTAATATGAAGAAATCTATGGCATTTCTTTAAACCAATAGCGAACTTATAGAAAGAGAGACTAAAAAAGCAATCCCATTTACAATCGCACACAAAAAAATTAAGCTACCTAGGAATAAACTTAACTAAGGAGGTAAAAGACCTGTATGCGAAAAACTATAGGACACTGAAAAAAGAGATATTGGAAGACATAAATAGATGGAAGAACATACCATGTTCATGGATTGGTAGAATCAACATCATCAAAATGTCCATACTACCCAAAGAAATCTATAGATTCAATGCAATCTCCATTAAAATACCAATGGCATATTTCACTGACCTACAACGAACTTTCCAAAAATTCATCTGGAACAAAAAAAGACCCCAAATAGCTGCAGCAATCCTGAGAAAGAAGAACAATGTAGGTAGGATCTCAATACCAGAATTCTAGCTGTATTACAAAACACCCTGGTACTGGCACAAGAACAGACATATAGATCAATGGAATAGAATAGAGAACCCAGAAATCAACCCAAATCACTATACCCAATTAATATTTGACAAATGAGGCATGAAAAAAAATGGAATCAAGATAGACTCTTCAACAAATGGTGTTGGAAAATTTGACAGATACATACCAAAAAAAAAATGAAACTAGACCACCAACTTACACCATACACAAAAATAAACTCAAAATGAATCAAAGACTTAAACATAAGAAGGGAAACCATAAAAATACTAGAGAAATACAGAGGCAAAAAAAATCTCATATATATGCCAAAGGAACTTCTTTACTGATACTCCTCCTAGAACAATGGAAACTAAAGAGAAAATAAATAAATGGAACTACATCAAAATAAAAAAACTTTTGCAAGGCAAATGAAACCATCAACAAAACAACAAGAAATCCCACTGCATGGGAGAACATATTTGCCAATGTCATCACAGACAAGGATTTAATCTCCAACATTTACAGAGAACTTAACAAAAGGAAGATAAACAACCCAATCAAAAAATTGGCAATGGACCTAAATAGACACTCTCGAAGGAGGAAAGAAGGAAGGCTAAGAGACATATGAAAACACTAATGGCCCGGTGCACGAAATTTGTGCACAGGGGAGGGGGCAGGGGATTCCTTCACCCAGCCTTCATCCTCTCCAATCTGGGACCCCTCAGGCCTCTGGCTCCTAACCACTCACCTGCCTGCCAGCCTGATCCCCCTGACTGCTCTCTCCTGACAGCCTGTTTGCCCTAACTGCTCTCCTCTGCTGGCCTGGTCCCCCTAACTGCTCTCCCCTGCTTGCCTGATTGCCTCTAACCTCCTCTGCCTTGGCCCCACCAACATGGTTTGTTGAGAAGGATGTCTGGAAGGACATCTGGAAGGTCGCCAGGAAGATGTTCAGTCTAATTAGCATATTACCCTTTTATTAGCATAGATGCTACCTTGTCCTAAAAATGCAGGTTGTTCCCAGGTTTTCCTATCATGGAAGGGGACCCTGCAGTAGCATCCTGGGTTCTGACCAGGGCTTAAGTGCTTGTGCTTTATCTCAGCAGTTGTGATTCCTAGAAGAAGACTCTTGGATATACCTTGAACATTTCTATCAAATTTGTAAGTCATCCTCCAAAAATGTCGAACCACTTTGAACTCCCACCATCAACCATGCGTGTGCCCTCCATCCCACTTTGATGCCAATATCATTGATTTCTCCCTAGAAGCTTCCCTCTCGTCAGCTGGGAACGCTGGATACTTGAGCCAACCTCATTGTTCAGCTGGGGACTTGATTTCCCGAGATAGAATTATGGAGGAAGAAAAATAGTTTTCCTCAACCTTTCTGAGTTCTTAGTGGAGGCCCTTGTAATGAAAGACAGATCGCCAAGAGAAAAACAGAAGTTCATTAACATGTGTACCTCATGTATATGTGGGAGATCTCAGGGAAAAATGAATAACTCCCCAAGCTGGCTTAGAATACAGATTTAAATACCTTCTTCCTAGGGAAAGGGAACAGGAGATGTAGGCCTCCTAGAGGAGAGTAAATGATTTTTAGGAAAGATGAATGGGGGTGGAGAGAAATAGTTTGTAACAAAGTTTGGGTGTTATGTCCTGTGACAGGAGTCAGTCTTCTCTGCCTGATGACACTTCTCCCATCAAGGGGACCTATGACATTTAAGCTCCTTTAGGGGGGTCCAATTTTAGACAGATCAGGAGACTTCAGTGAAATGCTCTGCATGCACTTGCAGTTTTTCAAAAATCTGCAGCTCAAGATCATCAATATAACAATAAAGCATATGTTGGGGTGTGGCATGTTCTCTGACCTTCAGAATAAACCCAACAACAGCTTGTTTCCTCTCTCAGATGATTTGCCACAGTGGGTTATTCCCTGGAGACGGCATTCTGGGAGTGGTCATAACATACCCGGTGTATGTAGAAAGGTGTGGGCCATATCACTAAATAATCCAGGGACAGTTTTCTCATCTTGAGGAAAGGGAGATAAAGTTATAATAGTTTACCTCCCTTTCCACAGGTTTCTTGTGGGTTTGTGTCTCAGCTGCACCCTCCCGCCGCCCCCCGCCCCAGCAGCCCCAGCACCTACACATCGGGCCTTGGGGCTGCTGGCTGCTAGGCCTACGGGTTTGTATCTCCAGTCTAACCCCCCTCTTACCCTCCAGCCCCAGGTCTGTGGTGGCAGGGCTTGGGGCTGCTGAGTGCTGGCCTCCCTGCTGGTTTGTGTCTCAGATCCAGCCCCTCACAGCCCCAGTGCCCCCATGGCGGGGCTTGCAGCTGCTGGGTGCCAGCCTCCCTGCTGGTTTGTATCTCCAATCTGGGGGCTGCTGGGGGCTGGCCTCCCTGCAGGTTTATGTCTCTGATTCGACCTTTGCAGCTCCAGCACCTGGGTGTCAGAGCTTGTGGGTGCTGGGTACCAGCCCCCTGTGGGTTTGTGTCTCTTATCCAGGGGCTATTGGGTGCCAGCCTCCCAGCAGGTTTGCACCCCGCATGTGCCTTGCCCACCAAGCCCCACGCCAGCCCAAGGCCTAAAGCCCCCGCCCTGGCCCGTCCCCGCCGCTGCTGCTTGCACGCCCCCCCCCCCCCTTAAGTATTTCAAACTCACTCCTACAGTGGGTCTATCAAGAGAACTACATTTCCCAGAATTCCTGGTGCCCACAATACCCTGCACTAACCAAGAGCACTGTGAATTTTCTCCAACCTGTAGTGGCCCCCGGGGTCTCCACACACCCCAGAGGCTGGCAGCAGCCCCCCACTCCCATCGTGGGTACTGGGCTGGGGGGCATGCAGGGACCCCGTGCGCTCATTTGCATGTGATTCAGGCATCATAATCTTAAGGAGGGCCGACCCTTAAGTACCTTGTGGGCCACCGTTATAGGGTGGTGGTTGTTTTTACTACACTGCAGCCACACCCTTGCCAGCCTCGCCCCCTGTGTGCTGGCCATGCCCCTGCCCTGCCCCACCCCCTGCTCTGCCCCCATGCTCTGCCCCCATGCTCCACCCCATGCTCCAATTGGCTGGTAGCATAGCCAGTTAGGAGCCAAGGTACGGTCACATTTGCATGTTACTCTTTTATTAGATAGGAAGATAAATAAATAAATAAATAAACAGATAGATAAATAGATAGATAAATAAATAAATAAATAAATGCTGTGAGAACCCTAAAAAAAAAAAAAAAGAAAGGATGTTATCATACTACATTTTTGCCTTTAAGGATGTGGCCAGATTAATTTCAACTATGGAATTTTACTGAAAACAAGGACTCATTGCTGTCAGGCCTCTAAGATGGAGTTCAGTGTTACCCTTAAACTATCTCAATATTAACCCAAACAAAAAAGTGGGAGGTACTTAATTGTGCTAATTTACTATTAATTTACCTTTTAAAGATAAAATTATATACATAGACATTATATATAAATAAAATAATTTCTCCTTTAACCATACATAGAAATTTGTCTGGGCTATTTTCTCCATATTCTACAGAGGTGTATCTGTTTTGCATTTATTCCTGGGATCCAAGAGATATGTTGCCCTTACCACATCAATTACTTATCCCAGGTATTTGTTAGGTTTGAATATTCATCAATTTTTTGAATAGCTGACTGATTGTAACATTGAAATCTTGCATAATTTTTTGAAGGTTTCACTTAATAACTAAGCTAAATGAGCATTTAAAAAAGCATATGAGCAGCAACAAGTCTTCACCTATCTTGCTTCCTGCAGAGGTGCAAATCACACGGCTAGATCAGCTCTCTCCCTCCTGGCCTGTTTGTGTTAAACTCTTCACCAGGCTGGGGCATACATCATCCCAGCCACCTTCCAAGAGGAAGGAGATTATAAAAACCTACTATGTGCCTAACATTGCACTATATCAGTATTTCTCAACTTTTTTTTCATTCTTGACACCCCTTCCCATTAATTTTAATACCACAAATATACTCTATATCTCTTTATGTGCTATATAAATACAGTGCTTTATACACTAAAAGTGTAAACTTTTTGTCCTCTAAGAACCAGTTTTAACCCCAGGGAGAATGCAGGTACTAGATATTCAACATTATCCATTTAATTTGATTTGAGGTAATATATTATAATGATTAAAGTATAAATCTGAGCCAGACTTCCTGCATTCAAATCCATTCAATTCCTAGTCTATAAAATGGGCATAATGCTATTTAATAAATAGTAATATGCAAATTGACTGTACCTCTGCTATTCCCACAAGCCCACGCCCACAAGTCAATCAGAACAAGTATGCAAATTAACCCAACCAAGATGGTGGTTAATTTGCATATTCAGGTGCAGGCTTAGAAGGAAGCCAAGCACTGCAGAAGGGAGCAAAGCTGCGGAGAAACAAACAAGTGGGGGGGGGGGAGGTGCAAGGCTGAGGAGATAGGAGGGAGTGAGGCAAAGGAGACAGAATGGAGTGAGGCAAGCAGAGATGGGAAGGAGCTTTGCTCAAGCTGCAGGAAGCACTATTCTTGCGGGAATCTTCTTGCAACGGGTTTCTAGTAATAACATAAAATTTGGTAACTAAGTTTTCAGATTAATTTAGTTAATATGGAGTATTTTAAATAGTACCTATACTCTTGTCATCTACACTTTAAATTGACATTTTCCAAAATATTCATCAATTTATCAAATTAATATAATGTTGCTTCAATTTATATTTCTTTGATTATTACTGGGGTTGAAGATGCTTCCGTATATATTTAATTTTTTGTTAAGTATCTGTTCATGTCCTTTGCTCATAAAAGAACTTCCCAAAAATCTTCCTAATAATTCCTGTTATTATATAGCCTGGATAATGATTCTTAAACCTGCTGGGAATTTTTTAACACATCTTTGGGGCTTAAAATTTTAAACAGGTCCTAATTTTTCATTATTCAACTTTTGTTTTGTGGCAATGTTCACTTACTTTCCTGCTAGGCTGACAGACAAAGAAGGAATTCTTACCATTTGCAACAGCATGGATGGAACTGGAGAGCATTATGCTAAGTGAAATAAGCCGGTCAGAGAAAGATAAATGCCACATGATCTCACTCTTTTATGGAATATAACGAACAACACAAACTGATGAACAGGGGCAGACCAAGAGGCAGAGAAGCAGTGATCAGACTGTCAAACCTCAGAAGGAAGATAGGGGAGGATGGGAGTAAGGGGGAGAGATCAACCAAAGGACTTGTATGCATGCATATAAGCCCAGCCGATGGACACCAACAACAGTGGGGTGAGGGCATGAGTCGAGGGTGGGGACAGATGGGGGGGGGTTAATGAGGGGATGAGGTCACATATGTAATAACTTAATCAATAAAGAAATTAAAGATTAAAAAAAGAAAGAAAAAGTAACTAGTAGAGTTTTGACTTTTTTAAATGTCTTTCAGCATTAGCCACACCTGAATCAGCCTATATTGTCTTAAGGAGGCTTATTATCTGTTATTTAACTGAAAAAACTGGGTGGAAATAATAAAGAGCATTATGCAAAGGAACAAAAATATGCTCCCAAAACTCTCTAATAACCAGACTCTGAAGGCTTCCTCGTTGTGGTTCTCTATTTACCCCCATACCCTGAGATAATTCCTGGGAGAACTTAGACTCACAGAGGACTGGGACCTAGGACCTGCCTATTTCACAAACTTCTTGAGTGATTACTGAGAATCACAATGCTAGCATGTCTTGTTTGCCAAACTAAATCGTTTGTATCTTGTTTTAAAAAAAAATCCATACATTTGAAGCACTGTTATTTCTGTTAAACACGGATCTCTCAATAATTAGCTAATTGACCAACACAAATAAAGACTTTAGCCCTACCCAACCCCCGGTTCTATCTGTGTGAACTAATAACTTAATTTGCTGACCCATAAATTTCTCGTTTGTAAATGAGAGAAATCATGGTAACTGTTTCATAGAGTCATCCCCAAAATTGACTTAGCCTCCATATGCTGTGTCTAACACACTTTCTGGTACCCTCCCCGCCCCCAAAAAATGTCAGTTGTTATATCAATGGTATAAAAATGTACACATCTGAGGAGGAAAAGAAATCAGTCTATAGTAACAAGTAATAATTATGGAACACCAAAGTTTATTAATATCTTATTTGATCCTCTGAATATGTGGGTGAGGTAGGAAGAAAGCATATTGGCATCATACCAATTTTACAGATTGAAGCACCTGAAGGTTGTAGCTAGTAAGTGGTAGAGCTTGAACTTCTGACTCTAGAATCCAGTTTTTTAACACTTGCTAAAAACTAATTAAATCACAAGGTTTCCTGGAGACTCTATAGTTCCTATAGTCATTTATGACTGTAAAATTTCTCTAGTGTTTTCAATTTAAAGAGTACTTTTTTCAGGGCTTAGAAGATACAATACACAACAGCTAAATTAAACTGAAAGCAAGTATCATTTTTCCAGACTCTTAGCTTGCTCTAAATTACTTTCAAGGTTACCTACGGTTCCACAGAGTTTTTTCAGTTAAATAACAAGTAATACTCCTCCTTAAGACAGTATAGGCTAATTGAGTTGTGGCTAATGCTGAAAGGCACTTCCATACTACAAATACTATTCAATATGGGTTTAAAGGACAACTCAGAATGCCCTCTTCTCTGAGACTTGATAGTCTCTCACACTTGGAGTTATTGGTTCTTTCTTACAGCTTCTAAGCACCCTCTTTCTTTACTTTGAAGAGTGCTTACATATTTGTGGTAAGATTTATATCCAAATTATTGAAATAAAATTTATCTATCTTGAAGTATATGCTAATGAAAACAGATAGTATTTTTATTCCATTCTCTAAACTTATGCGGAATATGTTCTCGTGTGCACCTTTTTTTTAAGTTTCTCCATAGTCAAAATATTACCTGAAGAATCATAAAACTATGGGGGAAACAATTTATTAAGATTGTAAACAACATGTAACAGTTCACAGATCAATGCACCATTTAAATGTAGTCTCCTTCTGTGTTTCTAGCTTCAAGATAGGACCATTCATAGTTCACTGCTTCATAATTACATACAATTAATAGCTCCAAGGCTGAGCAGCACTATGACTGGGAAGCACTGAAAGCTACAAATCTGTTTTTCAGTAATGTACTTCTTTCTTCCTTGATGTTCCTTTATTGTTGTTTTGCTTGCTGTCTAGTCTAGTAGCATACCTCTGGGGAATATTCCCAACCTGTAATGTTAATGAGCAACCATGTGTGAGATTGCCAGCCCTTCCAGATGACTTTCTTTTATCCAGGGCACAAAAGAGGGAGATACATTTTTGTGCACCAAAATAGGGTTATGCAGAAAATGCAAAATTACACAAAATTTTATTTATGCAGAGCACATCTCTGAAGATTCATGGCATCATTGACTAGCAGTAAGAAAATAGGAATAGTTCTGAATATTACTGACTACTAAAGAATCTTGTAAATACAAGTACATCATGGATATTTCAATGCAAGAGGCAGGAGTTACTCTGTCCTCAAGCTTACAGACTAAATGATAAGGCAATGAGCTGGAGGGATAAAGAAAGCAGAAATTTGCAAGGACAGTAGATGTACAAAGGCCTATCCCAGACTCATTAGATGATGGTAATAAAAACAATGACAATAATATGAAAACAGTTAACGTTTACTGAATGCTTACTAGGCCACAGGCATTGTTCTGATTTAATTCACATACATTAACTCATTTAATTCTCACAACCATTCTGTAAAGTACGTAAAATTATTAACTTATTTTAGAGTTGAAGAAACTAAGGCTCAGAATAGATAGGTAACTTGCCCAAGATCACACAATGAGTAACTGAGCAAAGACATCATCTGAACCCAGAAGTTGCTCTGAAGCCCCTTCTTATGGAAGCTAAAGAATGGGCCTCCCTGCTGGGGAGTTCTGGAGCCATGCTTCTTAATTCTCAGGTGTATAGACTCTTTTAAAACTTACAAAACCAATGGAAATTTCCTCAAGAAAATGTATATATATAAATTCATGCCAAATTTTTCAAATAATTTCAAGGTATACAGGGATTTCTTGAAGTATATCCTTAGACCTTTGTGAAGATGCCTGTTCTAGTGAAACCAGTAATAAAATTGGCAGTTGGGATTGATTCTAGACATTTACAATGAAATAAATTTCTCATATATCACAAGCCATCAGGCTTGAGGTGTTATGGGACAAAGACATATATACCATCCCCTTAATTTCAAGAGAACTTGAGACCATGGCCTTTTTGCAATCTGATCCTGTGCTAAAAATTTGCACTTAAAATTATTTGTTGTCCTTGTGGTTCTAACTTGTTCATTTAGCACTCACTTAGTGCTTCCTCTCAGTGCCCTTACTACTCAAGAGCGGTTCTTATTACTGTTTATGACAAATAAAAGGTAGAGGAAGAGAAGGAGGACTCAGAGAGGGAGGAAGGGAAGTTAACCCTATAAATGTCCCCCTGCTGTGAGGCTCTTCTATTCCCTGGGTCCTTCCCACTCAGCTCTCAGAGTGCCCTCCTTTTTCTCAGAAACTTAGTTCCTTCAGAACTTCCAGGTGGAATGTGCATCAAACTCACAGAGCAACTTGGTTTTCTTTGAAAAAAATTAATAACTATTTTGGCAATTCACCGACATTTCCAGCACGCTCACATAAGTGGAGTCAGTAGTACCCCCCATGATAGGATTTGATGCCTATGTCCAATATGTCAAAATCTAGGTCCTGCCCTGGCTGGTGTTGCTCAATGGTTATGTTATAGAATTTACCAGGCGACCAGAAAATACATACACAGAAGTACTTGGAGATACAGGAAAAACCCATTTATTTCCAAATGTATCAGTACCGTGACTCAGGGGAGCCTGTTTTCAAATCCTGAGCAAACCAATATGGAGGAAGCTCTCTCTTTATACCCTTTGGTGTGTTGTGTGTGTGTGTGTGTGTGTGTGTGTGTGTGTGTGTGTGTGTATGTGTGTGTGTGTTTGTCCCCCAAATAAAGATCAGATTTTTGGACCTTTGATAGGCTTTGCAAAAAGCCCCGTGTCTTGGGATGGGGCTGTGAGACCACACCTAAAGACCTGACCTGGTGCCAGCGCTGATAACCCCTCTGGGGGCTGTGTATTGTTCATGGTTTATGGCTTCTATAAAATGGGAGTGCTTAGGTAAATAGGTCTTGCAAGACCACATAATTAAGGAAAGGGTAATGGCTAGCCTATAGGCTAATAGGAATGTGCATTATGGATACTAATTAACTAGGTACAGAATCAGGCTATTGGTCTCCCCCCAAAAAATGTCATTTTCCTCATCAGTTAAAATGCTGGCCAGAGCACAGAAAGGTCTTGAGTGTGATTCCCAGTCAAGGGCGTGTATCAGGGTTGTGGGTTCACTTCCCACCCCTTGGTTGAGGCACGTTGGGGAAACAACCAATTGATATATTTCTCACATGGCTGTTTCTCTCTCTTTCTTCCCCTTCCTCTTTCCCACCCTTCCACTCTCTCTCTGAAAAGCAATGGGGAAAAAACATATCCTCTGGTGAGGATTAACAAACAAAACAAAATAAAAAATCTAGGTCCTGCCCCAAGATGCTCAAAGCGAGAGAGAGAGAGAGAGAGAGAGAGAGAGAGAGAGAGAGAGAGAGAGAGAGAGAGAGAGCCATGTAAGAAGAAAGGATGGAATGAGAAACTCTTACTGCCAGACTAAGGAAAGACTTCACAAGGACACTGATATTTGATCAGGGACTTGGAGTATATATAGGAATTTTTCAGTAGAGAGAGGAGAAAGGTGGAAGGAAGAGCAGGAGCAAAAGAATACAGAGGTGGAAGGATAGGTAACTTGCCCAAGATCACACAATGAGTAACTGAGCAAAGACATCATCTGAACCCAGAAGTTGCTCTGAAGCCCCTGCTTATGGAAGCTAAAGAATGGGCCTCCCTGCAAAGTTCTGAGCCCAGGACAAGAGGTTGGGAAGATGGGCTGGAGCCTGAATGAAAGAAAGATCGCAGACCTTAGGCCAAGAAATTAAAAATGTATCCTTTAACCCTCCTACAAAAGCATGTCTGTGGTTCCCTGTCTTTGGAAAAGTAAGAATTGAAGGCAAATAAATGTGGACTTGGAGAAGTCTGAAGCCAGCTTGCTCCCTGCAGGCTCAAGATCAACCATCCCACATAGGGAGAAAATTTATCCTTTAAACCATTGGTTCTCAAACTTTAAGGTCCATAAAACTTATTTGAGTACTTGTTACAAATTCAGATCTCCAGGCCTACTCCCAGAGCTTCCAAATCAATAGGTGCATATTTGACAAGCAGGTAATTCTAATGCAAGTGGCCCACTAAAGGGACTGGGAGTGGGGAGAGAGAGAACTCTGCTAAAAGCAAAGGGAAGGCTGCCAGCAAAATAAATGGTTTGCTGACAGTGAGACTGTCTTTATACCCACTGCACAGAAGATAGTATGCACACAGAAATCCAGAGCCCCATTTAGCCACACTCATTCCTTGATGTTACAATCCTATTCAAAAATACTCTGCCCTTATATCAGGAGATAGGGGTAGAAACAGTCCCCTCCATTCAAGACAACCACACATGGCCCATACCTGGGAGGACATGCCTAGGAAAGTGCCAGTTGTGGTGCCTGGCCTGAGTGCATGCTCAGTAAAGGTGGCAAACAGGATCTCCTCTCCAGAAGGCAGAGGCATTCTAAAATCTTCATTTCAGCAAACTCAGAAATCTCATAATAAAGACCCAGCAAAGATTACCATTTCCCCTAAGACAATGTAGGTAAAAGAGCAGCCTCCTATACTGATGATGGAGACTAAGTCCAGCAGGTCATAATAAATGAGAGAAGTTCGTCAGAGGGCTGAAAATCTGCATATTATTACCTGCTGCTGGTTGAATGGCCAAAGGCAGTACCCCTAACCCAGTGGTCGGCAAACCATGGCTCACCACATGCGGCTCTTTGGTCTCTTGAGTGTGGCTCTTCCACAAAATACCATGGCCTGGGCGAGTCTATTTTGAAGAAGTGGCATTAGAAGAAGTTTAAGTTTAAAATAGTTGGCTCTCAAAAGAAATGTCAATCATTGTCCTGTTGATATTTGGCTCTGTTGACTAATGAGTTTGCCGACCACTGCCCTAGCCTGATAGTCCTTTGTTGTTTACCAAAGCTTACCTTTGGTGTGTATGTCTGCTTTTCTAGCGGACAAAATGCGTTAATAAAAAGCCATGGGACCAGAGACGCAGGGAACTTAGTCACTAAGGCTGTTTCCGTCTGGCCCCCCTAAAACGCCTAGCTGTGAAAAGACTGCAGCATGCTGGGCTTATTCTTCCTAGGCTTCTAGCAGAGAGTTTGGGCTACTGCTGGCTAAGGTGGGAAGATACTGCCTAGATGTTTGTACTTAGCTGTTCATACTGCAAATGTTAGTGAGAGTCCTCACTGAGTATCTGGGAAGGTTTGAATTTATTATCCAGGATACCAGGAGGTCAGAAACATTTATTTAGCCCTTTCTGAGCACTGCTGAGAACTGACTTGCCACACAACCGAGTGAGCACAGGATCCACTCGCAGAGGCACCAACACCCTCAGAGAGCAGTACAGAACCCACTCCTGAGCTAGCTGAGACCTGCTCTACTTCATAGGTTTTCAATGATGGTCCAATTTTTCATCTTAAAAAATGGAGAATTTAGGAGAAACAAAGATGGTGGCATACGTAAACACCTAAACTGCTGCCTTGCACAACAATTTCAAAACTACAACTAAAAGACAAAACGGACATCATCCAGAACCATGAGAAAGCTGGCTGAGTGGAAATTCTACAACTAGAAGGAAAAAGAAAAGCACATTGAGAAGCAGAGGAGCTGCAAAGGATGAGGTACGGAGACATGCATGCAGAGAGGACAGGCGGCTGAGTGCCTGGCTGGCGTTCTCTAGGGGGAAAGAGACAAAAGCTCCCAGTTCTGACTGCACTGGACCCCAGTTCCAGGCAATATCCTGGGGACCCAGGCTCATACGGGGGCAATCCAGACTGTCAGTCGGAAATTCAGGGGAGCCACAAAAGGCAGAGGTCTGAAGGCACACATGCGCATGAATGCACACAGAGAGGACTGACAGCTGAGTGTGCCACTGGATTTCTCTAGCGGGAGGGAAACAGAAGCTCCCAACTGTGCTGAACCCTAGTTCTGGGCGAGAATCTGGGAATCCAAATTCATTGGGGGAGAAACTGGACTGTCTGGCAGTGGGTGGAACCCGAGGGTGGCTTTCTCTCAGAGGTACTTGCAGTGATTGCTGAGGAACACTGAGACCTAGGGGCCTCATAAGGCAGGGCTGACAGGACGCCAAGACTGTCTGCTCAGTCCTGAGACTCTGCGCCATCCAAGCTGAGCACAGAGGCTTTTGCAATTGCCAATTGGCCTGGAGGTCAACCCCTCCCACTGATACCAACAACAATCAAGACTTAACTACAACAAGGGTATACATAAAATACACAAAGGGGTGCACCAAGAGTGTCCACCTCAGGTAACAGGGGAGGCTGACCCACTGTGCCCTAGAGGACACCTAGCACTCCTGAGTTGAAAGCTACTCTATCAATTTAGGGAAGTAGCCAAAATGCAAAGACAAAGAAACAGATCACAAATGAAAGGAATGGAGAAAAGCAAATGACTGGATATAGAATTCAAAACCACGGTCATAAGTTTTTTCAAGAATTTTCTAGAAAAGGCTGATAAATTTAATGAGATCCTTGAGGATATGAAAAAGGATCAACTAGAAATTAAGCATACACTGACTGAAATTAAAAATATTATACAGAGACCTAAAAGCAGACTAGAGAAATGCAAGAATGAAGTAAAAAATTTGAAATACAAAGCAAAAAACACCCAACTGGAAAAGAAAAAAGAATCCAAAAATGTGAAGATATTGTAAGAAACCTCTGGGACAACTTCAAGTGTACCAACATCAAATTATAGGGGTGCCAGAAGAAGAGAGAGAACAAGATACTGAAAACCTATTTGAAGAAATAATGACTAAAAACTTCTCCCACCTGATGAAAGAAATAGACTTACAACTCCAGGAAGCACACAAAACCCCAAACAGGAATCCAAAGAGGACCACACCAAGACACATCATAATTAAAATGCCAAGAGCAAAAGACAATGAGAGAATATTAAAAGCAGCAAGGGAAAAACAGTTAGTTACCTACAAGGGAGCATCCCTCCAATTGTCACTTGATTTTTCAACAGAAACTATGCAGGCCAGATGGGAGTGGCAAGAAATATTCAAGGTGATGATGAATAGCAAGAACCTACAACCAAGATTACTCTACCCAGCAAAGCTATTGTTCAGAATTAAAGGTCAGATAAAGAGCTTCACAGATAAAAAGCTAAAAGAGTTCATCACCACCAAACCAGTATTATATGAAATGCTGAAAGGTATTCTTTAAGAAGGAGAAGGAGAAGGAGAAGAAGAAGAAGGAGGAGGAGAAGAAGAAGAAGAAGAAGAAGAAGAAGAAGAAGAAGAAGAAGAAGAAGAGAAGAAGGAGAAGAAGAAGGTAAAGATAAAAATTATGAACAACAAATACATATCTATCAACAAGTGAATCTAAAAATCAAGTGAATTAAAAATCTAATGAACAGAATAAACTGGTGAATATAATAGAATCAGGGGCATAGAAAGAGAGTGGATTGACAATTTTCAGGGGGAAAGAGTGTGGGGGGTATGGGAAGAAACTGGATAAAAATCATACACCTATGGATGAGGACAGTGTGGGGAGAAGGTAAGGGCAGAGGGTGGGGTGGCAACTGGATGGAGGGAGCTAAGGGGGTGGGGGGAGAGGAACAATTGTAACAATCTGAACAATAAAGATTTATTAAATTTTTTTTTAAAAAGGAGAATTCAGTTCCCAATGACAGAGACCCCTAATGCAGTCCACCTCTGTGCCCAACTCTACTGCTTAGGAATTCATGTCAAAGAATCAAAGGTCTGACTCTTTCACATGAATTCCTAAGCAGGAGAGTCGAAGGTCTGACTCTCTCAGCCTAACCACTTGGGAGGAATATGTGATGTCCCTTGTCAGCTCTTGATACCTAACAGCATAAATATTTGCTCAGGGTTATTCTAATCATCAACTGGTTTCTGCTGAAATGGATCAGGCTTCTCACAAAACATGCTGGAAAGGGGTAAATACCTTCCCTTGAAGACTCTGTTCAGCGATTACTTCTCTAAAACCCTCAATTATTGCACACTGCAGGAGAGAAGGTACCTGGAGAGGACTCCAATTTTTAGTGATTAAATGCAGAGTAATTGTTGAAATTATTTACATTTGTCTGAATAACATTAACTTTTAAGACTATGTCATTCAAAGTAAATTGTTGGATATTATTTTTCCGGCAGCAATAATCAGGCATTTTTCATAAAACGGCTTCCTTGCAAGAAAATCACTAAATAATAGCAGAAAAATACCCGGCTTTAAATACAATGAAGCATGAAGAGGCAACGTCAAAATTAAAATGGTTCTCATGCTGTGGATACAGAGTAGAGTCGGGAAAAGATATCCTGCTGTTCCTGGGCACACTGGGAGCAGTTGCTGAGGTGCTAATGGGCCCCACACAGGCCTTTAGAGTGGCTTCCTTGCAGGGTGCCTATACTAATGGGGCTTGGAGTCTTACCAGATGAAGTAAGTGCAGGCCCCAGCTTTTCTGAAAACAAAAGCTTCTCTGCACCAGAGGAGATGTGCAGGCTTCCGCCCCATCTTGGGCAGGTTCTGACAGCCTCTCCATTTGCCCCCTTGTTCCATGAGACTGACAAGACATACCTCATAAAGCCACATATGAGGTCTCCACACAGGCCGATGGTGGGGGAAGGGAACTCTGGAACCAGAAAGCTACTTATTTTTCTATTGCCGCTGGGCCTCCTTTATCCCCACCAAAAATAAAAATAAAAAAGGAGGGAGGAGGGCAGAGCCCTATGTAATCACCCCTTCAGAATTAGTTCTTGTACTATACCTCCCCCACAACCCTGGTCCCATAAAAAGCTGCCTCTGGCCTGGCCAGTGTGGCTCAGTAGTTGAGCATCCACCCATGAACCAGGAGGTGACAGTTTGATTACAGGTCAGGGTACAAGCCCAGGTTTTGGGTTTGATCCCCAGTAGAGGGTGTACAGGAGGCAGCCCATCAATGATTCTCTCTCATTGATGTTTCTATCTCTGAAATCAATAAAAGCGTATTTTAAAAGCTACCTCTGAATCTTAGCAATAACTTGAGTTATATTTTCCAATAAGAACAATAGACTTAAAACCCGTTTCCAATTCATTTCATATGTTGCTTCTAAATTTGTCTTCAATCCAGTTCAACAAGTGTGTACTGAATGAATGAACCTATATCTTCCCAATACTACTCAGATTGAGAGCCAGCCATTTCTCTGGTGGTCAAGTCAGCCCCATCCTATATCCAACCATATCCGCTCCTATTCCCCATAAGTCACCCCTCCAAAGGTTGTCCTGTGTTAGCTCTGCCCTTCCAGCTCTCTACCAACTTCAGAATGGCCACCCAATTCCTCACAGTGTCCCTTCTGTTCTTCCTGTGATGCACTGTGTTCATTCCCAGCCTCTACATATTCATGTCTTCCCAGAGATCTCTGCCCAAACAACCCCCCTCCCACTTGCTCTCAATTTTTTCCTACATTTTCCTCCAAAGGCTTCTCACATTTGTCCCATAATCAGCAAATTTTTGCTGAAGACTTCTATCCTACATGTTCTGTCATTTCCAACATTTGCCCCATTTAAACATCCAATTTTTTTCTTTTGTTGCCTATGATGCCTATGTGCCAATAATGCTGTCTCTCAAAGTATCAAAATGACACTATAGAATATTCTGTGAATAAATGAATAAACATTTATTGACTTAATAAATTAATTCAGAGCCAAAATGCTCATTTGGGTTCCACCGTTTCTTTTTATTCTTGTAGGAAGAAAAAGCCTAATAAATACATACATAACTACTCTGTAGATTTTTAGCACATGGAAGGCTATCTCTACATGAGCAGGAATGACATCATTTTAAGCACTGGGCTTGCTATTTACTCCCCATCAGAGCAGAGAGAATAGTCCAACTAACACCACACAAGTCATCCAATGTGGGGCAGGGATGAGCCTCAGACTCTCACACAGAACATGCCCTTTTCACTTGCTGGGATGAAGAGACAGCTTGGGGACCTGGTCTGAAAGCATCACAGTCACGCCTGCTCAGCCCCTTCAGACCCTGACTCCCCTGTGGTGTCTCAGACCTGCACAGCTGGCAGCCAGGTGGTAATGGCCCAGCCTCCTAAGTGAAGCAGATGGTGAAAGTTGTCCTTCAGCTCCCCACCCACAAGTGTTTGCTTTGCTCACAACCAAACACTGACATGCTGACTGTGGAGACAGCAATTCCCAAACATGGCACATTAGGGCAACTCCAGGAGAATACCAGCCCTTAGGACAACTCCTGAAGGCCAGCCAGGCAGCTGAGATGGCATCTTCCCCATCCAACTTAAGCCATTCTAGGGGTGAGAGGGACAATAAACAAACCAAATGGAATTTGAAACCCTGTTCCTATAGATGTGTGACCTCCAGCAAGTTGCTTCACTTCACTCTCTCAATTTTCTCATCTATAAAATGGAGATCATAATACCTACCTCACTGCATGAATCAAATGAATGACATGCTTAACACAGTGCTTGTCATTTCATAATGGATGGTGATTATTCACTGAATAATGATTATGTTACTGAAATCCAAAATTGCACTTTTTCTCTCTTGTCCTAAATTACTATGCATCAAGTATTTTTTGCAGGAATCTATTAGCTTTTCCCTTCTTCCTCACCCAAGCTCATCCTTCAATTTTTTTATTTCCCCATGTCCCTCCACTTCTAACTTTATCTACAAACAGAAAAGTGCAAGGATTTATTCTGAACTAGAGGCCTAGTGCATGAAATTTGATGCATTGGGGGAGGAAACTGTTGGGGGGGAGGGGGAGGACTTTAACCCGGCCTGTGCCCTCTGTCAATCCATGACCCCCTCGAGGGATGTCTGACAGCCATCTTAGGCCTGCTCCCCATTGGGAGTTGGACATCCCTCTCACAGTCCAGGACCCCTCGCTCCTTATCCCCCACCTGCAGCAGAAGCGGGAGAGGCTCCCACCACCCCCACTGTGCTCACCAGCCTTGAGCCTGGCTTCTGGCTGAGCGGTGCTCCCCCTGTGGGAACACACTGACCACCAGAGAGCAGCTCCTACATTGAGCACCTGCCCCTTGTGGTCAGTGCACATCCTAGGAACTGGTCATTCCATCATTCGGTCGATTGCATATTAGGATTTTATTATATAAGATTACATCTGAAACAACAACAAAAAATGATGGCCAGGTGTTCAGCCTGACCCCTAGTCACTACAACACGCTGAAACTGTCCTGTCCCTTTTTTGTAGTCAAATGTCACTTCACCCACATTCCAGCACAGTCATCTTGGCACTGGCTATCCTGTAACTGCTTAGAATAGAGGACACATTTTAGAGCTTTTCCTTGTTTACATATTAGGAAACTGTAATAAATATTCTCATTCCATTTGTTCCAAGATAATAAAGCATTTCAGTATCCCCGTTTCTACCAAATTCACCCAAAAAGTAGATTATTTAGAAAAAGGGATGATGTATGTACTGGTATGTGTGCTGGGAAAATGGAAATGTCTTTATACATGTGAAATTCTCTGTATTCTGTTAAGCTGTTTGGGTTTTGTAGGGAAAAAAATACAATACAGAACATTAGTCTAGATTTTCCTGGAAATTGGCAGGCCTGAGGACCTTATTTCATTCTCCACTTACTGAGTCTCTGTTATTAATATTTTGGTCTCTCAGTATGTTTCTGTTGTGGTGATGGAAAAGTGTTCTGCCCATATTTTGGTCTCTCAGTATGTTTCTGTTGTGGTGATGGAAAAGTGTTCTGCCCTCTAAGAGCCAAATACTGCACCTAATAGATCTGTACATGCACTTCAGTAAATTAGTAAAAAATATAGCTTTATCTTTTATTTATTAACTAGAGGCCTGGTGCATGAATTCATTCACCAATGGGGTCCCTCAGCCTGGTTTGTGGGATTGGCCAAAACCAGCTCTCTCACATCCTCCAAGGGGTCCTGGATTGTGAGAAGGTACAGGCCAGGCCAAGGGACACCACCAGTGCATGATCAGGGTAGGAGAGGGACACAGGAGGTTGGTCAGCCAGGAAAAGACTGCAGGAGGGCTACAGGGCATCTCCAGCCCATCTCATACAGTCCCGATCGGCTGGACCTCAGCAGGAAGCTAACCTACCAGTCGGAGCATCTGCCCCCTGGTGGTCAGTGCACATCATAGTGAGCAGTTGAGTGGCCTTAGCATATCATTAGCTATTATGTTTTCGTTGAATGTACAAGCGGGCCACCAGACACTTAGTATATTAGGTTTTTATTTTATAGGATTATATAGGATAATGAGACTATTTTCATAAATAGCGCTTTTATTTATTTAAAATGTACTTGCAAAGACTATAAGGGTTGTAGAGTGTCTTCATATTCTACTTGTTCAACAGAATAATCCCTAAATGTCCACATCCTATTCCCCAGAACCTATGAATATGTTACCTTATATGGAAAAAAGGTCACTAAAATTAAGGACTTTAAAATAAGATTATTCTGAATTTTCTGAATGTGCTCAATCTAATCATGTGAGTCCTTAAAAGTGGAGAAACTTTTAGAGCTGAGGATATAAATAATATTCAACTACTAGTACATACAAAGCAACAGAGAGATGCACTATAAAAAGGACTTGACATGCCGTTGCCAGTTTTGAAGATGGAAAGAAGAGACATGAACCAAGGAGTTCAGGTGGCCTCTCAAATCTGAAAAAGGCAAGAAAACGTGTCTCCTCTGGAACCTCCAGGAAGAACACAGCCCTGCCAATTCCTCGATCTTAGCCCCATGAGGCCCATGTTTGATTTCTGAAAGAAATCTGTAAGATAATAAATTTGTATGCTCAGCACAGTTTGTGATAATTTGTTACAGCAGTAATGGACTCAAAATTAACACTTTGACTTTAAAACCAATAAGAATGTTGGATCCTTCTAGCAAGCTAGAGAATTTCTGGCAGAAATGGCCTGAATTGCTGCTCTTTGTGCACATTTGCTGGTATGCAATAGCATAAATGAATTAAGGAATAACTGAATGTATGAATAAATGAATGTCTAGTGAATAGAAATTAAAAATAGATGCACAAAATGTGTTAGAGGAGAAGGAACCAAGATGGCGGCATAGGTAAACACCTATACTGCTGCCCTGCACAACAACTTCAAAACTACAACTAAAAGACAAAAGATCATCCAGAACCACCAGAAAGCTAGCTGACTGAAAATTCCACAAATAGAAGGAAAGATAAAAGAACACTGTGACTCAGCCGAGACCGGTTTGGCTCAGTGGATAGAGCGTCGGACTGCGGACTGAAGGTCCCGGGTTCAATTCCGGCAAGGGCATGTACCTTGGCTGCGGGCGCATCCCCAGTGGGAGGCATGCAAGAGGCAGCTGTCGATGTCTCTCTCATCGATGTTTCTGACTTTCTATCCCTCTCCCTTCCGCTCTGTAAAAAATCAATAAAATATATTTTAAAAAAAACAACACTGTGACTCAGAGGAGCTGCCAAGGGCAGAGTTGCAGAGACGTGCAGAGAAAGAGGTGTGGAGCCAGGGCGAGCAGAAAGGACGGGTGGCTGAATACCCAGCTGGTTTTCTTGAACAGGGAGGGAGACAAAGGTGTCCCACTGCACTGACCCCCAGTTCCTGGCAAGTCTTGGGGAACCCAGACTCATACAGGGTGAAACTGGACTGTAAAGAAGAAACACACTGATATTTGAGAGCTGCAGAGGTGGGCGAGCTCGCAGAGAGGACATGTGGCTGGCTCTCTCGTTCAGGAGGGGAGAAAAACACACAGGACTGCATTGTTTTCCAGTTCTGGGTGAGAATTTAGGTGCAGACTCATTTGGAGTGAAACTGAACTGTCTGGCAGTGGGCAGAGCTCAAGGGCAGCTTTCTCTCAGAGGTGCATGCAGCCATTGCCGCGGGGCACAGAGACCCAGGTGCTGATTAGGGCAGAGCTGATGTGAAACCAAAGCTGTCTGCTCAACCAGGAGACTCCGCCCCATCCAAGCTGAGCACAGTGGCTCTCCCAGTATAAACACAGCTGATTCTCACAGCCAATTGGCCTGGAGGTCAACCCCTCCCAATGATACAAACAACTTAACCACAACAGGGCTGTGCAAACCATAAAAGGGTTCACCAAGAGTATTCACATCAGGTAACTAGGGAGTCTGAGCCACTGTCCCTTAGAGGACACCTACCACACAAAACTATGCGACCAACTCAGGGAAGCAGTCAAAATGCAGAGACAAGGAAACAAATCTCATTTGAAAGAAATGGAGGGAAAAAAACAACTATACATAGAGTTAAAAAACCATGGTTTTATGGTTTTTTAAGAGGCTCCTAGAAAAAGCCGATAAATTTAACAAGAGCCTTGAGGATATGAGCAAGACCCTCGAGGATATGAAAAATGACCAACTAGAAATTAAGTATATACTGACTAAAATAAAAAATATTATATAGAGACTTAAAAGCAGTCTAGAGGACCACAAGAATCAAGTCAAAGATTTGAAATACAAAGAAGCAAAATCCACTCAGCCAGAAAAGCAAGAAGTAAAAGGAATCCAAAAAATTGAAGACAGTGTAAAGACAACCTCAAGTATACCAACATCTGAATTATGGGGGTGCCAGAGAAAGAGAGAGAGCAAGATACTGAAAACCTATTTGAAGAAATAGTGACTGAAAACTTCCCCCACCTGGTGAAAGAAATAGACTTAAAAGTCCAGGAAGTGCACAGAACCCCAAACTACAGGAATCCAAAGAGGAACACACCAAGACACACCATAATTTAAATGCCAAGAGCAAAAGACAAAGAGAGAATATTAAAAGCAGCAAGAGAAAAACAGCTAGTTACCTACAAGGGAGCACTCATATTATTGTCAGCTGATTTCTCAACAGAAACTATGCAGGCCAGACGGGAATGGTGAGAAATATTCAAAGTGATTAATAGCAAGAACCTACGACCAAGATTACTCTATCCAGCAAAGCTATCATTCAGAATTGAAGGGAATATAAAATGCTTCACAGATAACAAAAAGCTAAGGAGTTCATCACCACCAAACCAGTATTATATGAAATGCTGAAAAGTATTCTTTAAGAAGAGGAAGAAGAATAAGAAAAAGGTAAAAATAAAAATTATGAACAACAAATACACATCTATCAACAAGTGACTCTAAAAATCAAGTGAATTAAAAATCTGATGAACAGGATAAACTGGTGAATATGATAGAATTAGGGGCATACAAAGGGAATGGACTGACAATTTTTGTGGGGAAAGTGGTGTGGGAGGTGCAGGAAGAGACTGGACAAAAATCGTACACCTATCGATGAGTACAGTGAGGGGAAGGTAAGGGCAGAAGGTGGGATGGGTACTGGGTGGAGGGGAGCTATGGGGGGGGGGCAGGGAAGGGACATTGTAATTAGTAATCTGAACAATAAAGATTTATTAAATTTTTTTAAAAAGTGTTAGAGGAAGACAATATTCTGGTTTATACAGGTTATGAATTACATGATAATTAAGAAATTTAGACCAAATCAATCTCCCAAAAGTGAGACCCTCTATTCCTTTGTGCTTAGTGATTATATCCATAACTAGGAAGTCAGTATACAGGCTAGTATTATTTTGCTAAGGACATAAAACAATTGCATAATTTGATGGTCTACTGTGCTAGAATGGTATTGCTTTTATTATTAGAGAGTATGAGTTCCTAAGAACAATTCTTTGTCAGAAACTTGATTAAAATAGGAAGCAAACAATTCTCTTAAGTAGAAATGAAAAGGCTTAATATATAAGTGCCAGGTTGAGATAGCACTATAATCCTATAGAATAAAGAGGTAATATGCAAATTGACCATCACTCCAACACACAAGATGGCTGCCCCCATGTGGACACAAGATGGCTGCCACAAGATGGCAGGTCAGCAGAGTAGGGCAGTTGGGAGAGACTGGGCCCACAGGAAAAGGCAATTAGGGGCAACCAGGCCTGCATGGGAGGGCAGTTGGGGGGAACCAGGCCTGCAGGGGAGAACAATTAGGGGTGACCTGGTCAGCAGGGAAGGGCAGTTAGGGGCAACCAGGGCAACAGGAGAGGGCAGTTAGGGGATACCAGGCTAACAAGGGAGGGCAGTTAGGGGTGACTGGGCCAGCAGAGGAGGGCAGTTGAGGGCTACCAGGCCTGCAGGGGAGGACAGTTAGGGGCAACCAGGCTGACAGGGGAGAGCAGTTAGGGGTGACCAGGTCTGCAGGGGATGGCAGTTAGGGGCAATTGGGCTGGAAGGGGAGCAGTTAGGCATCAATCAGCCTGGCAGGGCAGTGGTTAGGGGGATGATCAGACTGGCAGGCAGAAGTGGTTAGGGCAATCAGGCAGGCATGCAGACGAGCAGTTGGAGCCAGCAGTCCTGGAATGTGAGAGAGATGTCTGACTGCCCATTTAGTCCTGATCCCATAAGGCAGTAGGACATCCCTCAAGGGGTCCCAAATTGGAAAGAGTGCAGGCTTGGCTGAGAGACACCCCTACCCCATGCACAAATTTCATGCACCAGGCCTCTAGTGAAAATATAGTGAACAGGTATAAATGATGGGTTGATCTCAGATCTCCCCCGGCTTTCAGTGGGGGAAGGGTACATGCTGAAGTAAGATGAGGAAGACTGAGCAGCTGAAGATCCTGAATCCAACCTCACAGAGGTGGTCACCATCAAGCAAACAAAGGCACATAACTGAGGCTATTGATTTCCTCCAAATGGCACAAATTCAAGACCAGCATTGCACAGTTCACATAGAATTGAGTTTTATTCTTTCTAACACTGATGTTGTGATAGGTCTTCCTTTCCAGAAAATTCCTTAAACAGCACATATTGTGAATTCCCAAAAATTATATGCTTGCAGTGGTGGAAAAGAGGACAGATGGCAGCCACAAAGATTCCAGATTCAATGAGGATTTGGGGGTATGTGTAAGGGTGAAATTCCTACTTGCATTTGTCCTCCCCAAAAACCAACTAAACTCACAGGTTTAAAATAAGCACACCCCCACCCTCAAGGCTTCATGTTACAGATAAAAATAATCCAGATTTGAGGATAATAAAATTTTTTCCATTAGAAACTATGCAGCAATCACATTTTATTTATTCACATTTGGCAAACTGACAGATGACACAAGCTGTGATAATAATAGTGATAGATCTTTGTAATTGCTATTCAATTCCAGTCAAGATTACTTACTTAGTTGCAGGCTCAATCCCTGGCCCAGTGGGGGTGCATGCAGGAGGCAACCAATTGATATATCTCTCACACATCAATTTTTCTCTCTGTTTGTCTCCCTCTGCTATTCATCACTTTGAATATTTCATTCCACTGCCATCTGGCCTGCAAAGTTTCTGTTGAGAAATCAGCTGATAGTTGTATGGGTGCTCCCTTGTAGGTAGGTAACTAACTGCTTTTTCTTGCTGATTTTAAAATTCTCTCTTTGTCTTTATCTTTTGGCATTTTGATTATGATGTGTCTTGGTGTTGGCCTTTTTGGTTTTATTTTGTTTATGACACTCTGAGCTTCCTGAACTTGAAGTCTATTTCTTTCACCAGGTAGGGGAAGTTTTCTGTCATTATTTCTTCAAATAGGTTTTCAATATCTTACTCTCTCTCTCTCTCTTCTCCTTCTGGTACCCTATTGATGTGAATGTTGATGCACTTGAAGTTTTCCCAGATGCTCCTTACAATATCTTCATTTTTTTATTCTTTTTTCTCTTTTGATTAGTTGTTTTTGCTTCCTCATAATCCAAATCATTGATTTGATTCCTGGAATTTTCTACTCTGTTGTTGATTCTCTGTAAATTTCTTTCAGTTAGTGTATGCTTAATTTCCGACTCGTCCTTTTTCATGTCTTTGAAATTCTAACTAAGACACTTGAAAGTCTCATTAAGTCCCTTGAAGCTCTCATTAATTTCCTCAAAGCTCTCATTAAAATCCTTGAGCAACCATATAACCATTGTTTTGAACTTTGTACCAAGTAGTTCACTTGCTTCCATTTCACTTAATGCTATTTCTGGAGATCTGTTCTTTTATTTGTGTCTTGTTTCTTTGTCTCCTCATTTTGGCTACTTCCCTGTGTTTGTTTCCCTGTGTTTGTTTCTATGTATTAAGCTATGCCTCATGGAATCAGTAGTAGTAGGTGTCCTGTAGGGCTCAGTGACTCAGCCTCCCCAATCACCTGAACTGGGCCCTCTAGGTGCACCCCTGTGTGTGCTGTGTGCACAGTCTTGTTGTAGTTGGGCCTTTATTGCTGTTGATGTCACTGGGAGGAGTTGACCTCCAGGCCAATTGACTGTGAGGATCAGCTGTGACTCTGGTGGAAGAGCAGCTGTGCAAGAGACACTCCTGTGGATCAGGACTTGCTTCAGTGGGGCCTTAGTGCTCACTGAATCTGCCCCTTGAGTGTGTCACTTGTGGATGGTGTAGAATTGCAATCTGGTATGGTCTAAAGCTGTTCACTAGGTGCACTGTCTGTAGAGTTTTGTGGGAGGTTCAAAGTCAGCCACTCCCTGAGGTGTCCCACCAGGAGCTACAGAGTGATCTGCTGATGGATGCTACTTGTGTTGGGCTTGGAAGTGCCAAGGCAAGGCCCAGCTGTGAAGCAAGGTAGGCTGGTACTAGTGCTGGATATTTGGCCTCTTATTGATAAGTTTGGGAATGCTGACACCAGCTGCTTATTTAGGAGATTTTAGGAAAGTCTGAAGCCTGATCCAGGACAGGCCATTCATATGGGTGAGGCTGCAAATTGAATTGGGGGAGGGTGGAGCAAAGAGTATAAATTATGCTGATGGAAATTCATATATAGCTGCCAGTCAGCTCTGCAACAGGGGAGGTCTCAGCACAGAAACAATGACCTCTGTAAGCACCCCTGTCTGGGGGAAAGCCACCCCTGAGTTCCTGCCCAGAGCCAGACAATCCAGTTACTCCCCATATATCCTTGGTTTCCCCATTGCCACTGACCAGTACTGGAGCTCAGAGGGAGCATAACCATATAATTTTGTGCACTTGCCCTTTAAGAGGAACTGCCAGCAGCCTCTGTGTCACTCAGCCACAATCCTGGCTCATTTTTACAGCCTGAAGTTATAGGGACTTCTCTTTCCAGCTTTGGAACCCTGGGGTGGGTGTCTGGTGTAGGGTTGGGACTCCTTGTTTCTCACAGGTGGCCTCCACAGAGGAGATATCCCTCCTGATTGATTAAAATTAAAAAAAAAAAACACCTCACATACTTAACTTGGCAGGGGAGATACCATGATCACAAAGGTGATTTTCCCAGGGTAAGGCATATCTATTGCACTCCAGAGGTGCTGACCCCTGCGATTTCCCCAAATGTGGAAAACTCAACTGCATAATTTGTGGTAGCGGGGGACTGCAGGGGGAAAACAACCTCACATAGGTGTCAGACCAGCCAGTTCCACTCCTCTGCCTCCTACCAGTCTCAATGTTCTTGCTTCTTTACCTCTCTAGTGGTAGTACTTCCAGCCAGCCCGATTTTAGGTGGCTCTGAATGATGGTTGTTCTATATTTTAGTTGTGATTTTGATGTGATTGTGGGAGGCAGCCAGAACTGGTGTTTATCTATGTCACCATCTTGGTTCTCTTTATTTTGTTCATTAGATTCCACATATGAGTGAGATCATGAAATACTTGCCTTTCCTGACTGCCTTATTTCTTTTAGCCTGATACTCTCCAGGTCCCCCTATGCTATCTCAAATAGTAAGAGATCTTTCTGTTTTACTGCTGTATAGTATTCAATAATGTACCACATATTTTATTAAGATACTAATGCCGGAGGAAACTTATGCTTAGTCCATTTGACTTCTCTCGAACCAATGTGAAAGAAAGTTCTCTGATTATCGATACTGTAGCACTCAGACTCTCTGGGACCATTCCAAGTTCCAAACTTTCTATCTTATTATCCTCAAAGCCAACAAAATGTGCCTCTGTGTACTTTTATATCTAAAAGTACCTTTACACAGCTTTACGCACCCTAAGCAACACAAAAGTCTTACTCCAGGAGCTGACTTTTTTACTTAAGAACACATTACTCACCACATCTCTCATCAATTTGTCTTCTTCAATATGTGAGCTCCTTCAAAACAGACTTTCAAATCAAAAGTGATCCTTACAGTATTGTTTCAGTTTTACAGATTCACTAAAAATTGAAACAATAGCTACAAATAGAACAAATTCTCTACTTGTGTGCTGGAAAGGCTGCTCTCCAATTACACAAAACACATGGGAGATTTTTTAAGATTATAAAGAAAATCATTCTCCTTCCCAGTTTATCATTGAAACTTGAATATGTGAATTTACCAATAATTGTTTAATCTTTTAGACCTCAGTTTCCTCATCTACAAAGTAGAGATAATAATAGGGTCTATCTCATAGGAATGTTATGATGATAAATGCATCAGACAAGTCTTCTAATAAATACTGGAAATTTAAAGTGGAGTAAAACATTATTTATGTGAGAAAGGGGATTAGATAACGGAACTGAATGAAAAAAAGAAAGAAACCTCAGTGTGATGAGGGATCCCTAGCAGGATGAGGAGAAGCCAAAACAGGATGCTTCTGATAGGAGTTTTTGAGGATGACCATTGAACACAAACAAAACAGTAATGTGTGAAATGTTAGAAAGACCTAAGAGGCAAGACCACTATTAGAACCCAGTCAGAATGACAATTAGGCTGAATATAAAAACAGGAAACTAAAAATAAGATTGCATACATGTGGCTTACTCACCGTCCACATTTGAGAGGTTAACAGGAAAGATAAAAAGCTGAGAACCTGAATCATAGCTTCACTGTCTAATCCTCCATGTCCCAGGAATTCTTGAGCTATGGAGGCCATGAGGAAGTGCTGAGGTCCGGGGCAGAATCTCAGGGTTGGTCCATGTGAGGACCACCAGAACTATAGGGCAGATGTACCTAGGGCATGTGTAGAAATAGAAAATGGACCACATCCAAGCCACACCACAGAGTCTGGCCTGTTGGAACTATGTACCTTTCAGGAGACAGTCTACTGCAAGAGAGCTGCCAGCTGGTACCCACTCCACAAGTGTTCCCACTGGAAGAGTGTATAAAAGGAGTTGAAGACCTCACTCTCTTGGTGCATAAAAATTCTCTCCAAACGGAATTGTTTTTACATAATAACCTGAATGTTTCACGGGGTTCAAAAATGGCACTTCAGTAGCATCCAGTTGCACAAGAACTGGTAAATTAATTCAAGTGTTTCTATGTAGAGCTGAATAATGTCAGCCATATTGAGTGCATGAAGCCCAAAGTGTGCCAAGCAATGTAGCTAATCTTCATTAAAAGATGAACCCAAGTAGATAAAAATAGTAACATGCCTCCAAACCAGCAAGAAGACACCAGTTCCTGCTCCAGCCTAACACATTATGTCACTTAGGTAGACTCCTTCTCTAGGCCTTTGTTTTCTCATTTATAAAAGGAGATATTGGGACCAGATAACCACTAAAATATTTCCAGAACTTTCCATTTTATAAATCAAGGTATGGTTTTTTTCTGTGGTTTTTTGGTTTGGGTTTGTTTGTTTGTTAGTTTGTTTGAAGCTTCAACCACTATTTTCTGCTATGACAAGATTCAGCACTACTTCCAGGAGCAGAGCAATTGTCAAAGAAAGTTGGCTTCATACCCAGAAAAGGTCCTGAGTTGACCATGTGGCCCCTCGATACTAGAGAAAGTATTGAAAAAAGGAGACCTTTCCTCTAGCTTAGGTCAGGGTAGGGATCCATCTGACAGCAGAATGAATAATGTGATTTTAATTTCTTCCTGTACTTCTCCCTCCAATCCAAAGCTGCCTCAGGTAGTTGCTGACTTAGGAAGAAAGTACCAAAAGTTCAAGCTATTTCAATAAAAACTATCAATAAGTCTAACTGTGAGGAATGTTTATTAAAAGAAAAAAATTTTCTGCAGTGTGCCTGAACCACAGATTGTCTGCAAAGCAGCCCATGCGGAACAGCTAAATAAACTTTATTACCTCACAAAATCTAAGTCTTAAAATTCTTGGCAAGAGTTTTCATTCAGACTTTTATTCTCTTAAGTGCCCCAAATATAGGAGAATTAGTGCAATTGGATAACATGCTGGACACTTGCTTTTTGGAGAAGATACACTATTCTTTATACTTTGTTCTCATAATTTAATTGCCACCTGAACAAGGAAGTAACTGAATACATTTTTATTAAACCTTAGTTGAAGAGTCAAACTAAATTTGGGATTGTTTGGTTCTTGAAAGGTCCTTGTCAGCTTTGAATCTTTTATATCTACACTCTTTGATACATATGTTTATGCAATAAGCAAAGGAACGATTATTTAAAGTTTGGATTTTTCTGAAGCATGTTGTCTATTGAGTTCAAATAAAATGCAGAGCAGTATTTCAACATCTCACTGGCTTTGGAATTTGGATTATGGGTGGCAGATCTTACATTTTTATCTATGTTGTCTCAATTGTTAAGAAATTGTGCATATGTATTCTTTTAAATTTGCAGTAAGCCCTGAAATTACAATGTAATAGCCTTAAAGTGTCCAACGTGCCTCTCATAGGAATGGATTATAATGGAACATAACGAGAAGGGCACTGAGCATTATTTGGAATGCAGCTTTGTTTCTATCTCGGTTTTATCCTTTGTCAATGGCTTTATTAGGGTATCACTTCATCTGTCTCTGCTGGATAGCAAGTTTACATTTATCCCTGCACTAACCCAGTGGTCGGCAAACTGCGGCTCATGAGCCACATGCAGCTCTTTGGCCCCTTGAGTGTGGCTCTTTCACAAAATACCCCGGCCTGGGAAAGTCTATTTTGAAGAAGTGGCATTAGAAGAAGTTTAAGTTTAAACATGTTGCTTCTCAAAATAAATTTCAATCATTGTACTATTGATATTTGACTCTGTTGACTAATGAGTTTGCCGACCACTCCACTAGTCAGAGATGTGGGGCCCTTGAGAAAACAGAAGCTTTCTGTTCAATAGTTTCTGATTCCAACAATGGAGGAAATGCCGTGTAGGACAGTTTGATCACTCTTTTCACAAAATGTATTTCATGCCTCTTCCCTTAACACTTCTTTCTGTAAGAGCTCCGACTGAACATCAAGGCTAATGGCCTCTTAGAGAAACCCAGATGGCGGCATAGGTAAACATCTAAACTGCTGCCTTGCACAAAATTTCAAAATTATAACTAAAAGACAAAACGGACATCATCCAGAATCACGGGAAGGCTGAAATTCTACAATTAGAAGGAAAGAGAAAATCACACTGAGACTCAGAGGAGCTGCAGGAGGCAGAGGTACTGAGATGTGCTCGCGGAGAAGAGTGGCAACTGAGTGTGTGGCTGGCTTTCTCAAGTGGGAGGGAGCCAAAAGCTCCCAACTGCCCTAAACTCCAGTTGCAGGTGAGACTCTGGGGACCCAGACTCATCCGGGGAGAAACTGGACCATCTGGCAGTGGGTGGAACTCGATGGCAGCTTCCTCTCAGAGGTGCTTGCAGCAACTGCCATGGGACACTGAGACACAGGGGCCTATTAGGGCAGGGCTGACAGGAAACCAATGCTGTCTTCTCTGCCCTGGGATTCCTCCCCATCTAAGCTGAGCACAGAGGCTTTTGCAATTTTGCAAGTCTTGTCTCAGAAGGGTGTCTCCAGAACAGAAGTTCTCCTAACGTAGACACAGCTGATCCTCGCAGCCAATTGGCATGGAGGTCAATTCCTCCCAGTGATACCAATAACAACCAAGGCTTAACTACAACAAGACTGTGCACACAGCCCACAAAGGGGTGCACCAAGAGTGTTCACCTTAAGTAACTGGAGAAGCTGAGCCACTGGGCCCTATAGGACAACTAGCACACAAAACCACTCTATCAACTCAGGGAAGCAGCCAAAATGCAGAGACAAAGGAACAGATCACAAGTGAAAGAAATGAAGGAAAGTCAATGACTGAATATAGAATTCAAAACCACGGTTATAACGTTTTTCAAGAATTTCCTAAAAAAAGGCTGATAAATTTAGCAAGACCCAACTAGAAAATAAGCATACACTGACTGAAATAAAAAAAAATATTGTACAGAGATATCACAGCAGACTAGAGGATTGCAAGAATCAAGTCAAAGATTTGAAATACAAACAAGCAAAAAACACTCAAGTGGAAAAGAAAAAAAATCCAAAAATATGAAAATGATGTAAGGAGCCTCTGGAACAACTTCAAATGTACCAACATCAAAATTAAGGGGGTGCCAGAAGAAGAGAGAGAGCAAGATACTGAAAACCTATTTGAAGAAATAATGACTGAAAACTTCCCCCACCTGGTGAAAGAAATAAACTTACAACTCCAGGAAGCACACAGAACCCCAAACAAAAGGAACCCAAAGAGGACCACACAATGACACATCATAATTAAAATGCCAAGAACAAAAGACAATGAGAGAATATTAAAAGCAGCAAGAGAAAAACAGTTAGTTACCTACAAGGGAGTACTCATTTGACTGTCAGCTGATTTCTCAACAGAAACTATGCAGGCCAGAGGGGAATGGCAAGAAATATTCAAAGTGATGAATAGCAAAAACCTACAACCAAGACTACTATACCCAGCAAAGCTATCATTCAGAATTAAAGGTCAGATAAAGAGCTTCAAAGATAAGAAAATTCTAAAGGAGTTCATCACCACCAAACCAGTACTATATGAAATCCTGAAAGGTATTCTTTAAGAAGAGGAAGAAGAAGAAAAAAGTAAAGATAAAAATTATTAATAATAAATACATATCTGTCAACAAGTGAATAAAAAAATCTGATGGCTGAAACTGGTTTGGCTCAGAGGATAGAGCATTGGCCCGTGGACTGAAAGGTTCCAGGTTCGATTCTGGGCAAGGGCATGTACCTTGGTTGCGGGCACATCCCCAGTAGGTGGTGTGCAAGAGGCAGCTGATGGATGTTTCTCTCTCATTGATGTTTCTAACTCTCTATCCCTCTCCCTTCCTCTCTGTAAAAAAAACAATAAAATATATTATTAAAAAATAAGAAAATAAAACAATAATCTGATGAACAGAATAAACTGGTGAATATAATAGAATCAGGGGCATAGAAAGGGAGTGGACTGACAACTCTCGGGGGGAATGTGTATGGGGGTGTGTGGGAAGAGACTTAATAAAAATCGTACACCTATAGATGAAGACAGTGGGGGGGGGGGGGTAAGAGCAGAGGGTAGGATTGGAACCAGGTGGAGGGGAGCTATGGGGTAAAAAAGAGGAACAATTGTAATAATCTAAACAATAAAGATTTATTAAATTAAAAAAAAACTAATAGCCTCTTCTTAATACATGAGAAGATATTTTACACCAGATGGTATGATGAAGTGAGGTGCTACTTAATTCTTCAGCCTTCCAGAAGCACATGCTGTCACTCTTGAAAATGTAAAAAATGTAACAATAAAATAAATAGTAATAATCACAGTTATAAAGTAGTTATTACATATGCAACACCATGCTATGTACATACATGAGCTCATTTAACACAAACTCTAGGGTGCAGTATTGTCCCTCTAGGGAGCAGAGGTTCTCAACCTTTCTAATGCCACGACCCTTTAATACAGTTCCTCATATTGTGATGACCCCAATCATAAAATTATTTTCATTGTTATTTCATAACTGTAATTTTAGTACTGTTATTGAATTGTAATGTAAATATCTGTGTTTTCCAATGGTCTTAGATGACCCTGCTAGTGGTTCTCACAGATTGAGAACTGCTGCTGTAGAGCCTAAGACTATCAGGAAACACAGACATTTACATTACGATTCATAACAGTAGCAAAATTACAGTTATGAAATATCAACAAAAATAAATTTATGGTTGGGGGTCACCACAACATGAGGAACTGTATTAAAGCGTCTCGACATTAGAAAAGTTGAGAACCACTGCTCTAGAGGAAATTTAGTCTCAGCAAATTTAATTGGTTTCTGAAGGTCACATAAGGAAACCAGGTGGAACCAAGCTCTAAACCAAGACTGATCCTATAATGGCACTTTCAGCCAGTCCTATATGTTGACAATAGTCAGAATACATCTTAGAAAATTGGCAAATGACTTGGAATTAGTGTGATGAAGAAAGGACACTGGTGCTTAAATAGCTTTCTGAAGAATATCTTTAAGGCAAAAAGCTGTCTTGATTATGCATACACCTTACTACCCAAAAGAGTTTAGATTTAATAGATGTTTATTGTGTGCCATGAATTTTTCTAAGTATTTTACCTGTATTAACTCATTCACTCTCCATAACAGTTGCTATTTTATATCACTTGCATAACCATCATATAGACACAAGGCAGGTAAAAATTAAGTACCATGGGGAAGCCATGCAGCCAGGAAATGTGGAACTCGATTTGGAGCCAGATTGTTTGGCCCTAGAGCCCACCCTCTAAATTCACATTCTGTGGTTATGGACATGTTGGTTTATAAAAATAAAAGACATGGGACAGAACCCTAGTTGAACAAAAATCAAACAATGAAATAGCTAAGCTGGGTCTGCATAAGAAATTAACAGGAATTTGGGGATCTAGGAGAAGGAAAGAAGTCATAGAGGGCCCAGAATCATTGCAGGAACCCTCCATCCAAAAGATGAACAAAAAAATCTCAGAGATCAAAATAGACATAAAACCATTCATAAAGGAGATGTGTCATAGTTTATTGCAAGCTCCTTGCTTTGCTTCACTGCCAAGTAATCACACCAAGACACATAAAGCCTTGAAGGGGGCACCCTAGGTATTCATAGAGTTGGCAGAGAACCACAGTGTAGCAAAGGGCCAGTAGGCACAGGAGGTAAATTGGAAAAAGTCAACAGAGATGCTTGGGAAAAATGGAACCATCCCTCAGTGCTCTATAGAGATGAGATTACTGCCATAAATGGGATGGAGACATAAGCCAGAAATTTAACAGATAAGCTCAGTGCAACAAGCCGGAGGTCTTGTGGACATTCAGAAAGCTAAAATATGGGTTGGGTTAGAGTTAAAAGCTTCTGATTTCTAAAATTAAACACTCATTCAGGAAGTATTTATTGAGTTCCTACTGCATGGCATCCTTGTTTAAAATAATAAGGATACAGCAGTGATCAAAACACTACCCCTTGGAGCTTATTATCTAACTAGAGGCCCAGTGCACAAATTTGTGCACCAATGGGATCCCTCGGCCTGACCTGAAGGATCCTGGGTTGCAAAGGGGTCCAAGCCAGGGACCCCACGGGTATATGCTCGGGGCCAGGAAGGGATGTGAGAGATTTGCCCAGTGGTCAGCAAACTGCAGCTTGTGAGCCACATGCAGCTCTTTGGCCCCTTGAGTGTGGCTTTTCCACAAAACATAACAGCCTGGTCAAGTCTATTTTGAGGAAGTGGCATTAAAAGAAGTTTAAGCTTTAAAAATTTGGCTCTCAAAAGAAATTTCAATCATTGTACTGTTGATATTTGGCTCTGTTGACTAATGAGTTTGCCAACCACTGGGTTGGCCAGCTGGGGAGGGACCATGGGAGGGCGCCAGGATGTCCAGCCCATTTCACTCAGTCCTGATCAGCCAGACTCCAGCAGAAAGCTAACCTACCGGTCAGAGTGTCTGCCCCCTGATGGTCAGTGCACATCTTAGCGACTGTTTGAACAGTCAACTGTCTGTCCCCTGGTGGTCAGTGCACATCATAGCAGGCAGTTGAGTGGCCTTAGCATATCATTAGCATATTACACTTACATTGGTTGAATGGATGACCGGACACCTGGCATATTAGGCTTTTATTATCTAGGATGAGAAAGGCTGACAATTAAGCAATAAATGTACTACAGGTAACAAATGGTATGATAGGGGAGCAGACAGCCAAGGACCCTGAAATAACCCAGAAGGGGTGATGCCTAAATTGAATTGAAAACCAGGGCAATGGGAGGAGGTACATTTACACAGACAGAAGGAAGAGAAAGCACAGGAAAGTCAGGAAAAAAACCTTGCCGGTTTGGGAACAAAAGTAAGTGCAATGCTTGGAACTTAATGCTAAAAATAAATAAAAAATAGAGAGAGAGAGAGAGAGAGAGAGAGAGAGAGAGAGAGAGAGAGAGAGAGAGAGAGAAATAAGCTGGCAAGAGATGAAGCTGTAAACAGTAAGTGGAAACTTGGAAACCGCATGGGAAAATTGGGGGCATTATGAAGGCGATTCATACGTTAAACAGAGTAGGGATATGGTTAAATAAAATCTGCACATACATACTAAAGGTTACAAAAAATAGGTAAAGAGGATATTAAATTGTTCTATTTTCTGAGTCAAAAGTCTATTTTGTTTTTCAGTTGGTAATAAAGAATGTTTTACTTCTATAATGAGATCTATTCCGGTTTCTATTTTCTTATAGGATGTAAATTTGCATGGGATCTATGAGTAAAGGTCATTCTCTGTACAATTTGGGGACTAGACCCATATTGACAACCTTCTGTCTATTGTGTTGATTTAGAGCCTTCAAATTATTTTATTTATTTAAAACACACCTTCAGAGAGGAACCAAGATGCTAAACACTGCTACTCAGATCCTCCCTCAACCGCATCAGAATTACAACTAGCAGGTTTGGCTCAGTGGGTAGAGCATCAATTTCCGGTTCAAACACCCACAACCAAGATTACTGTAGCCAGCAAAGCTATCATTTAACATTAAAGGTCAGATAAAGAGCTTCACAGACAAAAAAAAGTTAAAGGAATTCATCACCACCAAACCAGTCATATGGGTGCTCCCTCGTAGGTAACTAGCTGTTCTCTGTCAGAGGACAGTCCTATTCAAACATGCCTGGAACATCCCACATCTCCAGCCCCATCTCCTACCATTCCCCTCAAGCCCTTTCCCCCAATCTCTAGCTAAGTTGAACAATTTTCTGTTTCCTAAAAGAAACCATTATTCACGCTCAAAAACTGCACATTCTGTTTACATAACCAGTCAGATGTATAAACATCCTGAAAGCAATGTCAAATGTCTCTATGGATTGTTCAGGTGTTTTCTTGGCCAGAGATCTTTCCTAAGTATTTCTCTCCAGGTCCTGAGTCTTTGTCCTGGAACTCAATTTTGAAACAGCTACATCCCCCAAGTTCCTTCCCCATGGAGCTGACATCCAAAAATATTTGAGTAACATGGAGTAATATCTTACAAAAGGAGTGAATACTCTACCTCAGTGGTTCTCAACCTTTCTAATGCCTCGACCCTTTAATACAGTTCCTCATGTTGTGGTGACCCCCAACCATAAAATTATTTTCGTTGCTACTTCATAACTGTAATTTTGCTACTGTTATTAAATCGTAATGTAAATATCTGTGTTTTCTGATGGTCTTAGGCCCTACAGCAGCGGCTCTCAACCAGTGGTTCGCAACCCATAGGTTGCCTAAGACTATCGGAAAACATCATCAGGAAAATGTTGCTTCATCAGCCCGAAAGAAAGTCTTTTTTTGCATTGAATTGTGACTAGTGATGAAAAAGTGGCTTTATTGACTGGCTGCTCTGAAAAGCCATCTTTGCATTGTTCCTGTGACTCCCTCTTCGCTCCCTGCAACCACCTCCGCCACAGCCTCCTCCACCAGCCCGTAGCCCCAACTCAGGAAGCTTCTTCGCCAGGGTCCTCCAACTCTCGCTTTTAAAAAAAATCCTCTGCGGAGAAGGGGAAAAAATGGTGGCGGAACAGAGGGATTCTATCTGAATCTGCTCACAGGGCAGAAGGAGGGAGCAGTTGAAAGTCAAGCAGGGAGCGTTTGTTGGAGACTAGGGGGACAGCTGTGCTCCAGGAGAAGATAGAGGACTGCTGGGCTGGCCTCACCAGCCTGAGCGGCCCCAGTACTGCTGGGTTCTCTCCCTGAGCCAACTGCGCGAGGAGGCGTGGGGAGGCAGACCACGACATCTTGAAGGGGAAGGACCTGAAAATATATAGCTGCAGTACCGCCTGGACGGCTGAGACTCCCGGAACACCAGTGCCGGAGGCGCGCAGAGTCCAGGGAGCTCTAAACTCCAGCACGGAAAGGTCAGATTTCCCTGGGGGTACTTTGGGTGTGAAACTGAGGGGGCTGGCAGACTGGGAGATCTGCACCTTGGAACTCAAAGCCTGGAGATCTGCACCTGAAATAAAATCTGTGGCTGTTGGAGCTGGTAAACATGGGAGAGGGCCCTTGGAGCTGGTGGCAGAGTTAATCCCTGGAGCGCAATCAATTTGGACCTGACAGAGGAGGGAGACCTGGAAGATTTTGGGAGGGTCCTGGCTGCTAAAACAGCAGTCACCATTAGAGAGGCAGTATTGAATACCACAGGGACAACAAAAGTTTAGTTCAGGATAGAGAGGACCAATAGACCCAGAAGTCAATCTAGAAACACTGCCACCCAGGGGCCGAATCACAAATTGACTCTAGTGTGACACAGGGAATTGATTATATTTTCTCTTTGACCTTGGGAATACAGTCTATTTTCATCTACTCTTTAGTATCTTTTACTCTACCTTAACTTCACCTTTATACCACCACTCTCTTGCTAACCTTTCCCTATTTAGTGCCTTGTTTCCCTTACACTTATCCCGCTTTAGATTTACCTTAATTATTTCTTTTTACCCCCTGTTAAAATTTCACCCCACTGATATATCTAACCTCCAACCACCTACTCCAAGTCCATATATACCTCTAGCTTCTCTGACTTCACTATCTTAAAGTGTTTTTATCCCTGTCCTGTTGTTGTTGTTTACTTGACTGTTGATTATATCGATTTTTTAAGCAGGTTTATGAGATTGATTTGCTTATTCTTTTATTTTGGTTTGTCTTGTAGGGGGGATTATTTTTATTTTTGGTGTTGTTTCTTGTTTTGTTGTCCTCATTTGCATTGTTTTAGAGATAGATTTTTGTTTTTGTGTTCCCTCACCTCCCTTGATATTAGTAGTTGTATGTAATTTGTATCAATCTCCAGGTACTTGTTGCAGGTTTTGGTTCGGATTAGGGGCTGTCCTATAGGAGTTTTCACCCCACATTTATAATTTACTCCTTTTTTTTTCTTCTCCCTCTTTTCCCATTATCATTTTGGCATTCCTGTTTTTCTTTTCTGTGAGTGTGTGTGTTGGGGGGGTCTCTTTCTTTTTGTGTGAGTGTGGGTGTGTGAGTGTCTGTGTGTATCTGGGGGAGGTTCTCTTCCTTTTTTCTCACCTATCACCGAATTTGCCTTTCTCTGGCGGCCACCTTTATTTGGAATTACCATTACTGTGACTACATTCCGGTTCAGTGCCTGGTGCGTTGCACCTGGTTGTGTTGTATTTTGTGCCTTTAAATCAACGCAGGAGAGTGAGAACTACATAATCAGATACACAGAGAAGAGAGACCATGGGAAGACAAAGAAACAGCCCACATATGAAAGAAAAGCAAGGCTCACCAGATAAGGAGGTAAACGAAATGGAAGTTAACAACCTGTCAGAGAAAGAATTCAGAGAAATGGTCATAAGGTGGCTGAAAAGAATGGAAGACAAATTTGATAATATGAGTAAGAACCAAGAGGAAATGAGGAAGACCCAGGGAGAAATGATTAAGAGCCAATAAGAAATAAAAAAGAGCCAAGAAGAAATAAAAAGTGGCATTGCTGAAGTAAAGAACTCAATAGAAAGTATTAAGAGTAGACTAGAAGAAGCAGAGGATCACATCAGTGAGCTAGAAGACCAGGTAGGAAAAAATAACCAAGTAGAGCAGCTTCTAGAAAAAAAAATTAAAAAGCAGGAGGAGAGCCTAAGGAAACTTTGGGACAACATGAAACAAAACAACATCCGTATAATTGGGCTTCCAGAAGGACAGGAAACTGAGCAAGGAATAGAAAACCTGTTGGAAGAAATAATGACAGAAAACTTCTCTGATATAGGAAAGAAAAAACCCACACAAATCCAAGAAGCTCACAGAGTCCCAAGCAAAATAAACCCCAAAAGACCTACTCCAAGACACATTATAATTAAATTGGCAAACACCAATGACAAAGTAAAAATCTTAAAAGCTGCCAGAGAGAGACAGAAAGTCACCTACAAAGGAACCCCCATCAGACTAACAAGTGATCTCTCAACAGAAACCTATCAGGCCAGAAAGCAGTGGAATGAAATTTACAAAGTCATGCAAAGGAAGGGTCTGAATCCTAGAATACTATACCCAGCAAGGCTCTCAATCAAAATTGAAGGTCAAATCAGGACCTTCAGATAAAAAAGGACTAAGGGAATTCATCACCACCAAACCAGCAATGCAACAAACGCTAAAGGATCTGCTGTAAAAAGAAATAGGAAGCGAAGAAGGAATACAGGGGTAAAGAAGAAAAATGGCAACATATAAGTACCTATTAATAATAAATTTAAATGTAAATGGTTTAAATGCTCCAATCAAAAGACATAGGGTAATAGACTGGATAAGAAAACACAACCCATGTATCTGCTGTCTACAAGAAACCCACTTCCGAAAAAAAGACGCACACAGACTGAGGATGAAAGGTTGGAAAAAAGTTAATCAGGTGAATGGAAATGAAAAAACAGCTGGGGTAGCCATACTTATATCCGACAAATTAGATCTCAAAGTGAAGGACATAACAAGAGATAAAGAAGGCCACTTCATAATATTAAAGGGAGCAATCCAACAAGAAGAAATAACTCTGGTAAACATATACACACCCAATACAGGAGCACCCAAATATATACAAAAACCCCTAGAGGACATCAAGGGAGAGATAGACAGCAATACAATCATAGTAGGAGACTTCAATACCCCACTATCACCATTGGATAGATCCTCTAAACAAAAAATCAGTAAAGAAACATCAATCCTCAATGACTCATTAGACCAGATGGAATTAATTAACATCTTCAGATCATTTCACCCCAAAGCCACAGAATATACATTCTTTTCAAGTGCCCATGGGTCATGCTCAAAGATAGACCATGTGTTGGGTCATAGGCAAAGTCTCTCCAAATTCAAGAAGATAGAAATCATATCAAGTATATTCTCAGATCACAGTGGCATAAAGCTGGAAATCAAGTACAATAGAAACAATCCAAAGAAATCAAACACATGGAGACTAAACAGCATGCTATTAAACTATGACTGGGTTACTAGAGAGATCAAGGAAGGGATAAAAAACATCATGAAAACAAATGACAATGATAGCACAACAATCCAAAATCTATGGGACACAGTGAAAGCAGTTCTGAGAGGGAGGTTCATAGCTCTACAATCCTACTGCAAAAATCTAGAAACAGTGGCAATAAATTATCTAACCCAACAACTCAAAGAGTTAGAAAGAAAGCAACAAGAAAAGCCCAGTGTAAGCAGAAGGAAGGAAATAGTAAAGATCAGAGCATAAATAAATGACAGAGAGACCAAAGAAACAATACAGAAGATCAACAAAACCAAGAGCTGGTTCTTTGAAAGGATAAACAAGATTGATGAACCTCTAGCCAGACTCACCAAGAAGCAAAGAGAGAAGACCCTAATAAATAAAATCAGAAATGAAAGAGGTGAAATAACAACAGACCCCATTGAAATACAAAGGATTGTTAGAAAATACTATGAATAAATCTACTCCAACAAACTGGACAACATGGAGGAAATGGATATATTTCTAGAAAAATATGACCTCACAAAACTCAATAAAGAAGAATCTAAACATTGAAATTGAAGCAGTCATCATAAAGCTTCCAGCAAACAAAAGCCCAGGGCCAGACGGCTTCACAGGGGAGTTTTACCAAACATTCAAGGAAGAACTAAAACCTATACTCCTCAGACTATTCCAGAAAATCCAAGAGGATGGAACACTTCCAAACTGCTTTTATGAAGCTAGCATCACCCTAATACCTAAAGCAGATAAAGATGACACAATGAAAGAGAATTATAGACCAATATCCCTCATGAATATAGATGCCAAAATCCTCAATAAAATTCTAGCAAATCGGATCCAGCAGTACATCAGAAAGATCAGACACCATGACCAAGTAGGATTTATCCCAGGAATGCAAGGATGGTACAATATCCGCAAATCAATAAATGTGATACATCACATAAACAAATTGAGAGATAAAAATCACATAATCATATCAATTGATGCAGAAAAAGCATTTGACAAAATCCAAAATCCTTTCTTGATAATAACTCTCAACAAGGTAGGAATAGAAGGCTCATAACTCAACATAATAAAAGCCATATATGATAAACCCACAGCAAACATCATACTCAGTGGGCAAAAACTACAACCATTTCCCCTAAGAACAGGAACAAGACAGGGTTGCCCACTTTCACCACTCCTGTTCAACATAGTACTGGAAGTATTAGCCATTGCGATTACACAAGAAGAAGAAATAAAAGGCATCCAAATTGGAAAAGAAGAAGTTAAGCTATCCTTATTTGCAGATGACATGATATTGTACATAAAAAACCCGAAAGACTCCATAAAAAAGTTAGTAGACTTAATAAATGAGATCATCAACGTAGCAGGCTACAAAATTAACGCCAAGAAATCTGTGGCATTTCTATACACTAATAGTGAACTTACAGAAAGAGAGACTAAAAAAGCAATCCCATTTACCATCACACCAAAAAAATTAAGATACCTAGGAATAAACTTAACTAAGGAGGTAAAAGACCTATTCGTGGAAAAATACAGGACACTGAAAAAAGAGATGGAGGAAGATGTAAACAGGTGGAAGAACATTCCATGTTCATGGATTGGGAGAATCAACATAATTAAAATGTCCATACTACCCAAAGCAATCTATAAATTTAATGCACTCCCCATTAAAATACCAATGGCATATTTCACAGACCTAGAAAGAACTCTCCAAAAATTCTTCTGGAACAAAAAAAGGCCCCGAATAGCCACAGCAATCCTGAGAAAGAAGCACAAAGTCGGTGGGATTTCCATACCAGATTTCAAGCTGTATTACAAAGCTACTGTTTTCAAAACACCCTGGTACTGGCACAAGAACAGACATATAGATCAATGGAATAGAATAGAGAATCCAGATATCAACCCAAAACACTATGCTCAATTAATATTTGACAAAGGAGGCATGAACATAAAATGGAGTCAAGACAGTTTCTTCAATAAACGGTGTGGGGAAAATTGGACAGATACATGCAAAAAAATGACACTACAATACCAACTTACACCATACACAAAAATAAACTCAAAATGGATACAGGACTTAAACGTAAGACAGGAAACCATAAAAATATTAGAGGAATCTACAGGAAGAAAAATCTCAGACATATGCCAAAAGAACTTCTTTGATGATACTGCTCCTATGGCAATGGAAGCTAAAGAGAAAATAAACAAATGGGACTACATCAAAATCAAAAGCTTTTGCACAGCTAAAGAAACCATCAACAAAACAACACGAAAACCCACTGTATGGGAGAACATATTTGCAAATGTTATCAGTGATAAAGGTTTAATCTCAAGCATCTACAGGCAACTCACACAACTCAATAAAAGGAGGACAAATGATCCAATAAAAAAATGGGCAACAGACCTAAATAGAATCTTCACGAAAGAAGACAAAAGGAAGGCCCAGAGACATATGAAAACTTGCTCAAAGTCACTAATTATCTGAGAGATGCAAATCAAAACGACTATGCAGTACCATCTCGCACCTGTCAAAATGGCTTACATCAACAAATCAATAAATGACAAGTGCTGGCGAGGATGCGGAGAAACAGAAACTCTCCTGCACTGCTGGTGGGATTGTAGACTAGTGCAGCCACTGTGGAGAACAGTATGGAGTTTCCTCAAAAAACTAAAAATGGAGCGCCCATTCGACCCAATGATCCCACTTCTAGGAATATACCCCAAGAAACTAGAAACGCGAATTAGAAAGGATATATGTACCCCTATGTTCATAGCAGCACCATAGCTAAGGTTTGGAAACAGCCTAAGTGCCCATCAGCAAATGAGTGGATTAAAAAACTATTGTACATTTACACAAGGGAATCCTACGCCGCGGAAAAAAAGAAGGAGCTCCTACATTTGTAACAACATGGATGGAATTGGAGAGCATTATGCTAAGTGAAATTAGCCAGGCAGAGAAAGACAAATATCACATGATCTCACTCATTTGAGGAATACAATCAATGACATAGACTGATGAACAAGAATGGATCCAGAGACTGAGAAAAGTCCATCAGAATGTCAAACCTCAGGGTAAGTGGCAGGTGGTGGGAGTAAGTGGAAAAGTCAATATATTTGAACTCTTGAACTGAGGTAAGTGATTTGTGTTTTTACATCCCTGACAAAGTTTATATAAAGTTATAAAAAAATGGCAGCTAGTTTGAGATTGAATTGACATGGCCTTGAGCTTGTCATATCCTATAGAGACCAGTCCTTAGGCTAGGCCCTCCTTAACCTCCCGTGACACCATAATAAATACCCTTACATGATATTATTCTACAAAGTCATTATAATATTTGATATTTCACAACAGCATATTATACAATTATCCCAAATAAACTTACAAACTAATTCTTTGCATGTTGGGCAGCAACTTAAAAAAGGATAGGAAAGAAATTAATCCCTTTCAGAAGGAATTAAGGCACTGGGAAGGCATCTGAGCATTCTATATTGGCACCTCTTGCCCTTTCTGCCAAGAGGGACCTTCTTCTTACTATCCAAATACACACAGCTAATGCCTGAGTTTTCAGTTCCAGCTGTGGCTGAAGCCTCAGGGCAGCTGGCACCATGGATCTGTATCTCGACCAATGGTGTGAGCTGGGCCGTCTCTGGAGAAGAAACCTGGGTCCCCCGAGATATGTGATCAGTACCGGGACCCCGCCAGCAGGCAAGGGGACCCCAAGGCAGGTACTGGACGTGGAGGCCACAGGGGGCATAGACTACAAAGGAGACAGAACTGAACCTCACATCACCCTGTTTGGCCCCAGAGGATGGCTGGTTAGCCAGAGACGGGTAAGATTCCTCAGGGAAGGAACAACCTAAGACAGGCACAGTCGCAGAGAGGCCAACAGGAGAGAGGTAAAAGATCAATAGAGGTGGGGCACAGAACCTCACCACAAACCTTGCAGGGGCTTGAATTCTCACCCCTCCTGAGGGAGGTCTCCTACCCCCAGGGCTGCTTTGCCTCCTACGCACAACTCACACCGGGACCCAGGTGGCAGACAGAGACTCTGCCAGCAATAGCTGTCCTATATCTAAATTCAGTCTATTACCAGGAATGCTCAGGACCTACTCAAAATTGCAAATATTCCTTTCCACTAGTATTTACAGGGTAAACTAAGATTTCTGCTTGAGTATTAAAATTGACAGTAAAATAGTAATCAAGTTTTCAGATTAATTTAAATTGGCCAAGTGAAATAAGTGAATACTCAAGAAAATCTAACTGTACTGGACAGAAAGCTTTTCCTAAAACATTAACTAAAAAATCTATTAGTAGTTCATCTCACTGTAAAATTGCCTAACATCCAAAGAACCTAAAGCAGTCATATTTGTGTGCAAAAATTAAAATTTAAAATTACCAAGACTGCAATATAAAATTTCCAAAAGCCCCCATTAATCAAAAAAGGGGAGGGGGCAGTGGAGTAATATCATGTAAGGAAAAAAACATCGAGTAAGTAAAATACATCTAGAAAATTCTTACTCCAGTAAAGTAAATTCCATTTGTAAAACCAACTGCAGGACACCCACGAAAAAACACACATGGTGTGAAAATAAGCCAAAGGAAAATCATTTAGCAAAAATTAAAAAGAATCCCACGTCTATTTTGCATAGAGGATCCCTTTGTTAACTTTTGGTCGAGAATGTGTTCGTGTGCTTTCAGAGAACAACTCCAAGACCATGTGGGATCCTGTGACTGTGAGGAACTGACGGATCTGTTCCAGTCACGAGGATGGTCCAGAGATGGGGGATACTGACGACACCTTGCCATGCTAGCAGTCGGCAGCTGTGCATGTCTGCAGGCAGCCCAGGACCAAACCAGAGAGGATGGATCTTGCATTGCCACGATGTGTCCACCATCTGGATACCATTGCTGACATGTACACATGAAGAACTATTTGACATTGAAACTGGTACTAAGAACAGTTGGACATTGAAACTGAGACTGAAACATTTTTTGTTCTTATACATTTATTTCTAGTATGCAGAGGCAAGATATTTTTGAAGAAAAGAAACAGGGGAGAGTGATTGATATAGAAGCAGGGTGGCCTTGAACAGGCTGTCAAGCTACAGGGGGAAGGCTTGGATGGATGGGAGGTGGATGCTGGGGGAGATCAACTGAAGGACTTGTATGCATGCATATGAGCATAACCAATGAATGAAAGACACTGGGGTGGGGAGGGGGGAGGTAAGTATATGTGCTGGGGGGTAAGGGAGGCTGGGAGGAGAATAAGAGGGAGGGGGAAAGGAAAACATGTACTACTATTAATTATAAGTTATACTGCAAAAAAATCAATTAAAATATATGTTTTTTAAAAATCCGCTGCATAGGATCACCAGGGCACCCCACCATGTCAAACACGGGACACCAGCTCCAGACCACCACCAAGGACTTAAAGGAAAATAAGGAAGTTGTGGAGGAGGCGGAGAATGGAAACAATGCACCTGTGAATGGGAACGCAGTGAGGAAAGTGGGGAGCAGGAGGCTGACCATGAGGTAGGAGGAGAGGAGGAAGAGGAGAGGGAAGAGGAAGGTGATGGTGAGGAAGAGGTTGGTGATGAAGATGAGGAGGCTGAGGCAGCTACGGGGGAACGGGCAGCTGAAGATGATGAAGATGACGATGTTGACACCAAGAAGCAGAAGACCGCTGAGGATGAGCAAAAACGGGAAAAGTTAAAGGCCTCTGAGACCTGGACCTCGTCACCCTCCACTTCCCCTCTCAGAATCTAAACGGGGTCACTTCGAGTAGAGGCTCCCACCTGGGGCAGCGCCACCTGCAGATGACACGCACTCTCCCACCCAACCAAAACCACAATGTGGCTGAAACCGGTTTGGCTCCATGGATAGAGTGTCGGACTGCGGACTGGAGGGTCCCAGGTTCGATTCTGGTCAAGGGCATGTACCTTGGCTGCGAGCACATCCCCAGTAGGGGGCATGCAAGAGGCAGCTGATCGGTGTTTCTCTCTCATGGATGTTTCTGACTTTCTATCCCTCTCCCTTCCGCTCTGTAAAAAATCAATAAAATATATTTAAAAAAAACAACACACACAATGTGAATTTGCAACAGGGGAGGAGAAAAGAACCAAAACTTCCAAGGCCTTGCTTTTTTTCTTAAAAGTACTTTAAAAAGGGAAGTTTGTTTGTATTTTTATTTACATTTCATATTTTTGTTATATATTGTTGGGGCCAGCCATTTTTAATGATCTTGGGATGACCAAACCAGCCTTTGGAACATTCTCTGTCCTCCTTCCGACTTTACTTGTGGTGTGACCATGTTCATTATAATCTCAAAGGGAAAAAACCTTGTAAAAAAGCAAAAACAACCACAAAAAAATTTATTCTGAGCATTCCAATAACTTTTTGTGTATGTACTTAGCTGTACATAAGTAGTTGGTTTGTATGAGATGGTTTAAAATCAAAGATAAAAGGTTTCTTTTTTCCTTTTTTTTTTTTTTTGTCTATGAAATAGCTGTTGTTTTTGTTTTGTTTTGTTTTGTTTTGTTTTGTTTTGTTTTTGCCCTGTTTGATGTGTGTGTGAAACAATGTTATCCACAATAAAGAGGAATTTTATTTTGCTGAGTTGCTCTAACAAAAACAAAAAAGCAAGAGAAAAGTGGATTTATTTTTAGGCTCTCCAATGCACAAAATCATGGGTTGATCGAGGTCAATCATCAACATCGACTGCAAGGCCAAATCGCTTCGGAAAGAAGACAATGAATGCTCTGTGTTTAGTGGGATCAGGACGGTGTGGTATATTATGAGTTTCTAAAACCAGGTGAAACCATTAATACTGATCGCTACTGACAACAAATAATCCATTTGGACCATGTTTTGATTATAAAACGACCAGAATGTGCCAGAAGACACTGAAAAGTAATTTTGCTTCATGGTAACACCCCATCACACACTTCAAAATCAGTTAAAGACATGTTAAAAGATCTTGCCTAAGTATTAACCCACCTGAGTATTCACCAAACCTTGCTCATTCAGATTATAATTTGTTCCAATCGAAGGTACAAGCACTTTCTGAGCAACACTTCAAAACATACAAAGAAGTAGAAAGTTGGGTCTCTGAATGGTTTGCCTCTAAACAAGAAAAGTTCTATTGGGACGGTACCCACAAATTGCCTGAAAGGTGAGTGAAATGTGTAGCTAACAATGGACATTACTTTGATGAAAGCATTTTTGATGTTTCTCTTGAAATTATCGTGTGTTTTTTATTACAAAATCTGCCATTATTAATACCTGAAGAGACTTTAAGCCATTAATATAATTTGACAAACCTAATTACATAGGCTCATTCATGCTTCATACATAAATATCCTACACTAGAGGCCTGGTGCATGAAATTTGTTATGGGGGGGGCATCCCTCAGCCCGGCCTTCACTCTCTCCAATCTGGGATCCCTCTCACAATCCAGAACCACTGGCTCCTAATGGCTCACCTGCTTGCCTGTCTGATGTCCCTAACTGCTCTCCTGCTGGCATGGTGGCCCTAACTGCTCTTCCCTGCTGGCCTGATCCCCCTAACTGCCCTCCTCTCCGGGCCTGATCCCCTAACTGCCTATGCTCTCCCTTCTTTTCTGTGCCCTTCAGACCCTGGCACAAGCATGTTGAGAGCTCTCCACTGCAGCCCCACCCCCATCCTTATTGGTCATTCTGTGACAGCATCCTCAACAATTTGCATATTCCTCTATGTAATATGCTAACTGTCCAATCAGTTGCTATAAAACACACTGACCATCAGGGGGAAGATGCTCTGAAGAGAAGGTTAGCTTGCTGCTGGGGTCCAACCAATTGGGACTGGGCCAGAGGGCCAAACATGCCCTAAAGCCCTGTGGCAGTCCCTTCCCTGACAGCCAGTTCCCATTGGTCCAATTGGGACTAGGCAAGACGGCCCCGATTGGCCCCAATTGCCTGCCAGGCTAGGGGACTCCACAAGTGCACAAATTCATGCACTGGGCCTCTAGTATATCATATGAATGTTCAAATGAAAACACCAGATTTCAACTGAAAACAAATGGGCATAAAATTCATTAACATGACACTATGTTATTCTCTACTTAATGCAGATAGCTTTGCAATAACTTTTATTCTTAATGTCTCCCAACAACTTTTCAGGGAGAACTAATATTTAGCTGCAAATATTGCAAACAAAAGGAGGTCTATAGAGATTACAGGGTGGCTATGACTTTATGTGAAATTCAAAATATTGAAACAAAATCTAGGTGATTCAAGACAGAAAACACTAATTAATGGAGGGGAAGAGAACTTTGATTCCAACCTCACCATTTTACAGATGAGAAAACAGAGGTTCAGAGAGAGTAGAGAGTTGCCCCTTAGGAACAAGGCCTGTGAGTGGAAAACCAGAACCAGAGCCACATTCTCTAACATCTGGTTCACTGTTCTTTACAGTTTTACTTCTCAAGATAGTTTATATATAACCCCCAAAGGTTCACAGAACAGAGCCACAAAGGGCTCACAGTCATAGGATAAAGCTCAAGTGTCAAAAGTACTTTAAGATTGAAAGGGAAATAAAATTATTTAATTTGTATAACTTTATATCATTCTAATATTTAAGTATATAAATGTTTAAATATTAGAATAATACAAAAACAGTATGGATTTGAAATACTTTAATTGCATGATATTTTCAAAATACAACAGGAGACTTCAAAGAAGCCTTGTTGGACTAACTTGCAGATTGCCCAAGGGAGCACAGGGAGTCAGAGTGCCCCACAAAAGAGGAGGAAGCTCTTCTCACTCACCCTCCTTAGACTGCTGAGTCTAAGAAGTAGGATGAAAAATGGAAACCTTTTGGAGGGATAAATCCTGGGACCTGGGCCATCCATCCCCAAAGGAAGGAAAAGGAATGAGGTTTACTTACAGGATAAACTGAAGTAGAAGATGAACCCTTGGGGGAACTACAGGTAATTGGTAAGTCTCTGGAAATAAGAGCCATCATATCAGAGTGCTAACATCCAGAAGAACAGAAGTATTTTCTGACACTCCAGCTAGAGAGGCAAAGAGGAAAAACTGACTCCACCACTGGACATGACAAAGACCTGAATAAGCCACGTGGCCAGACCCGGGGGGCCAAAGAACCCTCCTTTCACAGGGGCCCACAAGACTATAGTTTGGAGATAAGGGATCAGTCCTAGGACAGGTTGTCTCACTAAGTAAGGAGGTCATAGTTCACGGTCATGGATCAAAGCCATGTGGCACTTGGCATCTCCTGGTCTCAGCTTCTAAGGCTCCTATTATCTGTATCATGCTCTGTGCTACAGCTTTCCTCTTCCTTGCAGTTTTTCCCTGCTCTTGACTTAAAAAAAACTCTGCTTTCTCCTGCAGCCCCTCCAGGCCTCCAGATTTCAGAGGCCATATCTGTAAGTTTCATGTGCTTAATCTTCTGTTTTCATTTGAAATAACTAATAATTCTAACTTCATCGTGGCTGCCCATGCCTAAGTTGTCCTGTACTTTGGATCACTACTTGGTCATAAATACCAGCTTAGTAATTTGTCTTTCCTATTTTCATCAGTTGTATTTATCAGCATAATAATAAATCTCTTGAAAACATTATTGTCTATAGAACACTTTTCCTCCATTTTTATGACTAATTTTTCTCTTTGTATATAATTTTTTTATTGTTGACAGTATTAAAAATGTCACCAATTTCCCCCCCTCTTTTTTTATCCCCTTCCTCAGAGCCCCACCCACCCACCCCCAGGTCTTCATCACCCTATTATCTGTGTCCATGAGCTATGCATAACCTATATAATAAAAGTCTAATATGCAAATCAACCGAATGGCAGAACAACCAGTGCTATGATGCATACTGACCACCAGGGTGCAGCCGCTCAACTCAAGAGCTGCCACCAGCCCACAGGCCCTGACTGGAGGCAGCAGTGGGGGACAGAGCCAGCGAGCAGGTGGCACCAGGCCAGCCAAGGCTGATGCCAGCAAGGCTCCCACTTCCCCCTGATTGCCCCACCAGTCATCCTGCAGAGGGAGGTGACTGGCAGTGGGAGGGGAGCAGGGCTGGCAAGTGAGCAGGACCAGGCCAGTCAAGGCAGGTGCCAGCATGGGCCCCCTGATCACCCCACTGATCGGCCCTGATCATCAGCCAGGCCTAGGGACCCTACCCATGCATGACTTTCATGCACCAGGCCTCTAATCTGTACTAATAAAAGAGAAACATGCAAATTGACCATCCCTCCACCTCACCCACCAGCCGATCAGAGCAAGTGTGCAAATTAACCCAAAAAAGATGGAGGGATGCGCATATGTAGGAACAGAGTGAAGACTGAAGACAGCATAGAAGGAAGCCAAGCACTTCAGAAAGGAGTGAAGAGGTGGAGAAGGGAGGTTGCTGAGGCAGTGGAGACCAGAGTGAAGCCCACCTCGGCGGGCTTTGCTCCCTTCTTTGCTTCGCTCTGGCTGCAGAAAGCCCTATTCTTGCAGGAATCTTCCTGCAACGGGCCTCTAGTAAGTATATAGGTTTTTGGTTATTTCTCCTCATCCCTCCATTCCCACTTTAAGGTATGTCTGTCAAGTCTTATTTTGCTGGTCAATTCATTTTCTTCATTAGAGTCCATGACTAAGTGAGATCATGTGATATTTGTTTTTCTCAGATTGGCTTATTTTACTTAGCATAATAGTCTCCAGGTTCATTCATGCTGTCACAAAGGATAAGATATTTCTCTTTTTTACAGCTGCATAGTATTTCATTGTGCTAATGTCCCACCACTTTTTTATCCATTCATCTACAGATAGGAATGTGGACTGTTTCTAAATCTTAGCTATTGTAAATGACAGTGCTATGAATATAAGGGTGCGTATATTCTTTCTGATTGTTTTTTCTGGGTTTTTAGTATATACTAGGAGCCCAGTGCATGAAATTTGTGCACTGGGAGTGGGAGGTCCCTCAGCCCAACCTGCCCTCTCTCTCATACTGGGAGCCCTCAGGGGATGTCCTAATGACAGCTCACCCCCGGCCTGCCCAAAGCCAAAAGCCTCTGGCAGAGGCTTTCATCCTGGGGCAGGGGACCTTGGCCAGAGGACCCCAGCCATCGATCACCCTGCCACCCGGCTGATCCCTGGGACCTCAGCCAGTGGTAGCCCTGCGATCCAGCTGATCGCTGGTTGGCTTCACCCCAGCCCTGGTCCAAGCCCAGCCTTCGGAACCCAGCAGATCGCCCTGCCATGGGTCCTATCCGCTGGCTGGCCCCGCCCCTACCCCAACCTCAGCCCAAGCCTGCTCCAAGGCCTGTGAACCCAGCTCTGCCACAGTCTGATCCACTGGCTGGCCCCACCCCCACCCCAGCCTCAGCCCACCCCAAGGGCTGGGTGTTAATTTGCATATCTCTCCTGATTGGCTTGTAGGCATGGCTAATGGGCGTTGTTTATTGGGTGTAGCAAAGGTACTATTAGATAAGATTTCCAGAACTGGGATCACTGATTCAAACAGCAATTCCATTTTTAATTTTTTCCATAGTGGCTGTACCAATCTGCATTCCCACCAGCGGTGTACTAGGATTCCATTTGCTCCTCATCCTAGCTAACACTGGTTATTTTGTTGATTTATTAATGATAGCCATTCTGACAGGTGTGAAGTGATATCACATTGTGGTTTCAATTTGCATTTCTCTGATGATAGTGACTTTAAGAATATTTTCATGTGTCTCTTGACCATTTGTATGTCCTCTTTGAAGAAGTGTCTAGTTCTCTGCCTGTTTTTTAATTGGATTGTCTTCCTTTTGTTGTATTGTATGAATTCATTATATATTTTGGATATTAACTTCTTAAAAGATGTAGCATTGGCAAATATGCTCTCCCATGCAGTGGGTTCTCTTTTCATTTTGATGGTGCAGAAGTTTTAATTTTGATGTAGTCCCGTTTGTTTATTTTTCCCTTTATTTCTCTTGTCCTAGGAAATGTGTCAACAAAGCTTCTGCTACATGACATGTCTGAGATCTTACTGCCTACGTTTTCTTCTAGGATTATTATGGTTTCATGGGTTATATTTGAGTTTTTCATCCATTTTGATTCTATTCTTATATATGGTGTAAGATGGTGTTCTAGTTTAATCATTTTGCATGTGTCTGTTCAGTTTTCCCAAAACCATTTATTTAAGAGAATGTCTAGTTCATTGAATGATCTTGTCTCCATTCCCAAATATTAATTGACTAATGCTGTGGGTCAATTTCTGTGTTCTCTGTGCTGTTCTATTGATGTATATACCTGTTCTTATGCCAGTATCAGGCTGTTTTAATTATAGTGGTTTTATAGTATGGTTTGATATCTGGTATTGTGATAGCTCCAATTATGTTCTTCTTTCTCAAGATTGCTGCAGCTATTTGGTCCCTTTTTTGTTTCATATAACTTTTTAGAGTATTTGTTCTAGTTTTGTGAACTATGCCATTGATATTTTAATAGGTATTGTATTGAATCTATAGATTGCTTTGGGTAGTATGGACATTTTAATGATGTTAATTCTTTCGATCTATGACCATGGTATATGCTACAGCAATCTTGAAAAATAATAACACAATTGAAGCAATCAGAATACCAAATATCAAACCATACCATAAAACCATTATAATTAAAATAGCCTGTTTCTTTTATCAATATCCTTAGTTTTCCAAGTACAGGTCTTTTAACTCCTTGGTTAAGTTTATTCCTAAGTATCTTAATTTTTTGTTTTAATGGTAAATGAGATTTTTTTAGTTTCCCTTTCTGATAGTTAATTATTGGTGTATAAAAATACCATCAATTTCTGGATGTTGATTTTGTATCCTGCTATCATGCTGATTTCATTTATTATCTCTAATAGTTTCTTGGTGGAGGTTTTAGGGTTTTCTATGTACAATATCATGTCATCTTGGAATAAAGACAGTTTTACTTTCTCCTTTCCAACTTGAATGCCTTTTATCTCTTCTTTTTGTCTGATTACTGTGGCTAAGAATTCCAGTATTATGTTGAATAAGAGTGGTGAAAACAGACATCTCTGTCTTATTCCTATTCTTAAGGAAAACATTTTTAGTTTTTTGCCCATTGAGTATGATATTAGCTGTAAGTTTGTTAAATATGACTTTTATTATGTTGAGGTATGACCCCTCTCTTCCAACTTTTCTAAGAGCTTCAATCAAAAATGGGTGTTGAAATTTGTTGAATGCTTTTTCTGATCATGTGATTTTTAACTTTCATTTTGTTTATGTAAGGAACCACATGTATTGATTTGTGAATACTGTACCAGCCTTGCATTCCTGGAATACATTATACTTGATCATGACATATGATCTTTTTAATATATTGCTGGATCCAATTTGCTAATATTTTGTTAAAGATTTCAGCATCTGTGTTCATCAGGTATATTGGCCTATAATTTTTTTTCTTTGTAGTGTCTTCATCTAGTTTTAGAATTAGGATAATGCTGACTTTGTAAATATAACTTAAAGTATTCCTTCCTCTGGAATTTTTTTAATACTTTGAGGAGGATAGATGTTAGCTCTTTGTTGAATGTTTGGTAAAATTGTTTTATAAATCTGTTCTGTCCAGGAATATTTTTGGCTGGGAGTTTTTAAATTACTGCTTGAATTGCATCAGTTGCTATTGGTCTATTAAGGTTTCCTGATTCTTCCTAATTGACTTTGGAAGATTGTATATTTCCAGGAATTTCTTCATTTTACCCATTTTGTCCATAGTATTTGCTTATAACCCTTTGTATTTCTGAGGTGTCCATTGATATATCACTTCTTTCATTTCTGATTTAATTTATTTGGATCCTTTCTGTGTGTGTGTGTGTGTGTGTGTGTGTGTGTGTGTGTGTGTGTGTGTGTTCTCCTGTTAATGGTTTTCTCTTTGTTTCTTGATGAGTCTGGCTTAGGGTTCATCAATCTTGTTTGTCTTTTCAAAGAACCAGCTCTTAGAATCATTGATCTTTTGTACTGTTTTTTGTTTGTTTGTTTGTTTGTTTGTTTGTTTAGTTTCCATGTCACTTATTTTCACTCTGATCTTTATCTCCTCCCTTCTACTTCCTTTGGGCTTTTCTTGCTATTCTCTTTCTAATTCATTTAGTTGTAGATTTAGATAGTAATGTTTTTTCTTGTTTTTTCAAGTATGCCTGTAGAACTTCCCTCTCAGGACTGCTTTTGCTGTGTCCCTTAGGTTTGGAGTAGTTACATATTCATTTTCATTTATTTCCAGGAAGTTTTTAATTTATTGCTTGATTTTACTAGTAATCCACTCATTGCTTAATAACATACTACTTAGCCTTGATGTATTTGAGTATTTTTGAGGTATTTTATTGTAGTTTATTTCTATTTTCATGCCATTGTGACCCAAGGAGATGTTTGGTATGATATTAGTCTTCTTGATTTTGTATAGACTTGTTTTGTGTTCTATAATTTTGTCTGTCTTTGATAATGTTCCATGTGCACTTGAAAAGAATGGATATTTAAAAAAGAATGGATATTATGTTGCTTTTGGTAAATTTTTTTAAATATCAGTTATATCCATCTGATCTAGTGGGTCATTTAGGCCTCTGTTTCCTTGTTGATTTTTTGTCTGAAAGATTTATCCTGTGATGTCAGTGAGATATTAAAGACCCTACTATAACTTTATTGCTCTTGATCTCTCCCTTAAAATCTATCAAGAGTTTTCTTACATATTTTGGTGCTCCTGTATTGGGTGCAAATATGTTCACAAAGATTATATTTTCTTGTTGAAGATTCCCTTTAGTATTATATACTGGCCTTCCTTGTCTCTTGTTATGGCCTTTGTTTTGAAATTTGTTTTGTCATATATGAGTATTGCTGCCCAGGCTTTTTTTCCTTTCCATTTGCATGGAATATTTTTGTCCAGCCCTTCACTCATTGTGTGTGTATCCTTTGTTCTGAGGTGGATCTCTTGTAGACAGCATATATATGGGTCATGTTTTCTTATCCATTCAGTCATTCTATGTATTTTGACTGGAGCATTTAATCCATTTACATCTATTATTGATAGATATTTATTTATTGTTGTTTTTATTTTCTTTATGCATATGATCCTCTTTCTCCTTTTCATATTCTTTTAAAGCAGTCCCTTTACCATTTCTTCTAATGCTGGTCTGGGGTAAATGTACTCCTTTAACCTTTTTTTGTCTGAAGCACTTTTTATTTTTCCTTCAATTTTAAATAACAGTAGTCTTAGATACATTAGTCTTAGATTCAGGCCCTTGCTTTTTATTACTTTGAATACTTCATGCCACTCCCTTCTTGCCTGAAGTGTTTCTATTTTGAAGTCAGTTGGCATTCTAATGGGAACTCCTTTGTAGGTAATTTTCTGTCTCTCTCTCTCTCTCTTGCTGCCTTTAAGATTCTTTCTTTGTCTTCAATGTTTGCCATTTTAAATATGATGTGTTCATCTTGATCACGACTCTCTGTGCCTCCTGAACTTGTGTGACTTTTTTCTTCACCAGGTTAGGAAAGTTTTATGTCATTTCTTGAAACAGGTTCTCTGTTGCTTTCTCACATTCTTCTCCTTTTGGTATTCCCATAATGTGGATGTTGTTACCTTTCATATTGTCCGTGCTCTCCCTTAAGCTATCCTCCTACTTTTTAATTCTTTTTTCTATTTGCTGCTTTAATTGGGTATTTATTTCTACCTTGTCTTCCAAATTGCTGATTCAATCCTCTGCTTCATCTTTCCAGTGTATTCTTGATGCCATATATGTTATTCTTCATTTTTGTCTGGTTTCTATTTATTTTATGCTATTGCAGTTCCCACTGAGTTCCTTGTAATCTTCACTATGTTCCTTAAGCACCGTTATAATCATTGCTTTAAATTCTATGTCTGATAGGTTGCTTGCTTCCATTTCATTTAGTTCTTTTCTGGAGAGTCCTCCTAATATCTCATGTGGGTGTAGTTTCTTTGTCTCTTCATTTTAACTATCTCTTTGTATTTATTTTTATGTATTAGATATAACAGTTATGCCTCCCAGTCTTTGTGAGATGGCCTAATGTAGAAAGTGTCTTGAGGAGAACTAAGATGGCGGCATAGGTAAAACACCTATCTTGCCGTCATACATAGCAATTTAAAACTACAACTTAACGAAAGAACAAACACCATCCAGAATCACCAGAAAGCTGGCCAAGTGAAAATTCCACAAATAAAAGTGAAGATAAGACACTATGACTCGGAGGAGCAGTGGCGGACAGCATTGAAGATTCGCACGGAGAGAGGTTTGCAGCGCGTGCCAGCGGATAGGGTGGGCGGCCGAAAACTGGCCAGTTTTCTCGAACGGGGAGACAAAGACGTCCCACTGGACTGATTCTCCAGCTTTGGGCGAAGTCCAGGGAACCCACTATCACACGGGGTAAGAACTGGACAGTGGGAGGGCACAATGAAGCTCGGGTGCTGCAAGGGTCTGCCGGCTTGTGGAGAAGGCAAGCTTGTGTGTGACCTTGGGAATAGCGCAGCTGCCTGACCTAGTAGAGAGCGCTCAAGACTTGCTCTATCATCGGAAAACCATCAGTCTGCTTTGTTTTACCACCCTGGGTGAGACCTTGGGTGTGCAGACTCATTTAGGGAGAGTATGAATTCCCCGGCAGCCGGTGGAGCTCCACAGCAGCTCTCTCTCAGAGGTGCTGGTGGCCATTGCCCCCAGCACAGAGTCCCTGGGGCCGCCTAGGGTGGAGCTAATGCTGTCTGCTTGGCCTGGAGACTCCACACATCCAACCTGAGCACAGCTGAGCTTCACAGACAATTGGCCTGCAGGTCAACTCCTCCAAGTGCTAACAACGATTAACCTGAGCTTAACTTCAGCAAGACCGTGCAACCCATATCCACCTCAGGTAACTGGGGAGGCTGAGCCACTGTCCCTAGTAGGACATCTACTACAAAAAGCTAATTGACCAACTCAGGGAAGCAGCCACCATGCAGAGACATGGAAAGAAATCAGATGTGAAAGAAATGGAGGGAAAAAACGACTGGACATGGAACTCAAAACCACGGTTATAGGGCTTCTCAAGAGGCTCCTACAAAAGTTCGAGACCTATAAGGAAATAAGCAAGACCGCAAAGGAAAATGAATGAGTCCTACAAGGAAATGAACAAGACCCTCGAGGATATGAACGAGACCTGCAAGGAAATGATCAAGACCAATGTGGAAATGAATGAGTCCTACAAGGAAATGAAGGAGACCCTCAAGGATATGAAGGAGACTCTCAAGGATATGAAAAAGGACCAACCAGAAATTAAGCATACACTGACTGAAATAAAAAATATTATACAAAGACCTAAAAGTGCTCTGGAGCACCCCAAGAACCAAGTCAAAGATTTGAAATACAAAGAGGGAAAATCCACCCAGCTGAAAAAGCAAGAAACCAAAAGAATCCAAAAAATTGAAGATAATGTAAGGGGCCTCTGGGACAACCTCAAGCATACCAACATCAGAATTATAGGGGTGCCAGAAAAAGAGAGAGACCAAGACAATGAAAACCTATTTGAAGAAATAGTGACCGAAAACTTCCCACAGCTGGTGAAAGAAATTGACTTAGGAGTCCAAGAAGAGCACCAAACCCCAATATATAGGAACCCTAAGAGGACCACACCAAGGCACATCATAATTAAAATGCCAAGAGCAAAAGACAAAGAGAGAATATTAAAAGCAGCAAGAGAAAAACAGTTAGTTACCTATAAGGTAGCACCCATACGATTGTCAGCAGATTTCTCAACAGAAACTATGCAGGCCAGACAGGAGTGGCAAGAAATATTCAAAGTGATAAATAGCAAGAATCTACAATCAAGATTACTCTATCCAGCAAAGCTATCATTCAGAATTGAAGGTCAGATAAAGTGCTTCGCAGATAAGAAAAAGCTAAAGGAGTTCATCACCACCAAACCAATATTATATGAAATGCTGGAAGATATTCTTTAAGAAGAGGAAGAAGAAAGAGATAAAAGTGTAAATTAGGAACAACAAATACACATCTATCAACAAATGAATCTAAAAATCAAGTGAATTAATAAGCTTATGAACAGGATAAACTGGTGAATGTAACAGAATCATGGACATAGAGAGGGAATGGACTGACAATTCTTGGGGATAAAGGGGGTGTGGGAAGTGCAGCAAGAGACTGGACAAAAATGCAACTATGGGAGAGGACAGTGGAGGGGGGTGAGGGCGGAGGGTGGGATGGGTACCAAGTGGAGAGGAGCTATAGGGGGGAAAAGGGGGAACAATGTAATTAATAAGCTGAACAATAAAGATTAAAAAAGTGTCTTGAGGGGTCCAGTGGTGCCCTCTCTTTTGACCTCTTGAGCTGGGTGCTCTAGGAAATCCCCTCGTGTGCATTATTTGGGCTCTCCTGTTGTAATTGGGATGTACTAAAAGGTAACATCAACATGATCGTTGATGTCCTGTTCATGGGAGATATCTTCCCTCTAACTTGATAACAGTGATGCTTAACCCCAACCTCATTATGCTAGCTGTTATACCAATACTGGCAAGATGGCAGAGCTGCCAAAAGAAATAGTGTAACTGATAGAAAATAGTGTAACTGATACTTGAGCATGTGAAAAAACTAGTGGTAGACATTCAGAGCTATATTAAAGCATTGGGGAAATATAGTAATAGATTGTATTTTTCTATGAATATATCCATTTCATATAGGTTATCCAGAGCTGTTCGTAATATTTTTTACAATCTGTATGTCTGTGGGGTTGGTTGATACTTCACCTCTTTCATTTCTCATTTTGTTTATTTGGGTGCCCTCTCCATGATTCTTGGTGAACCTTGCTAGAGGTTAATCAATCTTGTTTATCCTTTCAAAGAACAAGTTCTTGGCTTTATTGATCTTTTGTATTGATTTTTTGGTTTCTCTGTCATTTATTTCCACTCTGATCTTTATTATTTCCTTCCTTCTGCTTACTCTGGGCTTTTCTTGTTGCTCTCTTTATAATTATTTAAGTTGTAGGGTTAGGTAATTTATTACCATTTTTTCTTGTTTTGTGAGGTAGGCCTACGGAACTATGAACTTCCCTCTTGGGACTTCTTTCACTGTGTCCTATAAATTTTTGGATTGTGATGGTTTTATTGTCCAGAACGCTTTTTATTTCTTCTTTCATCCCTTTTGTAACCCAATCATTATTTAATAGCATACTATTTAGCCTCCAAGTATTTATTTTTATTGTTTTTTTGTAATTGATTTCTAATTTTATGCCATTGTGATCTTAGAAGATGCTTGATATGATTTCTATCTTCTTTAATTTTAAGAGACTTAGCCTGTATCCTAATATGTGGTATATCTTCAAATTGTACCATGTGCACTTGAGGAAAATGTATATTCTATTGCTTTCAGGTGAAATGATCTGAAGATGTCAATTAGTTTCATCTGATCTAGTGACTTGTTTAGGATTGCTGTTTCTTTGTTTATTTTTGTCTAGAAGATTTATCCAGTGATGTCAGTTGGGTATTAAAGTCCCCTACTACTTTTGTATTGCTGTCAATTTCTCCCTTGATATCTTCCAAGAGTTTTTTATGTATTTGGGTGCTCCTGTATTGGGTCCATATATGTTTACCAGTGTTATATCCTCTTGTATTATGTATTATGCCCTTTAGTATTATGAAGAGGCTTTTCTTATCTCTGGTTATGGCCTTCACTTTAAGAGTTACTTTTTCAGATATAAGTATTGCTACCCCAGCTTTTTTTTCATTTCTATTTGCCTGAAAAATATTTTTCCATCTCTTCACTTTCAGTCTGTGTGAGTCCCTTGTTCTAAGGTGGTTCTCCTGTAGACAGCAAATACATAGGTCTTGTTTTCTTATTCACTCAGCCATCCTATGTCTTTTGATTGTGTATTTAATCCTTTTATCATTAAGGTTATTATTAATAGGTACTTGTTTGTCAGCATTTTTATTCTTTATGCCTGTGTTCCTTCTTCCCAAACATGTGCCCTGACTGGAAATCAAACCGTGACCTCTTGATTTATAGATCATTGCTCAACCATTGAGCCACACCAACCAGGCAGAAACTCATAGGATCTTGAGTTTGCTGATTTCCCTCCTTTATTTTGATTTCTGCCTCTGGAAAGAGTCGACAGATGAGGGTAACAGACCCTGAACTCTAAATCAGAAGACCTGTCTTCTGGTCTGAGGCCTCATCTGCAGTGGGCATGTGCCCTTGGGCAAGTTCTTGACCTCTCTAAGGCTGCTTTCCTATCAGTCAGTGGGTGTGGGGATGGGGTGGAAATAATCCAAATAATCTCTAAACTTGATTCCAAATGCAGTCTCCTAAGTGATAAGTGAGCAATTTAACTCTATTCTTATTGCAGGTTAGCAACAGGGTGGATTGGAAGGACAGGTTGAGGCCAACACTGCACAAACTGGAACATTTCTGAAAGAGGGGTTAGAGAATGTGTTGCTGCTGCTGCTGCTGCTGCTGTTATATCTATCAAGTAAAAACTTTTCAATGGATCAAGTTTGCATTTCTCCTTTACCCAGATCCCTTTACTGAGTGTTTATCAAACAGACACTATGTGCTCCCAGGGCCCAAATGAGACACAGTTCCTGCCCTGGTCATCAAAGGAGGTGTTTCCAATAAAATAAGAATAAAATGATGGAGATAAAAGACCAAAAAGAAAATAGACTCACCAATAATATGTCTCTTCTTTTCATATTATCTATTACAAGTTGTAAGCTTCAGTAGCAGGGCCTCTGTTTCGGTGATACTTTTACATGCTCATGGAGAATAAACAATAAAAGCAAACATTAAAGTAGGCTAAGAGTGGAGGTTGTTAAGATCAGTAATCAATCTCCAGTGCTGATCATAAACTCTGATTCATCCTTGATTCACTTCTAATATCTTTGTTGATACAAAATAAGAAATCACAAGCAGTTCAAACAAAATAGACCCGAGGACAGAAATATGATAATGTCGTATACTGTAGAAGTCCTGTGGCTTTTGAGGGCCTCTTTATATAATCTGGTCTCATATTTTACAGCTTCCCAGCATCCTTCACTTAAGGCACTCTGAATATTTCTCATCTGCCCTCTTTTGCATATCCTGTTCTGTTGACCTAGAATACTATCTTCCTACCTCTTCATTTTTGTGTAATCCCTACTCATCTTTTTGGTTTTCTTCTCTAGGAAGTCCTCTGATATTATAAAGCTAAATTAGAAAGATACTCATCCCATCTGCTCATTGCTCTGTATTAAATTTGCCTGTGTGCTCATCTGTACAACCCACAAGGCTGCAAACATATTGAAGGTTATTACTGTGTCTAATTGTCCCTTTGTCCCCAACATCTAAACTGAACCCAGCACTAATAGAATCTCAACAAATATTAGTCAGTAAATGGCATGGCCCACTCTCTTGGCCTAATCACCAACATCTTACAGTAAAGTCTGTGAAAACATTTGTATTTCTTTTTCCAAGATAAAAACCAAATAAGCTGAAAACCAAAGCAACACTTTTGGCAAGACATTCTATTCTCCTTGACTAATAGAACAGGTAAGGTGTCCAGAACCAGACCCAGCACAAACCAGACCCTTAATCGTGTCCCTTTTTTTTCCTTTTTGCACCATCACTTCATCCTAACGCCCCCCCCCAATTCCTCACATCCTTGTTTATCAAGTGTAGACTTCAAGGATCACTCATAGACCTGAGATGGTTTAAGATACTCTCCTACAAAGTTTATTTTGAGAACCAAAGATAAAGATGGTATCATTCATGAAAATAATTTTGGTCAATGCCACGACCTGCACGGCGAGGTTCAGGAACTAAAGGAGGGGCCAACACATAAATCAAAATGCTATACAGGAAATGTGAATTTAGAAGGCAGTGGGAGGCAGGGAACCCCTTTCTTGAAGATATATCCTGAGTCCTGGCCTTCTTCACTTTTTATTCAGTTTTAGACACACATCTTGCCCTCAGTAAAGCATGGCAAGCACGTAGCAGACAGACAGTCTCTAAGGTCAGTGAAGATCAGTAAGGTCCAGTAAACATTTACTTGGAGGCTATCAGGTCAGGAAATTGCTTTGAGCCACTGCTATCTCAACATGAACAATTGGTGCCTAGTGTAAACCCTGCTAATATTCAAGGTCCATCGGCCTCCCACATTCTTTGGTGCATTCTCATGACGGTGTTGGCATGCAGTGGCTTCCCACAGGTCAAAGCATTAGAAGTCCATCAGAGAAGAGGAAGATTGAACATTGTCATCAAAATATGTCCAGAATCTGACCATTTCTCACCAGCTTTACTGCTACCACCAGCCCCAGTTTCCTACTTGATGGCAACAGCCTCCTCAGTAACCTCCCTGCTTCTGCCCTTGCCCCATACATATATCAAGGGATGTCTCATTTCAAGACAACTGCTACTTTGTCCTTCCAAAATATTGTCCGATCACCTCACTCTTCTGCTCAAAACTCTCCAATTGACTTCCCAATTCACTCAGAGGAAAGAGAAATTCCTTACAATGCTGAAAACCTTATGATCTGCCTCACCTGTAACCCTCTCACTTCATACTTTCATCCATCTTCATTCAAACAGCACCTTGAAGGAAGGCCATCCCTGGCCATCCTATCTAAAACTGAAACAATTTTTAAATCTTTTCATATCCCCCTTCCCTGCATTATTTTTATCTTTAACACTTCTCATTAACATAGTCTGTGTTTTATAATTTATCTTGTTTACTTTTTGTCCCTTCTTACTAAAATGTAAGCTCCACAAAAGCTCTCTTCTCTGTTTGGATTTCTAATGTATATTCCACCCTTAGGACAGCCTCTGGCACAGAGTATGTTTGCAGTAAATATTTATTAAATGAGTGAATTAACTACTTAATTAATAAAAATGAAAGTTGTTGTCATACTTGGAAATAAATTGACTTGAACTTAACTAAAAATCTTCCACTGATATTTATATTAATCAGCAAATAATGCTACAAAAGTGGAGGAGGGACTGGATGAAAAAAGAAGGGATCAACCAAAGAATATATATGCATAACCCATGGACACAGACAACAATGTGGTGATAGCCAGAGGAAAGGATGGGATGGGCTGGGCGGATGGAAGAAGGAGAAGTGGTAGAGGAGGAGGGAGGAATGGGGACATCTATCCCAGTGTAAACAATAAAAATGAAATAAATAAATAAATAAAACCAGACACACCTGATTCAAAAAAAATCTGTTACAAGAGCCAACTTTGTTTTTTGGCAGCATTCTACAAGAATTTTTGAAAATCCCTTAAAAATCATAATGCTGCAAATAAATATTTGCTGTTAATTGAACTTGACAGAGGAGAAAAATAGCCTGATATGATGGATTTCCAGTGTACAGTTTCCATTCTCAGCTGAACCTCCATTTTACTCAGTAAGCCATTTATGCCAATTCTATTTGTATTCTATGTTTTATAGCCTGATATTCCCAATTCTTATTACTTTCCTCACACTTTTCTATCCTAATTCTTATTTGTAGAGAAGAGAAGCCATCGGTATCTTTCTTTTTCATTTTCAAATGAGTTGTAGTAAATAGCAAAAACGGTCACATTTGTTCACACCTCCCTGTTTCCACATCCTTTGCTATGTGAATTTTGAGCTCCTCCCATCAAGAGGTGCAGTCTATTTCCCTATTCCAATAAATCTGGGCTAATCTTGTGACTTGGTTTGCCCCATAAATTGCAGCAGAAGGGATGCGTGGAAATTCTGATCCTAGGCTTTGGCAGAATGAAGCACACTTTTGCTCACTCTCTTAGCTAGCCTACTAGAGTGTTGGATACCACATGGAGCAGAGATACATCATCCCAGCCAGGGCCATCCTAGATCAGCCATCCCAGCCACTTGGGAGCAATGAAGATACATAAGTGAGCCCAGCAAAGTCCAAAAGAACCACCCATCTGAGTTCAGCCCAAGTTGCTGGCCCACAGAATCATGAAATAAATAGTAGCTGTGTTAAGCCAGAAGGTTTTAGGATTGTGTGTTACACAACAAAAGCTAAATAATAAACTTGTCTAGAAGTTTTCCTATGCTTATTACCTTCCATTCTTTTTCATGTAGTGATGAACTTTTCTAGAGCCTCCTCTACCTAAGCATTCCTGTTCTTTTTCCTGGGATGCCCTCCCCATCTGGTTTTCCCTAATCATCTCTTCCACCACCTGCCACTCACCCTCCTCTTTGAGCTCATAGCATAGCATCATAGCATTTATTTTTGTGTCTGTCTACCCAAGAAGACTACAAATTCCCAGGGAGATTGAGATCAGCTTTTGCTCAACTCTATAATCCAGTACTTAGCCTAGTCATATTAGAGATGCTGAATAAGTGCTAGGAAAATAAATATTGTATGCTTTGACATCTCTAATTTCTGTCCCCTCTTACCCATACCTACTTGCCTTCACAACAGCACTTATCACAACTGACCTGAATCATCTAAACCAGGGGTGGAGAACATCAGGCCTTTGAACCATATAAGGCCTGCAAAATCATTTGGTCAGGCCCTACAGTTTTCTCACTTAATTATTATATCTGCAGAATGATCAAATAGCTGCAGATGCTGGTATTGTAAAAGTCAGGGGTAAATATATTCACTGCATACCTATTTTTTGCCAGGGGCTCGTATAAGGGTGAGCAATATATTGGAAACCCCAACAGAAAAGAGAGCTTTTGCAGAGCTTACATTTCAGTACTAGGGAGCAGTTCTTCCCATCGGACTTTAACTCAGGAGTGAGTTAATTAAATATTTGACCAAATATAGCAAGCTAATTTTTAGATTGATAATTTTGTATGGCCCACAAATGATGTTATAAATATCCAAATGGCCCTTGGCAGGAGAAAGATTCCCCAGCCCTGTTCTAAACAGAGGCCTTCCTTGTTCCCCAGCCTCTGGTTGTGCCACACTATGAACACCCTCAATGCAGAGTCATGATTATTTATACAGTTCTTCCCACAGGACTTTCAGCCTTTTTAAGGCAGAAACTAGGCACCCTTCATTTTTGTACATCTAACACCCAGCCTAGTAACTTATTAACTGGTTAATTAATAATGAAAGTAATTTTAATATTAAACAAATACTCTGTTATTTAACAGACATTAAACAGACAAACCAATACATGTAATGAATTAACAAAACTGACACCTTGCCTGCCATCATTGTAACCAGCACACTACATACTCTAATCAGGGAGGGTGGGGAGGCACTTTATCATCCTGAGATAAACTTTAAAAACAGAAATATCCTGCCTAACCTTAGTCCTCAAAATAAATAAGACCTTGAGCTCTTTCCCAAAAATTGCTAACTCAAGAGTGCATATGATTACCCCTGATTTTTACAATACCAGCATCTGCAGATATTTGATGATCCTACAGGTGTAATAATTGATAAAGCTGTCATTTTCCTCATCGTGAACAGCTAATAGTAACCTTGAATGAGTGTTTTTTTAATGTATTTGCTGTCTTATACTTGGAGAGCCAATTCTGAAAGCTGGTCCTTCTTGCAAACATGGCAAGTAAAGATCCTTTTGTTTTCTTATTATTTTTATGTGGGTTTTTCTTCCACCCACTGGGGCTAAATAAACTATGTAACCAGAGAAACTCAGCACTTAGACCCCCTTTACCAGGTTTGCCTTTCTTATCTCCTGGAGTGAAAAGCTGTGAAGATGTAGCTTTTACTATGAGTGACTCGGCATCTGGATTAAGTGTGGTTCTTGGCCACATCTGGCTCTGCTTACACATGTCCACTGCTTTAGCCCCTCTGAAAGTAACAGCAGAAACCAGAGACAGGTTTCTAGTCTGGTTTCTGATGGGAGTAGACAGCAGAGACTGGTCTTCTTTTTATCTTTTTCATTTTTATTTATCCATGTCTTGAGAAATTCTGATCTGTTCTGCCATCAGAATACCCTTCTCTTTGTCACCAAGTCATTAAACTAGTTTAGCTAGTCATTGGCTGCTTCACCACAGTGTTGAGAACTCACTCATGTCACATCCCAAACCACTCATCATATATTTTTATTTCCAACCTTCAGCAAAATCTTCACAGTTTGGCTTGTCAACCATTAGCTCAAATAACTCAAAATAAAGAAAATAAAAGTTGTCCTGGCTGGATGGCTCAGTTGATTGAGCATCGTCCCATACACCAAGGGGTTACAGGTTCAACCCCTGGTCAGAGTACATAAGAAAACAACTGATTAATGTTTCTCTCACATCAATGTCTCTCTCTCTCTCTCTCTCTCTCTCTCTCTCTCTCTCTCTCTCTCTCTCTCTCAAAACATATCCTCAAGTGAGGGTTAAAAAAAAAAAGATAAAATTCTACAGCCCCTTCCCCAAAAAAGAAAATCACACCTGGTCAAGTAATGCCACAGGGAGGATGCCTTTGACATGCATGTGTCCCTCCTTTTCTTGACCTGAAGCTGCTGCAACTGATTGGTGAGTTTTTGCTGAGACCTGACAAGTTGGGCTTTGTATTTACTTCTGACTCATGGCTGAGGCTGCTATTCTGTGTGTCTATGCCCTTTACCCTCCCCTCAGGAAGAAGGTAATTAACTTTTAACAGTGGAGCAGGACAGACTGTAGAATTTGGGTGGAAGCAGAGAGGCCTGGTATAGGCCCATGCATTAGTGTAAGCAAGAAATGACAGTGGCTAATGCTATAGTGAATACAGCAAGTGCATAAGAACAGCATTCAATACATTTTAAAGCCTGAGGTGGCAAACTTTGCAAACAAAATGGATGTGAGGTGTGAAAAGAAGAAGCCAACAATGAACCTGAGAATTTTGATAGATAACAGAAAGGGAATTCAGAATTCTCTTAAATATTCAAAAAATAAAATGTAATAAGCACATGTCAACACAGCTCTTGGATTTCAAAATTCAACTGAAAAAAATGCAGGATCAGAGAAAACTGGCCTTACAGTATGAAAAAATGAACAAGGGGTCTTTTTTCAATATATTTTTATTGATTTCAAAGAAGAAGGGAGAGGGAGATAGAAACATCAATGATGAGAGAGAATCATTGGTTGGCTGCCTCCTGCACGCGCCCCACACCTGGAATAAACCCCCAGCCCATGCATGTACCCTGACCCTGCATGCGCCCCACACCTGGAATAAACCCCCAGCCCAGGCATGTACCCTGACCCTGCATGCGCCCCACACCTGGAATAAACCCCCAGCCCAGGCATGTACCCTGACCCTGCGTGCGCCCCACACCTGGAATAAACCCCCAGCCCAGGCATGTACCCTGACCCTGCGTGCGCCCCACACCTGGAATAAACCCCCAGCCCAGGCATGTACCCTGACCCTGCATGCGCCCCACACCTGGAATAAACCCCCAGCCCAGGCATGTACCCTGACCCTGCGTGCGCCCCACACCTGGAATAAACCCCCAGCCCAGGCATGTACCCTGACCCTGCGTGCGCCCCACACCTGGAATAAACCCCCAGCCCAGGCATGTACCCTGACCCTGCGTGCGCCCCACACCTGGAATAAACCCCCCGCCCAGGCATGTACCCTGACCCTGCATGCGCCCCACACCTGGAATAAACCCCCAGCCCAGGCATGTACCCTGACCCTGCGTGCGCCCCACACCTGGAATAAACCCCCAGCCCAGGCATGTACCCTGACCCTGCGTGCGCCCCACACCTGGAATAAACCCCCAGCCCAGGCATGTACCCTGACCCTGCATGCGCCCCACACCTGGAATAAACCCCCAGCCCAGGCGTGTACCCTGACCCAGAATGGAACTGCCACTGAGCACACACCAGCAAGAGAGGGGTCTTAGTGAAACTCGGGTGCAGTGTGACTCACCTGAAAAGTAAGAGCCTACCATTTAAAGTGTACGAACTGAGGCAGCGTGCCTGAATCGAAGGAGACGGTGCTTTCAGGATATTCCACACTAGTTAGTTCACATCTAAAGTTCCTTTTTATGGATATGTATGGGGGTCAGTAGAAGAGCAGCATTCCCCGCTGTGCATGTGCGTGTGTGTTCGCGCATGCATGAGAGGAACAGTTTCAGAAACAATGTAAACACAAGCAGTCAACCAAGCCAAGAGGCTTAAGTTTTGAGTGAGTCTCAGGTTTCAACTTTTCACACGACTTCAGGCAAGTGTCTTTCCCAGCATTTTAGTGTCCTGAGCTGTAATGGAGCGAGTAATGGCAGCCTCGGTGCCTACTGAAAAGAGAAGCTCTCGGGACAAATGGGATGCCCTGCGATCACCAGCCACCTGTGGAGCAGTCGTGGCCACAAAACAGTAATTAAGCCCTTAGGAGAAAAAATGTGCTCTGAGCTTTCCGGAGAGGAAAAGGCAGGAGAAAAAGTAAATGAGAACGTGAAAAAGGACACTGGGCAGAAACAAAAAGTCCCTCCCTGGGAGCTAGCTGTAGAAGTGCACCTCTCCAGAAACATCCAAAAAGGCTGAGCTTTTAAACACACCGGCCGGTAACGGAGTGCAAGAGAGATCACTGCAAAGATGAACGCAGTGTTCGTTGAGCAGCAAAATACATGATTTGTGTGACAAGAACAGATGGTTTTGCTAGGACAGTCCCTTGCTGTCCTTCCCGCTACGTTTGTAATGCTATGTGCAGTGTCATGGGACATTCTAGTAGATCAAAAGGAAACGGTGACCTCATGAGTAGCACATGGAGACTATTAATCAAGAAAAAAAGTGCGGTAAGCAGCTTCAGGTAATTAGTGTTGATTCTCACTTATCCTGACACCAATTATGAAGCGTTCCAGACAACATCTTACCAATTGAAAACCACTTGCATTTGTCTTTTTTTCCTCCAAACTGTTGGTATTTAATTCCCGCATAAGAAGAAAGAGCCTTAAAACACAAAAACCCAGAAAGCTGAAACTACTGTTCCTTTTAAGTAATTCCAAGCTTAGATCTACTAAAAGCTCTTTGGCCCACTGGTTTTATGCGTAAAGGTTTGGCTAGCTGAAAACTATACCATTTCACAACTAAAAGTAATGCAGGGATTCAGAATTTGGGCAGAATATAAGGTCCCTGCATTTCCATTTTAAAGCAACATTACTCTTCCTTGAGATGGATATTTTATTTCTAAATGACTGGATATGACCTTTACAAGTGTGTGGTTTGTGTCTGCAGCTAAAAAAAAAAAATGTAATTCCTGCTGCTCATTCTCTTATTTCTATTAATCACTTTTTCTCTTTACCAACTACATAATCAATAGGGACATTCCATTGACCTTCTAGCTGATTTCTATTATTTCTCATTATAGCCTTTGTTCCAATTCCCTGCTTCCCACTGGGTATTAAATATTTAGACAGTGAGTCTAAACTGTCCCCTCCCTCTGCTGTTGGGGTGACTGTCCTATAGTTGTATAATCAATTAGCCTGGCATCTGATCTCTGTTTCAAATGTCTTCTTAGAGGAAATTTAATTATGATTTATATCTTTTCATGACTTTGAAATTATATAAGCATGATTCCTGACTCACTCATGCTTGTTAAAAATCATAAATCAATCTATTTTATTCCCTCTAGATGTGAGGAGACCTTTCTAATTCTGGCTGCCAGTAGACATTAGATGAATATGTTTTTCCCCCTCTGGGAAAAACTTTTGGTAAGATCTTTATGGTTGGAAGTTTTGGGGAGGTTTCAAAGCAAGCCATATAAATACAATTCCAAGAAACCATTCTATAATTATAACTAAAAGAAAGATATGTTTGCACAAGAAAAAATTTAGATTGCAAGCATACTCAACTTCATGTCAGACATGTAGTTCTGGAAAAAAGCAATAAATCAGACTTTTATATGTCAAGTATTTTATTTTTTTAATATACTTTTATTGATTTTTTATAGAGAGGAAGGGAGAGGGATAGAAAGCCACAAACATCGATGAGAGAGAAACATCGGTCAGCTGCCTCCTGCACAGATGTGCCCGCAACCAAAATACATGCCCTTGACCAGAATTGAACCTGGGACCTTTCAGTCTGCAGGCCGATGCTCTATCCACTGAGCCAAACCGGTTTCAACTATATGTCAAGTATTTTAAAGAAATTCAGAGAAGCAGTTATGATACAATCCTTTCTAAAGGTGGAAAATCTGTGACCTGCAGGAATCATTTCTAATAAAAAATATATATATATACATTTTCATAAAATTGTTTTAAATTTGGATTTTGGTGCTCAGTTTTCCAAGAGTGGGCTGCACTTATTTATGGATTTTGAAAGTACTTAGAATGTCTTTCCTATCTTATCAAATGCTTTTCATGAACCACATTAACCATAATATCCCAACAGCAAATTTTAACCTTCACTCAGCTACCTGCACACCTACTTCTGTAGCAGACACTGACACTTATTCCTGTATAAGATATCCATTCTTTTTTACATTTATCTTTATTGTTGAAAGTATTACATATGTCCCTTTTTTCCCCACATTGACCCCTCCATCCCACACCTGTCCCTTCACCCAAGCCTTCGCCACAGTATTGTCTGTGTCCATGGGTTATGCATCTTTGCATATAAATTCTTTGGTTAATCTCCCCCTATCTACCTCTGCCTTCCCTCTGAAATTCATCAGTCTGTGCCATGCTTCTATGTCTCTGCATCTATTTTGTTCAGCATTTTATTTGTTCATTAGATTTTACATATGAGTTAGATCAGGTGATAGTTATCTTTCTCCAACTGGCTTTTTTTTTTTTTTTAATCCTCACCCAAGGTTATTTTTTCCATTAATTCTTTCAGAGAGAGTGTAAGGAAATGAGGAGGTGGAGAGAGAGAAACATAAATGTAAGAGAGGCACGTCCATTGGTTGCCTCCCCCACGCACCCAGACAGGGCTGGGGATTTAACCTGCAATCAAAGTATGTGCCCTTGCCAAAACCAGTTTGGCTCAGTGGATAGAGCGTCGGCCTGCGGACTGAAAGGTCCTGGGTTTGATTCCGGTCAAGGGCATGTACCGTGGCTGTGGGCACATCCCCAGTAGAAGGTGTGCAGGAGGCAGCTGATTGATGTTTCTCTGTCATCGATGTTTCTGACTTTCTATCCCTCTCCTTTCCTCTCTGTAAAAAATCAATAAAATATATTAAAAAAAAAAAACAAAGTATGTGCCCTTGATTGGTAATCAAACCAAGACCCATCAGTCCATGAGCCAATGCTTTAACAGTGAGCCAAACCTGCCAGGTCTTACTGGCTTATATCACTTAGCATAATACTCTCCAGGTCCCTCCATGCTGTCTCAAAGGTTAAGAGATCCTTATTTTCTTACTAAGGGAGTTTCCAGATCTTAGCTATTGTAAATTGTGCTGCTATGAACATAAGGGTACATACATTCTTTCTGATTGGTGTTTTTGAATTCTTAGAATATATTCCCAGAAGTGGGATCACTGGATCAAATCTATTTTTAATTTTTTGAGACAACTCCATACTGTTTTTCCATAGTGGCTGCACCAGTCTGCACTCCCACCAGCAGTGTACTAGGCTTCTCTTTTCTCCACATCCTTGCTAGTACTTGTCATTTGTTGATTGCTGGTGGTAGCCATTCTGACAAGTGTGAGATGATACCTCATTGTCATCTTCATTTGCATCTTTCTGATGATCAGTGACTTTGAGTATTTTTTCATGTATTTCTTGGCTATCTGTATGTCCACTTCAGAGAAGTGCCTATTTAGGTCCTTTATCCATCTTTTAATTGGATTATTTGTTTTTGTTTTATTAAATTGTATGAGTTCCTTATATGTTTTGGATATTAACCCCTTATCAGATGTATCATTGGCAAATATGTTCTCCCATACCAGTGGTCTCCCTTTTCATTTTGTTGATGGTTTGGTTTGTTGTGCAGTAGCTTTTTATTCTGATGTAGTCCCATTTGATTATTTTCTCCTTTGTTTCCCTTACCCTATGAGATGAATCTGCAAATATATTGCTAAGACATGTCTGAGATTTTCCTACCTATGACTTCTTCTAGAATTTTTATGGTTTCATGACTTAAGGTCTTTTATTCATTTTTATTTTATTCTTGTGTGCAGTGTAAGTTCGTGGTCTAGTTTCATTTTTTGGCAAGTACCAATCCAATTTTCCCAACCATTTATTGAAGAGACTGTTTTTATTCCATTGTAGCTCTTCCTCCTTTATTAAATGTTAATAGAGCTCAATGGCTTGGCTCAATTTCTGGTTTCTCTGTTCCATTCCATTAATCTATATTCCTGATCTGTGCAGATACCAGGCTGTTTTGATTACAGTGGAATTGTAGTGTAACTTGATATCTTATATTGTGATCCACTTTTTTCTTCTTTCTCTCTTTTTTTTATCTTTATTGTTCAGTTTATTAATTACATTGTTCCCCTTTTTTTTTCACCCTATAGTTCCCCACCACCTGGTACCCATTCCACCCTCCGCCCTCATCCCCCTCCACTGTCCTCTCCCATAGTTGCATGATTTTTGTCCAGTCTCTTGCTGCACTTCCCACACCCCCTTTCTCCCCAAGAGTTGTCAGTCCATTCCCTCTCTATGTCCGTGATTCTGTTACATTCACCAGTTTATCCTGTTCATCAGCTTATTAATTCACTTGATTTTTAGATTCATTTGTTGATAGATGTGTATTTGTTGTTCCTAATTTACACTTTTACCTTTTTCTTCTTCCTCTTCTTAAAGAATATCTTTCAGCATTTCATATAATATTGGTTTGGTGGTGATGAACTCCTTTAGCTTTTTCTTATCTGCGAAGCACTTTATCTGACCCTCAATTCTGCATAGCTTTGCTGGATAGACTAATCTTGGTTGTAGATTCTTGCTGTTCATCACTTTGAATATTTCTTGCCACTCCCGTCTGGCCTGCATCGTTTCTGTTGAGAAATCTGCTGACAATCGTATGGGTGCTCCCTTATAGGTAACCATCTGTTTTTCTCTTGCTGCTTTTAATATTCTCTCTTTCTCATTTCCTCTTGGCATTTTAATTATGATGTGCCTTGGTGTGGTCCTCTTAGGGTTCCTATATATTGGGGTTCGGTGTGCTTCTTGGACTCCTAAGTCAATTTCTTTCACCAGCTGTGGGAAGTTTTCAGTCACTATTTCTTCAAATAGGTTTTCATTGTCTTGGTCTCTCTCTTTTTCTGGCGCCCTTATAATTCGAATGTTGGTACGCTTGAGGTTGTCCCAGAGGCCCCTTACATTATCTTCAATTTTTTGGATTCTTTTGGCTTCTTGCTTTTCTGGCTGAGTGAATTTTACCTCTTTGTATTTCAAATCTTTAAGTTGGTTCTTGGGGGTGCTCCAGAGCACTTTTAGGTCTTTGTATAATATTTTTTATTTCAGTCAGCGTATGCTTAATTTCTGGTTGGTCCTTTTTCATATCCTTGAGAGTCTCCTTTATATCCTTGAGGGTCTCCTTCATTTCCTTTTAGGACTCATTCATTTCCACGTTGGTCTTGATTATTTCCACGTAGGTCTTGATCATTTCCTTGCAGGTCTCGTTCATATCCTTGAGGGTCTTGTTCATTTCCTTGTAGGACTCATTCATTTCCTTGCGGTCTTCCTTATTTCCTTATAGGCCTCGACCTTTTTTTGGAGCCTCTTGAAAAGCCCTATAACTGTGGTTTTGAATTCCATGTGCAGTCGTTTTTTTTCCTCCATTTCTTTCACATCTGATTTCTTTCCATGTGTCTGCATGGTGGCTGCTTCCCTGAGTTGGTCAATTAGCTTTGTGTGGTAGACTTCCTACTAGGGACAGTGACTCAACCTCCCCAGTTACCTGAGGTGGATATGGGTTGCACAGTCTTGCTGAAGTTAAGCTCAGTTAATCGTTGTTAGCACTTGGAGGGGTTGACCTCCAGGCCAATTGTCTGTGAAGCTCAGCTGTGCTCAGGTTGGATGGGCGGAGTCTCAGGGCCAAGCAGACAGCGTTAGCTCTGCCCTATGCGGCCCCAGGGACTCTGTGCTGGGGGCAATGGCCGCCAGCACCTCTGAGAGAGAGCCGCTATGGAGCTCCACTGGCTGCCGGGGAATTCAGACTCTCCCCAAATGACTCTGCACACCCAACCTCTCACCCAGGGTCGTAAAACAAAGCAGTCTGACGGTTTCCCGAATGAGAGGGCAAGTCGCAGAGCGCTCTCTGCACGGTCATGCAGCAGAGCTGTTTACGCAAGCTGCCTTTTCCACAAGCCGGCAGACTCGGCAGCACCCAAGCTTCCACATGCCCTCCCACTGTCCAGTTTTCACCCCATATGATAGTGGGTTGGTTCCCTGGACTTCGCCCAGAGCTGGAGGACCAGTCCAGTGGAACGTCTTTGTCTCCCCATTTGAGAAAACTTGCCGGTTTTCAGCCGCCCGCCCTCTCCGCTGGCGCACGCTCCAAACCTCTCTCTGTGCGAATCTTTCAACGCTGTCCTCCACCGCTCCTCCGAGTCACAGTGTCTTATTTTCACTTTTATTTGTGGAATTTTCACTTGGCCAGCTTTCTGGTGACTCTGGAAGGTGTTTGTTCTTTCGTTAAGTTGTAGTATTAAAATTGCTGAGTATGATGGCAAGATAGGTGTTTTACCTATGCTGCCATCTTGGTTCTCTCTGTTCTTCTTTCTCAATATTGCTATGGCTATTTGGGATATTTTTTGGTTTCATATAAATTTTTGGAAGTTTGGTCTAGATCTGTGAAATATGCTGTTGGTATTTTAATAGGCATTGCATTGAATCTATAGTTTGTTTTGGGTAGTATGGACACTTTAATGGTGTTGATTCTACCAATCCAAGAACACAGTATATGCTTCTACTTGTTTATATATATTTTTGTACAGTAGACATGCTAATGATTTTGGCCATTCAAAGAGAGGACATTGAAGGTAATGCTTTATTGTTTGTTTGATTGTTTTGTTTGATTTTTAATATTTTAATCTTTATTGTTCAGTTTATTAATTACATTGTTCCCCCTTTTTTCCCCCTATAGCTCCCCTCCACCCGGTACCCATCCCACCCTCTGCCCTTACCTCTCCCCCACTGTCCTCTTCTATAGGTGTATGATTTTTGTCCAGTCTCTTGCTACACCTCCCATACCCCTTTTCTCCCCAAGAATTATCAGTATATTCCCTCTCTATGCCCATGATTCTGTTATATTCACCAGTTTATCCTGTTCATCAGATTTTTAATTCACTTGATTTTAGGATTCATTTGTTGATGGATGTGTATTTCTTGTTCATAATTTTTATTTTTACCTTTTTCTTCTTCCTCTTCTTAAAGAATACCTTTCAGCATTTCATATAATACTGGTTTGGGGATGGTGAACTCCTTTAGCTTTTTCTTATCTGCAAAGCACTTTATCTCACCTTCAATTCCGAATGATAGCTTTGCTGAGTAGATTAATCTTGGTTGTAGATTCTTGCTATTCATCACTTTGAATATTTCTTGCCACTCCCATCTGGCCTGCATAGATTCTGTTGAGAAATCCGCTGACAATCGTATGGATGCTCCCTTATAGGTTACTAACTGTGTTTCTCTTGCTGCTTTTAATATTCTCTCTATGTCTTTTGCTCTGTGCATTTTAATTATAATTTGTCTTGATGTGGTCCTCTTTGGATTCCTATAGTTTGTGGTTCTGTGTGCTTCTTAGACTTTTAAGTCAATTTCTTTCACCAGGTGGGGGAAGTTTTTCATCACTATTTCTTCAGATAAGTTTTCAGTATCTTGCTCTCTCTCTCTCTCTCTTTTTCTGGCACCCCTATAATTCTGATGTTGGTATGCTTGAGGCTGTCCCAGAGGCCCCTTACACTATCTTCAATTTTTTGGATTCTTTTTGTTTCTTCCTTTTCTGTTTGAGGGGATTTTGCTTCTTTGTATTTCAAATCTTTGACTTGATTCTTGCAGTCCTGTAGAGTACTTTTAGGTCTTTGTATAATATTTTTTATTTCGGTCAGTGTATGCTTGATTTCTAGTTGGTCCTTTTTCATATCCTCAAGGGTCTCGTTCATATCCTCGAGGGTCTCATTCATATCCTCGAAGGTCTCATTTATATCCTCAAAGGTCTCATTAAGTTCATTGGCCTTTTCTAGGAGCCTCTTGAAAAACCTTATAACCATGGTTTTGAACAGTGTGTCCAGTCTTTTTTTTCCCCTCCATTTCTTTCACATGTGATTTCTTTCCATGTCTCTCCATTTTGGCTGCTTCCCTGAGTTCGTTGATTAGCTTTGTGTGGTAGATGTCCTCTGAGGGACAGTGGATCAGCCTCCCCAGTTACCTGAGGTGGATACTCTTGGTGCAGCCCTTTATGGGTTGCACAGTCTTATTGAAGTTAGGCCTAGATTATTGTTGTTAGCACTAAGAAGGTTTGACCTCTAGGCCAATTGGCTGTGAGGATCAGCTGTGCTCAGGTTGGATGGGTGGAGTCTCCGGGCTGAGCAGGCAGCCTTGATTTCCCATCAGCTCCACCCTACGCAGTACCTGGGTCTCTGTGCCTGGCGATAATGGCTGCACGCACCACTGAGAGAAAGCTGCCACCAAACTCTACCCGCTGCCGGACAATTCAACCTCTTCCCAAATGAGTCTGCACACCCAAAGTCTCACCCAGGGTTGTAAAACAATACAGTCCGGTGGTTTCCCTTCTTTCTTTTTTTCTCTTGAACGAGAGAGCAAGTCACAAGTCCTCTCTGCATGCTCGCATGCTTCTGCAGTTCCCAAGTTTACACACCATCTCCGCAAGCTCATAGACTTCTGCAGTGCCTGAGTTTTAGCTTTCTTCCTCCTTACTGTCCAGTTTCACCCTGTATGAGTGTGGGTTCCCTGGACCTTGTCCAGAAATGGGGAATCAGTGCACTGGGACGCCTTTGTCTCCTTCTCCATTCGAGAAAACCAGCTGGGTATCCAGCCGCCCGCCCTATCCACTCAGGTGCACATGGCTCCGAACCTCTGACTCTGCACGTATCCTCAACTCTGACCTCCGCCACTCTTCTGAGTCACAATGTCCTATCTTTATTTTTATTTGTGGAATTTCCACTCAGCCAGCTTTCTGGTGATTCTGGATGATGTTTGTTAAGTTGTAGTTTTGAAATTGTTGTGTGGGGCAGCAAGATAGGTGTTTATGCTGCCATCTTGGTTTCTTGGCCAGCACTCGAGGTAATGGTTTATTTACCATTAACCAGTTTTGTCTCTAACCTAGCAAAGTTATGTCAGAAAATTATTCTTCAAATTTTTTTAGCCACCTTTACTTATCTTTCTGGTTGCCTCATTAATAAATTAAATGTTTGACACATACATATTCTTTATCCTTATGAGAGTCATGTTTTATTTTCTTTGATATCCGTCTCTACTTTCATTTAAAGCCTCTGTTATAATTAGAAATAGCCATGTGACGCAGTTCCAGTCAATCAGATACAAGCAGAAATCTAATAGGAGTTTCTGGAGAAGTTTCACTCCCCTAGTAAATAAGGCAGCTATAGCTGACACTATCCCTTTCCTCTACTTTCTGCCTTGACTGCCAGCATGATTTCTGGAGTTGGGGCCTCCAGCTTTACTCCCAAGAAGAAGTAAAAACAAAGAAAGGCTAAGAGACTCTGAGAGATACCAACTCTGAGAACACTGGGCCCATGAATTAGGAGCAGCTACCATCAACCTCTAAATTTTTTATGTGAGAAAAACTCTCATTTGTTCAAACCACTGTACATCAAGTTTTCTTTTGCCTTCAACTAAACATAGTTTAGCTGACACAATTTCTTAGCCTCTTCTATGATTCCCATTTTATCAGGCATCATATTTTCAACCAGAAAAGCAAGTTTCACTCAGCCTAAAACTGGAACTCAAAAGAGCATACTTTTCAAAGAGATCACAGAGAGGCTTACCAATGTTTATAACTGTTTCTGAAAACAAATTGGTATTGTGTCCATGTGTGGTGAAAACCAGTGATGAGCTGCCTCACCCTCACCACCCACCCACCCCACAACCCCTGCCAAACACCAAAGTTTGTGAATCATAAACAAAGGAAACTATATTCTCCCAATGTCATTTCTTTTTAAGTATCTCTAACACTACGGTTCCAAGTACAGAGACAGCAAACCAGAGTGGTCTGCAGTGGCCCTGGGAAGCCTGGGGCTCGTCCTTCCACCCTGGCCACTCTCCAGAACTCACAGGGACTCAGACCTGGCCTTGCCTCTTTCCTAGAAATTCCAGGGGAATATGAGCTGACAGGCAAAAATAATTCTAGTTTTTTAGTACCCTGAGGAGTACTAAATGCATAACTGAACTAAATTCAAACCTGTTAACCTAATTTTTGCATTCCTCTCACACTCAGATGTCACACTCAGATGTCTAAAAACTTTTTTCAACAACTACTGGTTGTGTGTTCAAGGCTTATTCCTGGTTTCTCCTCCAAAGAAGAGTCCCAATTCCTTTTTATGCATCTCTTCTAAATGATAAACATTTGCTTTACATGTATTCAATAAAAAGTCTTAGTTGGCCTACAGATATGAGATTTGAGCCAGTTTGCTCTCTGCCATGTGTTGAAAGAGAAAGTAAGAGAGAAAGGTAGGAAGACGAACAAACCAATTAAAATGCTAAGGACCTGAGCAGACATGTGTCCAAAGAGGACATATAGATGGCCAAGAGACATATGAAAAAATGCTCAACATGACTCACTAATCAGAGACATGCAAAATAAAACAACAATGAGATATCACCTCACACCTGTCAAAATGGCTACCATAAACAACTCAACAAACAACAAGTGCTGAGGAGAATGTGGAGAAAAGGGAAGACTAGTTCACTACTAGTGGGAATGCAGACTGGTGTGGCCACTGTGGGAAACAGTATTGAGTTTCCTCAAAAAATTAAAAATGGGACTGCCGCCTAGCCAGTTTTATTCAGTGATAGAGTGTCAGTCTGTGGACTGAAGGGTCCTGGTTTCAATTCAGGTCAAGGGTACATGCCCAGGTTATGGCCTCAATCCCCAGTAGGGGGCGTGCAGGAGGCAGCTGATCAATGATTCTCTCTCATCATTGATGTTTCTCTCTCTCTCTCTTCCTCTTTGAAATCAATAAGAATATTTTTTAAAATAAATAAATAAATTTTTAAAAATGGAATTGCCAGGGAAACCAAGATGGCAGCATAGGTAAACACCTAGGCTTTTGCCCCACACAACAATTTCGAGAATACAACTGAAGGACAGAACAGACACTGTCCGAACCACGGGAAGGCTGGCTGACTGGAAGATCTGAAACGGGGGGGACATAGAAGTGCGCACAGATAATCAGAGCCTCTGCAAAGTTCAAGTAAGGTGGGAGACTCGCACACATGAGAGGATGGAGTGTCTGAACCTGGCAGGGATGCTCTGGCAGAAAGGAGACAAAAACTCCAGGCTGTGCTGAACCCAGTTCGGTTTGCACTCAAAACCTGGAGGAACCAGGCCTTTACAGGGAGAACCTGTATTGCAGGTGGAATCCCAGTGGAAGAGCCAGAGGCAGAGCTCCAGATGCATGCACACAAGTGCGTGCAGAGAGGACGAATGGGTCGCTGGCAGTGTCTGGCTGGAGAAAGGAGCTCTGGCCAGAGGCGGAGCTCCAGGGGTGCACTAGTGCTCACAGTGAGGGTGTTCTGTTGACAGTGTGGCTGGCATCTGGTGGAAGGGAAAAGGAGTTCCAATTGCACTGAACCCAGGTGCCAGGCAAAAATCTGAGATTCCAGATTCATTGGGGACTGGACGGTCTGGCGGCAGGCGAAACTCAGGGCACCTTTCTCACAGAGGTGCCTGCGGCGATTGCCTGGGGATGCTAGGACCCAGCAACCTCTTGGGCCTGGGATGACTGGAAGCCAAGACTGTCGGCTCCACCCTGAAACTCCGCCCACCCCCCTCAGAAACTTTGCCCTATCCAAACTGAGCACAGAGACTTTGGCAAGTTTGCAAGTCCTGGCACATAAAGCTGTCTCCTAGAATAGACACAGCTGATTCTCACAGCCAGTTGGCCTGGAGGTCAATTCCTCCCAGTGATACCAACAACAAACAAAACTTATCTGCAACAAGGTTGTACACACAATCCACAAAGGGGTATACCAAGAGTGTACACCTCAGGTAACAGGGGAGGCCGAGACACCTAGCACACAAAGCTACCCAACCAACTCAAGAAAGCAGTGAAAATGGGGAGAGAAATAAACAAATCTCAAACAAAAGAAATAGAGGAAAACAAACAACTGAATATAGAATTCAAAACCACAGTTATAAGGTATTTCAAGAGCTCTTAGAAAAGGCTGATAAGCTTAGCGAGAACCTCAAGGATATGAGCAAGACCTTTGAGGAGATGGTCTTGGATGTGAAAAAGGACCTGGTGGACATGAGAAAGGACCAACTAGAAACTAAAAATACACTGACTAAAATAAAAAATATTTTACAGAAACCCAGCAGCAGACTAGAGGAATGCAAGAATCAAGTCAAAGATTTGAAATACCAAGAGGCCAAAAACACTCAACTGGAAAGAAAAAAGAATCCAAAAATTTGTGGATAGTGTAAGAAGCCTCTGGAACAACTTCAAATGTACCAACATCAGAATTATGGGGGTGCCAGAAGAAGAGAGAGAGCAAGATACTGAAAACATATTTGAAGAAATAATGACTGAAAACTTCCCTCACCTGGTGAAAGAAATAGACTTACAAGTCCAGGATGCGCACAGAACCCCAAGCAAAAGGAATCCAAAGAGGACCACACTAAGACACATCATAATTAAAATGCCAAGAGCAAAAGACAAAGAAAGAATATTAAAAGCAGCAAGATAAAAACATTTAATTACCTACAAAGGAACACCCATACGCTTGTCAGCTGACTTATCAACAGAAACTATGCAGGTCAGATGGGAGTGGCAAGAAATTTTCAAAGTGATAAATAACAAGAACCTACAACCAAGATTACTCTACCCAGAAAAGCTATCATTCAGGATTGAAGGTCAGATAGAGAATTTCACAGATAAAAAGAAGCTAAAGGAGTTCATCAACACCAAACCAGTATTATATGAAATGCTGAAAGGTATTCTTTAAGAAGAAGAAAAAGGAGAAAAAGGTGTCTGCTTCAAACTAGAGCATGGATGGAACTGGAGAACATTATGCTAAGTGAAATAAGCCAGTCAAAGAAAAATAACTATCACATGAACTCACTCATTTATGGAATACAATGAACAACATAAACTGATGAACAAAAAGAGATCCAGAGACAGAAAAGCATTGACTGTTAAACCCCAAAGGGATGGTAAGGGAGGGTGGGAGTAAGGGGAAGAGATCAATCAAAGGACTTTTATGCACGCATATAAGCCTAATCAATGGATACAGATACCAGGGGGGTGAGGGCATAAGTGGTGATGGGGGGAGGAGGGGATTGGAAGGGGTAATGGGTGATGAGGAGACATATGTAATACCTTAATCAATAAAGAAATTTTTTTAAAATGGAATTGCCGCCTAAACTGGTTTGGTTCAGTGGACAGAGCATCGACCTGAGGACTGAAAGGTCCCAGGTTCAATTGCAGTCAAGGGCATGTACCTTGGTTGCGGGCACATCCCCAGTAGGGGGTGTGCAAGAGGCAGCTGGTCAATGTTTCTCTCTCATTGATGTTTCTGACTCTCTATCCCTCCCCCTTCCTCTCTATAAAAAAAAATCAATAAAATGTATTGTTTAAATGGAATTGCCATTTGACCCAGTGATCCCATTTCTGGGAATATATGCTAAGAATCCAAAAACACCAATCAGAAAGAATATATGCACCCCTATGTTCTCAGCAGCATTATTTACAATAGCAAGATAAAGCAATCTATGTGTCCATTAATAGATGATTGGATTTAAAAAAGCTGTGGTAGATTTACACAGTGGAATACTATGTAGCTGTTAAAATGAAGGCTCTCTTACCATTTGAGGTTGCCTGGAGAAACCTAGAGAGTATTATGCTAAGTGAAATAAGCCAGCCAGAGAAAGATAAATATCACATGATCTCACTTATGTCTGGAATTTAATGAACAAAATAAACTAATGAATAAAATGAGTCCAGAAGCATGGTTGCATGGAACAGACTGACAGATCTCAGAGGGGAAGGAAAGTGGGAGCGAACAGGAAGATATTAACCAAAGAACATATATGCATATATGCATAACCCATGGACTCAGACAATTATGTGGTGTAGGCCTGGGGTAGCGTAGTTTGAGTCGATGGGGACAATGAGAGATGGGGGGCAAATAGGAGACATCTATAATATTATCAACAATTTTTAAAAAGAAAGAGAAAAGAAGGAAGGAAGGAAGGAAGGAAGGAAGGAAGGAAGGAAGGAAGGAAGGAAGGAAGGAAGAGGAGTGGGAGAAGAAGACAGACAGCAAGCAAAATGGATTCCTGTTGGAAACAGGAAAGGAAGGGAACACACGTACGCGCACACACACCTGTTTTCTTATTATTTTAGTTACCTCACTCTTTAAAAAAAATAATAAAGCCAATGGATTCCTGCAACAAAGAGGAACTGACAGGTCTGTTCCAACCACGAAGACAGTCCAGAGATGCAAGACACTGATGACACCTTGCCATGCTAGCAGTCAGCAGCTGTGCTTTGCTGCAGGTGGCACAGCTTCAAACCAGAGAGGGTGGAACCTGCATTGCCACCATATGTCCACCATCCAGATACCATTGCTGACATGTACACATAAGGAACTATTTGACATTGAAACTGGGACTCAGAACTGTTGGACACTGAAATTGAGACTCAAACATTTTTTTGTTCTTACACATTTATTTCCAGTATGCGGATGCAAGATCTTTTTAAAGAAAAGAAACAGGGGGAAAAGATTGATACAGAGGCAAAGAAGCATTAAACAGACTATCAAACTACAGAGGGAAGGCAGGGGAGGGTGGGGGCGGTGGCTGTAAGAGTTCAACCGAAGGACTTGTATGCATGCATACAAGCATAACCAACGGAGACAAGACACTGGGGCAGGAGTTGGGGGGCAAGTGAGGGCATGTGCTGGGGGGTAGGGGAGGCTGCGGGGAAGACAATGGGGCGGGAAATGGAAAACATATGTACTACTATTTGTAATACTTTAAAGAATAAAAACATATATATTTTTTTTGAAGCCGCCGAAACCTGTTTGGCTCAGTGGATAGAGCGTCGGACTGCGGCCTGAAAGGTCCTGAGTTGATTCCGGTCAAGGGCATGTACCTTAGCTGCAGGCACATCCCCAGTAGGGGGCGTGCATGAGGCAGCTGATGGATGTTTCTCTCTCATCGATGTTTCTGACTTTCTATCCCTCTCCCTTCCGCTCTGTAAAAAAATCAATAAAATATATATGTTTAAATAAATAAATGAATAAATAAATAAGCCAACTAATTCAGACTATAGTGTTAATGAGTAGCTACCTGCCTTTTACCTCTCAGAGGTTTGAGGACTTCTAAGAGGATCTGCAGTGAACAATTCCTTTACCCAAATGCAGCATTATATCATGGAGAGGAGGATACGGAGATATTTTTAGTCAGGTAGCCTCTCCTTCTTGAAAACATGCTACCTTGACCCCTGCCAATTCTTTCCTTGAAAAAGGAATCCTACCTACAGAACAGAAATTGGGAATTTGTATTTTAATTGAAGGCCTTGTCCTGATATCTAGATGTTCAGAACATCAAGAAATTTAGAATAAATTATATCCTGCACACAGGTCCCCACTCACTTCTTACTTTTTGGAAAGGACTGTATGTTAAGGCAACACCGAACTGTGTGGGATACACCGTGAGCAGGAGACTTGTTACAGGGCTAGGACTGTGCATCTTGGGGTACAAAGGGGAAGATGAAGAGCTTCCTCAGTGGCCCTGGCCCAGGGAACCCCGCTATTCCTGTGGGTTCTGTCCTATCTCTAGTGTAGGGAAGTATCTCTGGATATTATGTTGCCGTTTGTGGAATTCAGCTTGAGCCAACAGACAACCTGGCTGTTTCTTTGTAGCAATAGTGTCCATAATCTATTTTTTTAAATGTTACGTTTTGGCTGGGTAGCTCAGTTGGTTAGAGCGTTGTCCCCAATATGCCAAGGTTGCAGGTTCAACCTCCAGAAGCAACCAATGGATGCTTAAATAAGCATAACAACAAATCCATGTTTCTCTCTCTTCCTCTCTGCCTTTTTTCCCTCCAATCCTCTCTCTCTTTAAAAATTAATTAAAAAATAAAAATAGACTGCCTATCACAGCTCAATGATTGAGCATCGATCCATGAACCAGGAGGTCCCAGTTCGAGTCCAGGTCAGTGCACGTGGCCTCTGAGTCACAAAAGCAAGATTAAGGCAGGACCTGTTTCTGCCAGTTCCCAGACCCACAGCCGCTATGCTCTACCGCGCTCAGCCCAACCTTAATCTTTAAACACACGAGCTGCCTCCCATCCAAGTACTAACCAGGCCCAACCCTGCTTAGCTTCCAAAGACAGGCCAGAGATAGAAGATGCTGATGACACCTTGCCATGCTAACAGTTAGCAGCTGTGCGTTGCTGCAGGTGGCCCAGGACCAAACCAGGGAGGGTGGAACCTGCATTGCCACCATACGTCCATTAACCAGATACCATTACTGACATGTACACATAAGGAACTATTTGACATTGAAACTGGGACTCAGAACTGTTGGACACTGAAATTGAGACTCAAACATTTTTTGTTCTTATATGTTTATATCTAGTATGCAGATGCAAGATTTTTTTTTAAAGAAAAGAAATGGGGGGGAAAGATTGGTATAGAGGCAAAGAAGCATTGAACAGACTGTGAAACTACAGTGGGAAGGCAGGGGAGGGGGGGGGTGGGACCTGTGGGAGATCAACCGAAGGACTTGTGTGCGTGCATATAGGCATAAGCAATGGATACAAGACACTGAGGGAAGGGGGACGGGTGAGGACATGTGCTGGGGGGTAGGGGAAGCCAGGGGAAGGTTAATGGGGGGGGGGGAGGAAACATATGTACTACTATTTGTAATACTTGAAAGAATAAAAAATATATACATAAAATAAATAAACAAACACACGAGCTGCATCTCTTTAAAATGTGTAGCCTCCAGCTGACTACACGTATTCAGAGGAAAGAATTCCAAGGCCCCTGCCCCATGCACTTCAACAGCGGGGACCTGAGAGGATGTGCTTCCAGGGCCCCATTTCCTAGAAAGTGCAATGAAAGCCTCAGAGTTTGGGTTAATAAAATCTCCACTAAAAACTCTCTCCCTCTCTCTGTCTGTCTCTCTGTCTGTCTCTCTCTCTCTTCTCTATCTATCTATCTATCTTTCCTTCCTTACCTGAAGCGCTGAGAGATGTTTTAAAACCTTGTGCAGTCTTTTCATAGAACCATTTCATTTAGCTAAAGGATGGGGATGGGAAGAGAGGTGTTTTTCCATTTCAAACCGAGGAAGAGCATTAAGTAAGCCGCTATCAGCCATGGGAATTAGATTACTGGCGCTGGCCAAGCACTGAAAATGGAGTGCAGACAGGGGTCAAGACTGCGCCCTTGATAAATTATGATAGTCACCACCATCGGCAAGGGGATCATTTTCTAATTAAACTGTCCTTTACCTCCCAAGAGAAGCCTTGCACAGTCAAGAGCCCCAGGACCAAATGAGTTGCACAGCTGTGAGAGACAGAATTGCAAAGAAAAATAACCCGTGAATGGGATCTTTGGCTCCTTGGAGGGAATCCCTGTGCAGTGCCTCCAGGTGGAAAGCCCGAGATGAGGCTCAGTGGTCCTGTGAGAGACAGGCACAGAGCACCTCTGCCGCAGCTCCACTTCTTTGCAGCATTCGAATCCCAAGGTGGAGTGCAGGAGAGAATGTGAAAGTACTGATGACGCTATTATTGCTGAATTCAAGGGCGGGACCGAAATGAGATGAGGTTTATGGGGCAGAGGAGCCTGCAGGGGCATCCAGAGGCCTGTGCGGCAGGCTGAGCTTGTGCACGGCCACTCTCTGGCCCATCTCCGAGTGAACCAGGCAGGTAGGGTTGGCCTTTGATGGAGTCTGTCTCCCTGCCCGGGTTTACTGTGCCTCCTCCAGGGTCCAGATCGGTTTGTGCAGTTCCCTTCTGAGCCTGTCTTCATCCTAAGACCTCAAGCCCAGAAGGTCCTCCCTTCCCTGTCAGAACGTTGCCTCTGAAGGCATTTTTCTCCCAGGACTTTGTTCTCTGCCAGCAAATTTTTCCAAATTTTTCACCTGTTAACAGGTGAAAGAAAACAAGGATAATTTTCTCCTCTTAGATATTTGCATAATAATAGAGTCTTCCAATATTAATGTGTAAATCAAAAACTGTGGCTCAAATGCTCAAATTGCAAGCACTCAGACTGAGAGAGAATTGGCACCACTGCCTACCGTCACCAAAACTCAGGGGTTAAGCATGAAGCTGGGACACACCTTTTGTCACCTAAGCATTACTGAGCCTCATCTTCTCTTAGTAGCTAAAGAAGAGCAAAATTGCATGGAACCTTGCAATTAAAGCTTTCTGAGCTAAGGGTGGGTGGAGCAGGTGCATTTCAGAATCAACAACCAAAAGCAATGAAGTAACCCTTTTGCTTCAATCCACGTCCTGTCTTCCAAGTCACACTTCTACTTAGAAAGCCTGGAAACTCCCAGGGACTCAAATCTAGCATAGCATATAGGAGAGGGGAGGCGGGGCAAGGTGCACATAATGCCTTCAATCTTCCCCAGCTAGAAAAGAACAGAAATTTGGACAATGTGTTCCAATGCTAATTTTACAAATTCTGAAATTATTCCTTACAATATGTACACATCTTTATATTTTTTCCTATTTCTTTTCGTCAGGAATGGTGAATGTTCTGTGTCTCTTGGTGGTTAACTTCGTGAGGAAGGGACTATAATATTTAGAAAGTAGAATGTAGACCAATCAGAAAAGACATGCACCCCTATGTTCATATTGGCACAATTTACAATAGCTAAGGTTTAGAAACAGCCTAAGTGCCCATCAGCAGATGAGTGGGATAAAAAACTGTGGTATGTCTTTCCGCAGGATGGGTGAGAGCGCTGGGCCCTGGCCGCGTGGGCCAGACTGATGTTGACAAGTTAGCTGGTCCCATGGGAGCGGGGGTTGGGGGCATAGCCAAAGAGAGTGTCCTCCCCACCACTAGCTGCTTGTGACCTCGTGCCAGTGAATTTCTGGGTCTTGGTTGCCTGGTCTGCAATAGGTGGACGAGAATGCCAGCCTCAGGGAACGATTGTGAGGATTAAATGCGCTACTAGGGGAGAAAGAGAGAGCATGAAAGAGAGAGGATGTCTCTCTCAGATTGGCACCTCGCGGTGAAAATGGCTGACCAACCACTTGCCCCAAAGTGTATTCTTCGGTTGCCAGAGACAGAGCTAGGAAAATACTCACTAGGGGCTATAGTATTTCATTTCTGAAGCAGCTTATTGCTGGCAAACTCCAGGAGTCCGTTCCAGACCCTGAGCTGCTGATTGATCTAATCTACTGTGGCCAGAAGCTAAAAGATGACCAAACCCTTGACTTTTATGGCATTCAACCTGGGTCCACAGTCCATGTTCTTCGCAAATCTTGGCCAGAGCCTGATCAGAAACCAGGTGCCTGGCAGTTGGCCCTCAGACAGGCAGAGCTTCAGGACTATCAAGAGAAGGGTCTGGGTGGATGGAACAAAGGAGTGATTTACTGAGATGGTAATAGAGGATAACTTTATAACCTTTTGGGTTGGATGGCATCGATAAAACAAAATGCAGGTTTTTATGTTTTTTTTAATCTTTATTGTTCAGTTTATTAATTACATTGTTCCCTTTTTTTCCCCCTATAGTTCCCCTCCATCTGGTGCCCATCCCACTCTCCGCCCTCACCCCCCTCCACTGTCCTCTCCCATAGTTGCATGATTTTTGTCCAGTCTCTTGCTGCACTTCCCACAACCCCTTTCTCCCCAAGAGTTGTCAGTCCATTCCCTCTCTATGTCCGTGATTCTGTTACATTCACCAGTTTATCCTGTTCATCAGCTTATTAATTCACTTGATTTTTGATTCATTTGTTGATAGATGTGTATTTGTTGTTCCTAATTTACACTTTTATCCTTTTCTTCTTCCTCTTCTTAAAGAATATCTTTCAGCATTTCATATAATATTGGTTTGGTGGTGATGAACTCCTTTAGCTTTTTCTTATCTGCGAAGCACTTTGTCTGGCCTTCAATTCTGAATGATAGCTTTGCTGGATAGAGTAATCTTGGTTGTAGATTCTTGCTATTCATCACTTTGAATATTTCTTGCCACTCCCGTCTGGCCTGCATCATTTCTGTTGAGAAATCCGCTGACAATCGTATGGATGCTCCCTTACAGGTTACTAACTGTGTTTCTCTTGCTGCTTTTAATATTCTCTCTATGTCTTTTGCTTTTGGCATTTTAATTATGATGTGCCTTGGTGTGGTCCTCTTAGGGTTCCTATATATTGGGGTTCGGTGTGCTTCTTGGACTCCTAAGTCAATTTCTTTCACCAGGTGTGGGAAGTTTTCAGTCACTATTTCTTCAAATAGGTTTTCATTGTCTTGGTCTCTCTCTTTTTCTGGCAACCCTATAATTCAGATGTTGGTATGCTTGAGGTTGTCCCAGAGGCCCCTTACACTATCTTCAATTTTTTGGATTCTTTTGGTTTCTTGCTTTTTCAGCTGAGTGGATTTTCCCTTTTTGTATTTCAAATCTTTAACTTGGTTCTTGGGGTGCTCCAGAGCACTTTTAGGTCTTTGCATACTATTTTTTATTTCAGTCAGCGTATGCTTAATTTCTGGTTGGTCCTTTTTCATATCCTTGAGAGTCTCCTTTATATCCTTGAGGGTCTCCTTCATTTCCACATTGGTCTTGATCATTTCCTTGCAGGTCTCGTTCATATCCTTGAGGGTCTCGTTCATTTCCTTGTAGGACTCATTCATTTCTTTTGCGGTCTCGCTTATTTCCTTATAGGCCTCGACCTTTTGTTGGAGCCTCTTGAGAAGCCCTATAACCGTGGTTTTGAATTCCATGTCCAGTCGTTTTTTTTCCTCCATTTCTTTCACAACTGATTTCTTTCCATGTCTCTGCATGGTGGCTGCTTCCCTGAGTTGGTCAATTAGCTTTGTGTGGTAGACTTTCTACTAGGGACAGTGGCTCAACCTCCCCAGTTACCTGAGGTGGATATGGGTTGCACAGTCTTGCTGAAGTTAAGTTCAGGTTAATCGTTGTTAGCACTTGGAGGGGTTGACCTCCAGGCCAATTGTCTGTGAAGTTCAGCTGTGCTCAGGTTGGATGGGCGGAGTCTCCAGGCCAAGCAGACAGCGTTAGCTCCGCCCTATGCAGCCCCAGGGACTCTGTGCAATGGCTGCCAGCACCTCTGAGAGAGAGCCACTATGGAGCTCCACCGGCTGCCAGGGAATTCAGACTCTCCCCAAATGAGTCTGCACGCCCAATGTCTCACCCAGGGTCGTAAAACAAAGCAGACTGACGGTTTTCTGAATGAGAAAGCAAGTCGCAGAGCGCTCTCTGCGCAGTCACACAGCTGAGCTGTTAGCGTAAGCTGCCTTCTCCACAAACCGGGAGACCCCTGCAGTGCCCGAGTTTCGGCGTGCCCTCCCACTGTCCAGTTTTCACCCCGTATGATAGTGGGTTCTCTGGACTTCGCCCAGAGCTGGAGAATCAGTCCAGTGGGACGCCTTTGTCTCCCCATTCGAGAAAACTGGCTGGTTTTCAGCCACCCGCCCTCTCCGCTGGTGCGCACTCCAAACCTCTCTCCTCGCGAATCTTTCAATGCTGTCTGCCGCTGCTCCTCCGAGTCACAGTGTCTTATCTTCACTTTTATTTGTGGAATTTTCACTCGGCAAGCTTTCTGGTGATTCTGGAAGGTGTTTGTTCTTTCGTTAAGTTGTAGTATTAAAATTGTTGAGTATGATGGCAAGATAGGTGTTTTACCTATGCAGCCATCTTGGTTCTCCCCAAAATGCAGTCTTGATCTTGAGGCCAACACCACTAACAGATGGGAATTTTGTTTTTCTACTTTTTAAGTTCATTATCCACTGATTTAATGGTATGGGAAGTGTGTGCATTTTTAAAATCCTTTAAGTTAATAGTTTATTTCTCGGTGAACTTTGTATCTTTTTGTTATTGTTCTTACTAGAAAAGAGCTGGGGCCCTGATCAAGGTTTTGGGTTTGATCCCAGATCAGGGGGTCATATAAGAATCAATCAAGGAATACATAAAAAAGTGGACAAATTGATGTTTCTCTTTCCCTCTCCGTCTCTCAAATCAATAAATAAAATAGAGAAAAAGAAAAAAGCTGGGAAATTCTGGCATTCCTCTAATGCAGCAATTTTCAACCAATGTGCCACAAGAATTTTTAAAACATGCAATACCTGACTGACTTCTTTTCTCTTAGATTGTCAAATAAAAAAATGACAACAGTCAACGCAATAGCCATCCAGTTGAATGGCTATTACACAGGAGTGGGCAAAGTGGGTTTACAGTTGTTCATGAGGAAAAATACATAAAAATATAATACAACTGCAAATCTACTTTTGTCCATTCCCATACCTTTTTTTGTCGGATTAGCAAAAAAATACATTTTTTGGTGTGCCACAGAATTTTAGTTTGTGTGCCATCAGGTGACACAGGTTGAAAATCACTGCTCCAATGCTGTTGTTCTCTTGTTGGCAAATTTTTCAGCAAAGTGCCTCAGGTAGTGACTTATTTAGTCAGCTCATTTCCACCTGCTATAATGGGAATGTATTTTTCTGAAATTTGAATATATTCTAATAGTACGAAAGTAGCTCTTAGAGAAAACATACAAAACCTCTAATGTATTTTTGATTTTTTAATAAAAGGTGCTTCTTGGAATTTATAATTTAAATTTTGCAACTGTGTTTTAAAAGTCTCCCCAACAATAAAGCTAGATTATATAAACTGTTAAAAATAAAAATAAAATAAAAAACTATGGTACATCTACACAATGGAATACTACAATGCAGTAAAAAAGAAGAAGTTCTTACCATTTGCAGCAGCATGGTTGGAACTGGAGAGCATTATGCTAAGCAAAATAAACCAGTCAAAAAAAGATAAATATTACATTATCTCACTCACTTGTAGAATATAATGAACAACATAAACTGATGAACAAAAACAGATCCAGAGACAGAGAAGCAGCGATCAGAGCATCAAACCTCAGAGGAAAGGTAGGGGAGGGTGGGGGTAAGGAGGAGAGATCAACCAAAAGATTTGTATGCATACATATAAGCCTAACCAATGGACACAGACACCTGCAGGGGTGAGGGCATGAGTGGAGGGGAGGGAGGACAAGGGTGGGATAAGGACACATATGTAATATCTTAATCAATAAAGAAAAAAATAAAAATAAAAATAAAAAACTGTGGTAAATCTACACAATGAAATACTATGCCACTGTAAAAAGAACTCTCCCAAGCAACTAGAAACACCAATTAGAAAGGATATACACTGAGTGGCCAGATTATAATGATATCTGGATGCAAAATAATCTGGCCACTCAGTATATATCCTATATAATAAAAGGCTAATATGCAAATTGACCCCTCAACCAGGAATTCGACCAGCAAGCAGGCCAGACAACTGCCCATGTCCCCTCCCCATGTCCAGGCTGGCCAGACACCACCCATGCACAAATTTATGCACCGGGCCTCTAATATATATGTATGTATGTGTATATATATATATATATATATTCAGAGAGCATAATAATCTGGCCACTCAGTGTATGCATCCCTATGTTCATAGCAGCACAATTCACCATAACTAAGATTTAGAAAGAGCCTAAGTGCTCATCAGCAGATAAGTGGATTAAAAAAACATGGTACATCTACACAATGGAATACTATGCTGTGATAAAAAAAAGAAGGAATTCTTGAAGAGAAACCAAGATGGCGGCATAGGTAAACACCTATACTGCTGCCTCCCACAACAATTTCAAAACTACAACTAAAAGACAAAACAGACATCATCCAGAACCACAGGAAGGCTGGCTGAGGAGAAATTCTACAAATAGAAGGAAAGAGAAAAGCACACGGAGACTCAGAGAAGCTGCAGAAGGCAGCGGTACTGTGGCGCGTGTGCACAGAATAGGCTGCAACTGAGTACGCAGCTGGCTTTCTCAATGAGAAGGGAGACAAAAGCTCCTGACTGTTTTGAACTCCAGTTCTGGGACTTTAAAGACTCAGACTCATTAAAGGAGAAACTGGACTGTCTGGCAGCAGGTGAAACTTAAAGGCAGCTTCCTCTCAGAAGTGCTTATAGTGACTACCAAGGGACACTGAGACCCAAGGACCTCTTAGGGCAGAGCTAAAGGAAATCCACTGCTGCTTGCTCCACCCTGAGAGTCCACCCCAACCAAGCTGAGCACAGAGGCTTTTGCAAGTTTTGTCTCATAAGGGTATCTCCAGCATAGAAGTTCTCCCGGCATATACACAGCTGATCCTCACAGCCAATTGGCCTAGAGGTCAACCCCTCCCAGTGATACCAACAACAACCAAGGCTTAACTACAACAAGACTGTACACACAGCCCACAAAGGGGTGCACCAAAAGTGTCCATCTCAGGTAACTGGGGAGGCTGAGCCACTGTGCCCATAGGACTCCTAGCACACAAAGCCATTCCATCAACTCAGGGAAGCAATCAAAATGCAGAGACAAATAAACAGGTCACAAATGAAAGAAATGGAAAAAAGCAAATGACTGGATATAGAGTTCAAAACCACAATCATAAGGTTTTTCAAGAATTTTCTAGAAAAGGCCAATAAATTTAGTGAGACCATCGAGGATATGAAAAAGGACCAACTATAAAAAAAAAAGAAAAAGAAAGAAAAAAGACCAACTAGAAATTAAGCATACACTGACTGAAATAAAAAATAATATACAGAGGTCCAATAGCAGACTAGAGGATTGCAAGAATCAAGTCAAAGATTTGAAATATGAAGAAGCAAAAAATACTCAGCCAGAAAAGAAAAAAGAAAAAAGAATCCAAAAATATGAAAATAGTGTAAGGAGCCTCTGGGACAACTTCAAGTGTATCAACATCAGAATTTTGGTGATGCCAGAAGAAGAGAGAGAGCAAGATACTGAAAACCTATTTAAAGAAACAATGACTGAAAACTTCCCTCACCTGGTGAAAGAAATAGACTTACAGGTCCAGGAAGCAAGCACAGAACCCTAAACAAAAGGAATCCAAAGAGGACCACACCAAGACACATCATAATTAAAATATCAAGAGCAAAAGACAATGAGAGAATCTTAAAAGTAGCAAGAGAAAAACAGTTAGTTACCTACAAGGGAGCACCCATATGACTGTCAGCTGATTTCTCAACAGAAACTATGCAGGCCAGACGGAAGTGGCAAGAAATATTCAAAGTGATGAAGAGCAAGAACCTACAACCAAGATTACTCTACCCTGCAAAGCTATTATTCAGAGTTGAAGGTCAGATAAGAAAAAGCTAAAGGAGTTCATTACCACCAAACCAGTATTATATGAAATCCTGAAAGGTATTCTTTAAGAAGAGGAAGAAGAAGAAAAAAGTAAAGATAAAAATTATGAACAATAAATACATATCTGTCAACAAGTGAATCTAAAAATCAAGTGAATAAAAAAATCTGATGAACAGAATAAACTGGTGAATATAATAGAATCAGGGGCATAGAAAGGGAGTGGACTGACAACTCTCAGGTGGAAAAGGGTTTGGGGGTGCAGGAAGAGACTGGCCAAAGATCGTACACCTATGGATGAGGACAGTGGGGGGTAGGGGGTGAGGGTAGAGGGTAGGGTGGGAACTGGGTGGAGGGAAACTATGGGGGGGGAACAATTGTAATAATCTGAACAATAAAGATTTATTTTTAAAAAATAAGGAATTCTTACCATTTGCAACAGCATGGATGGAACTGAAGAGAATTATGCTGAGTGAAATAAGCCAGTCAGAGAAAGATAAATACCACCTGAATTCCATTTATGGAATATAGAGAACAACATAAACTGATAAACAAAAATAGATTCAGAGACAGGGAAGAAGTGATCAGACTGTCAAACCTCAGAGGGAAGGTAGGGGAGGGTGGGGGTAAGGGGAGAGATCAACCAAAGGACTTGTATCCATGCATATAAGCCGAACCAATGGACACAGACAACAGGGAGGTGAGGGCATGAGTGGGAGGTAGGGGGGATAATGGGAGGATAAGGAAAATGAAATGTTTAAAAATAAAAATAAAGGTTGGGGGGAAAAAGATAGAATTCTTACCATTCCGAAGAGCAGGATAGACCTGGAGATCATTATGCTAAGGGAAATAAGCCAATTGGTAAATGTCACATGATCTCACTCATTTGTGGAATATAATGAACAAATGAACAAAAATAGGGCAGAGACATAGAAGTATTGAATATACTGTCAAACCTAGAGGGAGGGGGGTAAGAGATCAACTAAAGGACTTGTATGCATGCATATAAGCATAACCAATGGACACAGACAGTAGGAGGGTGAGGGCACGTGCTGTGGAGTGGTAGTGACCAGGGAGAAGTCAATGGGGGGGGAGACATATGTAAGGCTTTAAACAATAAAGAATGTAAATTAATTTTTTTAAAAGAAGAAAGTAGAGTGTAGAGTAAAATTAGAAAGTCAGAAAACCTATCTTGGATTCAAAAAGGCCTCACTTGGAGCAGTGAATGCATCAGGTACACTGAGGCTCATTTACCAACTGAGAGAAAGGGGCCAGGGTGATGAAGGCAGATGAATGAATGAACAGATGGATGATGGCTAGAATAAAAAACCTCAGAGTAAAAAATAGAGCTGGCATTCTCCACAGACTGCACAGGCTGTGCAGAGAAGATGAGGAGACAGGATAGAAAATGACATTCAACCATCCTCACTGGTGTGGCTCTGCTGGTGGCATTGTCCCATGCACCAAGAGGGCAAAGGTTCAATTCCTCATCAGGCACATGCCTAGGCTGTGGGCTCGATCCCCAGTAGGGGTCACACAGGAGGTACTTGATTGATGGTTCTCTCTCATCAATGTTTCTCTCGCTCTCTACCTTCCTCTCTCTCTTTAAAATCAATAAAAGGTTTTTTAAAAGAAATAAAATATCATCCAACCTACAGATTCTTTTTTATCTTTATTGTTCAGTTTATTAATTACATTTTCCCCCTATAGCTCCCGTCCACCCAGTACCCATCCCACACTCCGCCCTCACCTCCCCCCACTATCCTCTCCCATAGTTGCATGATTTTTGTCCAGTCTCTTGCTGCACTTCCCATACCCCTTTTCTCACCAAGAATTGTCAGTCCATTCCCTCTCTATGTCCATGATTCTGTTATATTCCCTAGTTTATCCTGTTCATCAGATTGTTAATTCCCTTGATTCTTAGAATCATTTGTTGATAGATGTGTATTTGTTGTTCATAATGTATATTTTTACCTTTTTCTTCTTCCTCTTCTTAAACAATACCTTTTAGTATTTCATATAGTATTGGTTTGGCAGTGATGGACTCCTTTAGCTTTTTCTTAGCTGTGAAGCACTTTATCTGATCTTCAATTCTGAATGATAGCTTTGCTGGATAGAGTAATCTTGGTTGTAGATTCTTGCTATTAATCACTTTGAATATTTCTTGCCACTCCTGTCTGGCCTGCATCGTTTCGGTTGAGAAATCTGCTGACAATCGTATGGGTGCTCCCCTATAGGTAACTAACTGTTTTTCTCTTGCTGCTTTTAATATTCTCTCTTTATCTTTTGCTCTTGGCATTTTAATTATTGTTTGTCTTGGTGTGGTCCTCTTTAGATTCCTATATTTGGGGGTTCTGTGCACTTCTTGGGTTTTTAAGTCAATTTCTTTCACCAGGTGTGGGAAGTTTTTGGTCACTATTTCTTCTAGTAGATTTTCATTGTCTTGGTCTCTCTCTTTTTCTGACACTCCAATAATTCGGATGTTGGTATGCTTGAGGTTGTCCCAGAGGCCCCTTATACTATCTTCAATTTTTTGGACTCTTTTGGCTTCTTGCTTTTCCGGCTGAGGGGATTTTGCTTCTTTGTATTTCAAATCTTTGACTTGGTTCTTGTGGTGGTCTGGACTGCTTTTAGGTCTTTGTATAACATTTTTTATTTCAATCAGTGTATGGTTAATTTCTAGTTGGTCCTTTTTCATATCCTCATAGGTGTTGTTCATTTCCTCGTAGGTGTTGTTTATTTCCTTGTAGTTCTCATTAAGTTCATCGGCCTTTTCTAATAGCCTCTTCATAAACCTAATTACTGTGGTTTTGAACTCTATGTCTAGTCGTCTTTTTTCCTCCATTTCTTTCACAGCTGAGTTCTTTCCTTTTCTCTGTGGTTGCTTTCCTGAGTTGGTTCCTTAGCGGTGTGTAGTAGGTATCCTCTAAGGGACAGTGACTCAGCTTCCTTATGTGGTGCAGGGCGTCAGTGTTAGCTCCGCCCTACATGGCGCACTATGTGGCACACGGCGTCAGCATCAGCTATGTGGCACGCAGTGACAGTGTCAGCTATGGGGTGCATGGAGTCAGCGTCAGCTATGTGGATCACAGGTCTCAGTGTTGGGCGGTAATGGCTGCGCCCCTCCAAGAGATATTTACCGCCGGTCTCCCCATTGCCAGACAACTCTGCCTCTCCCCAAATGAGTCTGCACAGCCAAAGTCTCACTCAGGGTTGCAAAACAAAGCAGTCCAGTGGTCTCCGAGCGAGTGAGCAAGTCATGCGTCCTCTGCCAGGTCACGGACTCCACAAAATGCTGTTCCAAATTACGTGTGCACTCTCCCCAAACTCGCAGACCTCAGCCACGCCCTGGGTCTTCCTTTCCCTGACCTGGGACCTCACCTGGACCTGGGGGGTCGGTGCTGTGGGAGGCCTTCACCCTCCCCGTTGGAGAAAACCAGCCGGGTTTGCTGCCGCCCATCCCTCACCGCTCGCTCGCACAAGGCTCCTAGCCTCGCTCCTCGCGTATCTTCAAAGCTGTACACCGCTGCTCCTCCTGAGTCACAGCGTCCCACCTTTACTTTTATCTGTGGAGTTTTCACTCAGCCAGCTTTCTGGTGATTCTGGATGATGTTTGTTTTGTTATTAAGTTGTAGTTTCGGAATTGTTGCATGGGCAGCAAAATAGGTGCTTACCTATGCCGCCATCTTGGTTCTCTAGGTCAACAGATTCTTTTTTAATACCGCTAAACTACTATAGGAGATCACACACAACCACAGCCCTAACCAGTTTGGCTCAGTAGATAGAGCATCAGCCTGTGGACTGAAAGGTCCTGATTTGATTCTGGTCAAGGGCATATATCTCGGTTGCAGGCTCGATCCCCAGTAGGGGGCATTCAGGAAGCAGTTGATTGATGTTTCTGACTCATCCCTCTCCCTTCCTCTCTGTATAATCAATAAAGTATATTTTTAAAAAAACACTGAGAATTAGTTTAATTACTTCAGTAATATTTCCCTTCTCCTTACCTTTTCAGAATATGTAACAATTTTTCCATTATTATTCATAAAAATCAAACAAGCAAAAGTCCATTCCATTTGCCTGCAGAAGACAGAGTCTGAGGCACATATGAGAGGCAGGCAGGACAGTGAGAGGAAGATCAGCCAGGGGTGAAGTATCAATGAGAGAGAAGGAAAGTTGAAATGAATTCCTCTCTCGTCAGCGTCATAGCCTCAAGATCCCTAAGACACACAGCCTGGTGGGTGAACTGGGCAAGGACCAGGTCTCCTGAACCAACACTACTCTTCAATAGACAGTACTAAATTGTTCTGAAAACTGGAGCTGCTGATGAAGTGCATGGACATGAAAATGAAAAGTCCCAAACTGCATTGCTAGGTATTCTTTCTCCCACTCATTTCTTCATCTATTCCATCCACACAGCATCAGTTGACTGTGGAAGCACAAACTGGAAACAATAAAAATTACTTTAAAGATATACCTATAAGTGCTAATCTTAAAATATTCAAAAAAGGACTGAGCACTACCCATTTGCACCAAATTCCTTGTTTTCTGGGCCCACTCTACATAATATGGTGCCCCATTAAGTCCTACATTCATAGGGTTTTTAAGATTGCTCCCTGTAATGTCTCTTTTAGAGTATATGAATAAATCATTTATTCTTCGTTTCTCATGCTTAGCAGGTTAAATATCTTACTACTAAATGAGTGAAGCAACTTAGAATGACTTCACTTAACCAGGAAAATCCAGACTTATTTTTAGTAAGGAAGCCTGAGTTTGCCTTACAAGAGTACCGTCTAGTGTCTATCTGTGGAACTACACCCAAATTTTCCTCAATACGTTTAGGGTATAAAACATTATTTGTTGGAATACAGAAGAACCTTTATGCAATGCTAAAGTGTATATGTAGACATGTTTTTTTCAAATAAAATTAAATTCCAATTGTGTGATCTCATATAGTAGTTTAGTGTACTTCAAATATCTGTTCACATTTAAATAGTCCCTGAGACATTATAAAAATTTCAGTTTAAAATATAGAAAATCTAGAAAGATAAATATCACAGGATCTCACTCATTTGTGGAATATAATGAACGGCATAGACTGATGAACAAGAACGGATCCAGAGACTGAGAAATGTCCATCAGAATGCCAAACCTCAGGGTAAGTGGGATGTGGTGGGAGGTGGTGGGAGTAAGGGGGAAAGTCAATATATATGAACTCTTGAACTAAGGTAAGTAATTTGTGTTTTTACATCCCTGACAAAGTTTATATAAAGTTATTAAAAAAATGGCAGCTAGTTTGAAATTGAATTGACGTGGCCTAGAGCTTGTCATCTCCTATAGACTCCAGTCCTTAAGCTAGGCCCTCCTTAACCTCCTGTGACACCATAATACCCTTACATGATATTACTCTACAATGTCATTATAATTTTTGATATTCGACAATAGCATATTGTACAATTATCACAAAGAAACTTACAAACTAATTCTTTGAATGTTTGGCAGCTATTTAAAAAAGGACAGGAAAGGAATTAATCCCTTTCAGAAGGAATTAAGGCACTGGAAAGGCACTCAAGCATTCTATATTGGCACATCTTGCCCTTTTTTGCCAATCTAAGTGCATACAGCTGTTGCCTGAGCTTTCAGTTCAAGCTGAGGTTGAAGCCTCTGGGTGGCTGGCACCATGGATCTGTATCTCGACCAATGGTGTGAGCTGGGCCCTCCCTGGAGAAGAAACCTGAGCCCCCAAGATATGTGATCAATACTGGGATCCTTCCAGCAGGCGAGGGGATCCCAAGGCAGGTGCTGGGCATGGAGGCAATGAGGGCATAGACAGAACTGAACCTCACATCACCCTGCTTGGCCCCAGAGGACAGCTGGTTAGCCAGAGATGGGTAAGATTCCTCAGGGAAGGAACAACCTAAGACAGGCACAGTTGCAGAGGGGCCATCAGGAGAGAACTTGAAGGTCAACAGAGGTGGGCCACAGACCCTCACTCCCCTAACCTTGTAGGGGCTTGAACTCTCGCCCCTTCTGAGAGAGGTCTCCTGCCCCCATAGCTGCTTCGCCTCACATGCACAGCTCAGATTGAGACCCAGGTCACAGACAGAGACTTGGCCAGCAACAGCTGCCCTATATCCAAATCCAATCTAGCACCAGGAATGCTCAGGGCCTACTCAAGAATGCAAATAATCCTTTCCACTAATATTTACAGAGTAAACTAAAATTATTGCTTGAGTATTAAATTTGACAGTAAAATAGTAATCAAGATTTCAGATTAATTTAAATTGGCCAAGTGAAATAAGTGAATACTCAAGAAAAATTAAGTGTACTGGACAAAAGCTGTTCCTAAAATATTAACTAAAATTTCTATTAGTAATTCATCTCTTTGTAAAATTTCCTAACATCAAAGAACCTAAAGCAGTCATATTTGTGTGCAAAAATTAAAATTATTATTAAAGTTACCAAGACTGCAACATAAAATTTCCAAAAGCCCCCATTAATCAGAAAAAAGGTAGGATAGTGGGGTAATATCATGTAAGGAAAAATATCCTGTAAGTAAATTAAATCTAGAAAAATCTTACTACAGAAAATTAATTTTCATTTGTAATGCTAACAGCAGGACACTCATGAAAAACACACAAGGTGTGTTTTTATACACCATAAATAAGCCAAAGGAAAATCATTTGGGCAAAAATAAAAAGAATTCTAAGTCTAATTTACAGAAAAGATTCCTTTATTAACTTTTGGTCGAGAATATGTTTGTATATTTTCAGAAAACAATTCCAAGACCATATGGATTCCTGCAACAAAGAGGAACTGGTAGGTCTGTTCCAACCACGAAGACAGTCCAGAGATGGAAGACGCTGACAACACCTTGCCATATTAGCAGTCAGCACCTATGCATCACTGCAGATGATCCAGGAACAAACCAGATAGGGTGGAACCTGCATTGCCACCATTTGTCCACCATCCAGATACCATTGCTGACATGTACACATAAGGAACTATTTGACATTGAAACTAGGACTCAGCATGTTGGACACTGAAACTGAGACTCAAACATTTTTTGTTCTTATATGTTTATTTCTAGTATGCAGATGCAAGATTGTTTTTAAAGAAAAGAAATGGGGGCCGAGACCGGTTTGGCTTAGTGGATAGAGCGTCGGACTGCAGACTAAAGGGTCCCAAGTTCGATTCCGGCAAGGGCATGTACCTTGGCTGCGGGCACATCCCCAGTAGGGGGCGTGCAAGAGGCAGCTGATCGATGTCTCTCTCTCATCGATGTGTCTGACTTTCTATCCCTCTCCCTTCTGTTCTGTAAAAAATCAATAAAATATATTTTAAAAAAAAAAAGAAAAGAAATGGGGGGGAAATAGATACAGAAGAAAAGAAGCATTGAACAGACTGTCAAACTACAGTGGGAAGGCAGGGGAGGGTTGGGGGCGGGGCTGTAAGAGATCAACCGAAGGACTTGTATGCATGCACATAAGCATAACCAATGGATACAAGACACTGGGGGGCGGAGGCAGGTGAGGACATGTGCTGGGGGTAGGGGAGGCTGGGGGAAGGTCAATGAGGGGGGAGGAAACATAAGTACTACTATTTATAATACTTTAAACAATAAATAAATAAATAATAAAATAAAATATTGAAAATCTTTTAAAATTATGCATTTACTAGGAAAATAGTTTCCAACAAAATACTGACAGAATCTTCAATCATTAGCATATTATGCTTAAATTATCATACAGTGGTAATTGCTAAAGAATAGTCTTAATTCCCTAGAGAAATATTTGTGGATTTTTCTAGAAAAAGAAAGTATTTCTTACAGAGCACATGTTAATAATAATAATAATAATAATAATAACAACAACAACAACAACATATATATTTGTTACACTCTAACTCCATGATGGACATTTTATTAAACATATTACCTACATTATTCCCATTTAATTCACACTTAATATTTTCACAGTGCACATAGTAAATGGTAAGTGATGTTAAATAACACAAATTATCTTAGAGAGTAGATGTTATTATCCCTGTTTACATATAAGAAACCCAAGTTAGAGAAGTTAAGTACCTTGCTTAGGGTTATATACTGTGGGTGGAGTATCTAGGATCCAGCTCAGGTATAGCAGACTCCAGAGACTGGGCATCATGCTGAGTGCCTCTCCTGTACATTTCTCCATATACTGTCCCTGTAGTAGTCTTTTAGGGCTGCTGCAACAAAGTAGCAGATTGAATGGATTAGCCAAAAGAAATTTATTTCCTCACAATTCTAGAGGCCAGAGGTCTAAGATTCAAGTGTTGGCAAGATTGGTTTCTTCTGCTAATTTGAAAATATGCTGGCAAACCACCATAACTAGACCTAGATATTCTTCATCCTAAGAGATAACTGCTATTCTGCCCCATCTTCTTTCTCCATGTTCTGCTCCCCCAAAGCCATAGTTTACCAAAGACAATCATTCTACCCATTGTACTTGCTTCCTGGTCCTGATACTTCCTGGCCCAAACACGTTTATCTGCTGTGCACTGATGTCTCTTCATAGAGTTGTGCTTTTTAAATAAACACATAATCTTCAAAGTAGCCTATTTATGCAACTATATGCTACTTCCAACAATCATATATGCTGATTTGAAAAATATTTTGAAAATTCTTTCTTACGGTGACTAACAAAGCTTGTAGTATATATTTTTCTATCCTAACTAATGGACAATTGTGGTTTTTTAATAATTTGATAACTGATAACAGTTAAGTGAAATTTACAGCTAAAGTTTCTAAATAGTATGGAGAATGTGCTTGTTACAACCACATTTTCACCCAAAATGACCATAAAGCACTGAGGATGAATTTTTAAATGTGTGTGGCTCATACTACTAATTCTGAAGGCAGAATAAGTATTCCTATTAGGTTTTAGGTGACACCAACAATATATAAATGTGCACCATTGATCCCATGGGGACCTCTTAAGAAGACAATTCCTTGGATCCACAATTTCTAGTGAATGCTTAACATCACATGTAAAGGACATGACAGAGACTGGGGCTCCCAACTTGCTCCCCAGCCTGCCAAAAAAAATTAACAATCTGTGATCCCAGAAGGAGGCAAAATTTTGGAACTGTAAGACCTATAATATAATTGTCAGAACTACATGGAAATAACTCTATAAACTGTGAGATAGTTTATAGAGTACTATAAATTTTTATTTAACATGGATGTTAAATAAATTAAAGCCAGGGCCACTGTGAGGGAAAAACTACCATTTAGGAATGAATCAGTGAATTAGAAGACAGGATTGAAAAAAAAATCAATCAGAGAACCAAAAAGAAAAAAACAATTAAAAAATAGGACAGTTTAAGGGAGCTATGGGACAACATGAAATGTGATAATATTAAAATAGCAGGGAGAAAGGCATAGAGAACATGTTTCAAGACATAATGGCAGAAAATTTCCCTAACCTGGTAAAGGGAAAAGCCACACAAGTTCAGGAGGCACAGAGAACCCCAAACACATAATTAAAATGCCAAAAATTAAAGACAAAGAGAGAATCTTAAAGGCAGCAAGAGAAGAGAAATCTGTTACCTACAAAGGAGCTCCCTTAAGGCTGACACCTGATTTCTCATCAGAAACTCTATAGGCCAGAAGGGAATGGCATGAAATAAATACCCAGGTAATGGAAAGCAAGGCTTTGAGACCAAGATTACTATATCCAGCAAAGTTATCATTCAAAATAGATGATCAAATAAAGAGCTCCCCAGATTAAAAAAGCTAAAGGACTTCATCACCACCAAGGAAACAGCTGTAATGAGAAGTAAAAACAGAGAGAGAGCCCTAAACATCTATAATAACCTATAATAATAAAAGCATAATATGCTAATTAGACTGGACAGCTGAATAACCTTGTAGACATCAATTCGGACTCCTTCCAGACAACCTCCAGGATGAAGCCGGAGCTGTGAGGGCCGAGACAAGCCACCACAGCTGCAAGGGCCCATCTTGGAGCCCCGGCTGGGTAGGCTGGGTAAAGCTCCATCACAAAGCCTTGGCAGGATGTTTAGGGCCTCTCTGTGGGCGATGATCAATGACAGAGCCCAGACCAGGATGGGAGAGCCTCGCTGTGGGAGGTGATGAACCCAGGCCAGGTGGGAAAGGCCTCCCTCTGCTCTGGATTGATCACAGAGCCCCAGCAGGGTGGACAGGGCCTCCCTCTGTGCAGCATGAATCACAGAGCCTGGGAAGGGAGGCAGGGCCTCCCTCTGTGCTAGCTGCCATCAATCACAGAGCCTTGGAAGGGTGGGCAGAGCCTCACTCTGTGGGGCATCAATCTGAGGGCTCTGTGATCCATCTTCCCACATAAGGAAGCCCAGGCCAATCAAACAATGGCACCCCATGCCTTTTGCCAGCAGAGGGAAGCAACAGGTGGTGGAGTGGGGATGGCACCATACAGATAGCAAGCAGGGGCAGCCTTGGGGGCAGGGCCAGCTGCCAGCAGTTGGGCAAAGGAAAGCTCTGATAGGCCCCTTCCCCTGCCAGCCCAACCCCTAACTCTCTCCCACTCCTGACCTTGTCAGGAAGGAGGAGGGAGCCTGATTCCACCCATCCCTCCCCCAGAATGTGTCTGAAGACCAACTATTGGCACAACATACCTCTGAAGCTGAGAGAAGCCAGCGGCATCAACACAATGTATCTGAAGACCAGCTATTGGCACAATGTACCGCTAAAGCCAAAAGAAAGTGATAGCATCAACAGAATATGTCTGAAGATCAACTATTTGCACAACGTACCTCTGAAGCTGAAAGAAACCAGTGTCATTGACAGAATATGTCTGAAGAACAGCCATTGACAAGTACTACCAATATTAGTAGGAACTGCCTTCACAGCAAAAAGGAAGTAAATGAGGATGCAATTATCAAACATAGTTGTGGTGGAATGACTATTACATGTCAATTTTGCCTATCACTAAATTTCTCCAATGAAAAACCATCTGATTGAAAATTTACTTGACATTGTAGCAAAGGTAAAGTTTGTCCAAATTGTATATATTTCCCAGAATATCCAGCATATTTTTAAAAATTAATGATAAATGAAGATTCTGACAGTAAAAATTTCATGGAAAATATTCGTTCAATAAATAGTTCTTTTGCTTTTGCATTGCATCACCATCAGGATATGGGCCATACTGTTTTAGAATACATGGACAAGTTTATCACTCTACTGGAACTTTAAATCCTTTGGATTGTGTTTCTCGGAAGTTTGCTCAACTCTATATTTTAGATATGGCTGAAGCAACAAGTAAAAGATTAGCAATGCCAGAAAACCAAGATTGCTCAGAAAGACTCATGATCAACATCAACAACCTCATGCATGAAATAAATGAATTAACAAAATCATACAAGATGCTACATGAGGTAGAAAAGGAAGCCCAATCTGAAACAGCAGCAAAATATATTGCTCCCATGAAAGTAACAAAGGCAATTAAATATGATCATAAAAGTGATCCAGGTAGATACAATTCTCCCCGTGTAACTGAGGTTGTCATCATATTAAGAAACAGAAATGGAGAGCCTTTTTTGAAAGGGACTTGCCCATTCATTGTAAACCAGATCCAAATAATCTGAATGCCACTAAAATGAAACAAATCAGTATCCTGTTTCCTACATTAGATGCAATGACATCTCTTATTCTTTTTCCACATGGTGAAAAAGACTGGGGAACAGATATTGCATTAAGACTCAGAGACAACAGCGTAATTGACAATGATACTAGACAAAATGTAAGGATGTAAAGACATGAGTCACACAAATGCAGTATTACAGATTTCATCTCTCTGTCCAAGACACATTCAATACTATTTTAAATGCAGGAAAATTAACTCAACAGTATATTGTTGATTCATATTCAAACATAGAAGCAAATTGGATACATTTCATTAAAGCAAACCAATCTAAGTTGAGAGTTAAAAAAAATATAGTGGTTTGATGAATTATCTCACATCTAGATCTGAAAATGATAATGTGCCGATTGGTAAAATGATAATACTTCCATCATCTTTTGAGGGTAGTCCCAGAAATATGCAGCAGCAATATCAGGATGGTATGGCAATTGTAATGAAGTATAGCAAGCCCGATTTATTCATAACCATGACATGCAACCCCAAATGGGAAGATATTACAAACAATTTACAATGCTGGCAAAAAGTTAAAAACAGACTTAACTTGGTAACCAGAGTTTTTAATATTAATCTGAATTCTCTTTTAAATGACATATATAAATTCCATTTATTTGGCAAATAGCTAAAATTCATGTCATTGAATTTCAGAAATATGGACTGCCTCACACTCACATACTAGTATTATTGATACTAGATAGTAAATCCAAATTATGAACAGAAGATGACATTGACCATATAGTTAAGGCAGAAATTTCAGATGAAGACCAGTGTCCTTGACTTTTTCAAATTGTAAAATCAAATATGGTACATGGTCCATGTGGAATACAAAATCCAAGGGAAATGAAAAATGTTCAAAAGGGTATCCAAAAGAATTTCAAAATGTGACCATGGGAATTATGAAGGATAGCCCAAATACAAACGAAGGTCCAGTAGCACGATGTCTATTGGAAATAAAGTTGTTGATAACACTTGGATTGTCCCTTATAATCCGTATTCGTGCCTTAAGTATAACTGTCATGTAAATGTTGAAGTCTGCGCATCAATTAAAAGTGTCAAATATTTATTTAAGCACATCTATAAAGGGCACGATTGTGCAAATATTCAAATTTCTAGAAAAAAATATTATCATTCATGACGAAGTTCAGGACATCATTGACTCCAGGTATGTGAGTGCTCTTGGGGTTGCTCTTGGAGACTTTCTGCAATGCAAATGCTTAATCAATCTCATGCAATCACAAGATTAGCTATTCATTTTCCAAATGAACAGAATTTGTATTTTCATACTGATGATTTTGCTGAAGTTATAGGCAGAGCTTAAAGATATAACTCGACTTATATGGCTTGGTTCTTACTGAATAGAGAATATTCTGATGCACATAGTTATTATTATTGGGAGATTCCACAACATTATCTATACTAATAAAAGATAACATGTTAATTAGACCAGAAGACTTTCTGGCCATCCTTCTGGACAAAGCCATGGTGGCGGGGCCAAGGCAGCGGCAGTTAAGAGCAATCAGGCCAGGAGGGGAGGGCAGTTGGAGGAGATCAGACCAGCAGGGGGGGGCAGTTGAGAGTGAGCAGGCTTGCGGGGGTTAGGGGGACAATTGGAGGCAAGAAGGCTGGCAGACAGAGTGGTTAGGGGCAATCAGGCAGGCAGGCAGAGAGGTTAGGGGAGATCAGGCAACAGGCAAACGGATTAGGGGCAATCAGACAGGCAGGCATAAACAGTTAGGGGCAATCAGATAGGTGGACAGGCAAGCGGTCCAAATGCCTGTTTAGGCCCAACATCCGGTCACAGATTGTAGATAGTGCAGACTGGGTTGGGGGGGGGGGGAAACCTTGCACTAATTTTGCCCACTGGGCCACTAGTGTGTTTAATAATTATTTGTGGACAAAATGCCAAAAGGACAGTAATAAAGTAGTAGGTAGACTGTTCACTGTGAGCTTTAGAGAACCAGAACAATATTACCTTAGACTTTTGCTTCTGCATGTAAAAGTTGTAGTAAGTATTGATCATCTGCCAACTGTAGGAGATGTAATTTATGACACATTTCATGAAGCTGCTAAACTTTGAGGATTATTAATTGGTGACACTATCTGGAAAGATATGATTGACAATGCAATCATCCTTAATATGCCCAAACAACTACGGCAACTTTTAAAAAATATATATTTATTGATTTCAGAGAGGAAGGGAGAAGGAGAAGGAGATAGGAAACATCAATGATGAGAGAGAATCATTGATCTGCAGCTTTCTGCACACCCCCTACTGGGGATCAAGTCGGCAACCCAGGTATGTGTCCTTGGCTGGAATCGAACCTGGGACCCTTCAGTCCACAAGCTGACACTCTATCCACTGAGCCAACCCGGCCAGGGCACTATGGCAACTTTTTGCATGTACATGTGTGTTTGGATGTCCTTCTGATGCAGACAAATTATCAGATGAGAATAAATCTCATTTTACTAAAGATTTTGTTGGAAATTGCACCGAAGTGAAGGTGTCTGTGTGAACTGTGAAGTGCATGCCCTTAACAAAATTCAGGAGGTTTTAACATTGCGTGGGATTAAACGTTCACATTTCAAACTTCCGGACTATCCTCCTTTATTTATGAATACAAACAGATGTGATTTATCGTATGAGCAACAACAGGCAGAGCTTTTGATCAATTCTCTGAATGATGAACAGTTGGCAGCCTTTCAGACTGTAACTTCAGCCATAGAACAAACTGTCCATCCCAAATGCTTTTTCTTGGATGGTCCACATGGTGGTGGAAAACACATCTGTATAAAGTTTTAACACCTTATATTAGAGGTCGTGGTGGTACAGTTTTACCCACAGCGTCTATGGAAATTGCTGCAAATTTACTTCTCAGTGGAAGAACCTTTCATCCCCAATATAAATTAACAATTTCATAAAATAAAACTTCAATTTCTAGACTAGATATAAAGAGTGAAGTTGCTAAAACCATAAAAACGACAAACTACTCATTCTTGATGAATGGCATCCAGTCATGCTGTAATCACCGTACATAGATTACTAAGAGAAATTATGAATTTGAATGTTGTATTTGGTGGGAAAGTTCTCCTTCTCAAAGGGGAATTTTCAGTGATGTCTCAGTATTGTACTGGGATCTTTGTAATTTTACTAGATTTATTACAAAAGGTTGTGACCTAACATTATCGAAGCTGAAGTATAATAGGATCTGCCAAGGAAGAGGTTGTTCTGATTCTAAGAATTGATTTGTCCCCATCTGACACTGGCCTCCCATTTAAATTAATTTGAAGACAGTTTCCTGTGATGTCAATGGCAATGACTATTAACAAATCACAAGGACAAACTCTAGACAGAGCAGGAATATTCCTACCTGAACCCATTTTCTGACATGGTCAGTTATATGTTGCTTTCTCTCAAGTTCGAAGTGTGTGTGACATTAAAGTTAAAGTTGTAAATACTTCATCATAAGGGAAATTAGTCAAGCACTCTGAAAGTGTTTTCACTCTTACTGTGGTATACAGGAAGATATTAGAATAAGTTTAGCTGAAACTGGTTTGGCTCAGTGGATAGAGCATCCGCCTGTGGACTAAAAGGTCCCAGGTTCAATACTATTCAAGGGCAAGTACCATGGTTGCGGGCACATCCCCAGTAGGGGGTGTGCAAGAGGCAGCTGATTGATGTTTCTGACTTTCTATCCCTCTCCCTTCCTCTCTGTGAAAAAATCAATAAAATATATTTTTTAAATTTAATTTATCAGTCATTCTATCAATGTTGTTTTCATATCAAGGTTTTGTTATTTGATAGCATGTATTTGTTGTTAGTATATCATGTTGGTATTGTTTATTTATTAATAAATGTATATATTGTTTTCATATACATTTTACTAATTTTCTTTCATCTCTGACACTTCTATTATAGAGAAAAGGAAAAACAGCAATAATAAAATATTTATTCTAATTAATTCCCTTTCAATGTACATGAATTCATGCACCAGGCCACCAGTCTATCCTAATATATAAAAACCCAGGATATATAACATCCAAAATGACCAAAGGCTCAACTGACCAGAAGTCAGTCCTGCAGTCAGTTCTGGGTTGATGTGGTGACTCAGCACTGTCTGCCACTGCTGCAGGTGCCACCACCCAGCACTGATTTCCAAGGGGGCTGCAGATCAGGCCCAAAGAAAGGCCTAGAGAGAGAATCAGGGTCTGATCCATAGCCTCCATGATAGCTGTTGATTATCCCTTGCCTCTGTCTTTCTCTCGGAGCCTGGACAGCAGCCATGCCTCTCTTTCTCTTGGGTCTCACCTCTGATCAGGCCCATTGATAGGCCCAGAGACGGTGACTGGCATAGAAACCAACCATTCAGAACCAAATCTGGATGAACTGTGAAGGTAGAACCTAAGGTGGGAGCTGAGGAAGGGTTTTAAAGGTAACTGCTGTTTGGTGTAAGGTGTGAGAAAGCGGTTCAATTTTTTAATGACCAGTTTGGCAATATAGTGCATATGGCTGGCTATCAGTTCAGATATAGGGATTATGTATTTTTGTCTGAGAAGAGTATCTCCTACTGCTGAAAAAGGCTTCCCCCCATCCACCCCTTTAAGCAATCCTATCTTATATAATCTATCTATACTACTAAAAGGGTAATATGCTAATTAGACCGGGTGAACCAGTCATCTTCCAGATGTCCGACTTCCTTCAGACAAAGCCATGGTGGTGGGGGCCAAGGCAGAGGCTGTAATGGGCAATCAGGCCAGCATGGGAGGGCAGCTGAGGGTGAAATTAGGCCGGCAGGGGAGGGGAGTTGAGGGTGAAATTAGGCCGGCAGGGGAGGGGAGTTGGGGCTGACCAGGCCAGGAGGGGAAGGCAGTTGGGGGCATTAGGCAGGCAGGCAGGTGAGTGGATAGGAGTCATTGGTCCTAGATTGTGAGAGGGACATCCCCAAGGGGTCCCAGATTGCAGAGGGTGCAGGCCAGGCTGAGGAACACCGCCCTTGTGCACAAATTTCATGCATCGGGCCTCTAGTCTATATAAAAGCCCAGTGACCGTTAAAGCAGAACAACCAGAACAATTGGAACAACTAGTCACTATGATATGCACTGACCACCAGGGGGCAGACACTCAGTGTAGGAGCTGCCCCCTGGTAGTCAGTGAGGTCCCACAGTGGGAGCACCACTCAGCCAGAAGCCAGGTTCATGGCTGACTAGCACAGCTGTGGTGCACAAGCCTCTCCCGCTTCCCACAGGTGCAATCTCTTGCAAGACTGCGGTCACCACACCCAGGTGTTGAGGGTGTAGCCAGAACGACTGTGGATCAGCCACTGCTGGCCTCAGGAACTCTCTCTTAAGACCCTGCAGCTTCACCACACCCCTTACGTATTGCCCTCTGGGTCTCCAGATGTTGGCTCAGGAAAAACCCATAGAGGCACTTCACACACATACTGCCTGGGCCAGCCCCCATCTCAGAGCATGCACCGGGGAAGTCCAGCCCAATGACCAACACCCATGCATGTCTTTGCAACTTGCACCTATCACCTGGCCCTGGGCCCATCTCCTGGAAAGGTCAGCGTCCTGGCGCTGAATACCCACTCCTGGATCCCTGCAGAGCTCTGGTGGACAGAGGGGCACTAGCAGGTGCTGGCCTGACCTGTTTGGTTCAGGCAAACAGGCAGTCTGGATTGGACCTGGAATTGTGTAGAAAAATCACCCCTATCCCCTGCAGGCACAATCTATTGTGGACAAATGCAATGTGGACCACTTACCTGTGACCAGGATGACCTTGATACCTATGCTGACTCCCTGAAACTCCCTCTGGGGCATCAGGACCACGTTCCACCCCTTAGCTATTGCCATGTTCCTTCTGACTCAGAACTGAAATACTAAGAACATGCCTTACCCAGCCTTTCCCTCCTTCCTTCCTACCACCCTCAGATGCCACTTCCAAGCTGGACAGGTCCCCACCTCCAGAGAGAGTCCTGGAAAAAGTGAGAAAATCCCAGTCCTATGGGCAATTCTTCCACATATGTCCACGGCCAAGCCCAAAGAGCCCTTCCTGGGCCTGGCCGGCATCTGGACTCCCACATTCCCCATGGATCCCCAGAGGCTCCTACAGGTGGGTGGGCCCATGGATGGCAGCTCCAGTGGACGGACCCCTGGCAGTACTGGTATCCACCCGGAGGACACCCGCAGTTCAGCCAGAAGTTGCTGAGAGGCACATACCCCACAAGTCCACAGGTACACTCTCCAGGAAACAGATGAAGCAGGACACTTGGAGTAACCGGGAAAAGCCTGATGTTGCCGCCAGGCTCCTGGAACTCTGCCTTGGGCATCAAGATAAAATCTCATCCCTGACTGATTACCCTGGAGCTACAGAGGAAGGCAGCAATATGAAAGTGGCCACAAGGTGGCAACTGACAATTGAGGTAAAAGTCAGAGGGCTGGATCTGAAGGGTTGGGGTGTGGACAAGAGAACACCCCTGCCCTCCAATATCCCCAACTTTGTATTTTCACCTCAGAGCGTTTCTTATTGGGCTCCAAGGGATGGAAAGCATCTAGCACGGCCTAAGGCATCCACTGGGGACCTCCCATTCAGCAAGGCGTGACATTTGGAACTATTTTTTCAGGAAGCTGCGGGGAGGAAGACAGACTCCCCTCACAACTTCTTGGCAGCTCATGGGGACATGGAAACTTCCCAAGCACTCAGGCACAGGCTCCTGATTTCCAATCAATGTGCATGAATCCCTGCATCAGGCCACTGGTACAGAATTAAAATGACAATAAATAAGTACCTATCAATAATAACCCTAAATTTAAATGGATTAAATGTTCTAGTCAAAGGGCATAGGGTAGCTGAATGGATATGAAAAAACTATCATTCACAACTACTCCAATATCTATTTTCCGTCTATTTCTAGGTAAAATATTTGGGGGGTTGGGGGGCTACCAGGCTTTATACTTTATGGATATGTCATTTTTAAGATATCTACAAAGCACTTGGCAAAGGAAAAGTTCTAATATGGTAGTTGTTATTGTTAAAATTCCTATCACCTATGCTAAGCTGGGTTCAATTATTTTCTCTGGGTTTTTTTTTGGGGGGGGGGGGCGGTAGTTGTTTTGTTTTGGTTTTTTAATATATTTTTATTTATTTCAGAGAGAACGGAAGAGGGATAGAGAGATAGAAACATCAATGATGAGAGAGAATCATTGACTGCCTCCTGCACGCCCCCTACTGGGGGTCAAGCCTGCAACCCAGGTATGTGCCCTTGATTGGAATCGAACCTAGAACGCTTCAGTCCACAGGTTGATGTTCTATCCACTGAGCCAAACTGGTTACTGTGGAGAGCAGCTACAGCATTTGGATAGATTCAAGCCTTGGACTAATGAGAGGGCACGGTCTTCTCATGGCAAAGCCATGTAAAAGTCCCAGCTTGGAAGGCAAAACCCTCTTAGCACAATTATAGCCAAAGGCTATAGTGTAAGCTTGACCTACAATATTCAGGTGATTCAAGGCCTCATGCGGGGAACTTCCTGGAAAAGTCCGAAGGAGCCCTGCTAATTAATTACTTTGACAGCTACCTCTGTCCCAGTCAGAATGTGCTGGGCCAGGAGAACCAAGATGGCTGCATAGGTAAAACACCTATCTTGCCGTCATACTCAACAATTTTAATACTACAACTTAACGAAAGAACAAACACCTTCCAGAATCACCAGAAAGCTCGCCGAGTGAAAATTCCACAAATAAAAGTGAAGATAAGACACTGTGACTCAGAGGAGCGGCAGCGAACAGCGTTGAAAGATTCGCGAGGAGAGAGGTTTGGAGCGCGCGCCAGCGGAGAGGGCGGGCGGATGAAAACCAGCCAGTTTTCTCGAACGGGGAGACAAAGACGTCCCACTGGACTGATTCTCCAGCTTTGGGCGAAGTCCAGGGAACCCACTATCATACGGGGTGAAAACTGGACAGTGGGAGGGCACGCCAAAGCTCGGGTGCTGCCGGGTCTGCCGGCTTGTGGACAACCTCAAGCATACCAACATATGAATTATAGGGTTGCCAGAAAAAGAGAGAGAGCAAGACAATGAAAACCTATTTGAAGAAATAGTGACTGAAAACTTCCCACACCTGGTGAAAGAAATTGACTTAGGAGTCCAAGAAGCACACCGAACCCCAATATATAGGAACCCTAAGAGGACCACACCAAGGCACATCATAATTAAAATGTCAAGAGCAAAAGACAAAGAGAGAATATTAAAAGCAGCAAGAGAGAAACAGTTGGTTACCTATAAGGGAGCACCCATACGATTGTCAGCGGATTTCTCAACAGAAATGATGCAGGCCAGACGGGAGTGGCAAGAAATATTCAAAGTGATGAACAGCAAGAATCTACAACCAAGATTACTCTATCCAGCAAAGCTATCATTCAGAATTGAAGGCCAGACAAAGTGCTTCACAGATAAGAAAAAGCTAAAGGAGTTCATCACCACCAAACCAATATTATATGAAATGCTGAAAGATATTCTTTAAGAAGAGGACGAAGAAAAAGATAAAAGTGTAAATTAGGAACAACAAATACACATCTATCAACAAATGAATCTAAAAATCAAGTGAATTAATAAGCTGATGAACAGGATAAACTGGTGAATGTAACAGAATCACGGACATAGAGAGGGAATAGACTGGCAACTCTAGGGGAGAAAGGGGGTGTAGGAAGTGCAGCAAGAGACTGGACAAAAATCATGCAACTATGGGAAAGGACAGTGGAGGGGGGTGAGGGCGAAGGGTGGGATGGGTACCAGGTGGAGGGGAACTATAGGGGGGAAAAAAAGGGAACAATGTAATTAATATACTGAACAATAAAGATGAAAAAAAAAAAAGAATGTGCTGGGCGAACCTCATCTTGGCAAAGGTTCCCTGGCCAATGGTGTTCAGAGGCTTGTAGCGGCCAACTGGGGCTCCTCATCAGTAGAGATGGCTGCAAGGTCATGAGAGATGGTGACCTGCCTACGACACTAACTGACAATATTAATTATTAAGGTTAACTTTGCTAGAAAATAGTACTAACTATACTATGCTATGCTAACTAGTACTAACAATGCTAATTATGCTTATTAATGCTAATAAATGATACTAACTATACGATGCTAACTGCTAATAATAGTACCAATGCTAACTATGCTTACTAACTATACTAATAAACAGTGCTAATTATATTAATAATACTGACAATACTAATTTAAAAATTTTAGAGAAAAATAAAAAATAAAGAAAAATAAGAAAAGAAAATTTGAGAAAAAGAAAACTTAGAAAGTGAAAAGAAAAAATTGAGAAAAAGAAAGAGTAATGACAAAAGAAAAAATAAAAGAGGAAAAAAGAGAAAAAACAAACTGACAGGTAAACCACAAATGAGCTTCCTGGACTATAAAGACAAAAACCTTGCCCTAGCCTGTTTTGCTCAGTGAATGCAACATCTGCCTGGGGACTGAAGGGTCCTGAGTTCAATTCCTGTCAAGGGTTGCCTGGCTTGCAGGCTCCTCCCCAGTAGAAGGTGTGTAGGAAGCAGCCAATCAATGATTCTCTCTCATCATTGGTGTTTCTCTCTCTCCATCTCCCTTTCTCTCTGAAATCAATAAAAATATATTATTTACCTAGCCAAAAGCTTATATAGGAGTGTTTTTATTTTTTTATATATTTTAATTAATTTTCATAGAGGAAGGAAGAGGGAGAGAGAAATAGAAACATCAATGATGAGAGATCGGCTGCCTCCTGCATGCTCCCCACTAGGGATTGAGCCCACACCCCAGGCATGTGCCCTTGACCAGAGTCGAACCTGCGACTCCCCAGTTCACAGGCCAGTGTTCTACCCACCAAACCAAACCGGCCAGAGCTATAGAAGTTTTTTATAATTCCATCACAATGGCACCTTATAAGGTCAGAGTAAAATAAGAACCAATGACAGCTGGGGATAAACCACAGTGGTTTTTTCAGTGGTTTTTTGTTTGTTTTTTATTTGTTTGTTTTTGTGGGGGTTTTTATTTGTTTGTTTGTTTGTTTGTTTTACAGAGAGGAAGGTAGAGGGAGAGTTAGAAACATCTATTAGCTGCCTCCTGAACACCCCCTACTGGGGATGTGCCTTTAAACAAGGTACATGTCTTTGACCAGAATCAAACCCAGGACCCCGCAGTCCACAGACTGACACTGTATCCACTGAGCCAAACCAATTAGGGTGTTTTGTCAGTTTTTAATATCAAACTCTTTTATGCTAAAAAAAAAAAAAAAAGACTCCAAAGAGCTTTTTTGTTTATGTGGGATAATAAATACTGATATTTACTTTATTAGAAATTAAAATTTGCAGGATACTGCAGTTAGCTTTTCATATATAATAGTGGTTTTTAAAATGCTAATGATGGGTGTTAAAAAACTATGTAATTTTTAGGCCTTCAAAAAATCAGTGAATTGTGTTACAAAAGAATTTATCCAAAGTAAATGCCTTAAAATAATTGGAATTGGATTTGAAACCTAAAAATTGTTGAAATATTGATAAATAATGTATTAATTATAAAGATCTAAATAGCCCAGGTAACTGGCTATGCCCTTTGTTAATAGAAGGAAGGTAGATGTCCTTGCCGCCATTTAGCCATTTTAAAGAAAGAATGTAATAATTTGCATTTGAATATCTCCAGACTTGCTACTGAATCCTCTCCCCCCCCCCCCCCCCAGGCAAAGAGAAAAAAAAGTGGTCAGCTTAAAGTCCAAGAAACCTATTTTGCCATCAAGAAATGTGGGTTATGGCAGCTTAAAATTTTGGAAGTTTGCTTCCTCATGAGAAAAACCTAGAGGACAAAATTAAAGCTATTAATTGATTATGTCTTGTATTTATTCTTTTTTTTTTAAGTTGGTAAGTGTCTTTATTTTTTTAATTTTTTAAATCTTTATTGTTCAGTTTATTAATTACATTGTTCCCCCTTTTTTATCCCCCTACAGCTCCCATCCACCCTGTACACATCCCACCCTTCACCTTCACCTCCCCCTCCCCACTGTCCTCTCCCATTGTTGCAAGATTTTTGTCCAGTCTCTTGCTGTACTTCCCACACCTCTTTTCTCCCCAAAAATTGTCAGTCCATTCCCTATGTCCATGATTCTGTTATATTTACCAGTTTATCCTGTTCATCAGATTATTAATTCACTTGATTTTTTTATTCATTTGTTGATAGATATGTATTCATTGTTCATAATTTATATTTTTACCTTTTCTTCTTCCTCTTCTTAAAGAATATCTTTCAGCATTTCGTTGTCTTGTATTTATTCTTAGAAATGTTTTCAAAAGTCTGTTCTCTCTTAAAAGAAATATTTTTTAATTATACTTGAATTGCCATGGCCTAAACCAAAGAATATCCTTACATGACATTATTATACAATGTCATTATAATTTTTGATATTTTAGAGCAGCATATTGTACATTTATCTCAAAAACAAATTTACAAACTAATTCTTTGAATGTTTGGCATCAATTTAAAAGGGACGTGAAAGGATTTAATCCCTTCCACTGTGTGGAGGGCCTCTTGGGTAGGCACTTGAGCATTCTATGTTGGCCCTTTTGCCAAGAAGGGACCCTCTTCTCACAATCAAATTGCCTACAGCTGTTGCCTGAGTTTTCTATTCATGCTGAGGTTGAAGCCTCATGGTGGCTGGTACCATTGATCTGTCTCTGGCCCAATGGTGTGAAGTGGGCCCTCCCTGGAAAAGAAACCTGGGTTCCATGAGATATGTGATCAGTGCCAGGGCCCTGCCAGCGGCCAAGGTGGGATCACAAGGCAGGTGCTGGGCGGGTGCATATACTACCAAGGAGACAGAAACGAGCCTCACAACACCCTGCTTGGCCCCGGAGTATGACTAGTTAGCCAGAGACAGGTAAGATTCCTCAAGGGAGGAACAACCTAAGACAGGCACAGTCGCCGAGGGGCCATCAGGAGAGAACTTGGGGGCCAACAGAGGTGGGGCATAGAACCTCACCCCCCCAACATTGCAGGGGCTTGAACACTCGCCCCTTCTGAGGGAGGTCTCCTGCCCCATGGCTGCTTCGCTTCCCATGCCCAGCCCAGATAGGGAACCAGGTAATAGAGACTTGGGCTAGCCCAGAGCAAGACCAAGGTAACAAACAGAGACTTGGCTAATAGCAGCTGCCCTATATCTAGCACCAGGAATGCTCAGGGCTTACTCAAGAATGCAAACAATCCTTTCCACTAATATTTACAGGGTAAACTAAGATTGTTGTTGGAGTATTAAATTTGACAGTAAAATAGTTTTCAGATTAATTTAAATTGGCTAAATGAAATAAGTAAATATTCAAGAAAATTGTACTGGACAAAAGCTGTTCTTAAAGTATTAACTAAAATTTCTATTGGTGGTTCATCTCATGGTAAAATTGCTTACCATGCAATGAACCTAAAGCAGTCATATTTTTGTGCAAAAAAAAATTAAAATTTATCAAGACTGCATTATAAAATTACCAAAAGGCTCCATTAATTCAAGGGATAGTGGGGTATTATCATGTAAGAAAAAATATCCTGTAAATAATTTACATCTGGAAGATTTTACTTTAGAAATTTAATTTTCATTTGTAAATCTAACAGCAACACATCCTTGAAAAACACACATGATGTCTAAATAGACAAAAGATTCCTTTATTAACTTTTGGTCAAGAATATGTTTGTGTATTTTCAGAAAACAACTCCAAGACAATGTTGGATTCTTGCAACAAGGGGAATTGACAGTCATCAGCAAGCTCCTACAATCTCAAGCCTGAGGGCTCCAACTAGATGTCCACAAGCTACATTTTAAAATAAAAACGGGGGAAATGTGGGGGGCGACCCAGGCAAGACACTTTCAGCGTTCCTTAACTTTTTGTGGGCTAAATCCAAGGCTCCTGGCTATCCCTTTTGTTAAGACTATGGGATCTGCTCATAGCCTTTGGCCAGGAGATTCCAATAACAGAAATATACAAAAACCAAACAGAGGTGGAAGCTGCTTTAATCAAAAATGTTTCAGTTCTGACCTCTCAGAGCAATTAAGGTTGTTTACCAGCCTTCCTGGCTTCCTATCCACATCTTTCTATTAGCTAGATAGGGATTTTTTTTCCAGCACCTTTGTATTTTGGAATATAAGTAAACTGCTGCTGTTTGGGTGTCAGATGCTGCCTCTCCATCAGAGAGAACAGACATCCCACCCAGACCCAGCTATTTTTCCTATTACTGCGTCTCTGTCTTCTATACTTTTATTTCTTAATCCCCAGCTCCTCTACTCAGAAAACTGGACCCAATCTCTCTCTCCGCGCTGGACGTGGAAAAGAGAGAAAAACACCCACAATGGATAATTATAAAAGCTAGTATATTGTAACTTTGGTTTGTAGCTCTACTTTTTGTGTTCTACTTGATTTAGGAGACTAATGTAATCTCTTCCACCATGAAAGGATACCACCAGCAGTCTGCCATCAGGAACAAGGCTCTCACCTGACTTTTCTAACACCCTGAGTCAAACTTCCAGCCCCCAGAATCCCCAGAAGTTAAGGGAACTGACTCTATGGACCAGCCAAGTGGGTCAGCACCTCTATTGATTCAATAGATTGGGATTCCTCCATCCAGACTGGCTTTACCAGGCTGAGCAGCTACGTTCAAGGCAAAAACAAGAAATATGACAGCTCCAGTGATGAGCTGGGTTCAGATCCTTTTAGTGAGTCTACCATTACCATTTCCTTTCATATCCCCTCTGAGCAGCAATCTGATCTTCAGACTTTCAGACTCAGATGTCTTCATTGAAGACAAAGACAAAATTACTGTCTTTGTATGGTCTTTCAATAGATTCTCTAGTTCCCACAAGAATCAAGAACAACTTCTAACATCAACATTTTAGGGGAAAGAAGCATTTTGAGGGAAGAAGAAAAAGTTTGTGATGAAAAGGTTTATTACACTGTAGGCTACAACAGTCCTTTTGATTTGCTTAATAGAAATAATGAAGTGTCATTGGTTCAGACAAATTAACCCTCTGAAGAAAATGAATGAGAAAATGAAAAGAAGTAGCATCATCAGGGTCTACACTTCGTTTAATATAGACAACAACAGCCCTATAAGTGAAATATATGTCTAGTATATTCTTCCTGAGAGTACTAATAAGAATTGAGCTTATTTCCAATGTGTCTTTTTAATGCTTGAAGCACTATTAAGATACACAGATAACATGGGACAATCCTATGTAATAAAAACATAGTATGCATATTGTCCTTTCAACTGGGAGTTCTTCCAGGAGTTCAACCAGGAAGTGGGGCCGGCCGGGGGAAGGGAGGGAGTACATGGCAGTCATGGCCCGCCACTAGGGACCCTACCAGTGCATGAATTTTGTGCACTGGGCCTCTAGTCTATAATCTATAAAAATAAAAGGGTAATATGCTAATTAGACTGGATTTCTTCCAGACATCATTCTGGATGTCCTTACTGATGAAGCCAGGGTTGGAAGGAAGCCAGCTGGGTCATGGGTGCCTGCAGGCAGCCCAGGGGAAGCCAGCCCATAACCCGGGTGCCTGCCAGCAGACAGAGGAAGAAAGCCCAGGTTCCAGTGTTAGAGGGAAGCCAGTGCCAGCCACCAGGGAAAGGAAAGCCTACTCTTGCATGAATTTTCATGCATCTGGTCTCTAGTATTCTATAAACATGTAAATTGTTCATAATCTTAGTGGTCTTTAGTTCTATGACCCTTCAGAACTATACTTCTTCACTGTATCATAATCATGTTGTCATTTTATACTTGGATTTGGGTCAATTGGATGTTAACCCCTCCAGATATTATCAATAAAAATGTTGAAGGTTAAAAAAAAAGAGTGACAAAAAAAGGAAGAAAAATTTTTTAAAAGATAAAGATAAAAAGATAGTGACTAATGTATTGAAGAAACAATTGTTAGTCTATGGTTTGAACCCAATTCATAAAGATGTAATTTTGTGACATCAATAACTGGGTAGGGTTAGAGCTGTGTAGGAACAAAGTTTTTATATGTTCTTGAAATAAAGCTAGTACAAATTCACATAAGAGTGTTACAGCTTTAGAATGTTAAATCATTCAGGTGACTAAATATATTTCTCATATATATATTGTCTTCATCTGTGGTTCCTGGCTCATAGCACCTAAACCCCTTGGACTTTCCTGAGTAGTAAAAGCAATGGGAGCATCTTTTGTTATAATATTTGGTATCTTGTCCTCAGTGTCTGAAGTCACTTCAGAACCCTAAAGGTGAAATGAACTTCCTGTTGGTCGTAATAGGCCCTTTGCCACCACAACTGGGTTTATGTTTATGATGACTTTTGGAAAACACCTAAGGATGAAGGGCTGGTTGCCAGGGGAACGAGTCAAAAATAGAGAGTTCAAACTTTCAGTCTCACCCCCTGATTTCTGGAAGAGGGGAGGATGAAGGAGGTTGAATAAATCACCAATGGCCAATGAGTAATCAATCATGACTATGTAATGAAGCCTCCAAGAACCTAAAAAGAAGAAGGTCAAGGAGCTTCCATGTTTGGAAACCAGAATGCTTCTGCATGCCACAGTGCCAAGCCCCAACTCCACAGGGACAGAATTTCTTTTGTTTGGGACCTTGCTTTCTGTACCTCTTCATCTGGCTGTTGATCTGTATTCTTTAATAGCCTTTATAATAAACAGGTAATCTAATTAAAGATAGAGAGAGTAAGAGAGAGAGAGATGATGATGATGATGTCTAAGATTACCAAATTATGAAATCCTAGCAATTTTCACAAATTCTATGATTACTTAGAATTTATTTTTATATATATTTATAAAACATATATATTTTATTTATTTATTTTATAATATAACACATATTTTCATTGTGAATTTATATTTCTATATTAATTTATAATATAACTTACTTTATTAATATCTATAATAATAAAATCATAATATGCTAATTAGACTGGACATCCTACTGGACGACCTTCCAGATGAACCCGGGCCTACAAGGAAAGCTCGGATGCCAGGTGCCTGCCAGTGGCCAGAGGGAAGCCCGTGTCAGCAGCCAGGGAAAGGAAAACCTACTCTTGCATGAATTTTGTGCAGCAGGCCTTAAGTAATATATATTTCTTTTTATAATATATATTCATATTTTATATATTTCTCTTTTTATAACACTAGAAACTTTTTTAATGAATTACAAATAATGTTAATAGCAAGAACATTCAAGGACAAGAGGTCAGAGAAAAGAAAAACAATACTCTTTTTAAACATCTGCATTACAAAACCCCAAGGTGCACATGGCAACAAATTTACCCACTCCCACTAAAAAACTACTATAACCTGAAATATAAATATAATTATTCATCCTTCTTTTAAAGAAATATTTTATCTCCGTGCTCCCACCTAGTCACAGCCCTAAAAAAAGTATCAGTATTCTCAAAATGATGTCTAATCTTTACTTCCACTCCTATGGGGGTGGCCTTCAGGGGAAGATGTGCCCTGCCACCTGAAGAACTAAGAATTTTAAAAGAGAAAAGCCCAAATATCTTTCACTTGCCTCATAAGGCCGCATAATCCCTGTCCTGAGCCTCCCAGACATCCCTTGCCTATAGGAGGCATAGGAGGGACGGGTGGGGCACAGCGGGCAGTCATTTCTACTGTAGCAACAACAGGACTGCAGAGGCTGGGAGTCTTGAGACTCTGAGACTATTAGGTGAGATCAAACACTGAAACTACAGTAAAAACTGTTTGGATCTATTTTTTTAATTGGTTTTTCAAAACAGGCCCCTCTCTATGTTTTTGTTTTGCTTGGTTTTCAAAATTCCAATTTACCCCTGTCATCAATGGGCCTAACAAACACAGTGGCAGCAGGAGGTCTGGGGCCTCTGTCATCTCAAACACAGGAAATAATAACTGTGGGGCTTTCGGGGACTGGAATGGCAAATCCTATGTGGGAGGAGAAGAAAGAGTCAGTCTTTTTTTTTTTTTTTTTTTTTAAACACCAGCTCTCCTTAGCAATGACTAAGGAGGGTTGGTAGAGGCTGACTTAAGTGCATCTAATACTGAAGTTTTCTTTCATTTTTCCCCTCCAACCCTTTGTATCCCTAGAGTTAGTTGGCTGACTAAGAAAGGAAGGTGAGTGTTAAGGCAGCCAGACAAGATAGAGGACACCCACAGCTCAAGGCCAAGCCAGATCAGGCCCTCCACTAGAGGAGAGGGTGAGACTGGGGGCTTGGAGAAGGACATCAGAGTCGAAGATGGGGTACTGGCTTGGTCACATCCTGAAAGAAAGGGTGAGTCAGAGCTGCCTTTGCTGAAATCCGTTTGTTGGGGTTTGCGATAATAAGCTCCGTCCATCTTCATCCAGGGGAGGCACTACTTTACTAAAATATTGCCGGGCCCACTTGGGGAAACTTGACTTATAATCAGGCATAGAAGTAACTCCTGGCCAAACCACCTCATCTGGGGTCCCCGGAGTCTGAAAGACCGGAAGAGTTGGTCAATCTCAGAATCTCCAGGGACTAGGGCCCGGCGAGTCACCATCTCAGCAAAGATGCAACCAAGGCTCCAGAAGTCCACAGCTGTGGAGTAGTATTTGCAGCCCAGAAGGATTTCAGGTGCTCGGTACAACAGGGTCACCACTTCATGGGTGTAAGTACGAACAGGGACTTCAAAGGCTCTGGCTAGTCCAAAGTCTGCTAGTTTGATGGACCCCTCTGCGCTGATAAGCAGATTCTGGGGTTTGAGGTCTCGGTGCAGGACCCGGTGAGAATGCAGAAAGCTAGGCCCTGGAGCAGCTGAACAGATAGCTCTTGATAAGGGGAAGAGGAATGCCAGTAAGAGCAGAGGCATCCATGAATTTCTTGAGATCTTGGTGCAGAAACTCAAAATCCAGGTAGAGTTTGTTTTCTGTGTGGATGACATCCAGCAACTTGAAAATATTTGGGTGGTTAAGCTCCTTAAGCAGAGAGATCTCTCGAATGGCAGTACTGGGCACACCCTCTGCCTCAGTGTCCAGGCGGATTTTTTTAAGCGCCACCACTTCTCCCATCAGCTTGTTTTTGGCTTTGTACACAACTCCGTACGTGCCCTTTCCACTTTTTGGAAGTTCTCCATGAAGTGCTAGCAAATCGGGTCAGCCGGGCCCTGGGGCAGGGGCCTGGGAACCCTGGAGAAAGTGGACCCCAATTCTCCGAGGCGGAGGAGGGGGAAGCAGGGCCCGGAACGGCGGCTCCAGGTCAGGATGGAACGCAGTATTATCTCTCGCTCTTGTCAATTTGTCCCATATTTTATATATTTCTTTATGTTTAAAATATATAGTTGTATATAATTTATCCTTATTTATAACTAGAGGCCCATTGCACAAAGATTTGTGCAATAGACCTCCCTTTCCCTGGCTGTCCTTACGGGTTTTCCTCCAGCACCCAGGACCTAGGCCTTTGCTCTGGCCACTGCCTTCGTCATCACACCGGCCAGAGCCTTAAGTTTTTGCTCCAGCCAGAGCATCACTCCTGTAGCTCTCTCTACCCCACCCCTGCACTACCCCTCATAGCAGGCATCCCACCCCATCTGGCCACTCCAGGCCTGCATGCATGCTGCCCAGAGGCCTGAAGCAGCTGGGGGCAGGGTCATTGCCATCTTTGTTGGGTTAAATTGCATACACACTCCTGATTGGCTGGTGGGCATTGTGAAGTGATGGTCAATTTGCATATTTCTTTTTTATTAGTGTAGATAATAAAAATGTAATATGCTAATTAGGCTGAACATCCTTCCAGAAGATCTTCCAAATGAAGCCAGGGCTGCGAGGGAAGCCTGGGTCCCAGGTGCCAGAGGGAAGCTGGTGCCAGGAGCGGGGAGGAAGGAAAGCCTACTTTTGCACAAATTTCGTGCATCAGGCTCTAGTGTTTTACATAATAAGTACTTGTTATATACTATTATATATATGTGTGTGTGTGTGTGTATATATGTGTGTGTGTGTATATATACACACACACACACACACATATATATAATTTACAGCTTTCTACAAATGTAATTTACTTAAAGCCAAATATTTATCCTAGTGCCAGAGCCAGCCAGCATCAATTGAACAGCACCTGAAAGGGGGGTGAGGATTGGGAAATGACAGACAGACAAAAGGATGGGATTGGGAGGTCCACAAGCCCTTTGTCAGACTGCAGCCCCAACTTTATTTTTTCCCAAGCTTTTATGTAGTGCTGGTTACATAACACATTCATCATTCCCATAATTTCACAAGCATAACTATCCTGCTAACCTTCACACAAAACTCCTTATCTTGGCGCCACTTGAATTCCGAATTATCTCCTTATGCTCTGCTACTTGCTCAAGGGCAACATGTTTACCAAACTGTTCTACTTAAAGGTCACTGTGCTCTGGGAGGCAAAATGCATGTTTACTAAACTATTGTGCTTAAATGTCACCATGCTCTAGGGGGCAGAACGCATGTTTACTAAACTTAGGATCAGACAGACCACTTTGTGAAACCTGCCCTCTCAGGACTTTGTCAGCTGAGGTCGCTCCCCACATCCTAGTAATTCTCAAAACACTAAGATGGGAGCCCTGGCCAGTGTGCCTCAGTTTGTTGGGCACCATTCTGTACACAGAAAGTTTGTAGATGTGACTCCCAGTCAGGGCACAAGTCCAGGTTGCAGGTTCGATCCCCAGTCAACCTGCCAATCAATGTTTCTCTTTCACACTGGTGTTTTTCTCTATCTCCCTCTCCCTTTGTTTATCTCTAAAAATCAATAAAAGTATTTAAGAAAAAAAAGCACTAAGGTAGAAAAGAACTGGAAGTCCTGGTGCTATTTGCACAACATGTAAAAGACTAAGACAAACATGACAAAGTGTTTCATATCTTCTTTGTTCTTCCTTTTTTCCTTCTTTCCTTCTTTCTTGTATTTTAAGTAATTGCACCCTCCCCACCACACTTCAAATAGCCAAGACACTCACACAAAGTGTCCTCAGAAAATACTATGCACTTGTAATGCTTATCTGGACTCCAAACCAGGAGCATGGGAACAAGAACAGCCCCAGTTTCTAGTGTAATTAACAAAGAAAGCCATAGGACTGGAATTCCACTTGTCCTACCTGATCCAAACCTTGATGCTGCATATAGGAGGCCTGCCCTGACCTGCAAGTAAGTGCTCCCTGGTGTACATCAGCTGACTAATACCTTCCAGCCCTGGATGGGTGACTCAGAGAAATATCAGTGTGAAAGAGAAACATTGGCTGGAGTGTTGTCCCGTGCACCAAAAGTTTTTGGGTTCAATATCCCAGTAGGAGCCGCCTGGGGAAGCAACCAATAGATGTTTCTCTCCCACACTGATGTTTCTCCCCTCTCTCTCCTTCTCTAAAATCTATTTTTTTTAAATCATATCCTCACATGAGGATTTTTTCCCAGCTCTATTTGACATCATGAAACACATTTATTCCATCACACAGCTTAGGGACATTTATATTAACAGGAAAAAATCATGTTATATTATAGTAGGTGTTCACAATTTTACATTATAACTATGAATCCCTGAGTCCACAGGAAAAATAACTTAAGCCAGATCAGCAGTCTCTCAGTCTCCCCAGGAGCATTCACCTGCTCTTTGGTAGGTCCTTTTCTATGTGCTCGAGTGTTCCTGCAATAGTAGATGTTTGGGGAAGAACTATTTGGGGGATAACTTTTTTATTATCTTTATTGTTCAGTTTATTAATTACATTGTTCCCCCCTTTTTCCCCCTATAGCTCCCCTCCACCCTGTACCTATCCCACCCTCCTCCTCACCTCCCCCTCCCCACTGTCCTGTCCCATTGTTGCAAGATTTTTGTCCAGTCTCTTGCTATACTTCCCACAATCCTTTTCTCCCCAAGAATTGTCAGTCCATTCCCTCTCTATGTCCATGTTTCTGTTATAGTCACCAGTTTATCCTGTTCATCAGCCTATCAATTCACTTGATTTTTATGTTCATTTGTTGATAGATGTGTATTTGTTGTTCATAATTTTCATCTTTACCTTTTTCTTTTTCCTCTTCTTAAAGAATATCTTTCAGCATTTCATATAATGTTGGTTTGGTGGTGATGAACTCCTTTAGCTTTTTCTTATCTGCAAAGCACTTTATCTGACCTTCAATTCTGAATGATAGCTTTGCTGGATAGAATAATCTTGGTTGTAGATTCTTGCTATTCATTGTTTTGAATATTTCTTGCCACTCCCGTCTGGCCTGCATCGTTTCTGTTGAGAAATCCGCTGACAATCGTATGGGTGCTCCCCTGTAGGTAACCAACTGTTTTTCTCTTGCTGCTTTTAATATTCTCTCTTTATCTTTTGCTCTTGGCATTTTAATTATGATATGTCTTGGTGTGGTCCTCTTTAGATTCCTATATTTTGGGGTTCTGTGTACTTCTTGGGCTTTTAAGTCAGTTTCTTTCACCAGGTGTGGGAAGTTTTCAGTCACTATTTCTTCAAGTAGGTTTTCATTAACTTGCTCTCTCTCTTTTTCTGGCACCCCAATAATTCGGATGTTGGCATGCTTGAGGTTGTCCCAGAGGCCCCTTACACTATTTTCAATTATCTGAATTCTTTTTGTTTCTTGCTTTTCCAGCCGAGTGGATTTTGCTTCTTTGTATTTCAAATCTTTGACTTGGTTCTTGTGGCCCTCTTGACTGCTTTTAGGACTTTGTGTAATATTTTTTATTTCAGTCAGTGTATGCTTGATTTCTAGTTGGTCCTTTTTCATATCCGTGAGGGTCTCATTGATATCTCAGAGGTCTTGTTCATTCCTTGAGGGTCTCATTCATTTCCTTGTAAGTCTCATTCATTTCCTTGTAAGTCTCATTCATTTCCTGGTTCGTCTTGTTTATTTCCTTGTAGTTCTCATTAAGTTCTCGGCCTTTTCTAGGAGCCTCTTGAAAAGCCTTATAACCGTGGTTTTGAACTCTATGTCTAGTCGTCTTTTTTCCTCCATTTCTTTCACACTTGATTTCTTTCCATATATCTGCATGGTGGCTGCTTTATGTGGTAGATGTCCTCTAAGGGTCAGTGGCACAGCCTCCTCAGTGATTTGAGATGGGTACTCTTACTGCAATCCTTTACGGGTTGTACAGTATTTTTTAATTTAAACCCAGCTTGTTGTTGTTAGCCCTAGGAGGGTTTGACCTCCAGGCCAATTGGCTGTGAAGGGAGACTGTGTTCAGGTTGGATGGGCGGAGTCTCTGAGCTGAGCAGACAGCCTCAGTGTCAGCTACATCCTATGCGGCGCTCATGCGGGCGGGTCTCTGTTGGATGGGGATGGCTGCAGGCACCTCCAAGAGAAAGCCGCTAGTCTCTTCCCCTTGCCAGACAACTCTGCCTCTCCCCAAATGAGTCTGCACACCCAAAGACTAGCCCAAGGTTGTAAAATAGGTGGTTTCCGGGACCAGGAGACAAGTTTCCAGGGAGCAAGTCGCGCGTTTGTGCGACACTTGCGCGCAAACTTCTTTTCCCAGCTACCGGGTTTCTCAGCAGACTAGGAGACCTCTGCCGCGCCCAGCTTCCCGGGTACGTCCCCCAGACCTCAGACCTCGCCTGGCATTGGGGAATCTGTGCAGTGGGACGTCTCCACGTACCCCGGATCTCGGACCTCGCCTGGTGCTGGGGAATCCGTGTAGTGGGACGTCTCCGCCCTCCACGTTGGCGAAATTCAGCCATGGTTGCTGTTCCAGCCCTACAGCCCGCGCACACACGACCAGGACGGCTCTTAACCTGCTTCTGTCTTCAAGGCTGTGCTCCCGCTGCTCTTCTGTGTCTCAGTGTCCCACCTTTACTTTTATTTGTTGAGTTTTCACTCAGCCAGCTTTCTGGTGATTCTGGGTGATGTTTGTTTTGTTGTTATATTGTAGTTTTTGAATTGTTGCACGGGGCAGAACAATAGGTGTTTACCTGTGCCGCCATCTTGGTTCTCCTCGGGATAACTTAAAACAGAGATAATTCTGTCCATTTGTTACCAGTGAGATGAGGAGACCTTGGTTCTTATCTTCTTGAAGGAAAGATTTCAATCAAAAGACAAAGTGTGAAAATCAAGCAAGAATTTAGAAGGTTGAATCAAGGAGGGGCATAGAAGAATCAACAGGAGAACATAGGTTGGGCTGCTTTGGCTCACTGGGAAGTCAGAGAAAGGGAGCCTTGGAGACAGGTTCAGGGGTTAGCCCAAGATGAGCTCCTGCAACCTGCTACCTGGTTGCAAGTCTCATGGGATGCCTTAGAGGTCAGAGGACGCATGGCTGTGAGGAAAAGGGAGGGGGAAGGGATTGGCACTGGCATGCTCACTGGACGGAGAGCATGCTGGGACCTTCATTTTCAGGATTTTTTGTTTTGTTTTGTTTTTTATTGATGTCAAAGAGGAAGAAAGATGGAGAGAGAGAAGCATCAATGATGAGAAAGAATCATTGGTTGGCTGCCTCCTGCACTCCCCTTACTTGGGATTGAGTCCTCAGGCTGAGCCAAACCAGCTAGTGCTCATTTTCAGGGATTATAAAGGCTGGGTGTTTAGAGGAAGTTTTAGGGGCAGATCAATAGAACTTTCATCAGCTTTATGCTGATATACCAAAATTAGATTTATCCTCTTGATTTGTCTGTCTCTTGGGTGTGGTTGGCAAATGGCATTAATTGAATTTCTGTTATCTGTCTCCTTGAGTAAGATGACTTAAGCTATTTACCTCTGGTTGGGGAGGAGAAGTGCAAACCATTTACTCTTAAGTATCCTGGGTGTAGGGTAAATAGGATTTAATAGGTGACTTAAAATGCTATTTAACTATCTATCTTTCCCTATTCTGCTAGTCCTGGTGTTAAAAAATTTATCAGATGACTAAAAAATAACCAGAAGTACTCATAAATACAGGAGAAAAAAAAACATTTATTTCCAGATATACTAATACCGTGACTCAGGGGAGCCTGTTTCCAAATGCTGAGCAGGCCAATATGGAGGAAGCTTTCTTTTTATACCCTTTGGTTTCTTTGTCCTCCAAATATGGATCAGACTTCCAGACCTTTCGAGAGCTTTACAAAAATCCCTGTTTATTGAGATGGGGCTGTGAGACCACACCTAAAGGCCTGGCCTGGTGTCAGCACTGACAACCCCTCTGGGGGCTGTGTATTGTTCATGGTTTATGGCCTCTGTAAAATGTGAGTATTCAGGTAAACAGGTTTTGCAAGACCAGATAATTAAGGAAGGGGCAGTGACTTGATTATAGGCTAATAAGAATGTGCATTAAGGATACTGATTAACTAGGTACAGAGTCAGGCTGCTATCCTTCCTCCCCCCAAAAAAGTCTTATTTTCCTCATTACTGGAATTTTCCTAGCTTCTTACTGTTCTCTAACACACTCATGTGTTTCAGCAGCAGCCCTTTGTCAGCAGTCTCTGCTATTTCACAGCAGCAGAGCCTGAGGCAGCTGGTTTCATATACCATTACCAATGTCTTTACTGTTACATTTCCCAAATGAAAACCTCCTCCAGAATGCAGTAAGGAAATGGCCTTCATTAATCCAAAAGGTAGAGGTAGCCATCCTTACAACAGTACAACTGTCCTCTGCATAATGAATCAAAGGGTATTAGCTGCACCATAAACATAGCCTAGGGGTGTGGTTGGCAAACTGCGGCTTGTGAACTACATGCGGCTCTTTGGTCCTTTGAGTGTGGTTCTTCCACAAAATACCATGGCCTGGGTGAGTCTATTTTGAAGAAGTGGCATTAGAAGCTTAAGTTTAAAAAATTTGGCTCTCAAAAGAAATGTCAATCGTTGTACTTTGATATTTTGCTCTATTGACTAAAGAGTTTGCCAACCACTGGCTAGAGAAGCCATTGGGTGACTATCCTAGAATTCAAAAGAGAAGGAGAACCCCTTGGCTCAGAAAAAAATAATATGGGGATTAAGAGATATAGCATTGAACAGACCATTAAACCTCAGAGGAAAGGCAGGGAAAAGTGGGGGTGGGGATTGGGTTGGGGGTGGGGCAAGAGCTCAACCAAAAGATTTATATGCATGCATATAAGCATAACCAATGGACACAGATAATATTGGGGTGAGGGCCTGGGGTGCGAGGCAAGAGGGATCTGGGAAAGGTCAATGGGGGGAAAGGGAGACATGTAATACTTTCAACAATAAAGATTTTTTTTTAAAAGAATGAACACAAGATAAGAAGAGGAATGTATTTTATTACTAACTATACTGATAACCCTTAATGCCAGTGGTTCCTGTTAGTAAAAGGTAAAAGAACAGAAAATTCTGTATACAGAGCCAAGTTGGTAAATTCTAATTTAAATTCTAATTGGGTACAGGAAAGTTACCTAGGTCTTTAGTGATTCAAAGTTTAGACCTAACTACAGTTCTTATCCTTGTTCTGAATGTCAACACCCTGAATTTCTTGCAGCTTAATTAAAGAAACACCAGGAAAGTAAAACCAATAACCTTGGTTAAATTACACCCTTTTCCCAAAACCTTATCAATTGCAAACAGCAATGCCAAGAGTCAAATGAGGGGAAAGCACATCCCCAGAGGCTTTCAACAAGCTACTGGTGTAATGAGCCTAAAGAAAGACTTAAAAGTGACCTCCCCCCCAACATCGGTTCCTAGTTGGTGAAGAAGCGGACTCTGAGGAAACTTGTGCACTGCCACGGAAAGTGCCTGGTGTGCTGCACCTGGTTGTGTTGTAGTCTGAGCCTTTAAATCAACACAGGAGAGTGAGAACTACATAACAAGACACACAGAGAAGAAAGACCATGGGGAGACAAAGAAATAGCCCACCAATGAAAGAAGAACAAGCCTCGCCGGAAAAGAGGTAACCGAAATGGAAGCGAGCAACCTGTCAGAGAGAGAGTTCAGAGAAATGGTCATAGGGTGAATGAAGAGAACAGAAGCCAGCATGAGTAAGAACCATGAGGAATTGAAGAGGAATCAAGAGGTAATGAAGAAGAGCCAGGAAGAAATGAAGAAGAACTATGAAGAAATGAAGAAGAATTATGAAGAAATGAAAAAGACCCAAGAAGAAATGAAAAGTGACATTGATGAGGTAAAGAACTCCATAGAAAGTATCAGGAGTAGACTAGATGAAGCAGAGGACTGCATCAGTGAGCTGGAAGACAAGGTAGGAAAAAACACCCAAGTAGAGCAGCTTCTAGAAAAAAAAAATTAAAAAGCAGGAGGAGAGCCTAAGGGAACTATGGGACAACATGAAACAAAACAACAACCGCATACTAGGGCTTCCAGAGGGACAGGAAACTGAGCAAGGAATAGAAAACCTGTTGAAAGAAATAATGACAGAAAACTTTCCTGATACAGGAAAGAAAAAACCCACAAAAATCCAAGAAGCTCACAGAGTTCCAAGCAAATTAAACCCCAAAAGACCTACACCAAGGCATGTTATAATAAAATTGGCAAACATCAACGACAAAGTGAGAAACCTAAAAGCTGCCAGAGACAGAAAGAAAGTCACCTACAAAGGAACCCCCATCAGATTAGCAACTGATTTCTCAACAGAAACTTATCAGGCCAGTAGGGATTGGAATGAAATATACAAATTATGCAAAGAAAGGGTCTGAATCCTAGAATACTGTACCCAGCAAGGCTATCAATAAAAATTGAAGGTCAAATCAGGAGCTTCACAGACAAAAAAGCTCTAAGGGAATACATTACCACCAAACCAGCAATGCAAGAAATGCTAAAGGGTCTGCAGTGAAAAGCAATAGGAAGCCATGAAAGAACATAGGGGCAAGGAACAAAAATGGCTACAAATAACTATCTATCAATAATAACTTTAAATGTAAATGGTTTAAAAGCTCCAATCAAAAGACATAGGGTAATAGACTGGATAAGAAAACATGACCCATATATCTGCTGTCTACAAGAAACCCACCTCCGAAAAAAAGGTGCACACAGACTGAGGGTGAAAGGATGGGAAAAGTTTCTTCAGGCGAATGGAAATGGAAAAAAAGCTGGGGTAGCAATACTTATATCCGACAAATTAGATCTCAAAGTGAAGGATGTAACAAGATATAAAGAAGGCCACTACATAATACTAAAGGGAGCAATCCAACAAGAAGAAATAACTCTGGTAACCATATACGCACGCAATATAGGAGCACCCAAATACATACTAAAACTCCTATAGGGTATCAAGGGAGAGATAGACAGCAATACAATCATAGTAGGAGACTTTAATATCCCACTATCACCATTGGACAAATCCTCTAAACAAAAATCAGTAAACAAACATCAATCCTCAATGAATCACTAGACCAGAAGGAATTAATTGACATCTTCAGATCATTTAACCCCAAAACCACAAAATATACATTCTTTTCAAGTGCCCATGGGTCATTCTAAAAGATAGACCATGTGTTGGGTCATAGCAAAGTCTCTCCAAATTCAAGAAGATAGAAATCATATCAAGCATATTCTCAGATCACAGTGGCATAAAGCTGGAAATCAACTACAATAGAAACAACCCAAAGAAATCAAACACATGGAGACTAAACAGCATGCTATTAAACTATGACTGGGTTACTAGAGAGATCAAGGAAGAGATAGAAAACATCATGGAAACAAATGACAACGACAGCACAACAATCCAAAATCTGTGGGACACAGTGAAAGCAGTTCTGAGAGGGAAGTTCATAGCTCTACAATCCTACTGCAAAAATCTAGAAACAGCGGTAATAAATTATCTAACCCAACAACTCAAAGAGTTAGAAAGAAAGCAACAAGAAAAGCCCAGTGTAAGCAGAAGGAAGGAAATAGTAAAGATCAGGGCAGAAATAAATGACATAGAGACCAAAGAAACAATACAGAAGATCAACAAAACCAAGAGCTGGTTCTTTGAAAGATTAAACAAGATTGATGAACCTCTAGCCAAACTCACCAAGAAGCAAAGAGAGAGGACCCTAATAAATAAAATCAGAAATGAAAGAGGTGAAATAACAACAGACCCCATTGAAATACAAAGGATTGTTAAAAAATACTATGAACAACTCTACTCCAACAAACTGGACAACCTGGAGGAAATGGATATATTTCTAGAAAAATATAACCTCCCAAAACTCAATCAGGAAGAATCTAAACAACTCAATAGACCAATAACTGTGGAAGAAATTGAAGCAGTCATCATAAAGCTTCCAGCAAACAAAAGCCCAGGGCCAGACGGCTTCACAGGGGAGTTTTACCAAACATTCAAGGAAGATCTAAAACCTATACTCCTCAGACTATTCCAGAAAACTCAAGAGGATGGAACACTTCCAAACTCCTTCTATGAGGCTAACATCACCCTAATACCTAAAGCAGATAAAGATGACCCAATGAAAGAGAATTACAGGCCAATATCCCTCATGAATATAGATGCCAAAATCCTCAATAAAATTCTAGCAAATCGGATTCAGCAGTACATCAGAAAGATCATACACCATGACCAAGTAGGATTTATCCCAGGAATGCAATGATGGTACAATATTCGCAAATCAATAAATGTGATACATCACATAAACAAATTGAGAGATAAAAATCACATAGTGATATCAATTGATGCTGAAAAAGCATTTGACAAAATCCAACACCCTTTCTTGATAAAAACTCTCAAGAAGGTAGGAATAGAAGGATCATACCTCAACATAATAAAAGCCATATATGAGAAACCCACAGCAAACATCATACTCAATGGGCAAAAACTACAACCATTTCCCCTAAGAACAGGAACAAGACAGGGTTGCCCACTCTCACCACTCCTGTTCAACATAGTACTGGAAGTATTAACCATTGCAATTAGACAAGAAGAAGAAATAAAAGGCATCCAAATTGGAAAAGAAGAAGTAAAGCTATCCTTATTTGCAGATGACATGATATTGTACATAAAAAACCTGAAAGACTCCATAAAAAAGCTAATAGACTTAATAAATGAGTTCAGCAATGTAGCGGGCTACAAAACCAATGCCAAGAAATCTATGGCATTTCTATACACCAATAGTGAACTTACAGAAAGAGAGACTAAAAAAGCAATCCCATTTACCATCACACCAAAAAAATTAAGATACCTAGGAATAAACTTAACTAATGAGGTAAAAGACCTATTCACAGAAAACTACAGGACACTAAAAAAAGAGATAGAGGAAGATGTAAACAGATGGAAGAATATACCATGTTCATGGATTGGGAGAATCAACATAATTAAAATGTCCATACTACCCAAAGCAATCTATAAATTTAATGCACTCCCCATTAAAATACCAATGGCATACTTCACAGACCTAGAAAGAACTCTCCAAAAATTCATCTGGAATAAAAAACGGCCCCGGATAGCCACAGCAATCCTGAGAAAGAAGCACCAAGTCGGTGGGATTTCAATACCAGATTTCAAGCTATATTACAAAGCTACTGTTCTCAAAACACCCTGGTACTGGCACAAGAACAGACATATAGATCAATGGAATAGAATAGAGAATCCAGATATCAACCCGAACCACTATGCTCAATTAATATTTGACAAAGGAAGTATGAACATAAAATGGGGTCAAGATAGTCTCTTCAATAAATGGTGTTGGGAAAATTGGACAGATACATGCAAAAAAATGAAACTAGACCACCAACTTACACCATACACAAAAATAAACTCAAAATGGATACAGGACTTAAAGGTAAGACGGGAAACCATAGAAACATTAGAAGAATCTACAGTTAATAAACTCTCAGACATATGCCAAAAGAACTTCTTCAATGATACTGCTCCTAAGGCAATGGAAGCTAAGGACAGAATAAACAAATGGGACTACATTAAAATCAAAAGCTTTTGCACAGCTAAAGAAACCATCAACAAAACAACAAGAAAACCCACTGTATGGGAGAACATATTTGCAAATGTTACCAGTGATAAAGATTTAATCTCAAGCATCTACAGGCAACTCACACAACTCAATAAAAGGAAGACAAATGATCCAATAAAAAATGGGCAACAGACCTAAATAGAACCTTTTCTAAAGAAGACAAAAGGAAGGCCCAGAGACATATGAAAACTTGCTCAAAGTCACTAATTATCTGAGAGATGCAGATCAAAACGACTATGCGGTACCATCTCACACCAGTCAGAATGTCTTTCATCAACAAATCAACAAATGATAAGTGCTGGCGAGGATGCGGACAAAAAGGAACTCTCCTGCACTGTTGGTGGGATTGTAGACTAGTGCAGCCACTGTGGAGAACAGTATGGAGTTTCCTCAAAAAACTAAAAATGGAGCTCTCATATGACCCAGTGATCCCACTTCTAGGAATATACCCCAAGAAACTAGAAACGCGAATTAGAAAGGATACATGTACCCCTCTGTTCATAGCAGCACAATTTATCATAGCTAAGATTTGTGAACAGCCTAACTGCCCATCAGCAGATGAGTGGATTAAAAAACTATGGTACATCTACACAATGGAATACTACGCCGTGGAAAAAAAGAAAGAGCTCCTACCATTTCTAACAACATGGATGGAATTAGAGAACATTATGCTAAGTGAAATTAGCCAGGCAGAGAAAGACAAATATCACATGATCTCACTCATTTGAGGAATATAATCAATGACATAGACTGATGAACAAGAATGGATCCAGAGACTGAGAAAAGTCCATCAAAATGTCAAACCTCAGGGTAAGTGGCAGGTGGTGGGAGTAAGGGGGAAAGTCAATATATTTGAATGCTTGAACTAAGGTAAGTGATTTGTGTTTTTACATCCCTGACAAAGTTTATATAAAGTTATAAAAAAAATGGCAGCTAGTTTGAGATTGAATTAACATGGCCTAGAGCTTGTCATATCCTATGGAGACCAGTCCTTAGGCTAGGCCTTCCTTAACCTCCCGTGACACCACAATACCCTTACATGATATTATTCTACAATGTCATTATAATATTTGATATTTGACAACAGCATATTATACAATTATCCCAAATAAACTTACAAACTAATTCTTTGAATGTTGGGCAGCAACTTAAAAAAATATATAGTAAAGGAATTAATCCCTTTCAGAAGGGATTAAGGCACTGGGAAGGCATTTGAGCATTCTATATTGGCCCCTCTGGCCCTTTTGCTAAGAGGGACCCTCTTCTTATTATCCAAATACACACAGCTGACGCCTGAGTTTTCAGTTCCAGCTGTGGCTGAAGCCTCCGGGCAGCTGGCACCATGAATCTGTCTCTCAACCAATAGCGTGAGCTGGGCCCTCTCTGGAGAAGAAATCTGGGTCCCCCGAGATATGTGATTAGTACCGGGACCCCGCCAGCAGGCGAGGGGACCCCAAGGCAGGTGCTGGACGTGGAGGCCATGGGGGCATAGACTACAAAGGAGACAGAACTGAACCTCACATCACCCTGTTTGGCCCCGGAGGATGGCTGGTTATCCAGAGACGGGTAAGATTCCTCAGGGAAGGAACAACCTAAGACAGGCACAGTCGCAGAGGGGCCAACAGGAGAGAACTAAAAGGTCAACAGAGGTGGGGCACAGACCCTCATCCACAAACCTTGCAGGGGCTTGAATTCTCACCCCTCCTGAGGAAGGTCTCCTACCCCCACGGTTGCTACGCCTCCCACGCACAACTCACACCGGGACCCAGGTGGCAGACAGAGACTCGGCCAGCAATAGCTGCCCTATATATAAATTTAGTTTATACCCAGGAATGCTGAGGACCTACTCAAAAATGCAAATATTCCTTTCCACAAGTATTTACTGGGTAAACTAAGATTTCTGCTTGAGTATTAAAATTGACAGTAAAATAGTAATCAAGTTTTCAGATTAATTTAAATTGGCCAAGTGAAATAAGTGAATACTCAAGAAAATCTAAGTGTACTGGACAAAAAGCTTTTCCTAAAACATTATCTAAAATATCTATTAGTAGTTCATCTCACTGCAAAATTGCCTAACATCCAAAGAACCTAAAGCAGTAATATTTGTGAGCAAAAATTAAAATTTAAAATTACCAAGACTGCAAGATAAAATTTCCAAAAGCCCCTATTAACCAAGAAAAAGGGGGGAGGAGGACAGTGGGGTAATATCATGTAAGGAAAAATATCCTATAAGTAAAATACATGTAGAAAATTCTTACTCCAGAAAAGAAAATTCCATTTGTAAAACCAACTGCAGGACACCCATGAAAAAACACACATGGTGTCAAAATAAGCCAAAGGAAAATCATTTAGGCAAAAATAAAAAGAATCCCAAGTCTATTTTGCATAGAGGATCCCTTTGTTAACTTTTGGTCAGAAATGTGTTTGTGTGTTTGCAGAGAACAACTCCAAGACCATGTGGGTTCCTGCGACAGTGAGGAACTGATGGATCTGTTCCAGTCACGAGGATGGTCCAGAGATGGCGGACGCTGATTACACCTTGCCACGCTAGCAGTCGGCAGCCGTGCATGGCTGCAGGAGGCCCAGGACCATACCAGAGAGGATGGATCTTGCATTGCCACGATGTGTCCGCCATCTGGATACCATTGCTGACATGTACACATGAAGAACTATTTGACATTGAAACTGGGACTCAGAACAGTTGGACATTGAAACTGACACTCAAACTTTTTTTTTGCTCTTATACGTTTGTTTCTAGTATGCCGAGGCAAGATATTTTTTAAGAAAAAAACATGGGGAAGTGATTGATATAGAGGCAGGGTGGCCTCGAACAGGCTGTCAAGCTACAGGGGGAAGGCTGGAGTGGATGGGAGGCAGATGCAGGGGAAGATCAACTGAAGGACTTGTATGCATACATATGAGCATAACCAATGAATGAAAGACACTGGGGCGGGGAGGGGGGCAGGTGGGGACATGTGCTGGGGGGTACGGGAGGTTGGGGGGAGGATATTAGGGGGGAAAGGAAAACATATGTACTACTATTAAATATAAGTTATATTGTAAATTTTTTTAAAGTTTTTTTTTTAAAAAGCAGCAAGAGAAAAACACTTAGTCACCTATAAGGGAGCACCCATATGATTGTCAGCAGATTTCTCAACAGAAACAATGCAGGCCAGCCGGGAGTGGCAAGAAATATTCAATGATGAATAGCAAGAATCTACAACCAAGATTACTCTACCCAGAAAACCTATCATTCAGAATTGAAGGTCAGATAAAGTGCTTCACAGATAAGAAAAAGCTAAAGGAATTCATCACCATCAGACCAATATTATATGAAATGCTGAAAGATATTGTTTAAGAAGAGGAAGAAGAAAAAGGTAAAAATATAAATTATGAACAACAAATACACGTCTATCAACAAACGAATCTAAAAATCAAGTGAATTAATAATCTGATGAACAGGATAAACTGGTGAATATAACAGAATCATGGACATAGAGAGGGAATGGACTGACAATTCTTGGGGAGAAAAGGGGTGTGGGAAGTGCAGCAAGAGACTGGACAAAAATCATGCAACTATGGGAGAGGACAGTGTGGGGGCGGTGAGGGTGGAGGGTAGGATGGGTACCAGGTGGAGGGGAGCTATAGGGGGAAAAAGGGGGGGAACAATGTAATTAATAAACTGAACAATAAAGATAAAAAAACTATGCAACTCAAAAAAAAAAAACAGAGCTACAGTTTGCTGACTGCTCTAGGTGCTTCAGTCACACTCTTGTTTTCACCAAGGTACTTGGGTTAGGAAAGACAAAAAAAAATCAGTCTAATGTTGTAAGACAAAGTTAACTTTGTCTCCAATTACCATAAAGTTGTTATAAAAGAATAGTTTTGTGATGATTTAATTCTGTCCCAATTGTCATTTATTATTCTTGAGCTGCCATCAGTTTCACACTCTTTGGATGAGTAGTGGATTGAACACCATCATTCTGTTAAATTATTTTTTCTAATTATTGATATGCTAATAAAGTAAAGTATGTCCAAAAACTATAGAACAAGGTTTCAAACTATGAAGAGTGATAGATGAAGGGTAAATCTCTACTTTTTACTAGACATATTTTATACATTATCATTTTTATGAACATTTAATTAAGTACAAAACAACAACAAAGAAGAACATGAGTAAAAATCAAGATAAATACCCATAGATAAATTTTCCTAATTAAGCTAAATCTCTAAACCTTCCTCGTAAATCAAAATGTTTCTTCTTTAGGCATATGGTCACAACTCTCTTATAGCTAAGAAAAAACAATTATCTGAAGCAATATTTGGCTGAAGTTTTCTCTTAAGAAAGCTAGTCAACCTGTCCTCCAGATTCAGCTACTCGGTCCCAGAAATGGGAGTTAGCAGTGAGCACAGCTGTACCCCAAGCAGAGCTAGAGGAGAGTTTAGCCTCTCTCATCACCACCTTAATCTGATATGGACAGGTAGGGCAGAGGATTGCTTAGGGTGTGGGTCCTTTAGTTCACAACTGTGATCGGCTGTACACAGGAGCAGAGAAAAGCCAAGCAGAAGAGAGGAAAGCAGACCTTGACTTGGCCTCCTCAATTCACAGACATGATCATTCCCGCCACCTCCACCATCACCAAGAATGAGGCAGTCTCATAGTTGTACCCCTAGAAGAGGAGCACAGTGAGTGGTTTAAAACTAAATTGGAGGAGAATGGAAAATAGAACCTATACATCTCTCTCCACTTTATTTCATCCCCAGCCCTCAACTAGTTGGTGAATGCTGGGGATCATGGGCAGTCCCATGTGTATCTATTCTCAGCTGTCTACCAGCCATTTGTATTCCTGGCTGGCTATAATTTATTTATTCTTCCTCTTTGTCTATTCCATATTATTCTGATTATTTCCCTTCACTTTCTCCCACAATATTCTTGCAGCTTGAAGAAGTGTTTAAGAGAAAGAGGAAAGAATGGTAGAGAGAGAGTAGCGAGAGCTATGGGTTGAGGTGAGCCTCTTCTTATTTTCCAATTTATTTTTTCATTGTGACAGACCTTACTTTGAGGCAGGTACCCCCTCACCCAATGAATTTGAGGTTCGTAAATTACATTGGGGGAGGAGAGGACAGCCAGTTAGGAAATCTACAATCAGCCTTCCAAGCCACCACCTTCTTGGCAAGTATGTGCCTCTTTGCTCCAGATTGACTCACTCTGTCTTCCCAACATATTCCCCAACTGCTTCAGTAGTGGGGATCAATACTGTTATGGCTAGCACTGAATGGATACATATGTTTGGGGGGAGAGAGTGTTGAGTGCAACCTGGCCAAATGAAACTCCCACCTGTTTCAAAAACAATGTAATAGTGCTCTTTAAGGCAACAGCAACAACAAAGTAATTGCTACAGGAAGAATGAAAGGGAGAGTTGAAAATCCCTCCCAGCCTTGGAATTCAATTATCAGAATCACGGAATCATAAAGATTAGATAGTCCAAGAGGGCCTAGAAGTCATCATATAGTGCTCCACCCTTCCCTGATCCCCTTACAAGTGAGGACATCAAGGCTTCCCATCTAGGCCTCCAGACATCCGGAGTGCTCATCTTCCCTTGAGCCAGATAAGTGCATAGTCACATCCATCAATCAGGTAGCCAATGATGAGCCTTTATAGATATCAGTAAACTTTCCAAATCCAGACCCTTGGAACCTTTAATACAGTGAATAAAACTGTGAGACACTACATCACTTTGTTTATTGCTTTTTTCACAGCTCATACTGGCATCTGTTTAGCCTAGAATTATTTAAGGCCTAATATTCACGGTGCTGGAGTGTACAGTGAAATAAATGGAGTTTCAGCTAATTAAATGCTGGTACAAAACTGAGGTGTTTGAAAATTCTCAAAATTCATCTATAACCAGTCTCTCCCAGAGCCTAGAGCTGCTGCTGTCCTATGACACAATAAAAGAGGTGCTGTGTAAATTTTAAATATTTTATTGACCATAAATAACTAGAATATCTAACCATTTCCAAAACAAAACTAGCAGCTAATGTGCAGAAAGCATTGCAGATGTTCACAAACTACAGAAATGTCAATTTGCTTTTAAGCAAATTTTTACTCTGAAGAAGTAAACATAACTATGAATAAATTGTGGTTTAAGCAAATTTTTAAGAATATTCAATAAAGCATCTGTATAAATATTCAGTTGTAGAGATAATTTTATTTCAACAAATAAACATTGTTCAACATGGCTAAACATTTTAAACAACCAGCAAGCATCAAAACCCAGTTACTGTTTCATGAAAATCTTTGGAAAACATTTTATTTAGCAGTTCTTATGTACAGCACATATTGTTGGTGATTCTTTCACATTTTTTTTAATATATTTTATTGATTTTTTACAGAGCGGAAGGGAGAGGGATAGAAAGTCAGAAACATCGATGAGAGAGAAACATCGATCAGCTGCCTCTTGCATCCCCCCTTCTGGGGATGTGCCCGCAGCCAAGGCACATGCCCTTGACCGGAATCGAACCCGGGACCCTTCAGTCCGCAGTCCGACACTCTATCCACTGAGCCAAACCGGTCTCGGCCTTTCACATTTTTTTTAAATTTACTGATTTGAGAGAGGGAGGAATAGAAAGAAACATCAATTTGTTGTTCCATTTATTTATGCATTCATTGGTTAGTTCTTATCCCCTGACCCAGGACCAAGCCTGCAATCTTGGCATATGGGGAATCATGCTCTAGTCTGACAAACTGAGCTGCCCTGCAGGGCCATTGTTTCATTCTTTAGTATTGGGAAGTTTTCCATGAAAATAGCATCTTTTCTTAAAAGAATTCATCCTTTTTACAAGACCACCATTTATGACAATATTTCCTTCTTTGCAGAATACTCATGTGTCAAACAGCTGGTGTGTTGGGTGGCATTGTGGTGTCCAAGGTTATATGCACAACCACTGGAACCACTACCTTTTTCATTTACAACTCTGTGGCCTTGGGCAGTTTCATCTTGTTTTGCCTCAATGTCATCATTTCTGAAGTGGGAATCATGAAACCCTTCTCAGAGAACTAATGATTAAATAAGATCATATGAGTAAAATTCCCAGAAAACTGTATGAACCTGCTATCACTTTACTTGATTTTGTTTAAATTGAACATTCTAGCTAAATAATTTAAAACATGGACTTGCAAGTCCATTGTTTTACCTTGTAACAACTTTATACACTGTTGATGGGAATGCAAATTGGTGAGACATTCTTGGAGAGCAATTTGGCAATGGCTATCAAACTTTTGAAACGCACATTTCTTTGACCCAACAACTCTATTCCTGAGAATTCACTTATCACTAGCTAGTGAGTAAATACTGTATATAGCCCAGCTGTGCAAGATCTCCATCCCAGGGTGTTCATTGCTGCATTTGTGTAAGAATAAAATAAGGGAACAACTGAAATACCCATCAACAAATAATTAAGTAAATTATCATGACTGCCACTATAGGACTTGTCACAAAGGAAATTTTACCTTTGTATATTATTATTGTCTTTCTTTGCTATGATGAGAGAACACTTTTTCCCTCTACTAAAGTTTTCTTCTATATGAGATAATCCTTGTTAGTGATACACTGCTGACCTCTCTCTGCCCATTTATGCACTCAACCCAAGGGTGGTAGAGTAACTCATGCAATTGGTAAGTTTGGGGAGAATAACTGGACATAACAGAGAACAGGAGCTCTCTTCTGCTACTCCCCATTGTCTCAGTGGACAGTCCCCCTAAATTGGGACTGATCAGCCTTACCTGTGACTAGGTAGATAAAGCTGTCCAATGTTGGACCTTGGCATTAGGAAGTCCATGGGGTTTGCACTCTATCCTGTATCTTTCAACTTAGCATTTTAAAACAATAAAGGTAAATAATCTTTAGTCAATGACTATAAATGTCAATTTTTTCTTTACTATTTCAATTTAATCAGAAGTTGAGCAAGGAAAAGAGATGCTTTTGAAGAGCCTCCTGAAGGCCACCACATGCTCCACAAATATAAACTCCATGAAGATACGAATTATATCTGTTTTGCTCATCACTATATCCCTAGAACAGAATCTAGGCCCCTAATCCTATCTAATAAAAAAGTAATATGCAAATTTGACCTACCTTTGCCACACCCACAAACCATGCCCAAAGCCATGCCCACCAGCCAATCAGGAGCAGATTATGCAAATAAACCCCAACCAAGATGGCTGCCGCCACTGAGAGCAGGAGGAAGGCTTGGGTTTCCCCGACAAGAGAGGAAGCCAAGCTTTTCTTGCCTGCCTAGGCCTCCACTCAATGTTACAAAGTTTCAGTTATAAAAGATACAGAAATGGCGGCAGCCACTGAGCTGGAGAGAACAGAGGCTTGGGTTTCCCTGGCAATGGAGGAAGCCAAGCTTTCAGCCTGCCATTGCCAGCCTAGGCCTCCACTCTAGGCTACAATGTTTCAAACAGAAATGGCTGCTGCCTGGAGTAAGCAGAAGGCTTGGCTCCACTCCAGACTACAAAGTTTCAATTGTAGACATAGATTAATCCCAGATCCCAGGGCCTCCGCTTGGATCACTGGGGTGTGTGGCCAGCCTATAAACCTCCCCAGGCCACCCTTCACCCCAAGGGAACCCCCATCCTGATCTGGGACACTATTCAGGGCAAACCAGCTGGCCTCCACCCATGCATCAGGCCTCAATACTATCTAATAAAAGAGTAATTTGCAGATTGACCATCACTCCAACCACAAGAAGGTTGCCCCCATGTGGTCAAATATCCTGTCCCCATGTGGACACAAGATGGCCACCACAAGATGGCCAGTAGGGGAGGACCGTTGGGAGGTTCCAGGCCCTGCAAGGGAGGGCAGTTGTGGGTGATCAGGCCAGGAGGGGAGGGCAGTTGAGAGGGACCAGGCCTGCAAGGGAAGGCAGTTGAGGGCGATCATGCCTGCAGGGAGGGAGGTTAGAGGTGACCAGACCAGCAGAGGAGGGAAGTTGGGGGCAAACAGGCTGGTAGGGGAGCAGTCAGACATCAATTAGGCAGGCAGGGTAGTGGTTAGGGGATAATCATGCTAACAGGCAGAAGCGGTTAGGGGCAATCAGGGAGGCAGGCAGGTGAGCAGTTTTGAGCCAGCAGTCCTGGATTGTGAGAAGGATGTCTGATTGCCCATTTAGGCCCTACCAGGATCGGGCCTAAACAGGCAGTCAGACATCCCTCGAGGGGTCCCAGATTGGAGAGGGTGCAGGCTGGGCTAAGGGACATCCCCTGCCCCCCATGCACAAATTTCATGCACTGGGCATCTAGTAATGAATAAATGAATGAATTACTGATCCATACAAATAGTAATAAAAAAAATAATTGTCCCCCCACTTACCTGTAATTTTACTGTCCTGGTTTTAGTAACTCAGAGTCAACCATGGTCCAAAAATATTAAATTAAAAATTCCAGAACCAAACAATACATAAATTTTCAATTCTTTGCCATTCTAAATAGTGTGATGAGATTTTGCATATCCGACTCCATCCCACCCAGGATGTGAATCATCCCTTTGTCTGGTGTTTCCACACTGTATGTGCTACCCACGTGTTAGTCACTTAATAACCACCCACATTATCAAATTGACTCTGGTGATATCTCAGAGCTTGTATTCAAGTGACCCTCAAGCACAGAGTGGTTACTTAATAGTGGCCCCAAAACACAGAGTGGTAATGATGGCAATTTGATACACTGAAAGGAAGCCATAGACTGTTCCGTTTAAGCAAAAAAAATGGAAGTTCTCCACTTACTAAGGAAAGAAAAATAAGTCAGATGATGAAGTTGCTAAAATCTATGGTAAGAATGAATCTTCCATGTGTGAAATTGTGAAGCAGGGAAAATAAATTCGTGCTAGTTTTGCTGTCGCACATCAAACTGCAAACGTTATGGCCACCATCATAATAAGTGTTTAGTCATAATGGAAAAGGCAATGTGTTACACCATAAAGCATTCGGCCTGTATGAAGACTTCAACAAGAGGTCCCCTGAAATGAGTGACAGCAAGCCATTTATTGCAAGTAAGGGAGGGTTACACAGAATTTGGGAATATTTTTGGATTAAAAATATAAAAATTTCTAGAGAGGCTGTGTCTGCTGCTGAAGAGGCTACCAAATTCCTGGCAGAGTTGAAGAAGTTGATTAAGATTCAGTTCTACTCACAGTTTCAGGCATCCACTGGAGATCTTGAAACATATCCCCTGTTGTATTTTACAGTATGTGATTTGCCTGTGTGTGATAATATAAATGTGGTTTCCCCAGGAGAGAGAGACTAGGAGAGAAGGCAGCCTTTTTAATAACTACCCACTGGTACCATTTGGATTTTTCTGACCATGTTTATGTATTATTCAGTTAAAGGAAACTGTCCACAAAAGGCGATTGGAAAGTATAATTATGAACTGTTTTGTGTTTTTCTTTATGCCTTTCTGTATTAAAAACAAACATGAAGAAAACTCATGGAAGGAAGGAAGGAAGGAAGGAAGGAAGGAAGGAAGGAAGGAAGGAAGGAAGGAAGGAAGGAAGGAAGGAAGGGGGGAAGGGAGGGAGGGAGGGAGGGAGGGAGGGAGGGAGGGAGGGAGGGAGGGGGGAATGGAAGAAGAGTTGGGAAGGAGGGAGGAAGAGATGGGAGAAGGGCAGGGAGGGGGAGGGGGAAGGGAGGGAGAGAAAAATCCCATAGCAAGTCCTTTTATAGAATCATCCCTCTACAAGTAAGGGTCCTTGGTTAGAAAAAAGAAGAAGAAAATATCAGAAACAAACTCAGGCTACATTAAACAGAATACGTGAATACATCTGAAGGCATGAAGTGGCTAATAAAGTTGATGGGAAGCCTAGGAAAGGAACTAAAAAGCAGGCAGGATGCAAGGCAGCCCAGGGCACCAGCATAACGATGCCACTGGAGCTCATGGTGATGCCAGGCCACCTAGGACACTGCCACAGATTATCCACGACCACTGATGACTGGCCAAGCCACTGAAGCCTCTGCCTCCACAGTGAGTCACACCTGACTCTCCTGTGCCTTCAGCTGACACTCTCAAGGTTCAGGGCAGGGGCAGCCACTGGCTCTAACAGAAGAGTGAACAGACAGCTAGGGCATAGATGCTGGCAGGAAGATGGGTTTAAGGAGAAGAGATAAAGGACTTTCTGATCGCTTGCTTCTATTTTCTCAATGCGTTATGGCAAAGATTATTAGCTCAGAGGAAAGGGAGACGGTAGCATTAAAGACTTTAGAGAAAAAGGTGTGAAATAGTACCTTTGGAGGGTCATGTTCCTGTTATCAACTGCTACCTAGGAAACCACCCCCAAAGAATGACTTACAGAAATAACAATCATAGATTTTGCTTATGAATATGGGGATTGGATGTGCCTAGCCAGCCAGTTCTCACTTAGGGTCCCACATATAAATGCAGTTAGGTAGTGAATATATATGCATATATAATCACTTCACGTTGTCAATAGGTTCTGCTACTTTAAACAAAATAGAGTGCAATGAAACCAACTTTACCATGGGCTAATTGACATGAACAACCTAATGACAAATGACTTTGAATGAAACAATGTTATTTAAGGACCTACTATGTATATATACATATATATTGTACATATGTACATATGAATAGACTATTCATGTGGTCTTCCCACATAGTGGCCTAGGCTAAAAGGCCTTTTTAAGTAGCAGCTGGAGGTTCCCAATGTCCCAAGAGAAACTGGCAGAATCTCCATGGCCTTTTCTAACCTGGCCTCCATATGCACACGGTGTCCCTTCTGCTATGTGCTCATCATGGAGGCAGTCAGAAAGTCCTACCGAGACTCAAGGCGAGGGAATACAGACTCTCTCTTTTTTTTTTTTTAAGTTGTTATTTTATTTTTTTTAAATATATATTTTATTGATTTCTTACAGAGAGGAAGGGAGAGGGAGAGAAAGTTAGAAACATTAATGAGAGAGAAACAACGATCAGCTGCCTCTTGCACCCCCCCCCCCAATGGTGATGTGCCCGTAACCAAGGTACATGCCCTTGACCGGAATCGAACCTGGGACCCTTCAGTCTGCAGGCAGATGCTCTATCCACTGAGCCAAACCGGTTTCAGCCAGACTCTGTCTCTTAAAGGGAGAAATGTCAAAGGATTTGCAGAAGTAGTTCTAAGCCAGTGATTTTCAACCAGTGTGCTGGAAGAATTTTTAAATCCCTGACTATTTAGTCAGGGCCACTGAACTCTTTTCCCTCATTCTCAAATTTAAAAATAACAATAGCCACCTAGCCAGTTTGACTCAGTGGATAGAGATCGACCTGAAGACTGAAGGGTCCCAGGTTTGATTCCGGTCAAGGGCACATGCCAGAGTTGCAGGCTCAGTCCCCAGTAGGGGGCATGCAGGAGGCAGCCAATCAATGATTCTCACCATTGATGTTTCTATCTTTCACACTCTTCCTTCCTCTCTGAAATCAATAAAAAAAATATTTTTTTAAAAGTGACAACAGCCAACACAATAGCCGTCTGGTGTGAATGCCTTGTCTTAAACCACAAATATATGGATCATATAATAGAGTTGCATCTTATTGGTCACAGTGCATAATAAAGTTACATCTGATTGGTTAATTATTGGTACCAGAAATCCTTATATACAAGTATAGGAACCTGATTTTTTTTAAAGTCATTTTGAAACACAAAGGGTGGGTAATTACTTTTTTTGGGGGAGGGGGGGTAAATCAATCACAATTATATCTACTTTTTGGGCGTGTAGTACAGAATTTTAGTAACTAATTTATGTGTGCCATGAAAGAAAAAAGGTTAAAAATCGCTGTTCTAAACCATTACATGCCGTAACAAAAAACATTAACGAATGAGACCGCAGGGCTGTGTTGAGTGCCATTGTGAGAGAACTAGTCATGAATTAAAGGGAGGCCAATAGGCAGAGTTGTGTGTGTTTGTCCGTTGACTTTTGGCTGCTTGGTTACAGATCCAGGAAAAAGGACAGCTGGGTTTAACCTGGATTTTGCCAAAACCTATTATTTCTAAGAGAATGTCAGCACTAGGAGGGCAGGGGCCTGGCCTGTCTGATTTATGGCTAGATCTCGGAGAATAGAATGGGCTTGGTACAGAAGAGTCCTTCAATATAGCCACACTGGATTTAACCTGGCTTATTTTTTCACAGCTTCCATTCAAGCTATTCTTTCCAATGAGGATGCCTCCCTGTCACCAACTTCACTGCATGACTTTGAGTGGATCACTTAACTGCGCGAAGTTTCCACCTTCACATCTATGCCCAGTAAAGTGAAGATCAGGCGGCCGTCGTTAGAGCCTCTTCCGGGTATAAAGGTCACTTCATGCCTCTCATTCCATTCACCTGGTGACCTCCAGCAGTGACACCACAACACATCAGCCCAAATGAAGACACTAACACAGGTGCCCTAGGTTTTCATTTTACAACTGACCCGCTTAAGACACAGCCTCTGGAAACACATTGAATCTAAAAGTAAAGCCTCCTGCACTCTGTAAATCCTTGTTGAATTTCAGCATGAGACCACAGAGAGAAGTATGTATTGATGCTGGAGCTGGAAAGTACTTAAAAAAGACAAATCTAGCCCATTATCTGCCCTCTTGGGTCTTCATATCCTTTCTTAACTATCATCCAGCTCAGTCAGATAAATATCTCTGTTTAACTGTGCACATACATTAATCCCTTTCTTTCCTGGATCATTTTTGTTGCTTTTCTCTGAATCTCTCCCCCCCACCCCCGCCCCATTTCTAATACCTCATGTTAGAAACCTCCACAGAGTAGGAAGTAGGGGCATCACCAAAGCAAGAGAAGGGGTTGCCAACAGAGACAAACAACCTTTGTTAGTAAGGCAACCAGATGCGCCCACAGCTATAGGACCCCCTGGAGTCAGATCAGCAGAGCTGGCAATTGCCTAGATGGATTTGAGAGCCTGCCGGAACGTGGCTAGCCTGGGTTCAAACCCCAGCTCCATCACTAACTATATGTGTGTGACCTTAGACAGGTTTCTCATCTAAAAATGAGGATGATTGTACATCTTACTCCACAGAGTTGTTATGAGAATTAAATGAAACAATATACATGAAATGCTTTGAACAGTACCTAGCACATAGTACTCAATAAATTAGAGCTATTATCTTTCACGGTGCTCAAAATTTCACATTCAAAGGATTATTCCTTGGGATTAAGACAGGAAATCTTGCCTTGGTCCTAGTCCTATTCTATTCTTCTTCCCAGTTTAACAAATACAGTAGTACTCCTGTGTTATTTTGTGGAGAATAAGATTCCTACCTTGGACCTTTGTGACTGTATCCTTGCCTTGGTGATCTGCTCAAAGTCCACTCCCTCTACCACTAACTCCATACCTTTACTTGCATTCTTGTGACTACTAGTAAAATCTAGCTCCTGCCCTAGATGATTTGGCTCAGTGGATAGAGTGTCAGCCTATAGACTGAAAGGTCCCAGGTTCAATTCCAGTCAAAGGCACAGGCCTGGGTTGCAGGTTCAATCTTCAGTATAGAGTGCATGAGGCAGCTGATGAATTATTTCCTCTCATCATTAATGTTTCTATCTCTCTCTTCCTCTCTGAAATCAATAAAAATATATTTAAAAAAATAAAAATCAACATCATTAAAATATTCATACTACCCAAAGCAATCTATAGATTCAATGCGCTCCCCATTAAAATACCAATGGCATCTTTCACAGACCTAGAAAGAACTCTCCAAAAATTTATCTTGAATTTAAAAAGACCCCAAAATAGTCACAGCAATCCTGAAAAAGAAGAGCAAAGTAGGTGGAATCTCAATACCAGATTTCAAGCTGTATTACAAAGCAACTGTTCTCAAAACAGCTTGGTACTGGCACATGAACAGACATATAGATCAATGGAATAGAATAGAGAGCCCAGATATTGACTCAAACCACTATGTTCAATTATATTTGACAAAGGAGATATGAATATAAAATGGAGTCAAGACAGTCTCTTCAATAAATGGTGTTGGGAAAATTGAATAAATACATGCAAAAAATGAAACTAGATTACCAACTTACACTATACACAAAAATAAACTAAAAATGGATCAAGGATTTAAACATAAGGCGGGAAAGTATAAAAATACTATAGGAATACACAGGCAGAGAAATCTCAGACATATGCTGAAGCAATTTCTTCACCGATACCACTCCTAGTGCAATGAAAACTAAAGAGAAAATAAACAAATGATACTACATCAAAATAAAAAGATTTTACACAGCAAAGGAAATAATCAACAAAACAACAAGAAAGTCCACTGTATGGGAGAATGTATTTCAAATGTTATCACTGATAAAGGTTTAATCTCCAACATCTACAAGGAATTTATACAACTTAATAAAAGGAAAATAAGCGATACAATAAAAAAAATGGACAACGGACCTAAATAGAATCCTTTCAAAGGAGGACAGAAGGAAGGCCAAGAGACATATGAAAACATGCTCAAAGTAACTAATTATCCGAGAGATGCAACTCAAAATGATTATGTGACTATGTGGTACCATCTCACACCAGTCAGAATGGCTTACATCAACAAATCAACAAATGACAGTGCTGGTGAGGATGTGGAGAAAAAGGAAACCTCGTGCACTGCTGGTGGGAAGGCAGAATGGTGCAGCTACGTGAAGAACAGTATGGAGTTTCCTCAAAAAACTAAAAATGGAGCTCAGTTTGACCCATTAATCCCACTTCTAGGAATATATCCCAAGAAACTAGAAACGCGAATCAGAAAGGATATATGCACCCCTATGTTCATAGCAGCACAATTCACCATAGCTAAGATTTGGAAACAGCCTAAGTGCCCATCAGCAGATGAGTGGATTAAAAAACTATGATACATCTACACAATGGAATACTACGCTGCGGTAAAAAGAAGGAGCTCCTACAATTTGCAACAACATGGATGGAGCTGGAGAGCATTATGCTAAGTGAAATTAGCCAGGCAAAGAAAGATAAGTATCACATGATCTCACTCATTTGTGGAATATAATGAATGACATAGACTGATGAACAAGAATGGATCCAGAGACTGAGAAAAGTCCATCAGAATGTCAAACCTCAGGGTAAGTGGCAGGTGGTGGGAGTAAGGGGGAAAGTCAATATATTTGACCTCTTGAACTAAGGTAAGTAATTTGTGTTTTTACATCCCTGACAAAGTTTATATAAAGTTATTTAAAAATTGGCAGCTAGTTTGAGATTGAATTGACATGGCCTAGAGCTCGTCATCTCCTATGGACACTAGTCCTTAGGCTAGGCCTCCTTTAACCTGCTGTGATACCATAATACCCTTGCATGATATTATTCTACAATGTCATTATAATTTTTGATATGTGACAACAGCATATTGTACAATTATCCCAAAGAAACTTACAAACTAATTCTTTGAATGTTTGGCAGCAATTTTAAAAAGGACAGGAAGGGAATTAATCCCTTTCAGAAGGAAATGAGGCGCTGGGAAGGCACTTGAGCATTCTATATTGGCTCCTCTTGCCCTTTTTGCCAAGAGGGACCCTCTTCTTACAATCCAAGTGTGTACAGCTGTTGCCTGAGCTTTCAGTTCAAGCTGTGATTGAAGCCTCTGGGCAGCTGGCACTATGGATCTGTCTTTCGCCCAATGGTGTGAGCTGGGCCCTCTCTGGAGAAGAAACCTGGGTCCCTCAATATATGTGATCAGTACTGGGACCCCACCACCAGGTGAGGGGACCACAAGGCAGGTGCTGGGCATGGAGGCCACGGGAGCATAGACTACAAAGGAGACATAACTGAACTTCACATCACCCTGTTTGACCCCGGAGGATGGCTGGTTAGCCAGAGATGGGTAAGATTCCTCAGGGAAGGAACAACCTAAGATAGGCACAGTCGTAGAGGGGCCAACAGGAGAGATCTGAAAGGTCAACAGAGGTGGGGCACAGACCTTCACCCACAAACCTTGCAGGGGCTTGAATTCTCACCCATCCTGAGGGAGGTCTCCTACCCCAATGGGTGCTGTGCCTCCCACGCACAGCTCAGATTGGGACCCAGGTTGCAGACAGAAACTCGGCCAGCAACAGCTGCCCTATATCCAAATCTAGTCTAGCACCAGGAATGCTCAGGGCCTACACAAGAATGCAAATAATCCTTTCCACTAATATTTACAGGGTAAACTAAGATTTTCGCTTGAGTATTAAAATTGACAGTAAAATAGAAATCAAGTTTTCAGATTAATTTAAATTGGCCAAGTGAAATAAGTGAATACTCAAGAAAATTTAAGTGTACTGGACAAAAAGCTGTTCCTAAAACATTAACTAAAATATCTATTAGTAGTTCATCTCACTATAAAATTGCCTAACATCCAAAGAACCTAAAGCAGTCATATTTGTGAGCAAAAATTAAAATTTTAAATTACCAAGACTGCAATATAAAATTTCCAAAAGCCCCCATTAAGCAAAAAAAGGGGGAGGGGATAGTGGGGTAATATCATGTAAGGAAAAATATCCTGTAAGTAAAATACATCTAGAAAATTCTTACTCCAGAAAAGTAACTTCCATTTGTAATGCCAACAGCAAGACACCCATGAAAAACACACATGGTGTCAAAATAAGCCAAAGGAAAATCATTTGGTCAAAAATAAAAAGAATCCCAAGTCTAACAAAGGATCCCTTTGTTAACTTTTGGTCGAGAATGTGTTTGTGTGTTTTCAGAGAACAACTCCAAGACCATGTGGGTTCCTGCAATAATGAGGAGCTGAGGGTCTGTTCCAGCCACGAGGATGGTCCAGAGATGGGGGACACTGAAGAAACCTTGCCATGCTAGCAGTCGGCAGCTGTGCATGGCTGCAGGTGGCCCAGGACCAGATCAGAGAGGATGGAACTTGCTTTGCCACCATGTGTCCACCATCTGCATACCATTGCTGACATGTACACATAAAGAACTATTTGACATTGAAACTGGGACTCAGAACAGTTGAACATTGAAACTGAGACTCAAACATTTTTTGTTCTTATACATTTATTTCTAGTATGCAGTTGCAAGATATTTTTGAAGAAAAGAAACAGGGAAGAGCCATTGATATAGAGGCAGGAAGGCATTGAACAGGGTGTCAAGCTACAGGGGGAAGGCTGAGGAGGGTGGGGGGTGTGTGCTGTGGGAGATCAACGGAAGGACTTGTATGCATGCATGTGAGCATTACCAGTGGATGCAAGACACTGGGGCGGGGGGGGCGCACAGGTGGGGACATGTGCTGGGGGGTAGGGGCGGCTGGGGGGACGACAATGGGGGGAAGGAAAACATATGTAGTACTATTCAATCTAAGGTATACTGCAAAAAATAAATAAAATATATATTTTTTTAAAAAATAAAAAAATAAAAATAAAACTCATCACTAAACTCAAGGTCGCATAACATTTCCTCTATGTTTACTTTCAGAAGTTTTAGAGTGTTGCATTTTACACTTACATTTATGAAATATTTTGAGTAAAATTTTATGAATGAAAAAATATATATATAAAAATCAAGAGAATGGGGAAAAAAAGAATATAAAGGAGAAACCACATGTAGACTGGTAGGAGAGGTGGAGACAGGGAATGGGCTGGTCACAGACCAACATCTAGTGGATAAAATTGGGAGGACTCTGGCCAGATAGCTCAGTTGGTTAGAGAGTCATTCTGAGACATAAAGGTAGTGGTTTCAATCCGCGGTCAGGGAACATACAAGAATCAACTAATGAATACATAAGTGGAACAACAAATTGATTGTTCTCTCTCTCTCTCTCTTTCTCTGTCTCTCCTTTCATAGCTCTCTCTAAAATCAATCAATAAATAAATATTTTTAATTGGGAGGAATATCTCAGTTGTAAAGGTGCCCCCTAGGGGGCAAGGGGTCCCAGCCCCACACCAGATCCCCTATACCAGGGTTCCAATGCCATGACAAGAAGTCCCTAATTTCTGGCTGTGAAAACCAGGGGGATTGTGACTGAGTGAGACAGATAAATGCTGGAGTCCAAGCCAGTTTCTCTTAAAGGGCTGGGCACTTGGACTCACTCACTTTAGGCTCCAGCACTGAGGCAGCAGCTTGGAAGACACCAGAAACATATGAGGAGAAACTGAGTTGTCTGGCATCAAGGCAAGAGCTGGAGGGGCAGCGTTCTCCCAAACAGAAGTGCTGGCAGAGGCCATTATTCCCTTGCTGCACCTGCCCCCTACAGAGCCCAAAGACAGGCACCATATCTGAGTCTCCATCAACCCAGCTAACACCATTCACCACACCCTGGTGGGTCCTTGAGACCTGCCCCACCCAATTTGCCGACCCACCCAACCCATTGAATGACCTATCCTGGCTCATGCTTCAGATTTTCCTAAAATCTCAAAAACAAGCAGCCTATGACCTTGGCATAACTCAGACCCCAGGCCTGGCACTAGTAACAGCCAGCTTTGATTTGCATCTTGGCCTCTCCTAGGCACCTTCAAGCATAGAACAAGTGGCAGCCATCTGCAAATTGCTTTGTAGCTCATTCCAGGTGGCCCAGGGAAGAACCCTTCTGGCAGCTAAGCCAGAAGGCCCCAGAGCCAGTGTACATAGTGGACAGCTTCGGACTACCCAACCATCCCCTCCAAGGTGGTTGCAACCAATCCTCATGGCCAACTGACCTTGGGGTAAATCCCTTCCATTAATGTGCTAACAATAATCAAGGCTCAACTACAACAGGAGGGTATAAACAGCCCACACAGGGAGGTGCACCTGGAGTACCCAGCTCAGGTGAACCAGGAGGCTGTGCCATCTGGCTTCAAAGGACACTTACTACATAAGGCCATTCTACCAAACCCAGGAGATATAAGAGTTCTACCTAATACAAACATAGGGAGAATGCCAAAATGAGGAGATAAAGAAACATGTCCTAAATGAAAGAACAGAACAAAACTCCAGAAAAAGAACTAAATAATCCAAAACCGGTTTGACTCAGTGAATAGAGTGTCAGCCTGCAGACTGAAAGGTCCCAGGGGCTATTCCAGTCAAGGGCATATACCTTGGTTGCAGGCACATCCCCAATGGGGAGTGTGCAGGGAACAGCTGATCAATGTTTCTCACTCATCAATGTTTCTGACTTTCTATCCCTCTCCCTTCCTCTCTGTAAAAAAAAAATCAATAAAATATATTTTTTAAAAAAGAACTAAATAAAATGGAGACAAGCAATATACAAGCAAAGTTAAAAATACTGGTTATAAGGATGCACACTAAATTTAGGGGAAGAATAGATGAACTTAGAGAGAAGTTCAACAACATAAGAAAAGACGTGTAAACCATTTAAAAAAGTCAGAAATGAAGGATAACCTGGAGAACCAAGATGGTGGCGTAGGTAAACACCTGTACTCACCACCTGCCACAACCACATTAAAATTACAACTAAAATACAGAACAACCATCATTAAGAACTGTCTTAAAGATGGATAAATGGAAGTCCTACAACTAGAAAACTAAAGAAGAAAGCAAACTGAGACTGGTAGGAGGAGTGGAGGCACTGAATGGGCTGGTCCAACACCCATGTGGACAAAAGGAGCCACATGCTAACCTAGCAAACTCAGGGAAGGCCTGCGTGGCAGTCTTGAAAAATGTAAGACCTAAAGTAACCACAAAGGATGGTCTGAAATTAAACTTTAACTAAAAACAGTTATAGTGGGTAGTCATCTCTTAGGCCAGTATCTTCCCTGACAAGGTCATCCTTTACTTAACTGAGCCTGTCTGTCATTTTGCATCTATGATAACATATCCTTGAAATGTCAGGGTGCTTTTGGCTTTCAGCTAGGAGAAGGCTCAGGTGCAACTTTCTTTGCTCATCCCAAATCTGGGTTCATCTGATACCAGCTACCTCCACCACACCATGCTGCTGAAGTTCAACCCCAATGAAATCAAAGTCAGTGTTTGTTTCAGGTGAAGCCAGGGTTGCAGGAAAGAGCATGCCTTCTCCCAACAGCCCATCGGCCTGTGGCCCCTTTGCAATTACTGCCTTTATCAAATTGCACTTTTAAGGTGCTGCCTACTAAAGGTCTTTCCAGTGCCACATTCAGGGCTCCATGAAGTCCCAGCAGAGCCTCTTACTCTTTCTGGGCGTCAGCTTCTGCACCTGCAAATGGGGAGTGGGGAGAAAGGGCCAAACACCTATGGTGACTTAGATTTCCCACATGCCTTAGGTATATCTGAGGTCCACCAGTAGGGAAATGGGTGCCACGTCTGCCATGGCCCCCAAGATTAGCCCCCTGAGTCTGTCTCCAAAAAAGGTTAGTGATGACATTACCAAAGCAACCGGTGATTGAAAGGATCTGAGGATCACAGTGAAACTGACCATTCAGGACAGACAGGCCCAGATTGAGGTAGTGCCTTCTGCCTCTGCCCTGATCATTAAAGCCCTCAAAGACCCACCAAGAGACAGAAATAAGCAAAAACACATTAAGCACAGTGGAAGTGACACTTTTGATGAGATTGTCAGCATTGCCTGACAGATGCGGCACGGATCCTTAGCTAGAGAACTCTCTGGAACCATGGAGGAGATCCTGGGACTGCCCAGTCTGTGGGCTACAATGTTGATGGCTGCCACCCTCATGACATCAAAGACGATATCAACAGTGGTGCAGTGGAATGTCCGGCTAGTTAAGAACTACTAAGGAAAATGTTTCGATTAAAGATCATTTGACAACCAAAAAAAATGTCAGGATAAGTTTTAACTTCTCTTTTTTCCAGGCCCCTCAGGACACAACCAAATGTATCTGGGCACCAGAACAGAGACCTTCACTGTTATTGCTATCATGTTCATTGTTGACTGTTAACTACCCTGCACCCACCTAAGTAAAAGAAGTATGTGTCTATCATTTTACTTTTTATCCAATCCCTGAGGTTTTCCCACTTTGCTTTCTCCCACCTCTCTAATCTATCACCAATGGATTTCATGTAACCCACCTACGTCTCCTCCTTTGACTGCAAGGTACAAAAATAGATGAAAAACAACCATTTTCCAGTACATTATCCCAATCTGTTGAAATTCTGCTTCCCAGAAATTGTCAAATCAACTGAAAGGGCAGAGCGGGACTGCAAAGAACAATTTAGACAGCTGCCATTTTGGACTATGTGACTTGGCAGCCACCATGTTGGCCACATGATGTGTAAACTTACCTGGGGGCTGCCATCTTGAAATCACAAAGACCAACCCCTCCCTTTGAATTAGCCAATCACAAAAGACTATGCACCTGAGCTCCAATCAAGAGCAAAGGACAGGTCACATGCATTAGGGAATATTTGCATCACTAGCCCCAGCCCTCACCCAACCAATCGTAATATGCCCCGCCTCCCGACCTCTAGCCCTATAAAATCATTTGGCTTTTGAAACACGCCCTTTTTTGCTTCCTGCCGCTGCGTCGGTGGAGGCAGAGAGCCAAGCCCAGGCTTGAATAAAGGCTCTTTTGCTTTGCATTGGACTCGGCTCCCTGATGGTCTTTGGGGATCAAAAAATCTGGGCATAACAAAACTTACAAAAATTCTTTACAGGTTTGAATGTTTTTATGTTAACACCAATGTGTGCTGTTTTTTTAATTGGAAGGGAGATCATCTCATGAGGAGCAAAGGACCCCAGCCCAGGCTCCCAGAGCTGGGAAGAGAAGTCTCCATAAGTACAGGCTGCAAAAACCAGCAGGGATTGGGGCTCAGTGACACAGAGGCTGCAGAAGCCCTCACTGTTCCTTTTAAAGGGCTAGTACACAAACTGAACTTATAAGGTCCCACTTCCTCTGAACTCCAGCACTTGGGCAAGGCTTGGGGGACCCAGACACATACAAGGAGGAACTGGATTGTCTGGCATCAGAGCAGAAACTCAGGGGCAGCTTTCTGCAAGATGGAGCTGCTGGCAGGGGACCTCCCTGGTCCCAGGGCTGCCTAGAAGCCATATCTCTTTGCTCCACCCTGGTGATTCCCTGAGACCCTGCCACATCCAATTGGCAACCCCACCCAAACTGTTTGCAGTGAAGTTTGCATATGAATGGCCTGTCCTTGCTCAGGCTTCAAACTTGGCTAAAATCTCTCATCCAAGCTGCAAACCTATCAATAAAAGACCAGAGACCCTGCACTGGCATGAGCCTGCCTTGTTTCACAACTGTGCCTCGCCTGGGCACACCCAATACAAATAGCTCCTGCAGAGTGCCCCCATGCAGTGGGCTGACTTTGCACCTTCCAGGAGGCCCTAGAGCCAGTGCACTCCATGGACAGCTTCAGACCATGGCAGTTTACAAAACTACACATCCATAAGTGACACACTCAAGGGGCAGACTCAGTGAGCACCAAAGCCCCACTGAAGCAAGTCCTGCCAATAGGGGTGTTTCCTGCATAGCAGCTCTCCCACTATAGCTGCAGCTAGTCCTCACAGCCAATTGGCCTGGAGGTCAATTCCTTCTAGTGACACCAACAGCAATCAAGGATCAACTTCAAAACTGTGTACACAGCCCACACAGGGATGCACCTAGAGTGACCAGCTCAGGTGACTGGGGCAGGTGAGCCCCTGGGCCCTATAAGACACAAAGCCACTCTACCCACTCCAGGAGACATAACAGCTCCACCTAATACATAGAAACAAACACAAAGAAGCAGCCAAAATGGGGAGTCACAAAGAAATGGAAGCAAGCAAACTTTTGGATACAGCGTTCAAAACCATGCTTATAAGGTTACTCAAGGATCTTCAGGAGACTTTTAAGGATCTTAGTGAGAAAGTCAAAGACATGAAAAAGGACCAGTCGGAAATTAAGCATACACTAGCTGAAATGAAGAATAATTTATCCCTAGCTGGTTTGGCTCATTGAATAGAGCATCAGCCTCCAGACTAAAGGGCCTCGGGTTCAATTGTAGTCAAGGGCACATGCCTGGGTTTCAGGCTTAATCCCCAGCAGGGGGTGTGCAGGAGACAGCCAATCAGTAATTCTCTCTCATCATTGATGTTTTTATCTCTCTCGACCTCTTCCTTCCTCTCTGAAATCAATAAAAATGTATTTTTTTAAAAAGAATAATTTACAGGGATTCAACAGTAGAGTAGAGGAGTCCGAGAATCAAATCAATATTGTGAAATATGAGGAAGCAAAAAACACCCAATTGGATGAGCAAGAAGGAAAAAAGATGCCATAACTGGTTTGGCTCAGTGGATAGAGCATTGGCCTACAGACTGAAGGGTCCTGAGTTCAATTCCAGTCAAGGGCATGTACCTTGGTTGTAGGCACATCCTCATAGAGTGTGTGCAGAGGCAGCTGATGAATGTTTCTTTCTCATCAAAGTTTCTAACTCTCTATTCCTCTCCCTTCCTCTCAGTAAAAATTAATAAAATATATTTTTTTAAAATAAGGAAAAATATTCCAAAAATATGAAGGTAGTGTAAGTGTTGCAGAAAACCAAAGAAATACCAAGCAAACTTCCTCAAGGAAGGGAGGGGCCCTGTTTATTAATACTGGTGGACACCGGGAATAATTTTCAAATCAGAGTGAAGAAACAGGCAGAGGGTTTCACTTTTTATAACCTTCTGGGGTCTCTGTCTTGCAGATATGGTTCTGCCCCTTTAGTGGGCTTGCTGGAAGGCTCCAAGGTGTTGGGGGTCCCCACGCCATATCTGATGATCAGTCCTGGGGCCAGCGATAATGACTCCCCCACCCCCACCTGAGGGCAGTGCATTGCTCAGTTTTTATGGCCTGAAATGCCTTGCAAGACCAGTTTCCTCCTCATCTCCCCTCCCGCCCCCCAGCCTTGTCCCACAAGCTTCTTTTAACCTTGTGGAACAACAACCATGGAATATTATGGTGAACAGGGGTAATGACTGCTCTTAGCTACTTCCTGCTGGAAAGGGATGATGACCAAGGGTTTAACATCCTACTTCTTCCTCTCAGAGGGGTTTGTAGGGAGTTCTTCTGGTTTGTAGGACCATCTGAAGTTTAAAGGCATTCCTGTCCAGTTTGCAGGCAGGCAGAGATAAGCAGTGGTCCCACACGTGTAGAATGTTCCTGCAGGGGGCTCCAGGGGTAGGTGGTGTTTTCAGCCTTGGGAGTAGAGTTGCATAGTTCATCTGGGAAGTGACCTGTTGGATGCTGGCCGTTGGCCCTGCATACTGCTAAAACAAATAGGAGCATCATTAGTTAGCTCCACATTGGCCGTGACAGGTCCTATTATTTTTTTTCCATCCAATACAAGTTCCTGCCCCCCACCCCCCCCCACGTTCATTTGGTAGTAGAGTCATGACATGCTGCAGGCTGATAAGTATAGCTAACAAAAATCTGGCTTGATTGGGTTTTCTCATGGACTACCCAGTCTAGCATATTTGGATAGCGAGTTTCTAAGCAAGAAGCAAAGGATAGCATGACAAGGTGTAATCCAGCAATTTATGATAAGGCCTTTGTTTCCTTGCTGTGTGGGGAGCAGTGATTTTATGGTGCTTCTGTGTCCCAGCAAGAGCAGATGAGTTCTGCTGGTACTAGTCTCTGATTCTTCTTGCACTTATAAAAAGACAAAATAAGAATTATTAGATAAAACCAGTGATTATCCAAAAATACTAGAGCATGTTACGTTAGGAGGAGATAAGAAAGAAAGGTTATCGTAAGGGCGAATTCAGCAGGGTGTTATCTGAATTCCTTGGAGCAAGTTACTCAGCCAGGTCTGCTGTCTTCTTGAGGGTGATCCACTGGGTCTGTTTCTAGTCAGAGGTCACCTTCCACTCAGACTGAATGTCACTAGGCTGGTGGGCTGCCTTCACCCAGGAGTGGTGGATACAGGTGTTTAGTCCTGCAACCTTAAGAGCTGTGGGGGTGGTTGATCTGACTGGAGAGGGTCCCTTCTGTTGAGGGACTCCTTTTTCCAGTCCTTTACCCAAACCTGGTCTCCAGGTTTATAAGGATGTACGGCTGTTCCGAGAGAGATTGGCATTTGGTCAATAACCCAACTGTGGACCTCGAAGACAGTTTTCCAAATCCTTGTAGTTTCTGGATTTCTAAGTTCCCTATTTCCCCCAAATCTCCCTTTGGCTGAATAAAGAGAGGGGGTCTACTGTATAGAATTTCAAAGGAAAAGAAACCTACCCTGGCCCTTGGACACAGCATACCTGCAGGAGTACAAGAGGCAAGATATCTGTCCAGGATAAGGTTGTCTCTTGGCATAGCTTAGCCATAGCCTGCTTTAGAGTCTGGTTCATGTGCTCCACTTTCCCTGAACTCTGAGGCCTATAACCTGTATGTGAAGTATGGTAGCAATTGTCTTAGGTAGACACTACAGTTTTAATCTTAACCTGCTATTGAAATATGATAGCATTCATCTCTGATAAAACTGCGGTTTGAATTTTGATCCTGCTTGCTTGCTTAAAGCAAAAGGGTAGAGAGAGAACCAAGATGGCAGCATAGGTAAAACACCTATCTTGCCGTCATGCACAACAATTTTAAAACTACAACTTAACGAAAGAACAAACACCACCCAGAATCGCCAGAAAGCTGGCCGAGTGAAAATTCCACAAATAAAAGTGAAGATAAGACACTGTGACTTGGAGGAACAGTGGCAGACAGCATTGAAGATACGTGCAAAGAAAGGTTTGGAGGAGCCGCGCGCCAACTGATAGGGTGGATGGCTGAAAACCGGCCAGTTTTCTCAAACGGGGGAGACAAAGACGTCCCACTGGACTGATTCTCCAGCTCTGGGCGAAGTCCAGGGAACCCACTATCATACGGGATGAAAACTGGACAGTGGGAGGGCACGCCAAAAGTTGGGTGCTGCAGGGGTCTGCCAGCTTGTGGAGAAGGCAAGCCTGTGGGGAGTGCACGTGAACTTGGGAACAGCGCAGCTGGGGACCGTGACCAAGTAGAGAGCGCTCGCGACTTGCTCTCTCATTCAGAAAACCTTCAGACCACTTTGTTTTACGACCCTGGGTGAGATGTTGGGTGTGCAGACTCATTTGGGGAGAGTCTGAATTCCTTGGCAGCTGGTGGAGCTAGGCAGCAGCTCTCTCTCAGATGTGCTGGCAGCCATTGCCCCCAGCACAGAGTCCCTGGGGCCGAACAGGGTGGAGCTAATGCTGTCTGCTTGGCCCAGATACTCCGCCCCTCCATCCTGAGCACAGCTGAACTTCACAGACAATTGGCCTGCAGGTCCACCCCTCCAAGTGCTAACAACGATTAACCTGAACTTAACTTCAGCAAGACTGTGCAACCCATATCCACCTCAGGTAACTGGGGAGGCCGAGCCACTGTCCCTTGTAGGACATCAACCACAAAAAGATAATTGACCAACTCAGGGAAGCAGCCACCATGCAGAGACATGGAAAGAAATCAGATGTGAAAGAAATGGAGGGAAAAAAATAACTGGACATGGAATTCAAAACCACGGTTATAGGGCTTCTCAAGAGACTCCTAGAAAAGGTCAAGACCTATAAGGAAATAAGCAAGAGTGCCAAGGAAATGAACGAGACCCTCAAGGATATGAACGAGACCTGCAAGGAAATGATCAAGACCAACGTGTAAATGATCAAAACCAACGTGGAAATGAATGAGTCCTACAAAGAAATGAATGAGACCCTCAAGGATATGAAGGAGAATCTCAAGGATATAAAAAAGGACCAACCAGAAATTAAGCATACACGGACTGAAATAAAAAATATTATACAAAGACCTAAAAGTACTCTAGAGCACCCCAAGAACCAAGTTAAAGATTTGAAACACAAGAAGGTAAATTCCACCCACCTGAAAAAGCAAGAAACCAAAAAAATCCAAAAAATTGAAGTTAGTGTAAGGGGCCTCTGGGACAACCTCAAGCATACCAACATCAGAATTATAGGGGTGCCAGAAAAAGAGAGAGAGCAAGACAGTGAAAACCTATTTGAAGAAATAGTGACCAAAAACTTCCCACACCTGGTGAAAGAAATTGACTTAGGAGTCCAAGAAGCGCACCGAAACCCAATATATAGGAACCCTAAGAGGACCACACCAAGGCACATCATAATTAAAATGCCAAGAGCAAAAGACAAAGAGAGAATATTAAAAGCAGCAAGAGAGAAACAGTTGGTTACCTATAAGGGAGCACCCATATGATTGTCAGCAGATTTCTCAACAGAAACGATGCAGGCCAGACGGGAGTGGCAAGAAATATTCAAAGTGATGAACAGCAAGAATCTACAACCAAGATTACTCTATCCAGCAAAGCTATCATTCAGAATTGAAGGCCAGATAAAGTGCTTCGCAGTTAAGAAAAAGCTAAAGGAGTTCATCACCACCAAACCAATATTATATGAAATGCTGAAAGATATTCTTTAAGAAGAGGAAGAAAAAGTGTAAATTATGAACAACAAATACACATCTATCAACAAATGAATCTAAAAATCAAGTGAATTAATAAGCTGATGAACAGGATAAACTGGTGAATGTAACAGAATCATGGACATAGAGAGGGAATGGACTGACAACTCTTGGGGAGAAAGGGGGTGTGGGAAGTGCAGCAAGAGACTGGACAAAAATCATGCAACTATGGGAGAGGACAGTGGAGGGGGGTGAGGGCGAAGGGTGGGATGGGTACCAGGTGGAGGGGAACTATAGGGGGGGGAAGGGAACAATGTAATTAATATACTGAACAATAAAGATTAAAAAAAGAAAGAAAGAAAAGAAAACATGACACAGCTTAACCGGTTTGGCTCAGTGGATAGAACATCAGCATGCAGAATAAAAGATCCCAGGTCCAATTCCAGTGAAGGGCATATACTTTGGTTGTGGGCACATCCCCAGTGGGAGGTGTTCAGGAGGCAGCTGATGGATGTTTCTCTCTCATTGATGATTCTAATTCTCTAGTCCTCTCCCTTCCTCTCTGTAGAAAATATCAACAAAATATATTTTTTTAAAAGAAAAATAAAGGGAGGAGAAAATGGCGGCGAAATAGACGGATGCATTCTGAATCTTGTCCCAGGGCAGACAGAGGGAGCAGCTGTGGCCTGCGCGGGGAGTGTTTGTTGGTGAATTAGGGGACAGTTGTGCTGTGTGAGAAAGTGGGGACTGCTGGACTGGCCTCCCCTGACCAACTGGCCCCCGGTGCTGCTGGGTTCTCTTGCGGAGCCACCGGCTCAGAGGCAGTCCATGCCATCTTGAAGGAGAAGGGCCTGAAAATATACAACAGCAGTACCCACTGGATGGCTAAGGACCTCAGAGCACCGGTTCCCACTTGGTGCAGATGAGCAGATTTGGAGGAACTCTGTGCTCCGCCACAGAAAGGTCAGATTTTGCCTGGGGTTTGGTTGGGTGTATGCACCGAGGGAGCTAGCAGAGCAGGGAGATCTGCGCCTGAAAAAAGATCTGTGGCTGTTGGAGCTGGTGAACATGAAAGAGGGCCCTCAGAGCTGGTGGAAGAGGGGATTCCGAGAAAACAGCCCATTTGGACCTGACAGAGAAGGACAGCCCAACAATTTTGGGAGAGTGCTGGCTGCTAAACCCAAAGGGGAAAGGAGATTTGCGTAGACATACATGCGGAACCTGAGTTCACGCATTCGGATTTTTTTCTCTCCAAATCTGAGCTTCTGAGTGCTAAGCCAGGAACCTGGGATTGCCTGGTGGGGATACCCTGGGAGAATGCAGGGGAGAGCTGTTTTCTAGAGCCTGGGGATGAAAGCAGGCAGTCACCATTAGAGAGGCAGCCCTGGGGCAGCCCATTCCCCCAAATCAGTATTGAATACCACAGGGACAGCAGGATTTTAGTTCAGGCAACAGAGGAACAATAGACCCAGAAGTCAATCCAGAAACACTGCCACTCAAGGGCTGAATCACAAATTGATTCTTACGTAACACAAATTAAGGAATCCATTTTATTTCTATACTACTATTTCACCTTTTTTTTAATGTCATTTTATTTTTTCTTTATTCTACTTTGGGATTAGTGTTCTATAGTCTATTTTCATATACCCTTTAATATCTTTTTACTCTAACTCAACTGCACCTTTGTGCCACCACTCTCTTGCTAGTCTTTCTCTATTTAGTGTCTCGTTTCTCTTACACTTTTCCTGCTTTAGATTTTCCTTTTTCTTTCTTTTTACCCCTGCTACAATTTCACCCTACTTATATATCTAATCTCCAACCCCCTGCTCCAAGTCCATACACATCTCTCACTTCTTTGACTTCACTATCCTAAATTATTTTTCTCTCTGTCCTGTTCTTGTTTACTTGACTGTTGATTTAAATCGATTTTGTATGTATGTTTGTGAGATAGGTTTGCTTATTCTTTTCTTTTGGTTTGTTTTGTGGTGTTTTTTTTAGTTGTTTTCTGTTTTGTTGTTGTCGTTTGCATTGTTTTTTATAGATCTTTGCTTCTGTGTTTCCTCACCTTCTTTGATATTAGTTGTTGTATGTAGTTTGTATAAATCTCCTGGTACTTGTTGCTGGCTTTTGTTCGGATTAGTGGCTGTCCTATAGGAGTTTTTACCCCATATTTATTTATTCCCCCCTTTTTTTTTACATCTTCCCATTTTCCCAATTTCATTTTGACATTCCTTCCTTTCTTTCTTCCTTTCCTTCTTTCTTTCTTTCTTTCTTTGTGTGTGTGTGAGGGGGTGAGTGTCTGTGTGTGTGTGAGAGTTTTTTTTCTCTCTCTTCTTTCTCACTTATCAACTAATTTGCATTTCTCTAGATATCACATTTGTTTGGAGTTACCAATACCATGAATATATTTTGTTCAGTGCCTGGTGCATGACACCTGGTTGTGTTGTATTTTGTGAGAAATACATAACCAGACACACAGAGAAGAGAGATCATGGGGAGACAAAGAAACAGCCCACATATGAAAGAAAAAGAAGCCTCACCAGAAAAAGAGGTAAACAAAATGGAAGCAAGTAATCTGTCTTAGAAAAAATTCAGAGAAATGGTCATAAGGTGGCTGAAAAGAATGGAAGACCAATTTGACAACATGAGTAAGAACCAAGAGGAATTGAAGAAGAACAAGAGGAAATGAAAAAGTGACATTGCTGAGATAAAGGACACAATAGAAAGTATCAAAAGTAGACTAGAAGAAGCAGAGGACTGCATCAGTGAGCTAGACTACAAGGTAGGGAAAAATACCCAAGTAGAGCAGCTTCTAGAAAAAAAATTAAAAAGCAACAGGAGAGCCAAAGGGAACTTTGGGACAACATGAAACAATACAACATCCCCATAATAGGGCTTCCAGAAGGACAGGAAACTGAGCAAGGAATAGAAAACCTGTTGGAGGACAGGTTTTGATGACAGAAAACTTCCCTGATATAGGAAAGAAAAAATCCACAAAATCCAAGAAGCTCACAAAGTCCCAAGCAAAATAAATACAAAAAGACTGACACCCAGGCACATTATAATTAAATTGGCAAATACCAACAACAAAGTAAGAATCTTGAAAGCCATCAGCGAGAGAGAGTCAGCTACAAAGGAACCTCCATCAGACTAACAAGTGATCTCTCAACAGAACCTCATCAGGCCACCTGGGTGAGACATTGGGCGTGTAGACTCATTTGGGGAGAGTCTGAATTCTCCGGCAGCCGGTGGAGCTCCACAGCGGCTCTCTCTCAGAGGTGCTGGCAGCCATTGCCCCCAGCACAGAGTCCCTGGGGCCACATAGGGCGGAGCTAACTGTCTGCTTAGCCCGGAGACTCTGCCCATCCAACCCCAGCACAGCTGAGCTTCACAGACAATTGGCCTGGAGCTCAACCCCTCCAAGTGCTAACAACGATTAACCTGAGCTTAACTTCAGCAAGACTGTGCAACCCATATCCACCTCAGGTAACTGGGGAGGTTGAGCCACTGTTCCTAGTAGGAAGTCTACCACACAAAGCTAATTGACCAACTCAGGGAAGCAGCCGCCATGCAGAGACATGGAAAGAAATCAGTTGTGAAAGAAATGGAGGAAAAAAAACGACTGCACATGGAATTAAAAACCACAGTTATAGGGCTTCTCAAGAGGCTCCAACAAAAGGTCGAGGCCTATAAGGAAATAGGCGAGACTGACAAGGAAATCAATGAGTCCTACAAGGAAATGAATGAGACCTGCAAGGAAATGATCAAGACCAACGTGGAAATGAAGGAGACCCTCAAGGATATAAAGGAGACTCTCAAGGATATGAAAAAGGACCAACCAGAAATTAAGCATACACGGACTGAAATAAAAAATATTATACAAAGACCTAAAAGTGCTCTAGAGCACCCCAAGAACCAAGTTAAAGATTTGAAATACAAAGAGGGAAAATCCACTCAGCTGAAAAAGCAAGAAACCAAAAGAATCCACTAAAGTGAAGATAGTGAAAGGGGCCTCTAGGACAACCTCAAGCATACCAACATCAGAATTATAGGGTTGCCAGAAAAAGAGAGAGAGCAAGACAATGAAAACCTATTTGAAGAAATAGTGACCGAAAACTTCCCACACCTGGTGAAAGAAATTGACTTAGGAGTCCAAGAAGCGCACCGAAACCCAATATATAGGAACGCTAAGAGGACCACACCAAGGCACATCATAATTAAAATGCCAAGAGCAAAAGACAAAGAGAGAATATTAAAAGCAGCAAGAGAGAAACAGTTGGTTACCTATAAGGGAGCACCCATACGATTGTCAGCAGATTTCTCAACAGAAACAATGCAGGCCAGACGGGAGTGGCAAGAAATATTCAAAGTGATGAACAGCAAGAATCTACAACCAAGATTACTCTATCCAGCAAAGCTATCATTCAGAATTGAAGGTCAGATGAAGTGCTTCGCAGATAAGAAAAAGCTAAAGGAGTTCATCACCACCAAACCAACATTATATGAAATGCTGAAAGATAATTCTTTAAGAAGAGGAAGAAGAAAAAGCTAAAGATGAAAATTATGAACAACAACTACACATCTATCAACAAATGAACATAAAAATCAAATGAATTGATAGGCTGTTGAACAGGATAGACTGGTGAATATAACAGAGACATGGACATAGAGAGGGAATGGACTGACAATTCTTGGGGAGAAAAGAGTTGTGGGAAGTGCAGCAAGAGACTGGACAAAAATCTTGCAACAATGGGAGAGGACAGTGGGGAGGGGGAGGTGAGGGTGGAGGGTGGGATAGATCCAGGGTGGAGGGGAGCTATAGGGGGATAAAAAGGGGAAACAATGTAATTAATAAACTGAACAATAAAGATAAAAAAACAAATGAATCTAAAAATCAAGTGAATTAATAAGCTGATGAACAGGATAAACTGGTGAATGTAACAGAATCACGGACATGGAGAGGGAATGGACTGACAACTCTTGGGGAGAAAAGGGGTGTGGGAAGTGCAGCAAGAGACTGGTCAAAAATAATGCAACTATGGGAGAGTACAGTGGAGGGAGGTGAGGGCGGAGGGTGGGATGGGTACCAGGTGGAGGGGAACTTTAGGGGGGAAAAAAGGGAACAATGTAATTAATAAACTGAACAATAAAGATTTTTAAAAAAAAGAAAGAAACTCATCAGGCCAGAAGTGAATAGAATGAAATATACAAAATCATGCAAAGAAAGGGTATGAATCCAACAATACTGTACCCAGCAAGGCTATCAATCAAAATTGAAGGTCAAATCAGGAGCTTCACAGACAAAAAAGGACTAAGGGAATTCATTACCATCAAACGAGTAGTGCAAAAAATGCTAAAGGGTCTGCTGTAAAAAGAAATAGAAGTGAAGAAGGAACACAGGCGTAAAGAACAAAAATGGCGACAAATAACTACCTATCAATAACTTTATATTTTTAATTATTTAAATCTTTATTATTCAGTTTATTAATTACATTGGTCCCCCTTTTGTTCCCTACCACCCGATACACATCCCACCCTCTGCCCTCACCCCCACCCCACTGTTCTCTCCCATAGGTGCATGATTTTTGTCAAGTCTCTTGCTGCACCTCCCACACCCCTTTCTCCCCAAGAATTGTCAGTCCATTCCCTCTCTATGCCCATGATTCTATTATATTCATCAGTTTATCCTGTTCATCAGATTTTTAATTCACTTGATTTTTATATTCATTTGTTGATAGGTATGTATTTGTTGTTCATAATTTATGTCTTTACCTTTTGCTTCTTCCTCTTCTTAAAGAATATCTTTCAGCATTTCATATAATATTGGTTTGGTGGTGATGAATTCCTTTTGCTTTTTCTTACCTGCAAAGCACTTAATCTGACCTTCAATTCTGAATGATAGCTTTGCTGGCTAGAGTAATCTTGGTTGTAGATTCTTGCTATTCATCACTTTGAATATTTCTCACCACTCCCGTCTGGCCTGCATCGTTTCTGTTGAAAAATCCGCTGATAATCGTATGGGTACTCCCTTGTAGGAAACTAACTCTTTTTCTCTTGTTGCTTTTAATATTCTCTCTTTGTCTTTTGCTCTTGGCATTTTAATTATGATGTGCCTTAAAGTGGTCCTCATAGGGTTCCTATATATTAGGGTTTGGTGCGCTTCTTGGACTCCTAAGTCAATTTCTTTCACCAGGTGGGAGAAGTTTTCAGTCACTGTTTCTTCAAATAGGTTTTCATTATCTTGCTCTCTCTCTCTCTTTTTATGGCACCCCTATAATTCTTGTTGGTATGCTTCAGGTTGTCCCAGAGGCCCTTTATACTATCTTCAATTTTTTGGATTCTCTTGGTTTCTTGCTTTTCCACCTGAGTAGATTTTGCCTCTTTGTATTTCAAATCTTTAACTTGGTTTTGCGGTCCTCTAGAGTATTTTTCAGTCTTTGTGTAATATTTTTTTATTTCAGTCAGTGTATGCTTAATTTCTAGTTGGGCCTTTTTCATATCCTCGAAGGTCTTGTTCATTTCCTCGTAGGTCTTATTCATTTCCTTATAGGTCTCGGCCTCTTCGAGGAGCCTCTTGAAAAGCTTTATAACCGTGGTTTTGAACTCTATGTCCAGTCATTTTTTTCCTCCATTTCTTTTACATCTGATTTCTTTCCATGTCTCTACATGGTAGCTGCTTTCCTGAGTTGGTCCATTAGCTCTGTGTGGTAGATGTCCTCTACGGGACAGTGGCTCAGCCTCCCCAGTTACCTGAGGTGGATATGGCTTGCACAGTCTTTTTGAAGTTAAGCCTAGATTATTGTTGTTAGCAGTAGGAGGGTTTGACCTCCAGGCTAATTGGCTGTGAGGTTCAGCCATGCTCAGGTTGGATGGGTGGAGTCTCCAGAACAAGCAGACAGCATCAGCTCTGCCCTATGCGGCACCTGGATGCTGTGCCGGGAGGCAATGGCTGTCAGCACCTCTGAGAGAGAGCTGCTACCAAGCTCCACCCACTGCCAGAAAATTCACCCTCTCCCCAAATGAGTCTACACACCCAAGGTCTCACCCAGGGTCGTAAAACACTGCAGTCTGGTGGTTTCCCGAAAGAGAGAGTAAGTCATGAGTCCTCTCTGCTTGGTCACACAGCTCTGCTGTTCCCAAGTTCACGCGCACTCTCCACAAGCTCACGCTCATCACAAGCTTGCAGACCCTTGCAGCACGCGAGTTTCAGCGTGCCTCCCCACTGTCCAGTTTTTACCCCGTATGATTGTCGGTTCCCTGGACTTCGCCCAGAGCTGGGGAATCAGTGCAGTGGGACATCTTTGTCTCCCCCATTCAAGAAAACCAGGTGGGTTTGCAGCCACCAGCCACAGCTCGCACGCGCATGGCTCCAAACCTCTCTCCGCACATATTTTCAATGCTGTCCTCCGCTGCTCCTCTGAGTCACAATGTCCTATCTTCACTTTTATTTGTGGAATTTTCACTCAGCCAGCTTTCCAGTGATTCTGGGTGATGTTTGTTCTTTCGTTAAGTTGTAGTTTTGAAATTGCTATGTATGGCAGCAAGATAGGTGTTTACCTATGCCGCCATCTTGGTTCCGCTATCTCAATAACTTTAAATGTAAACAGATTAAATGCTTCAATCAAGAGACATAGCATAACAGAATGGATAAGAAAACATGATCCATATATCTGCTGTCTACAAGAAACCACCTCCGGAAAAAAAGGCAAACACAGACTGAGGGTGAAAGAAAGAAAAAGATTCTTCAGGCAAATGGAAATGCAAAAAAAGTTGGGGTAGCAATACTTATATCTGACAAATTAGATCTGAAATGGAAGGACACAACAAGAGATAAAGAGGGCCACTTCATAATACTAAAGGGAGCAATCCAACAAGAAGAAATAACTCTGGTAAACATATACACACCCAATACAGGAGCACACACATACATTAAAAAAATGAAGGATATCAAGGGAGAGATTGACAGCAATACAATCATGATAGGATATGTTAATACCCCACTATCATCAACTGGACAAATCCTCTAAAAAAAATCAATAAAGAAACATCAATCCTCAATGACTCACTAGACCAGATGGAATTGATTGACATCTTCAGATAATTTCACCCCAAAGCCACAGAATATACATTCTTTTCAAGTTTCCATGGGTCATTTTCAAAGATAAACCATATGTTGGGTCATAGGCAAAGTCTCCTCAAATTCAAAAAAATAGAAATCATATCAAGCATACTCTTAGATCACAGTGTCATAAATCTGGAAATCAACTACAATAAAAAACAATCCAAAGAAATAATACACATGGAGACTAAACAGCATGCTATTAAACAATGACTGGGTTACTAGAGAGATCAGGGAATAAACAGAAAACATCATGACAACAAATGACAATGATAGCACAACAATCCAAAATCTATGGGACACAGCGAAAGCAGTTTTGAGAGGGAAGTACATAGCTCTACAATCCTACTGCAAAAAACAAGAGACAATGGTAATAAATTATATATCCCAACAACTCAAAGAGTTACAAATAGAGCAACAAGAAAATCCCAGTGTAAGCAGAAGGAAGGAAATAGTAAAGATCAGGGCAGAGATAAATGACATAGAGACCAAAGAAACAATACAAAACATCAACAAAACCAAGAACTGGTTCTTTGAAAGGATAAACAAGATTGATGAACCTCTAGCCAGACTCACCAAGAAGCAAAGAGAGAGGACCCTAATAAATAAAATCAGAAATGAAAGAGGTGAAATAACAACAGACCCCAACGAAATACAAAGGATTCTTAACAAATACTATGAACAACTCTTCTCCAACAAACTGCACAACCTGGAGGAAATGGATATATTCCTAGAAAAATATAACCTCCCAAAACTCAATTAGGAAGCATCTAAAAAATCAATAGAGCAATAACTGTGGAAGAAATTGAAGCACTTATCAAAACGCTTCCAGCAAACAAAAGCGCAGGGCCAGGTGACTTCACAAAGGAGTTTTACCAAACATTCAAGGAAGAATTAAACCTATCCTCCTCAGACTATTCCAGAAAATTCAAGAAGATGGAACTATTCCAAACTCCTTCTATGAAGCCAGCATCACCTTAATACCAAAACCAGATAAAGACAACACAATGAAAGAGAATTACTGGTCAATATCCCTCATAAACATAGATGCCAAAATCCTCAACAAAATTCTAGCAAATCGGATCCAGCAGCACATCAGAAAGATCATAAACCATGACCAAGTAGGTTTTATCCCAGGAATGCAAGGATGTTACAATATACACAAATCAATAAATGTGATACATCACATAAACAAATTCAGCAATAAAAATCACATAGTGATATCAATTGACGCAGAAAAAGCATTTGACATAATCCAACTCCCTTTCTTGATAAAAACTCTCAATGAGGTGGCAGTTGAAGGATCATACCTCAACATAATAAAACCTTTATATAATAAACCCATAGCAAACATCATACTCACTGGGCAAAAACTATCACCATTTCCCCTAAGAAGAGGAACAAGACAGGGATGCCCACTCTCACCACTCCTATTCGACATAGTACTGGAAGTATTAGCCATTGCAATTAGACAAGAAGAAGAAATAAAAGGCATCCAAATTGGAAAAGAAGAAGTAAAGCTATCCTTATTTGCAGATGACATGCTATTGTACATAAAAAACCCGAAAGACTCCATAAATACAACAATAAATGAGTTCAGCAATGTAGCAGGATACAAAATTAACGCCAAGAAATCTATGACATTTCTAAACACCAATAGTGAACTTACTGAAAGAGAGACTAAAAATGCAATCCCATTTACCATCACTCCAAAAAATTAAGGTACCTAGGAATAACCTTAACTAAGGAAGTAAAAGACCTATTTGCAGAAAACTACAGGTCATTGAAAAAAGAGACAGAGGAAGACGTAAACAGGTGGAAGAACATACCATGTTCATGGATTGGGAGAATCAACATCATTTAAATGTCCATACTACCCAGAGCAATCTATAAATTTAATGTACTCCCCATTAAAATACCAACAGCATATTTCACAGACCTAGAAAGAACTCTCCAAAAATTCATCTGGAATTAAAAAAAAATACCCGAAATGCCCACAGCAATTCTGAGAAAGAACAACGAAGTTGAAATCTCAATATCAGATTTTAAGATGCATTATAAAGCCACTGTTCTCTGGTACTGGCACAAGAACAGACATATAGACCAATGGAATAGAAGAGAGAATCCAGATATCAACCCACACCACTATTGCTCAATTGATATTTGACAAAGGAGGCATGAAAGTAAAATGGAGACGGTCTATTCAACAAATGGTGTTGGGAAAAATTGAACAAATACATACCAAAAAAATGAAACTTGACCACCAACTTACACCATACACAAAAATAAACTCAAAATGGATACAGGACTTAAACGTAAGACGGGAAACATAAAAATACTAGATGAATCCACAGGAAGAGAAATCTCAGACATATGCTGAAAGAACTTCTTCACTGATACTGCTCCTAGGGCAATGGAAGCTAAAGAGAAAACAAACAAATGGGACTACATCAAAATAAAAAGCTTTTGCACAGCTAAAGAAACCATCAACAAAACAACAAGAAAAACCTTTGTATGAGAGAACATATTTGCAAATGTTATCAGTGATAAAGGTTTAATCTCCAACATCTACAGGCAACTTACACAACTTAATAAAAGGAAGCCAAATAATCCAATTAAAAAATAGGCAATGGACCTAAATAGAATATTTTCAAAAGAAGACAAAAGGAAGGCTCAGAGACATAGGAAAACCTGCTCAAAGTCTCTAATTATCCTAGAGATGCAAATCAAAATGACAATGCAGTACCATCTCACACCTGTCAGAATGGCTTTCATCAACAAATCAACAAACAACCAATGTTACTAAGGATGTGGAGAAAAAGGAACCATCGTGCACTGTTGGTGGGATTGCAGGCTAGTGCATCCACTGTGGAGAACAGTATGGAGTTTCCTCAAAATCTAAAAATGGAGCTCCCATTTGACTCAGTGATCCCACTTCTAGTATTATATCCCAAGAAACTAGAAACACGAATCAGAAAGGATATATGCACTCCTATGTTCATAGCAGCACAATTCACCATAGCTAAGATTTGGAAACAGCCTAAGTGCCCATCAGCAGATGAGTGAATTAAAAAACTGTGGTACAGCTACACAATGGAATACTACGCTGCAGTAAAAAAGAAAGAGCTCCTACCATTTGCAACAACATGGATGGAGCTGGAGAGTGTTATGCTAAGTGAAATTAGCCATGCAGAGAAAGATAAATATCACATAATCTCACTCATTTGTGGAATATAATGGATGCATAAACTGATGAATAAGAATGGATCCAGAGACTGAGAAAAGTCCATCAGAATGTCAAACCTCAGGGCAAGTGGGGGGTGGCGGGAGTAAGGGGGAAAGTCAATATATTTGACCTCTTGAACTAAGGTAAGTAATTTGTGTTTTTACATCTCTGACAAAGATTACATAAAGTTACAAAAAATGCCAGCTAGTTTGAGATTGAATTGACATGGCCTAGAATATATCATCTCCTATGGATACCAGTCCTTAAGCTAGGCCCCCCCTTAACCCTCTGTGACACCATAATATCCTTACATTGTATTATCCTACAATGTCATTATAATGTTTGATATTTGACAACAGCATATTCTACAATTATCCCAAAGAAACTTATAAACTAATTCTTTGAATGTTTGGCAGCAATTTAAAAAAGGACAGGAAAGGAATTAATCTCTTCCAGAAGGAATTGAGGCACTGGGAAGGCACTTGTGCATTCTATATTGGTCCCTTTTTGCCAAGAGGGCCCCTCTTCTCACAATCCAAGTGCACACAGATATTGCCTGAGCTTTCAGTTCAAGCTGAGGTTGAAGCCTCTGGGCAGCTGGTACCATGGATCTGTCTTTCGCCCAATGGTGTGAGCTGGGCCCTCTCTGGAGAAGAAACCTGGGTCCCCCGAGATATGTGATCAGTACCGGGACCCCACCAGCAGACAAGGGGATCCCAAGGCAGGTGCTGGGGGTGAAAGCCACGGGGACATAGACTACCAAGGAGACAGACTGAACCTCACATCACCCTGCTTGGCCCCGGAGGATGGCTGGTTAGCCAGAGACAGGTAAGATTCCTCAGGGAAGGAACAACCTAAGACAGGTACAGTTGCAGAGGGGCCATCAGGAGAGAACTTAAAGGTCAATAGAGGTGGGGTACAGACCCTCACCCCCCTAACTTGCCTAGCTCTGAACTCTCAACTCTTTTGAGGGGGGTCTCCTGCCCCAATGGCTTCTTTGCCTCCCATGCACAGCTCAGATTGGGACCCAGATTACAGATATAGACTTGGCCAGCAACAGCTGCCCTATATCCAAATCCAATCTAGCACCAGGAATGTTCAGGGCCTACACAAGAATGCAAATAATCCTTTCCACTATTATTTACAGGGTAAACTAAGATTATTGTTTGAGTATTGAATTTGACAGTAAAATAGTAATCAAGTTTTCAGATTAATTTAAATTGGCCAAGTGAAATAAGTAAATACTCAAGAAAAGTTAAGTGTAGCAAACAAAAAGCTGTTCCTAAAATATTAACTAAAATTTCTATTAGTAGTTCATCTCTTCGTAAAATTGCCTAACATGCAAGGAACCTAAAGCAGCCATATTTTTGTGCAAAAATTAAAATTTAAAGTTACCAAGACTGCAAAATAAAATTCCCAAAAGCTCCAATTTATTTTTAAAAGGGGGGGGGGGAGATAGTGGGGTAATATCATGGAAGAAAAAATATTCTGTAAGTAATTATATCTAGAAAATTCTTACTTCAGAAAATTAATTTCCATTTGTAATGCTAACAGCAGGACACTCATGAAAAACACACATGGTCTCAAAATAATCCAACGGAAAATCATTTGGGCAAAAATAAAAAGAATCCCAAGTCTAATTTACAGAAAAGATTCCTTTATTAACTTTTGGTCGAGAATATGTTTGTATATTTTCAGAAAACAACTCCAAGACCATATGGATTCCTGAAACAAAGAGGAACTGTCAGGTCTGTTCCAACCGCAAAGACAGTCCAGAGATGGAAGATGCTGACAATGCCTTGCCATGCTAGCAATCAGCAACTGTGCATCACTGCAGGCAGCCTAGGACAAAACCAGAAAGGATGGAACCTGCATTGCCACCATATGTCCACCATCCAGATACTATTGCTGACATGTACACATAAGGAACTATTTGACATTGAAACTGGGACTCAGAACTGTTGGACATTGAAACTGAGACTCAAACATTTTTTGTTCTTATATATTTATTTCCAGTATGCAGATGCAAGATTTTTTTTAAAGAAAAGAAATGGGTAAAAAGATAGATACAGAGGCAAAGAAGCATTAAACAGACTGTCAAACTACAGGGGGAAGGCTAGGGAAAGTGGGGGGGCAGGGGCTGTAAGAGATCAACCGAAGGACTTGTATGTGTGCATATAAGCATAATCCATGGATATAAGACAATGGGGCAGGTGAGGACATGTGCTGGGTGGTAGGGGAGGTTGGGGGAATTCAATGGGGGAAATAAAAGGAAACATATGTACTACTATTTGTAATACTTTAAAGAATAAAAAAAAAAAAAAACATGACCCATATATCTGCTGTCCACAGGAGACTCACCTCAGAACAAAAGACTCACACAGTTTGATGGTGAAGGGATGGAAAAAGGTTTTTCAGGCTAATGGAAATGAAAAAATGGATGGGGGAGCAATACTTATATCTAACAAATTAGACCGCAAAGTGAAGGCCATAACAAGAGATAAAGAAGGCCACTTCTTAATACTAAAGGGAGCAATTCAACATGAAGACATAACTCTGATAAAAATATATGCACCCATTACAGGAACACCCAAATACTAGTACATAAAAAAATTTCTGGAGGATATCACTGGAGATATTGACAGCAATACGGTCATAGTAGGTGACTTTAATACCCCACTGGACAAATCCTCTAAACAAAAAATCAGCAAAGAAACATCAATCCTAAATGACTCACTAGGTCAGGTAAAATCTTCAGAGCCTTTCATCCCAAATCCACAGAATATAAATTATTCTCAAGTGCACATAGGTCATTTTCAAAGATAGACCATATATTGGGAAACAGGCAAAGTCTCTTCAAATTCAAGATGATAGAAATCATATCAAGCCACCTCTCAGATCACAATGGCATAAAAATAGAAATTAACTATAATTTAAAAAATCAAACACCTGGATGCTAAATAGCATGCTATTAAACAATAATTGGGTTACCAAAGAGATTAAAGAAGAAATAAAAACCATCATGGCAAAAATGACAATGAAAACACAACAATCCAAAATATACAGGACACAGTGAAAGCAGTTTGAGAAGAAAGTTCATAGCTCTACAGGCCTACCTCAAAAAACAAAACAAAAAATGGTAATAAATTATCTTACCCTGCAACTCAAAGAGTTAGAAAGAGAGCAACAAGAAAAGCCCAGGGTAAGCAGAAGGAAAGAAATAATAAAGATCAGAGTGGAAATAAATGACAGAGAGACCAAAAAAATAATACAAAAGATCAACAAAACCAAGAGCTAGTTCTATGAAAGGATAAACAAGATTGATGAATCTCTAGCCAGGCTCACCAAGAAGCAAAGAGAAAGGATCCAAATAAACAAAAACAGAAATGAAAGAGGTGAAGTAACAATTGATCTCACAGAAATAAAAATGATCATGCAAAAATACTATGAACAATCCTATTCCAAAAAAAAAAAAAGGAACAACCTAGATGAAATAGACATATTCTTAGAAAAATATAAGCTCCCAAAACTCAATCAGGACAACAAAAAAAAAAAAGAAAGAAAACATGAATAGGCTGATAACTACCAAAGAAATTGAAGCAGCAATTAAAAAATCCTCCAGCAAACAAAAGCCATCATCCATACGGCTTTACAGGGGAGTTCTACCAAACATTCAAAGAAGAACTAAAACCTACTCTTCTCAGACTATTCCATAAAATTCAAAAGGAAAATACACTTCCAAGGTCTTTCTATGAAGCCAGTATTAACCTAATCTCAAAACCAGATAAAGACACCACAAAAAAAGAGACTTCAGGCTAATATCCTTGATGAATATAGATGCTAAAATCCTCAACAAAATTCTAAAAAATCGTATTCAGCATTACATTAGAAAGATCATACACCATGACCAAGTGGGATTTATTTCGGGAATGCAAGGATGGTACAATATCTGCAAATCAATAAATGTGATACATAACATAAACTGAGAGACAAAAATCACATAATCAATTGATAATTGATGCAGAAAAAGCATTTGACAAAATCCAATACCCTTTCATGATAAAAACTCGGCAAAGTGGGAATAGGGGGATCACACCTTAACATAATAAAAGCCTTATATGACAAACTTACAGCCAATATTATACTCAATGGACAAAAACTAAACTAATTTCCCCTAAGAAAAGGAACAAGACAGGGATGCCCACTTTCACCACTCCTGTTTGCTATAATACTGGAAGTGTTAGCCAAAGTGATCAGACAAGAGGACATAAAAGGCGTCCAAATTGGAAAAGAAGAAGTAAAACTGTCCTTATTTGCAGATGACATGATACTATTCATAAAAAAAAACAAAGATGCCATCAAAAAACTACTAGATCTAGTAAATAAATTCAGCAATGTAGCAGGATACAAAATTAACACCCAGAAATCTATGGCCTTTTTATATACCAATAGTGAACTCATAGAAAGAGAAATGAAAAAAAAAATCCCATTTACCATTGCACCAAAAAAATTAAGATACCTTAATAAACTAAACCAAGGAGATAAAAGATCTATAGTTGGAAAACTACAGGACATTGAAAAAAGAGATGGATGAAGACTATAAACAAATGGTAGAATATACCATGTTCATGAATTGATAGAATAAACATCATTAAAGTGTCCATACTACCCAAAGCAATCTACAGATTCAATGCAATCCCCGTTACAATACCAAAGTCATATATCAAAGACCCAGAACAAACTCTCCAAAATTTCATCTGGAATAAAAAAGACCCTGAATAGCCATAGCAATCCTAAGAAAGAAGAACAAAGTTGGAAGGATCACAATACCAGATATCAAGCTATATTACCAAGCCACAGTTCTCACAAGAACAGACAAACAGACCAATGGAACAGAACAAAAAAACTCAGAAATCAACCCAAGTCATCATGCTCACTTAATATTTGACAAAAGAGTCAGGGGCATACAATAGAGTCAAGACAATCACTTGAATAACTGGAGCTGGGAAATTTGGTCAGATACATACAAAGAAATGAAACTAGATTACCAACTTATACCATAAACAAAAATAAACTCAAAATGCTAAAGGACTTAAATATAAGACAGGAAACCATAAAAATCCTACAAGCCTCCATAGGCAGCAAAAAAAAGCAAACATATATCACAGCAATATCTTTACTGGCACAGTTCCTAAGGCAATGGAGACTAAGGAGAAAATAAACAAATGGGACTACATCAAAATAAAAAGCTTCTGCACAGCAAAATAAACCATCAAGAAAAACAGCAAGAAAGCCCACTGCATGGGAGAACTTTTTTTTTTTTTACCACTGAAAATAAAATTTTATTGCAAAAAAAAAAGTGGTTTCAATAGCATGGTCCTGGATGGTTGTTCAGATGGTAGTCCAGATGGTCATTCCACTGTTTGGCAGTTTGGTTAATTTGCATATTATGCTTTTATTATATTGTTACTTATTAACAATATTTTGAAAGGTGGATATTTTTCACAGAGTTGTAAGAAGTCTTATCACAATATCAGTGATAGACCAAAGCTCAGAAAGGTGACATAAACATTTAAAGTAGTTATGCAGCTTCCAGGTAGCTCAGTCAAGCTTACAGTCTGTTCTTTCCAGTTGAATATTCTGCCTCAACACTGTTAAAGCAAATGTGAGCAAGAACAGTGCGCCTTGGGGGCCATGAACCACTTCCTCTTCTGGGCAGTCCTCCCCAGCTCTTCGCTGCTCCCCTCTCCCAGGCCTGGGGGCTGGGCCTCTCCTTTGAAGCTGTCTTATAGATCAGGAAATCTATTCAAACTCTTCATGGGTCATTAACATCTTTCTTTTGGTTTGGCCTTCTGTGAAGAGACTGCCCAGGTCCACAGGTGAAGGACTCGGTCCTGCAGGACTTCCCCTTCCCCTTCTCTGTCTTCAGACACCAAGCACAAGTCCATGTTGTCACTTAGGCTTTTGATTGGCTGTAGATTCTCCATTGTTCACCAACCTCTGACTCCGCGCGTATCTTCAACGCTGTCTGCCGCCGCTCCTCCGAGTCACAGTGTCTTATCTTCACTTTTATTTGTGGAATTTTTACTCAGCCAGCTTTCCGGTGATTCTGGATGGTGTTTGTTCTTTCATTAAGTTGTAGTTTTAAAATTGTTGTGTATGGCAGCAAGATAGGTGTTTACCTATGCCGCCATCTTGGTTCTCCTCGGGAGAACATATTTTCCAATGATACTTCTGATAAGGGTTTGTTCTCCAAAATTTACAGAGAACTCATTCAGCTTAACAAAAGGAAGATAAACAATTCAATAAAAAAAATGGGCAAAGGATCTAAAGAGACACTTTTTGAAAGAGGACATAAGGATCTAGAGAGGACTTTTTGAAAGAGGCCCAGAGACATATGAAAACATGCTCAAAATCACAAATCAAAACAACAATGAAATACCATCTCACACATGTCAGAATGGCTATCATCAACAAATCAATGCAGGATAGGTGCTGGTGAAGATGTGGAGAAAAAGGAACACTGGTGCACCGCTGGTGGGAATGCAGACTGGTGCAGCCACTGTAGAGAACAGTATGGAGTTTCCTCAAAAATCTAAAAATGGAACTCCCATTTGACCCAGTGATACCACATCTAGGAATATATCACCCCCCCCCCAAAATAAAAAAAACACCAATCAGAAAGGATATATGTACCCCTAAGCTCATAGCAGCACAATTTACCATAGCTAAGATTTGGAAACAGCCTGAGTGCCCATCAGCAGATGAGTGGATTAAAAAACTGCAGTACATCTACACAATGGAATACCATGCCGCTGTAAAAAAGAAGGAACTTTTACCATTTGCAACAGCATGGATGGACCTGCAGAGCATTATGCTTAGTGAAATAAGCCAGTCAGAGAAAGATAAATATTCCATGATCTCACTCATATGTGGGATATAATGATCAACATAATTTGATGGACAAGAATAGATCCAGAGACAAATGGTAGGGGAGGGATGTTTGAAGAGCAACCAAAGAATGTGTATGCATGCATATTAGTATAACCAATGGACACAGGCACTGGGGCGGTGGGGGCTTGCCCAGGGTGGGAATAGCTGGAAGGGGGTCAATTGGGGAAAGAGAAGACATATGTAAAACTTCAGACAATATAAACAAATAAATAAACAAACAAACAAATAAATAAATAAATACCGGAAGTGTTTGCACGTGTGCAAAAGAGTAAAACTACCTGGATTCAAGACATGCCTTGCCATTTCCTGAATCACTGAACAAAATTAATTCATTTCTCAGAATCTCATTCCTATAAATTGTAAAATGTGGAAATAACAGCATTCTTTTGTTTGCATTTATATTCATCTATTCAGGCTATCATCAGAGAATGCCATAGACCCAGTGGCTTAAACACAGAAATTTATTTTCTCACAGTCTGGAGGCTGGAAGTCCAAGATCAAGGTCTGTCTGATCAGTTTCTTCTGAGTTTTGTCTTCCTGAATTGCAGATGGCCACCTTCTTATTATGTCTTCACATGGTCTTTCCTCTGTGATCCTGAACTCCTAGAGACTCTGACTCTTCCTATAAATCCTGTTGGAATTAGAGTCCCACCCTTATGAACTCATTTAACCTTAATTCCCTTTTTAGTCAACTAGTGAATTTTAGGAGAAAACAATTCCACAACAATGTTGTAATGGTGAAATAATATCCTGTATAAAAATTACTTGCTATTCATTAAAAACTTAAGAGTAAAAAAAAAAAACAATACATTAGAGGGAATCAACAGTGGAGTAGATGATGCAGAAAATCAAATCAGTGATTTGGAATCTTAGGAAGCAAAAAACATTCAATCAGAACAGCAAAAAGAAAACACTCTCCACAAAAAGAAACATGATGATGATAGTTTAAGTTATTGTTGGATAACTTCAAGAATACCAACATTTGCATCATGGGGGTGGCAAAAGGAGAAGAGAAAGAACAGGCAACTGAAAATCTATGTGAAAATATAATGGTGAAAATCTTTCTAACCTCATGAAGAAAATAGACATACAGATTCAGAAATTACAGAGAGTCTCAAACAAGATGAATCCAAAGAGGCTCACACCAAGACACATCATAATTAAAATCCAAAGGCTGAAGACAAAGAGAGAATCTTAAAAGCAACAAAAGAAAAGCAGTTTGTTAGCTACAAGGTAGCTCCCATAAGACAGTCAGCTAATTTCTCAATAGAAACTTCGCAGGCCAGGAGGAATTTGCAAAAAATATTCCCAGTGATGAAAGGTGAGGACCTACAACTAACAGTAGTCTACCCAAAAAAGCTATCACTTAGGATCAAAAGAGATATAAAGAGCTTGCCAGAAAAGAAAAAGCTAAAGGGGTTCATTAGCACCAAACTGGTATTATATGAAATGAGGGGCCCGGTGTACAAAATTCGTGCACTGGGGGGTGGGTGATCCCTCAGCCCAACCTGCCCCCTCATACATACTAGGAGCCCTCAGGGGATGTCCTACTGAACACTCACCCCTAGTCTGCCCAAGGTCACCCCCTTGGGCACCCAGCCATCGCCCTGCTTGGCTCAGCCACAGCTTTAGCCTGGCCACAGGAGACCGTCCGGCCCTGCGGGCCACCTCGGCTCCACGCCAGCCCCCCCTAGCCCCAGCCTTAGCCCCGGCTGACTGCAACCATCCGGCCCCAGGGGCTGGGCACTCCCCAGCTGTTGCCACTTTGTCTCCACCCCCAGGGGCCGGGCGCTCGCCACCGCTGCCGCCGCTTTGTCTCCACCGCCGCTTCGTCTCCTCACCTGGGGGCTAGGCGCTAGCCGCTGCCACCACCACCACTTCCGCTCAGCACCTGGGGCCGGGCGCTCACACTGCTCAACTCCGCCCTTTGTGCCGCTCAGCCCAGCCCCCCTCTCCTGATTGGCTGGTAGCGTAGTGAAGGTACAGTCAATTTGCATATTTCTCTTTTATTAGATAGGATGTTAAAGAGTCTAGAAAAAGAAATAGAAAGAAGGAAAGGAGGAGGAGAAGAAAATGAAAAATAAAATGGCAATAAATACATATCTATCAACAAATAAATCTGGCAGTAAAATGGCAATAAATACATATCTGTCAACAATTGAATAAAAAAACACACAAAATAAATGAACAAGCAGAACAGAAAAAGTTTCATAAATACAGAGAACAAATTGATGGTTGCCAGATGGGAGTGGGGTTATGGAATAAGTGGAAAAGGTGAAAGGATTAAGAAGTACAAATTGGTAGTTACAGAATAGACACAGGGATGTAAAGTACGGCATAAGGAATACAGTCAATAATCTATCCTATATAATAAAAGGCTAACATGCAAATAGACTGAAGAGTAGAATGACCAGTCGCTATGACACGCACTGACCACCACAGGGCAGGCACTCAATGCAGGAGCTACCCCATGGTGGTCAGTGTGCTCCCACAGGGGGAGCACTGCTCAGCCAGAAGCCCGGCTCATGGCTGGCAAGTGCAGCGGTGGTGGTGGGAGCCTCTCCTGTCTCCACAACAGCACTAAGAATGTCTGACTGCCAGCTTAAGCCATCAGTCAGACATCCCCAAGAGCTCCAGGACTGTGAGAGAGCACAGGCCAGACTGAGGGACACCCCACAAACAAGTGCATGAATTTCGTGCACTGGGGCCTCTAGCCCTATCTAATAAAAGAGTAACATGCAAATTGACCATACCTCCAATCAAGCCATGCCACAGCCACGCCCACCAGCCAATCAGGAGCAAATTGTGCAAATAAACCCCAACTAAGATGGCTGCCGCCACTGAGAGCAGGAAGGAGGCTTGGGTTTCTCTGGCAATGGAGAAAGCCAAGCTTTCTTTCTGCCCTTGCCAGCCGAGGCCTCCACTCAATGCTACAAAGTTTCATTTATAGAAGATACATAAAAATCCCAACAGAAATGGCGGCAGCCACGGAGCTGGAGAGAGAAGAGGCTACAGTTGCCGGGGTGATGGAGGAAGCCAAACTTCTGCAGCCCTAGCCTAGGACTCCACTCTAGGCAGCAAAGTTTCAAACAGAAATAGCTGTCGCCATAGAGTGAGCAGAGGCTTGGCTCTGCTCCAGGCTACAAAGTTTCAATTGCAGAACAAAAATTAATCCCAGATCTCAGGGCCTCCGCTTGGGTCACTTGGGGGCGTGGCCAGCCTGAAAACCACCATAGGCCCCTCAAGGGAACCCCCACCCTGATCCAGGAAGCCCTTCAGGGCAAATCAGCTGGCCCCCACCCATGCACCAGGACTCTATCCTATCTAATAAAAGAGTAATATGCAGATCGACCATCACTCCAACACACAAGAGGGCTGCCCCCAGGTGGTCAAAGATCCTGCTCCCATGTGGACATAAAATGGCCACTACAAGATGGCCAGCAGGGGAGGGCCATTGGGAGGTTCCAGGCCTGCAAGGGAAGGCGGGATGATCAAGCCTGCAGGGGAGGGCAGTTAGGGGTGACCAGGCCGGCAGAGGAGGGAAGTTGGGGACAAACAGGCTTGCAGAGAAGCAGTTAGGCATCAATTAGGCTGGCAGGGTAGTGGTTAGGGGGTGATCAGGCTGGCAGGCAGAAGCAGTTAGGGGCAATCAGGGAAGCAGGCAGGCAGTTTGGAGCTAGCAGTCCTGGAACTGTGACAAGGATGTCTGACTGCCAGAAGAATGTCAGACACCCCTCGAGGAATCCTAGATTGGAGAGGGTTCAGGCTGGGCTGAGGTACACCCCCCTTTCATGCCCCCCCCCCCCCGCGTGCATGAACTTTGTGCACCGGGCCTCTAGTCCTATATAATAAAAGAGAAACATGCAAATTTGACCATACCTTTGCTCCTGATTGGCTATGCTACCAGCCAATTAGGAGCGGGGTCGGGGCCAAGTGGCACAAGCGCTGGGCCTAGGGATGGAGATGAAACGGTGGTGGCAGTGAGTGCCCAGCCCCCGGGTGCTGTGCGGGGAAGCTGCGGCAGGGAGCGCCCGGCCCCTGGGTGCTGTGAGTGGAAGTGGTAGTGAGCGACCAGCCCCCGGAGCCAAGTGGTTACAGGCAGCAGGAGCTGAGCTGAGCAGGGCAATGGCTAGGTGCCCAAGGCCTTGGGCAGGCTGGGGGTGAGCCATCAGTTGGACATCCCCTGAGGGCTCCCAGTATGTGAGAGGGGGCAGATTGGGTTAAGGGACCACCCACCCCCAGTGCACAAATTTCGTGCACCGGGCCCCAGGGGTGGAAATGAAGCAGTAGTGGCAGCAAGCAGCCCGGTGCCCTGGCTGCCCAAGCTTGGAGGCAACCGGCGGGGGCAGGGGGTGGTGAGCACAGGAGGCAGCCTGGGGGTAGGGCAAGCGGCCAGGATGCAGGAGCGGAGGTGAGCACACAGCCCCTGGGGCCGGGTGGTCACAGGCAGCTGAAGCTGAGCTGAGCAGAGAGATGGCTGAGTGCCCAAGGCCTAAAGCCTCACCAATCAGAAGCAGGGGGTGGGGCCAAGCATGGCAGGCGAGAGGAGAGAGGCAAAGGGGCTAGAGCGCAGCGTCTGCACCCCGCCCCCAGCCAGCTCAGCACAATGTCCACACCCTGCCCCCCTCCCCCCAGCCAGCCAAGCGCAGCGTCTGCGTCACACCCCCGCCCAGAAGGCCCAGCCACACAGGCGAGGAGAGAAGCAAAGGGGCCAGAGCTCAGCATCCGTGCCACGCCCCTGGCTGGCCAAGCACAGGGTCTGCGCCACGCCCCAGGACAGCGGGCCCAGCCGTGTGGGCACAGAGAGAGGCAAAGGGGCTAGCTGGGGGGGATGGGGAGGGTTTCCCACAGGCACACTACAAACATCAAATCACTGCTGCTTAAGCCACCCCCCCCCCACACACACACACACACACTTCCAAGTAGTATGGTCCAAGGGGGCGACTCCTGAGGTGCTGCTCCCATGGCAGCAAATGTGCACCATGCCGGGCGGGAAGCCAGACCTGAAAGCCCAAGCCCCCGAGTACCCACAGGGCGTCGTGTGCCGGGGCCCTGAGAAGCCCCAGGACAAGCATCTCCCCAGAGGCTGTGTGGAAGGAGGAGAGGAACCTCTGGCTAGAGGCCAGGGTGAAGGATGCTGGCGTCTTTGCAGGTGGGGGCTGAGGGATACAACCCCTCCTCTGCACCCCCCCAATTGTGCACGAATTTCGTGCACTGGGCCACTAGTATATATATAAAAGCCTAAGCGACCGACCAGTCACTATGACACGCAATGACCTCCAGGGGGCAGATGCTCAATGCAGGAGCTGCCCCGGATGGTCAATGTGCTCTCACAGCATAGTGCCATTCAGTTAAGCGACCAGCCCGGCGGCAGTCAGTACCTCTGTAGTCCTGCAGGTCCAATCTCCAGAGAATGGGCCAGGCACCGATGGATAAATTATGCCTACACAAACCTGACAATGCTGCCACCCTCCTGGAAGTCCCCCTCGGGCACCGTGGTTGCCTTCCCTCCCTAGATGCTCCTCAAGGAAAAAACAATATAAAAGCGGCCACCAGGTGGCTCTCAACAACTGGTGCAAACATCAGTGGGATGGATCTGGATCCTGACAGGCAAGGGTGTCCCACAGCCCACCTGCCCAGAGGCCTGACTGCATCCCAGCACCGCCCCCTCACACCCCCTACACACACACACACACACACACACACACACACTCCCCTTGGAATGGGCACCAGACACAGGTCTCATGGCTGCAGGCGCTGTGGGTGGGCCAGGATGAGCAGGAGCAGCAGGCAGGATCAGCAGGTGGCACTGGACTGCCAGTTTTGGCCCAATCCCCGCAGGCCACACCGAGGGGCCCCGCCCATGCATGAATTCGTGCACCCAGCCTCAGTATTCTAATAACTATGCATGGTGTCAGATGGGTATTAGATTTATTGGGATGATCACTTGGTTACATAATGTCTAACCACTGGGTTGTACACCTGAAACTAATATAATATTGTATGTCAACTGTAATAAAAAACATTTTAAAAAATTACAAATTAAAAATTGTTCCTGTTACAACTTTTGTAATATTATACTATGTTAGTACAGTTTTGGTAATATTATTATATTTAAAATATTTTTCTTGAAATATTAACATTTATTGCATGTAACATATTTAAAATCATTTTTCTTGAACTATTAATGTTTATTGCATATAAATGGCTAATTATTTTGTATCTACAATCTGGTAATAGATTTATTTTGTATATTATAAAAAAATAATTTTAAAAAACATAAATTTTAAAAAATTTGTCCCTCTTAGAAACAGAGTAGAGTGCTGGTTACCAAGGAATAGAAATAGGGGGAAATTGAGAGATATCAAAGAGTACAAACTTTGAGTTATAAAATTAACAAATTCTAGGGAACAAATATATAGCATGGTAATTAGAGCTAATAATACTGTCACATGTACTTAAATGTTGCTAAAATAGTAGACCTTAAATTTTCTCACCACAAAAAATAAATGATAACTATGTGACAGGCTGGAGGTGGTAGCTAACACTATAGCGGTCATTCTTTTGCAAGATGTAAATATATAGTAAAATCAATACATTTCAAACCTTAAACATACCAAATGTTACAGTGTACATCAATTATATATCAAATTAAATGGGAAAATTTGTTCCTCTTAAATCATCACATTAAATTATCTCTTTTCTACCATTCAGATAGCTAAACAGCAATTTCATTTTAAAATTGAAAACAGAGCCTAGCTTCTCTCTTCACCTCCATATAAAGCCTTTTAACTGTGTGACCATTCTGCCCTCTAGCTGCCTAAGCCCATATGGCTGTTCATGAGACTCCTGGGTCATGTTAGAGCTAAACACTGCTTTGGTTTAAATGAACTGTTTTAGATCACTTAGTAAATGTTCAATGAGCATACACACACACTTAAACGTATTTCTTCCTTTTGAGGCATCTAGTTCTAAAATGTTTTCCATTTAGAATGGGCATATACTACTCATTCCATAATCAGTTTTCAATGATCAATTATAATGGAAGAGATAAATATGAAATAATCAGATATGCAATGTGGCCTGTCAGGAAAAATCAGGGAAGACTTTGAAATGAACTAAAAAACTGCTGGGTGAAATAAAGAAAACATAGCTGGGTGTTTTCAATGGAAAATCTATGTTGTTTATAGCACTCCTTTCTGGGTTATCTGATATGGGGCTGGCTATGGGGTTTTATTACCTTTGTTCTATTCATAAATCTGTAAATAATTGATAGCAGTACAAAGAATTCTTGGCTACAGACATGCAAATCAATTCTGCCTACTGGAGGCACAAAAGATTTCCTTGCACCCATAGAAAAAACCAGTTAGTTTGCATCCATGTGTAAACTTATTGCATGGCCTATTTGTGCCTTTGCACTTTGAACTGATTATATCTTACTTGTTCTCTCATTAATTAGTTATACCTATAAGAGAGTCGTGAATTACTTTTTTTAATTATCCTATAAGAGAACTAAATTTCTTTCCAGGAAGCTTGGGAGAAGACTGGAAACCAGTTAGCAGGAGGAATAGAGCCATATGTCCCTTTGGATTTCTCCAAACTCTGAGACTCAGTCTAAAAGAGAGGCAGCAGTTTTCCAGGTAGATTTTCAGCCCAGGTCTGAGCCACATGAGCCTGAGTGTCACTGAAGGGAGAAATGAGGCCAAAGCCTCCCTTTGATCTCCCAGTTCCCTGATTAAACCAGCTGGGAGAATCATGCCTTTTTCCAGCACGGTCAGCAACCTCAGATACTACATTATAGAAAAACTAGTGGCCCAGTGCACAAATTCATGCACATTTAAAGGAAATTAATTAAAAGAAATATTTTAATATTGTTATTTGCCCTTTCTCTATAATAGAAGTGTCAACCAAATTCACGATCGACAATGATAGATCAAAACACACGCATGCAATTGATGCCAAATGAGAGCTTTAGAAAACCTATAATAAAGGACCCAAGTACAAAGCAATCATTGTTATGATAAGCTCCCTTGGTAACTAAGCTAGAAAACTCAGGAATCAGCTAACGAAGACTCCCAACTATGTAAAAAAAAAAAAACTTCAAAAGAAATTGTGTTTAAGGAGATCACCTATCAAAAAATCTCCCAAAATAAGTTCAAAATACGAATTTATTTTCACGAACCCTTTTCTGTTTTGATGACTGACTACTGTGCTAGATGTATCCACACTTAATCTTCATGAATGGTAACAGGAATTAATTAGCATAGAAGGACGAACAGATGCATGTGTCATCATAAAATGGGATTTGTGGATATGTGAAAATAAGATACACCAGACTCAGTCTATGAACTTAAACTATCTATATTGCCAAAAAATGGTTCCATTCCTTATTTTGAGCTTTTATTTATTTGCCTGTGTTGCCATGAATGCTTATCACACTGTCAACCAGTCCTTTAATATACTTTTTTAAAATTTATTGTTTAAAGTATTACGTCTCCTTTTTCCCCCCAATTAATGCCCTCCACCACCCTTCCCACCATTGGCAGGCTATTCATTATTCAGAAAATAAAACTTCCTTTAGCATTAATGTATTATTTTTCATAGGCAACTGTTAGTTTTAGTAACCTACTTACCTGGTTCCCTGGGAAGTCTTATTGATTTTTCTAGCCCCTACAGTTAATGCTTGATATTATGCAATAGAAGCTCAGCAAGTCTATACAGGGGAGCTGCTTACACATTCAACATAATTATTATTGGGTTTATAATATGCATAAGGCTACCAGTACTTATATTCTTACAGCTTTATTAAACAAAATTGCAACATCTAAAACCATAAAGACACATATAGTGATCCTATTCTGAAACCTGGGTTACACTTAGTAAGTTACAAAGGCAGCCTCTGAAATCCATATGGACCTGTCCTAAAATGTGTTCAGAAAGATCATTGGGATCCTGCATTATCATATTGAGAACACAAGCAGAAAGGTGGCATTTTTCTCATAACACTAGCCTCTCTTTTCTTTCTTCATTCCAGACCTCAGCAACTCTAGTTAGTCTGTCAATGGAAATTCACTCCTCCCCTTCTTTTTTGTTAATGCTATCTTATCTAATAAAAGAGTAACATGCAAATGTAACCCGTACCTTGGCTCCTGATTGGCTATGCTACCAGCCAATCAGAGCAAGGGGCGGGGTCAAGAGGCGTGGGTGCCAGGCCCCAGGAGTGGAGACGAAGTGGTGAAGACATCAAGTGCCCAGCCACGGGCACAGAGACCAAGCAGTGGCAGCGACAGCGAGCCACAGCTGCAGCTAACTGAAGCCCTGGGCAGAAAGGTGCCTACATTATCGACGGAAAATGTCTGAAGAGCGACATGCGTCTGATCTTGAAAGAAGGCGACACCTGCAACAGAATGTATCTGAAGAACAGCTATTGGAAAAACGTCGCTCCAAAGCCAAAAAACACCGGCATCTTCGACAGGAAATGTCTAAAGAACAATGTGCCTTTGAAGTTGAAAGATGGCAGTGGTGAAGACAGAATATGTCTAAAGAACAGTCATCAACAAATACTAGCAATAGTGGTAGGAACTGCCTTCTTAGGAAAAATGGAGTACACGAGAATGCAATTCTCAAACATAGTTTTGGTGAAATTACTGTTAGATATGAATTTTGCCTATCACTAAATTTCTCGGATGAAAAACCATCTGATGGGAAATTTACTCCATGTTGTAGCAAAGGCAAAGTCTGCCCAAATGATATACATTTTCCAGATTACCCGCCATATTTAAAAAGATTAATGACAAACCAAGATTCTGACAGTAAAATTTCACGGGAAACATTCAATCTATAAATAGTTCTTTTGCTTTTGCTTCCATGGGTGCAAATGTTGCATCACCATCAGGGTATGGGCCATACTGTTTTAGAATACATGGACAAGTTTATTATCATACTGGAACTTTACATCCTTCTGATGGTGTTTCTCAGAAGTTTACTCAACTCTATATTTTGGATACAGCCGAAGCTACACGTAAAAGATTAGCAATCCCAGCAAACCAGGCCTGTTCAGAAAGACTCATGATCGAGAGGCGAACCAAGATGGTGGCATAGGTAAACACCTATTGTTCTGCCCCGCGCAACGATTCAAAAACTACAACATAACAACAAAACAAACATCACCCAGAATCACCAGAAAGCTGGCTGAGTGAAAACTCAACAAATAAAAGTAAAGGTGGGACACTGAGACTCAAAAGAGCAGCGGGAGCACAGCCTTGAAGACAGAAACAGGTTAGGAGCCGTCCTGGTCACGCGCGCAGGCTGTAGGGCTGGAGCAGCAACCACGGCTGGATTTCGCCAACAGGGAGGGCGGAGACGTCTCACTACATGGATTCCCCAGGGCCAGGGAGGGTCCGAGATCCAGGGTACGTGGAGACGTCCCACTGCACAGATTCCCCAGTGCCAGGCAAGGTCCGAGGTCTGGGGGACGCACCCTGGAAGCCGGGTGTGGCAGAGGTCTCCTAGTCTGCTGAGAAACCCGGTAGCTGGGAAAAGAAGTTTGCGCGCAAGTGTCACACAAACTCGCGACTTGCTCCCTGAAAACTTGTTTCCTGGTCCCATAAACCACCTGTTTTACAACCCTGGGCAAGACTTTGGGTGTGCAGACTCATTTGGGGAGAGGCAGAGTTGTCTGGCAAGGGGAAGAGACTAGCGGCTTTCTCTTGGAGGTGTCTGCAGCCATCCCCATCCAACAGAGACCTGCGCGCACGCGAGCTCCGCATAGGATGTAGCTGACACTGAGGCTGCCTGCGCAGCTCAGAGACTCTGCCCATCCAACCTGAACACAGTCTCCCTTCACAGCCAATTGGCCTGGAGGTCAAACCCTCCTAGGGCTAACAACAACAAGCTGGGTTTAAATTCAAAAATACTGTACAACCCATAAAGGATTGCAGGAAGAGTACCCATCTCAAATAACTGGGGAGGCTGTGCCACTGACCCTTAGAGGACATCTACCACATAAAGCAGCCACCATGCAGAAATATGGAAAGAAATCAGGTGTGAAAGAAACGACAAGACATAGAGTTCAAAACCACGGTTATAAGGCTTTTCAAGAGGCTCCTAGAAAAGGCCGAGAACTTAATGAGAACTACGAGGAAATAAACAAGACCAACCAGGAAATGAATGAGACCCTCAAGGAAATGAACAAGACCTCTGAGGATATCAATGAGACCCTCACGGATATGAAAAAGGACCAACTAGAAATCAACCATACACTGACTGAAATAAAAAAATATTACACAAAGTCCTAAAAGCAATCCAGAGGTCCACAAGAACCAAGTCAAAGATTTGAAATACAAAGAAGCAAAATCCACTCGGCTGGAAAAGCAAGAAACAAAAAGAATTCAGATAATTGAAGATAGTGTAAGGGGCCTCTGGGACAACCTCAAGCATGCCAACATCCGAATTATTGGGGTGCCAGAAAAAGAGAGAGAGCAAGTTAATTAAAACCTACTTGAAGAAATAGTGACTGAAAACTTCCCACACCTGGTGAAAGAAACTGACTTAAAAGCCCAAGAAGTACACAGAACCCCAAAATATAGGAATCTAAAGAGGACCACACCAAGATATATCATAATTAAAATGCCAAGAGCAAAAGATAAAGAGAGAATATTAAAAGCAGCAAGAGAAAAACAGTTGGTTACCTACAGGGGAGCACCCATACGATTGTCAGCGGATTTCTCAACAGAAACGATGCAGGCCAGAGGGAGTGGCAAGAAATATTCAAAACAATGAATAGCAAGAATCTACAACCAAGATTACCCTATCCAGCAAAGCTATCATTCAGAATTGAAGATCAGATAAAGTGCTTTGCAGATAAGAAAAAGCTAAAGGAGTTCATCACCACCAAACCAATATTATATGAAATGCTGAAAGATATTCTTTAAGAAGAGGAAGAAGAAAAAGGTAAAAATATACATTATGAACAACAAATACACATCTATCAACAAATGAACATAGGCTGATGAACAGGATAAACTGGTGAATATAACAGAAACATGGACATAGAGAGGGAATGGACTGACAATTCTTGGGGAGAAAAGGGTTGTGGGAAGTATAGCAAGAGACTGGACAAAAATCTTGCAACAATGGGAAAGGACAGTGGGGAGGGGGAGGTGAGGGTGGAGGGTGGGATAGGTACAGGGTGGAGGGGAGATATAGGGGAATAAAAAAGGGGAAACAATGTAATTAATAAACTGAACAATAAAGATTAAAAAGAAGAAAAAAGATAAGACTCATGATCAACATAAACAACCTCATGCATGAAATAAATGAATTAACAAAATTGTACAAGATGCTACATGAGGTAGAAAAGGAAGCCCAATCTGAAGCAGGAGCAAAAGTCATAGCTCCCATGGAAGTAACTATGGCAATTAAATATGATCGTAATAGTGACCCAGGTAGATATAATTCTCCCCGTGTAACTGAGGTTGCTGTCATATTCAGAAACAAAGATAGAGAACCTCCTTTTGAAAGGGACTTGCTCATTCATTGTAAACCAGATCCCAATAATCCAAATGGCACTAAAGTGAAATGAATCAGTATCCTGTTTCCCACATTAGATGCAATGACATATCCTATTCTTTTTCCACATGGTGAAAAAGGTTGGGGAACAGATATTGCATTAAGACTCAAAGACAACAGTGTACTCAACAATATTACTAGACAAAATGTGAGAACAACAAAAAAAAAGTAAGAACATGAGTCACCCAAATGCAGTATTATGGATTTCATCTCTCTGTGAGGTACACGTTCCATCCTATTTTAAACGCAGAAAAATTAACTCAACAGTTTATTGTGGATTCGTATTTTTGTTATATTATTTTGTTACTGTTTATTTATTAATGAAATTATGTATTATTTTCACATAATTTAATTTTGTTAAATTCAGCCTATTATGTATGTCAGTGGTGACACTCCCTTGAGCTGATTTGATTTGCAAACAAATGCTGGATTTTCTGGCATGAATTGAAGACCTGTAGAACCACAATGCCTTTCCCACTTCTCACCGCCTCCTCCCACCCAGTTGTCCCTGTTAGCCTCCTTATAACACAACTAGTAGCCCGGAGAATGAAATTCGTGCACATTAAAAGGGTATTAATTAGAGGAAATAATTTAATCTTGCTATTTGCTCTTTCTCTGTAATAGAAGTATCAGAGACTAAAGAAAATTAGTAAAATGTATACAAAACCTTCCTCCTATCAGAGTCTGGGGTGCACCACGGGGCCCAGAGTCAAGTTCCCACTCACTCACTTGTGCCTCAAAATCACGTGAGACCTAGACCCAGCCGCACCGCCGCCGCCCCCCTCTCCCTCCCCCCCCCCCCCCCCGCCGCATTGGGGTAGATCCAGGCCCCACCAGTTCCACTCTTGTCAAGCCACCCAGGGCAGGGTTTGTCCTCAGGTCCCCTGGTCCAGCACCAGGATGGGGGGGCATGGCCTGAGGTCCCGCATCAACTCCCACCAGGTGGGAGACACAATCTGAGATTCCCTGTCAAGCCCTGCTGGGTAGGGGGCATGGCCTGAGGTCCCCTGTCAAACCCAGCCAGGCAGGAGGGGCACAGCCTCAGGACCCCTGGCCTGGTGCTGGGACAGAGGGCATGGTCTGAGATCCCCCAGCCTGGTGCCGGGGTGGGGGTGCGGCTTGAGGTCCCCTGTCAAGCCCTGCCAGGTGGGGGCGCAGCCTGAGGTCACCTGTCCAACCCTGGTGGGTGGAGAGAACAGTCCAAGGTCCCCTAACCCAGCACCAGGATGGGAAGCGCACCTTGAGGTCCCCTGTCAAGCCCTGCCGGGTTGGGAGTGTGGCCTGTAGTCTCTTGTCAAGCTGCACCAGGTGGGAGGCACGGCCTGAGGTCCCCCAGCCTGGAGCTGGGGCAGAGGGAGTAGCCTGAAGTACCCCAGCCCAGCACCAGGGCGGGAAGCACACCTTGAGGTTCCCTGTCAAGCCCTGCCTGGTGGGGGACGTGGCCTGTGGTCCCCTGTCAAGCCCCTCTGGATTGGGAGAGGGTGTAGGCCTCCCTTCCCTCGTGCTGTGGCCACACACCCTGCCGGCCTCCCATCCAGCTGCCACAACCACCTCACGCTCTCCGTGAGCAGGTATGCATAGGGAAGGCTCGGCCAGGATAATTGGGAGAGGGGGTGATGGGGGGCCAGCATCCTGGGTGAGCTGGGCCTCACAGCCTCTCTGCTTCAGCTCCCAGCACCCCGGACCTAAGGAGTAGTGCTTTCACAGGGGCCTGGCAGGCACTGGATATGGCGATGCCTTAAAAACAGAAGCAGCCCCCTTTAACTCTGGCTGGAAGTGTGTTGGGAACTTATGGTCGGGGGAAGCAGCCCAACATCAGGGCTGAAATAAGACCTTGGGCAGCCTCCGGAGGGGGCAAACCAACAGTAAAGGCATCTTTGAAACAAAGACATTTGAATGTACAGTGGATATTAGGTGATATTAAGAAATTACCTTAACTTTTCAAGGTGTGACAACTGCTGAATATTTACTTCTTTTTAAAGATACTCATCAGAGGATATTTAAGTGGAAAACAACTGTCTTTGAAAGTATGGTGGTGTCCTGGCCCAGCCCTCCCCGCACCACAGAGGCCTCAAGGACCGAGCCTCTCCCGCTGGCTGGCTCGCTAGGTCCTCGAAAACACCCTGTGCAGAGGTGTGGTCCCTGCTTCATTCCCTGCCCCGCCAGCGTGAAGCCAAGCATTCCCAGCTGGCGCTGGCGTGAAGCACTTAGTTCCCCGCCTGCGCCGGTGTGAAGCGAAGTGCTCCCCACAGGCATGAAGCAAAGCGTTTGTGAAGGGAATTATTCACTGGCATCCAGGCAAGCTGAGGCCATGCTCCCAGTCACGCCCCGCCCCCCCCCCCCCCGGCCAATCAGGAGCCAAGGTACGGTCACATTTGCATGTTACTCTTTTATTAGATAGGATAGTTTTCTACAAGAACTATTTCCTAAGCAGAGTTTGTGCAAAGCAGACAGCTGTCAAGGACATTAGCCATGGAGATAGCTGTCAAAGGCCAGGGTCTCTGGACTTTCTGTAGTGGTGAAAGAGGGCCTATAAAAAAGTAAAGTACTGATGCCCAACCAAGTTCAAGTCATTACTAAATCTGCTCATTTACTCATTCAACAAGTTTTGCTGCATGCCTGCCCTGTGAAATGCCCTCAGGCACTCCCAGGATCCAAACAGTGGAATCAATTCAGAGACCACTAAAAGATGGCTCTAAATCAAGCATGTCAAACTCAAAGGCTAACACACTCCAAATAAACAAGGTTTAAGTTTATGTGGGCTGCAAAAAAACAAAAGCTTCAAATCTCATACAAATGTAGGTTTATTTCAATAAAGAGATGCTGAACACAAAGAGCTGAAATAAATGAGTAATTGTTAACATAAAATAGAACATTTTAATGAAAAATTAGTATTTTGAACATTAATTTACCAGACACTGAATAACTGCACAAATTAATAAGTGCAACACAAATAAACCTATTTTTCTTGTTCTTCAAAAGCAGTATATTCCCTGTTGCACATACCAAACAAGTCAGTCCAAGACTAATGACATGGCTATCGGCTGCTAAAATATTCACTGCTAGTATTAGTAGAGAAATGGTGCACCTGGGCATAAGGCATGTAAGGGAAAGGAATGCGACATGATTATAGTAATCAGTCATTAGCTAACACTGTAGTTCATTAATAATTAGAGGCCCGGTGCACGAAATTTGTCCACTGGGGGGCAGGGGATGTCCCTTAGACCAGCCTGCACCCTCTCCAACCTGGGACCCTCGAGGGATGTCCAACTGCCTGTTTAGGTCCGATCCTAAACGGGCAGTCCGACATCCCTCTCACAATCCGGGACTGCTGGCTCCAAACTGCTCACCTGCCTGCCTAATTGCCTCTAATTGCTTCTGCCTGCCAGCCTGATCACCCGCTAAGCACTACCCTGCCAGCCTAATTGATATCTAACTGCTCCCCTACCAGCCTGTTTGCCCCCAACTTCCCTCCTCTGCCAGCCTGGTCACCCCTAACTGCCCTCCCCTGCTGGCTTGATCACCCCCAACTGCCCTCCCCTGCAAGCCTGATCACCCACAACTGCCCTCCCTTGCAGGGCCTGGAACCTCCCAATGGCCCTCCCCTGCTGGCCATCTTGTGATGGTCATCTTATGTCCACATGGGGCAGGATCTTTGGCCACATGGGGGCAGTCCTCTTGTGTGTTGGAATGATGGTCAATTTGTAAATTATTCTTTTATTACATAGGATATGTATAACAGGATATTGTAAACATTAAGTTACAAAAATTTATTAAAACGTTTCATACTGTTATATTGGCTGGGCCGCAAAAATATTCGTTGTGGGCCACATGCATCCTGTGGGCTGTGAGTTTGACATGCTTGCTCTAAATCATGTCCTATGAGGAACAGTTGAAATAATCAGGAATAGTTAGCCTGAAATAAGTTTATGGGAGATGCCAAACTGGTTTGGCTCAGTGGATAGAGCGTCAGCCTTCGGACTGAAAGGTCCCAGGTTTGATTCTGGTCAAGGGCATGTGCCTTGGCTATGGGCACATCCCCAGTTGGAGGTGTGCAAGAGGCAGCTGATCGATGTTTCTCACTTTCTATCCCTCTCCCTTCCTCTCTGTGAAAAATCAGTAAAATATTTTTTTTAAAAAAAGATTATGGGAGAACATGAGAGCCCTTGTGCCTACTTAGCCTTTTTTCTTATGGAGAATACATTAGACTTGTTTTGTTCAGGACCACATAACATATCAGAGTGAAAACCAGTGCAGGAAATCATAGCAATGCTAACAACACACTTGCTAATAGTGCAACCTAAGCACTTTTGGCAGAAGAGCAGAGCCCAATTAGCAATATTGGTACCTGGGACCATCTTCTTTATAGTCACTGCATACCGTGCCCCTAATTAAATCTCAACTGACTACTGCAAATCAAATCACCAGTAACTTTATCACTCCAAGGCAATCACCGCTCACACACCAGCAGGGTATTTTTCTGTACATTCTTTTAACAGCGAAATTGTACTACATACATAATTTTCCGTTTCCTGAAAATTATTTATCTAAGCTATTTTGTAGATTACTAGTGTTTACCAAAGCTTTCTCTAGTTGTTGGACATTTACAATTTAATGGCAGTAACAGTTCTCAAAGCACACTACCTTCGTACAATCCTGGGAGTTATTGTTAGTGCCTCATTTGTAAAATGGGGTTATACCCGAGTTGTAGTAAAGCTATTCAAGTAAAGCAGTTAACAGTGCCTAGCACAGAGCATGCACTCAAAAAACTTTATAGGCAAGTCTAATTCTGTGGAGAAAAATTTGACTTAGAAACAAATCAAGATTACTGAGTGTTTTTCATGGAAAATAAATCTTTGTCTAGCATAACCTTGGGGTGGGTGGGGGACTCTGAACCTTTGTGTTTGAGCTATTTTACAACTTCCAAAGCTGCATATAATTTTTTTTTTGGAAAAAAAACAAGCAATAACTTGACTGCAGCAAAAACACAGAAGAAACAAGGGCTTAGAAGCAACAGGAGAGCCAAACCTAGGCTGGCTGCGTAGGCTCACTGGAAAGTCTGAGAAAAAGGCCCTTGGGAGACAGATTCAGGGGATTAGCATGAGATGAGGCCCTGCCCATTGCTCCCCTTAAGAGGGGTCCCTTGGAGTTTAGAAGATAAATGTCAATGCGGGAAGGGGAGGGAAAATGGCAAATGCATGACCCCTAGAGGGTGAGGTGAGCCCACAAATGATTCTTGTCCAGAGACTCAAATTCTAATAGTTAATTATCTCCCCTGCTGAAAAAAAAACAATTTTAGATATACTTGTAAATTCATTTCCACATCTCTGATTCACATATTGTGGTGCTTTGAACTCTCAACGAATTGAAACATCTTATCGGTTAATGAGCTGAATACAATTTTTGACAGGACAAGTCCTTTAACAGGTCCCATTTGGCCCTAATTTAATTCAAGGCAAGGGACCCAAGTCTAAGACTCTATGTTCCAATGGTTGCTACAGTATTTTGCCACCAACACCGAACATTTTAGGTAATTTAATTCAACAAATGAGGACCTACTATTAATATACAAGGCATTAATATACAATCTCCACCCTCACACTATATGTTGTAAATATGGAAACCAGTTCCTGCCTTCCCACTTCCACCACATATACACAAGCCCAGGGCATGCTAAGTTTTCCCTTTTTACATATTCCCTCAGGTCACACAATTCTTACATAGCCCCCCTGAGTTCATCCAACTGTCATGGCTCAAACACAACAGGGATCATTTACCTAAACCGCCAGATATGTAAACCTCCGAATTCTTCACAATTTTGTTTTACCTAGCTGACCAGCTTCTTACCCACCCTATCTGCAAGGTCAGCTCCATTCCAGTACCGGAAACTTCACTCGACCTTCAGCCTCTTCTCTGAATACTCTTCCCGTCTCCCAGACTGCAGCCTGGATCTCCCTATTCCTGGGACTCAGTATAAGCAGAGGTAGATTTCCTATGAAGCTCTTAAAACTTTAGCCCGTGTTCTTAACTTCCATAAGCGCCTTCAAAGGCCCTAGAAGGTACAGTATTGTGTTGCCAGGCTTTCAAACATTTTGCAATGATTTAACTGCAATTGGTTAAGACATTTATTCCCTACTCCAGCTTCCTCTCAAATGTTATAGTAATAAATTGTATCAGAGGCACACTTAAGACTTTATCACTTCCTGCTTTGCTTCTAACATGCCAATTTTTTGGTCCTTTGGTCTATGTTGCTGGATCCCACCTATTCTTGGGAGTGTCTCAGGAACAATCCTCTTTTCCATGTATTTACTCCCTCGACTTTAAAGCTTAGATCTCACCGTCACAGGATGAGACCCTAAAGTGCCAGACACTAACTCACACTGAGGACAACCAAAGTTGCATCTCCAGTCCCAAGCTCCCATGAATTCGAGGAAATTCATATCCAAGCATACTTTAGAACTCCACATAGATATCTAATTCAAGTTTTAAACTTATTTTGCCCCAAACTGAACTATTAACCTTTTCTCAAACCCAATTTTCAGTCCTAACTCTATCGCAATTCTTGCCTTCCAAGAGCCACAGTTTCCTTCACCCACACCCATCTTCTCAAGTCACTGTCCTCATCTACCTTAACCACTCCCTTTTATCCAACAAGATCAATTGCCTCAACTATCCCAATAGTGTTGTTTCACTGCTTCTACCCTTATCCCAATAAAATTGACTTTGCCCACAAAAATCTAGTGAACCTTTAAAAAAAGTTCATAGTACTCTATAATCTGTTCACCAATTGGAAAAACACCTCAAATTATCTAACCATGTCCTACAAAATCAGTAATTCCTAATTTCCAGCTTCCTCTGCTCCAGCCACAACTTTGCTGCTCCTAGAAAGCTCTATGAATTCTCTCCCTCATAGGACCTGTACTTACCTCTGCCTCCAAGTCCCTAGCCTACACAGACATGGCTTCTTAACAAACGGATTAATACTGTAATTCAATTTTATACAATCTCCACCCTCACCCCTCCACAAGCTCAGAAATTACTGCTTTTCTCAGCAATTACACACTTGACACCTCTAACCATTGCTCCCTTTTTCATAAAGCTGTTTGAGAATTTACAAGCTTTGCTGCATTTTCCCAGAAACTACAACTGCCACCTCTGGGCAAATGCTCAGAGCAAATTTTAGTGATAGATTTTTTACAACATGTGACTGTTCCATTCACACAAACACTTATATTTGAAGGGTTTTTTTTATTATTTTATGTATAAAGAGATAGCATTCTGTCATAAGGTAGATGTCTTGAATGACTCATTCACAGAAGTTCACTTAGTCCAACTGGAAAAAAAAAGCAAACAGAAAATGAATTAATTCAAATGCTTTAAGTATCCACTCTACTCACAAAAACTGGCTCATTATATTAGAACTAGAGGCCTGCTGCACGAAATCCGTGCAAAAATAGGTCTTCCTTCCCCTGGCTACTGGCACCAGCTACCCTCTGGCACCAGGATGGGGGGGCTGCCCTGGAGGCCACAGCTTCTTCCGGCCTAATGAGCATATTACTTTTATTATTATAAATTATTATGGATAGATTCCTACTACAAGCTATTCCACAAACCTCCACAATTACACTTTAAAGTGTGAATTTCAGAATTGGTATTCTCACTTCTTCCCTAAAAAGATAACTTAATACTAGAGAAATACTACCATAAGCTAGGGGGCAGGCCTGAGTTCATTATCTCCTTTAGTTGAAATTCCACATTAAGACCAAGCACATAGTGGTCAAGGCTAAAAGTCTAGGCTATTTCATGTCTGCCACCAAGATCTCACATTTACAATTTATACTTCCCATGTGACTAGTTTTCATCTAAAAAAAAAAAATTTAACTCCCAGCAACTGATTAGCAGAGTTAAGGTTCACATGTACATTAACTAATACTGTAGCGCACCAGTTTATTTTTCACAGGCAGAAACTGAGCGTTAAGTTCTCATCTGGCTATCTCAAGCTCACTGCAGTAGAGAACCCCACCCAGCGTTTCAGGGCAGTCCACACACGTGTCCAGACACAATTAGAGATGTCTACAATCCAACTGCAGCGCTTCTGAAAAGTGATTTTTCTACCCAACATAATACATGGCACCTAGAACCGGCTGAGCTGGGTAACATGGAGCTAGGGCCTCACCCTCCCTATTCTAGTAACCTGACTGCCAGAACTCTCAAGTGTCACCCGTTGCCCTTCTAACTAAAGCAGAGGAAAGCGAGCCGCACATTCGCCGGCCGGCCACAGGGCCACGGCGTCTGCACACGCGTACCTTAATGAAACCTATGTCCTTCGCGTACTGACGGAAACACTGGCGGCACATGTTGAGGCCGTACTTCCGGATCAGACCGTGGCGGTTTGAGCAGACGCGGCTGTAGGAAGAGATGGCGTTACGACAGGTCGCAGAAAAGAAAGGATCCGGCACTCGGGAGGCGCCACTGCACCGCCGCCTTCTCCGAGGCCTGAAATGGCGGCAGCCCGGCTCCCATTGGTCTCCCCCCAACGCGCCGCCAGCGAGTTCTACACTCGACTTCAAGCACCGCCCCAGAACAAATCTCTAAAACCACATTCTCTTTCTTACCAAGAACGAGAACCCTGGCCGAATTTCCTCGGATGGCTCCAGTAGAGCTGCTGGTGACCCATCTTGCTCACTCTGTAGCAACGAAGCAAAAGGAAAGAGGTAGCGCACGCATGCGTTCTTGATATTTTGGGGACAGTCTCCCAGAATGCAGTGCTGACAAACGACGCATGCGCGATGTCTAGGCCCATACAGCCGATGACGTCACCGGCGCTCAGCCTCTAAGGCCGTCTCGCGCCGCCAGCAGACGCCGGGCGCGGTGGCGCGCGCCTGTAGTCCCAGCTACTCGGGAGGCTGAGGCTGGAGGATCGCTTGAGCCCAGGAGTTCTGGGCTGTAGTGCGCTATGCCGATCGGGTGTCCGCACTAAGTTCGGCATCAATATGGTGACCTCCCGGGAGCGGGGGGCCACCAGGTTGCCTAAGGAGGGGTGAACCGGCCCAGGTCGGAAACGGAGCAGGTCAAAGCTCCCGTGCTGATCAGTAGTGGGATCGCGCCTGTGAATAGCCACTGCACTCCAGCCTGGGCAACATAGCGAGACCCCGTCTCTTTTGAGCCTCAAAGAAAAATAATACGATAGCTATTGCTTTTTATAATTTTTAATTATTTCTTTTAAAATTAAAATTTTACACTTAAAAAAAAGAATTTTGCCTCAACTCAGCACTGACTCCTACTGGGATAAATTATAAAATAACTTAAAGTCAACTGTAATAACTCGAAGTCAACAGTAGGAGTTTCTAGTTTGTTAAACAATGTTTTCAGTTGTTTTCGTAATTGGCATGCACCTACACCGTTCCAGAAAAATGATGCCAAACCTACTGTTTGATATTTACATGGAGGTGATTGAGTTTAAACTGAGAAGCAAATAAACGTGAAATGAACATGGCTTTGGCCAGATCATTTACTGACCAGAAAAAGGGAAAATCAAGTGCCATCTGATAATCTGCTGAAAAATGTCTATAGCCACACGATCATTCATAATGTCTCTAGAAACTTAAAACTGTATATACAACCTCTGGAGTCATAAAGGATTAACTTGGCCTATAAACACAGGGTATAATAATCCAGGAAACTTTTACACATGAACTCATATTAGAACTGAACTATAACACTTAAAAGTTGTGTTTCTTCAGGATTCTGGTGGGATGCACCTCCCAATCATTAAATTCAGCACTCATTATTTAATGAAGGAAAGAAGCTAGTCAGAGATTTAAAAGTCAGATATAACTTGATTCCTGCCCTTAAAGCTTGCAGAAGTGATGGAAACAGGATTGTCTCAGAGCCCTTCCTTTCATTTTCAACTTTTGTGACTCAATGACTTGTATATAACTAAGTAAGCAGAACATTCTCTATTCAACCATGGATGCTCTCATGGAGTACAAGAGGAGCAAAGAAGAGAGAAATTCTAGCTTGGTGCATTTAAGGGTCCTCGGAGGTAACCCTTGAAGAGTGGGGTCTCTACAGAGAGCATTTGATGAAGAGAATGCCTTGTGAGAGGAAGTTTGAGCCAAAGAATGGAGTTGGAAAAGACTTGGAGAAAGTGAACAACTTTTGTATAACTAACTGGGGTGGATGATAAACAAAAAAAGCCAATTGGTAGATAAGATTGAAAAGGTATTTTACTTTAAAGCATTATGGTGGATGGTCAAGTGTCAAGCTTCTATAGTTTTCCTGGAATTTCTATCAGTCATTGATGTTTAGTTAACAGAATCAATGTGCCTCTCAAAAGCATTGGGTGTATATATGTTTATCAGGGTAATATCCTCTTATTGTATTGATCCCTTTATTATTATGAAGTAGCCTTCTTTATCTCTTCTTATGGCCTTTACTTTGAGGTCTATTTTATCAGAAATAAGTACTGCTACCCCAGCTTTTTTTTTTTTTTTAATTTCCATTTGCCTGAAAGATATTTTTCCGTCCCTTCACTTTCAGATTGTATGAATCCCTTTTTCTGAGGTAGGTCTCTTATAGACAGCTTATATATGGGTCATGTTTTTTTATCCATTCAGCCACTTGATGTCTTTGGATTGTAGCATTTAGTCCATTTACGTTTAAAGTTATTCTTGAAAGTTACTTATTTGTAGTCATTTTTATTTTTTGTGTCTTTGTTCCTTTTTACCTTTTTATTTCTTCTTTTTACACCAGTCCCTTTAGCATTTCTTTCATTGCTGGCTTGGTAGTGATAAACTCCCCTAGCATTTTTTCGTCTGTGAAGCTCCTTATATCCCCTTCACTTTTGAATGAGAACCTTGCTGGGTAGAGTATTCTTGGATTCAGTCCCTTTGTTTGCATCACTTTGTAAATTTCCTTCCATTCTTTTCTGGCCTGATGTGTTTCTGTTGAGAAATCATTTGATAATCTAATGGGAGTGTTGTGGGGTGTCTTCCATAACCAGCTGCAAATGACCACGGAGGCGGTTAAGTTGGTAATAAGCAAGCAAGGACTTATTGAACTGGCCAGGACGATCGGAGGGCACCACATGCATGGAGACCTAACACTCATGGCTGTACCTTCCTGGGTACCAGCAGTCCTTTTAAAGGGGTCTGAACTGTAAGCCTTCATTGTTTTAAATTCCGAGAACAGCTCTCAGAATTGTATCTGAGATAGGGAAGTCACAGCGGACTATGATTGACTTTGTTGCCTGCTCCGTGTCTATAACCTTGCTAGACATGGGAACATTGTCCTGTCTCACAAAAGCAGATACCTGAAGACTATCCTTTTGTTTTAAGCAGAATAGCAGGATCAAGTTTCAGCATTTTATCAGAGACTAGTGGCCCGGTGCACGAAATTCGTGCACATTAAAAGGGTATTAATTAGAGGAAATAATTTAATATTGCTATTTGCTCTTTCTCTGTAATAGAAGTATCGAAGACTAAAGAAAATTAGTAAAATGGATACGAAAACCTTCCTCCTTTCAGAGTCTCGGGTGCACCACGGGACCCAGAGTCAAGTCTCCACTCACTCACATGTGCCTCAAAATCACGTGAGACCTAGACCCAGCCCCAGCCCCGCCACCCCCGCCCACACTGGGGTAGATCCAGACCCTGCCAGTCCAACCCTTGTCAAGCCCCGCAGAGCAGGGGCGTCCCCGGTCCGCTGGCCCAGCACCAGGATGGGGGGCATTGGCCTGAGGTCCCCCATCAAGTCCCACCAGGTAGGAGACACAATCTGAGATCCCCAGTCAAGCCCCGCTAGGTAGGAGGCATGGCCTGAGGTCCCCCATCAAGTCCCACCAGGTGGGAAACACGGCCTGAGATCTCCTGTCAAGCCCCGCTGGGTAGGAGGCATGGCCTGAGGTCCCCCATTAAGCCCCACCAGGCAGAAGAGCAAGCCTCAGGTCCCCAGGCCCAGCGCTGGGAGGGAGGCACAGCCTCAGGTCCCCTGTCAATCCCCACTGGCCTGGGGGCGCAAGCTCAGGTCTCCTTTGAAGCCCCGCTAGGTTGGGGGCACAGCCTGAGGTCCCCTGTCAAGCCCAGCCAAGCAGGTGGGGCACAGCCTCAGGTCCCCTGGCCTGGTGCTAGAGCAGACGGTATGGTCTGAGGTCCCCTAGCCTGGTGCCAAGGTATGAGTGCAGCTTGAGGTCTCCTGGCAAGACCTGCCAGGTGGGGGCACAGCCTGAGGTCCCCTGTCAAGCCCTGCAGGGTTGGGAGTGTGGCCTGCAGTACCCTGCCAAGCCGTACCAGGTGGGAGGCACTGCCTGAGATCCCCCAGCCTGGAGCTGGGGCTAGGGGAGCAGCCTGAGGTACCCTAGCCCAGCACCAGGGCGGGAAGCACACCTTGAGGTTCCCTGTCAAGCCCTGCTGGTGGGGGGCGTGACCTGTGGTCCCCTGTCAAGCTCTGCCCGGCAGGGGGAACAACCGGAGGTCCCCTAGCACAGCACCAGGACGGGAAGTACACTTTGAGGTCCCCCGTCAAGCCCCAGTGGGTGGAGGACATGGCCTCAGGTCCTCTGGCCTGGTTCTGGGGTAGAGGTCCAGGCCTGAGGTCCCCTGTCAAGCCCCTCTGGATTGGGGGAGGGTATAGGCCTTCCGTCCCACTGCCAGGACCACCTCAGGCTCTCCGTGAGCAGGTGTGCATAGGGAAGTCTGGGCCAGGATAATTGGAGGGGGTGATGGGGGGCCAGCATCCTGGGTAAGCTGGGCCTCACAGCCTCTCTGCTTCAGCTCCCAGCACCCCGGACCTAAGGAGTAGTGCTTTCACAGGGGCCTGGCAGGCACTGGATATGGTGATGCCTTAGAAACAGAAGAAGCCCCCTTTAACTCTGGCTGGAAGTGTGTTGGGAACTTATGGTCGAGGAAGCAGCCCAACATCAGGGCTGAAATAAGACCTTGGGTAGCCTCCAGAGGGGGCAAACCAACAGTAAAGGGCATCTTTGAAACAAAGACATTTGAACGTACAGTGGATATTAGGTGATATTAAGGAATTACCTTAACTTTTCAAGGTGTGACAATGGCTGAATATTTACTTCGTTTTTAAAGATACTCATCAGAGGATATTTAAGTGGGAAACAACTTGCTTTGAAAGTATGGTGTTGTCCTGGCCCAGCCCTCCCCGCACCACAGAAGCCACAAGGACCGAGCCTCTCCCACTGGCTTTGGAGCGCACGCCGCGGAGAGGGCGGGTGGCTGAAAACCGGCCAGTTTTCTCGAACGGGGAGACAAAGGCGTCCCACTGGACTGATTCTCCAGTTCTGGTCGAAGTCCAGAGAACCCAGTATCACACGGGGTGAAAACTGGACAGTGGGAGGGCACGCCGAAGCTCGGGTGCTGCCGGGTCTCCCGGCTTGTGGAGAAGGCAGCTTGCGCAAACAGCTCGGCTGCGTGACGGCGCAGAGAGCGCACCGCGACTTGCCTCTCATTCGGAAAACCGTCAGTCTGCTTTGTTTTACAACCCTGGGTGAGACATTGCGCATGCAGACTCATTTTGGGAAAGTCTGAATTCCCCGGCAACCAGCAGTCTTCGGAGCTCCGCAGCGGCTCTCTCTCAGAGGTGCTGGCGGCCATTGCCCCCAGCACAGAGCCCCCAGGGCCGCATAGGGCGGAACTAACGCTGTCTGCTTGGCCCGGAGACTCCTCCCACCCAACCTGAGCACAGCTGAGCTTCACAGACAATTGGCCTGGAGGTCAACCCTCCAAGTGCTAACAACGATTAACTGAGCTTAACTTCAGCAAGACTGTGCAGCCCATATCCACCTCAGGTATCCGTGGAGGCTGAGCCACTATCCCTAGTAGGAAGTCCACCACACAAAGCTAATTGACCAACTCAGGGAAGCAGCCACCATGCAGCAACATGGAAAGAAATCAGATGTGAAAGAAATGGAGGGAAAAAAACGACTGGACATGGAATTCAGAACCACGGTTATAGGGTTTTTTAAGAGGCTCCAACAAAAGATCGAGGCCTATAAGGAAATAAGCAAGACCACAAAGGAAATGAATGAGTCCTACAAGAAAATGAACAACACCCTCAAGGATATAAACGAGAGCTGCAAAGAAATAATCAAGACCAACGTGGAAATGATCAAGATCAACGTGGAAATGAATGAGTCCTACAAGGAAATGAAAGAAACCCTCAAGGATATAAAGCAGACTCTCAAGGATATGAAAAAGGACCAACCAGAAATTAAGCATACACTGACTGAAACAAAAAATATTATACAAAGACCTAAAAGTGCCCTGGAGCACCCCAAGAACCAACTTAAAGATTTGAAATACAAAGAGGTAAAATCCACTCAGCTGAAAAAGCAAGAAACCAAAAGAATCCAAAAAATTGAAGATAGTGTAAGGGGCCTCTGGGACAACCTCAAGCATACCAACATCCGAATTATAGGGGTGCCAGAAAAAGCGAGAGGCCAAGACAATGAAAACCTATTTGAAGAAATAGTGACTGAAAACTTCCCACACCTGGTGAAAGAAATTGACTTAGAAGTGCACCGAACCCCAATATATAGGAACCCTAAGAGGACCACACCGAGGCACATCATAATTAAAATGCTAAGAGCAAAAGACAAAGAGAGAATATTAAAAGCAGCAAGAGAGAAACAGTTCCATACGACTGTCAGCGGATTTCTCAACAGAAACGATGCAGTCCAGACGGGAGTGGCAAGAAATATTCAAAGTGATGAACAGCAAGAATCTACAACCAAGATTACTCTATCCAGCAAAGATATCATTCAGAATTGAAGGTCAGATGAAGTGCTTCGCAGATAAGAAAAAGCTAAAGGAGTTCATCACCACCAAACCAACATTATATGAAATGCTGAAAGATATTCTTTAAGAAGAGGAAGAAGAAAAAGGTAAAGATGAAAATTATGAACAACAAATACACATCTATCAACAAATGAACATAAAAATCAAGTGAATTGATAGGCTGTTGAACAGGATAGACTGGTGAATATAACAGAGACATGGACATAGAGAGGGAATGGACTGACAACTCTTGGGGAGAAAGGGGTTGTGGGAAGTGCAACAAGAGACTGGACAAAAATCTTGCAACAATGGGAGAGGACAGTGGGGAGGGGGAGGTGAGGGTGGAGGGTGGGATAGGTACAGGGTGGAGGGGAGCTATAGGGGGATAAAAAGGGGAAACAATGTAATTAATAAACTGAACAACAAAGATTAAAAAAAAAAGAAATTTATTTTGGCAGCAGTGTAGATTGGGGGTTGTTACTTTAGCTACCTGATAACTGCCTCTGGGTTTGCTTCACCTCCAAAGTGATCTCTTTACTGACCACAGTAACCTTTCCTAAATAGGGTGAATTTTATTCCTTGCTTGAAATTTTGCTTCACTGGTTTTCTAAGGCCTAGGTTTAGCAAACAAGTTGTTCTCGTCATCTGGCTACTTTATTAACTCTAGTGTCTTCAACTAACATTTATACCTCTCTCTATTTAAAAGGCTAATATGCTAAGTGTCATATCCTATATAATAAAAGAGAAACATGCAAATTTGACTGTACCTTTGCTCCTGATTGGCTATGCTACCAGCCAATCAGGAGCAGGGACGGGGCCAAGTGGCATGAGCACTGGGCCCCGGGGTGGAAATGAAACGGCAGTGGTGGTGAGTGCCCAGCCCCAGGGCGCTTTGAGGGGAAGCGGCGGCGAGCACCCAGCCCCCCGAGCCAGATGGTTGCAGGCAGCAGGGGCTGAGCTGAGCAGGGCGATAGTTGGGTGCCCAAGGCCTAAAGCCTCGCCTCGGGCAGGCTGGGGGTGAGCCATCAGTTGGACATCCCCTGAGGGCTCCCAGTATGTGAGAGGGGGCAGGTTGGGTTGAGGGACCACCCACCCCCAGTGCACGAATTTTGCGCACTGGGCCCCTAGTTAGCATATAAAAGGCTAATATGCTAAGTGTCTATGACACACACTGACTACCAGGGGGCAGACACTCCCAAAACTACCCAGCCCCATGGTCGGCAAACTGCGGCTTGTGAGCCACATGCAGCTCTTTAGCCCCTTGAGTGTGGCTCTTCCACAAAATATCATGACCTGAATGAGTCTATTTTGAAGAAGTGGCATTAGAAAAATTTTAAGTTTAAAAAATTTGGCTCTCAAAAGAAATTTCAATTGTTGTACTGTTGATATTTGGCTCTATTGACTAATGAGTTTGCCTATTTGGAATTATTTCCTGCAGGAAGTCAAGAATCCACACATCCCAGACTATGCTGAGGCAGACCTGCTGCCCAGGTCTGAGACCCTTTCAGAGACAGAATAAGGGCTCCAACGGGACCGCCCCTGGTCTTTCCAAGTCTCACACACATTTAAACCAGTTACTCCATCCTAACCCCTTGCAGTTGTAAAGTGGGAATCTGTTCAACAGGAGTTGCAAAGTCAAATACTGTCCTAACAGGTTTGTTCTGCTGTGACAGGTGTTGTCTGTGGAATGAGGGTAGCCACCAAAAACAAAATACCAGCCCAATAGGGTCAGGAAATGTCCCACTCTAGTTGGATTGGGCAATTGGTAAGGGCCCCAAGTGCCAACGCTGGGTAAGCAAAGAAATTTTCCTTTTAAAGGAGATACCTGCTGTTGTGGAGCGAATGCGAGTGAAAGACCACTGGAGCCCAGACCAAATTAAAATTTAGGGAGCCTTTATTAGCCGGCTGGCAACTGCTCTGCCTTTCTCCACGCTGGGACTCCAGAAAGCACCCCCGACCCTTTGTGCAGGACCGATTTTAAGCACATTTGCCACATCTTGTTTTTGCATAGCAAACAATTTAAGACAAAACAGTTTTTCTTAAGTAATGTCAGGGTCATGTTATTGATGACCGTGTTATTTACAGGGTCATCCTGTTCTTCAGAAAGCTGACGGTGATCTATCTTGCAAGGCTATTTTGTGAGATGCACCTGGGATTCAAGGCTGAGTCCACTAGGAGGAAGCATGCTCAACATTTTCTACTCTCTCACACCTGCCTTCCCTCAGAAAACTCAGCGGCCCAAAGTGTGTAAATAGCGGGAAAGGAGAACTCCGCCCCCAACGCCAAGCTCTAGCACCGGAAATCCGGGGAAGGACCACGCCCCCGCCCGCCGCTGGTCTCGGGAGAGGCCGGCCGGGTCCTCAGGCTGTGGGTGCCGGTGCCCGCACTCTGCCGCTGCAGCCGCAGTGAGCCTGGGCCCTGAGGAAGGGCTCCCGGAGCCCCTCTGCCCAAAGCCGTGACGCTGGCGCGGGAGCAGACAGGCAGGTCCGCGGACAGCCCGCGCGTTCGAGGACCGCGGGAACCGCGGGAATCGCGGAGTTTCAAAGTCGGGCCGAGAGGAGCCGCCGCCCGCCGCTCCCGAGATGAGGCTGCACTGCGAGGCGGAGGTGGTCAGTCGGCACTTGCCGGCCTTGGGGTTGAGGAACCGGGGCAAGGGCGTCCGCGCGCTGTTGAGCCTCTGTCAGCAGGCGCCCCGAAGCCCACCGCGGCCTCCGGCCGGGCGAGCGGGGGCCCCGCGGCCCGCCTGCCTGCTCGTCGCCACCCTGAAGGACAAGCGCGGGACTCGCTACGAGGTGAGCGGAGCCCGCCGGAGCCCTTCCCCTGGCGCCCTCGGGCCTCGCCCGGCGCGCTCAGGCTGCAGGGGGCCTGGGGCTCGTGAGGGCGGCCCCCGAGGGCCCCACGCGTGTCCGGGGCCTCTCCCAGCCCAAGGAGGAGGGCCCCTGGGAGCGCACCTCGTGGCTGTCGCTCGCTCGTGTGTGTGACCTCACATTCACAGTAGTAATTCAGTTCGGGGGGCAGTAAAGTAACGGTTTCCGTTCAAGAAATTCAGTTACACAACGTTTTCGCTAGCGTAACAAAAGGGATTTTAAGGGACGATGAATCGTATCGAAGGTCTCTAGCAATAGTAAAACAGTAACGGTTTGGGTTGCATCTTGATTTTTTCCTTAAAGTTGGTTACTGCATCTCTCTCCCTCTGTCTTTCACTTTCCTTAAATGTGTAACTTTCTAAGGCCTTATTTCATAGGTCCAGGGCTTTTTCTTAACTGTGTGTGTAGCAGTAGTAAACTCTGGAAGCAGTTGGAGGTTGAAATACAATTTTCAGAAATTCTTAAATGTTTATTGTTAAAAATATTACGTATGCCCCTTTCCCGCCCCCACCACCACGCCAGGCCTTCAGCACCCGGTTGTCTGTGCCCATGCATGTGTGCATGCAGAGGCTTTGGTTGATCTTGAAATAGAATTTTTAAAGCATGGGCTTTATAAAATCTTTCTCCTTCTTTGCCAGGCACTGTTATTTTGTCAAAGTGACTGGACTATCCTGTGTCTATAGATAAAGTTGAGGGTGCAATTCATTGTCCACCCTTACATCTGACTCCCTTACAGTATTGTACTCCACAGGGAATTTTTATTTTATCTTATTGATTTTTTACAGAGAGGAAGGGAGAGGGATAGAAAGTCAGAAACATCAACGAGAGAGAAATATAGATGAGCTGCCTCCTGCACCCCCCCTCTCGGGATGTGCCGGCAACCAAGGTACATGCCCTTGGCAGGAATTGAACCTGGGACCTTGCAGTCCGCAGTCCGACACTCTATCCACTGAGCCAAACCGGTTTTGGCCACAGGGAATATTTAATTGAGGACTAATACAGCTCATTCAGAGACACCTAGTGCTTCATGTAAATAGTTGAAAATGAATAATTTCCTCCTGTTGCTAGAATCAAATTTTTCAAATCGATAGGACTTTAGAAATTGCCCAACATTGTAAAGCTTACAAAGTTGTTAGGTAACAAACTCATAACTAGAATTGGATCTCCCCAGGCCTCTCTTTCATGCCTCACTCAGGGACTGCCTATTTAAAAAGTGTGATGATGTCTCTCTACTATTGTGCCCTGGCCAGTGTGGGTTATTTGGTTGAGCATCATCCTGTGCACCAAAAGGTCACCGGTTTGATTCCTGGTCAGGGCACATGCCCAGGTTGTGGTTATGATCCCCAGTTGTGGTACTTAGATGTTTCTCCCTCTCCCTTGCTTTCTAAAATCAGCAAAAACATATTTTAAAAAAAGTAACCTCTTATTGCACCAATAGTTAATTTCAGGAGGCAATCCTAACCAAAATTTTATTAATAAATCGCTAATTGAAGACGTGTTGTGCACAGGGTGTAGTGCTAGAAACTTGGGAGATTGATTTAGTCACTATCCTTCTGAAACTAGAAAAGAGAAGAAGAAACCACTACTTACAAGGTGGGCTATGATAAGTGCTTAATAAAAGTGGAAGCAGTGAGATGAATTCTGATTATTGGGGCTTGAGGAAATTTTGTAGGAGAGGTACCACAGGGCTTGGAAAATCATAGGTGCTCAGTAAACGTTTTTTGGATGAATTAAGGTGGTGCTGGTATTGGTCTTGGGCCATGAAGGGCAGGTATTTGTGCTAAGTATGCAAAGTACTATGGGCCTCTTTCTTACATTTACTTTTCTGTCCTATGACTTCACCTACCCTCCAATTATTACATCCAAGGCCAGTCTTCTCCTTTAACTTACTTTTAAAAAAATTATTATTGTTCTATTTTATTATTAGTTATTGTTGTTAATCTCTTACTGTTCCTAATTTAGAATTTAAACTTTATCATAGGCATGTATATATAGGAAAAAACATATGAGTTTGTCAGTCTCTGTTGTTCCATACATTGACTGGGCATCTTGGAATGTATCTCCCCCTTAGATAAGGGGGTTACAATCGTATCTTAGAGGTGTGTGTGTGTGTGTATAACAACATTTAGCTCCCCCCCCCCCCCGAAATAGTCATGACTCATCTGTTTTTCTAAATCTGTATGACATTGGTGGAGGGCAGCAAATTGGTGGTCACCAAAAGGAATAGATCTTAGAAGAGCAGTGAGAAACATACTTTCATCTTACCCAGATAAATGTATAAATCCCTTAACTTCTGATTTGAATCTGCTGTCTACAGGAAATCTTCACTTGGATATGTTGCAGCATCTCAACCTCAAAATTCCTAGATAGTAATTGTCCTTGTCACCCATAACCTGCTTTTCTGACAGTGTTCTACAACTCATTAAGTAGTATTCTACCTTATCCAGAAATCTTAAAGCCTTTGCCTCTGTGCATCCAATATATTATTATTTTTAATTAATTTATTTATTTTTAATTTTTTAATTTTATTTACAATATAACTTATATTTAATAGTAGTACCTATGTTTTCCTCCCCCCCCATATCCTCCCCCCAGCCTCCCTTAACCCTCAGCACATGTCCCCACCTGCCCCCCTCCCCGCCCCAGTGTCTTTCATTCATTGGTTATGCTCATATGTATGCATACAAGTCCTTCGGTTGATCTCCCCCAGCATCTGCCTCCCATCCACTCCAGCCTTCCCCCTGTAGCTTGACAGCCTGTTCGAGGCCACCCTGTCTCTATATCAATCACTCCCCCCTGTTTCTTTTCTTCAAAAATATCTTGCCTCTGCATACTGAAAACAAACGTATAAGAGCAAAAAAAGTTTGAGTGTCAGTTTCAATGTCCAACTGTTCTGAGTCCCAGTTTCAATGTCAAGTAGTTCTTCATGTGTACATGTCAGCAATGGTATCCAGATGGTGGACACATCGTGGCAATGCAAAATCCATCCTCTCTGGTATGGTCCTGGGCAGCCTGCAGCCACGCACAGCTGCCGACGGCTAGCATGGCAAGGTGTCGTCAGTGTCCCCCATCTCTGGACCGTCCTCGTGACTGGAACAGATCCATCAGTTCCTCATCGTCGCAGGAACCCACATGGTCTTGGAGTTGTTCTCTGAAAACACACAAACACATTCTCGACCAAAAGTTAACAAAGGGATCCTCTATGCAAAATAGACTTGGGATTCTTTTTAATTTTTGCCTAAATGATTTTCCTTTGGCTTATTTTGACACCATCTGTGTTTTACATGGGTGTCCTGCTGTTGGTATTACAAATGGAATTTACTTTTCTGGAGTAAGGATTTTATAGATGTTTTTACCTACAGGATATTTTTCCTTACATGATATTACTACACTGCCCCCCCCCCCCTTTTTGATTAATGGGGGCTATTGGAAATTTTATATTGCAGTCTTGGTAATTTAAAATTTTAATTTTTGCACACAAATATGACTGCTTTAGGTTCTTTGGATATTAGGCAATTTTACAGTGAAATGAACTACTAATAGATATTTTAGTTAATGTTTTAGGAAAAGCTTTTTGTCCAGTACACTTAAATTTTCTTGAGTATTCACTTATTTCACTTGGCCAACTTAAATTAATCTGAAAACTTGATTACTATTTTACTGTCAAATTTAATACTCAAGCAGAAATCTTAGTTTACCCTGTAAATATTAGTGGAAAGGATTATTTGCATTCTTGAGTAGGTCCTGAGCATTCCTGGTACTAGATTGAATTTAGATATAGAGCAGCTATTGCTGGCCGAGTCTCTGTCTGCATCCTGGGTCCCAATCTGAGCTGTGTGTGGGAGGCGAAGCAGCCGTGGGGGCAGGAGACCTCCCTCAGAGGTGAGAGTTCAGGCCCTTGCAAGGTTTGTGGGTGAGGGTCTGTGCCCCACCTCTGTTGACCTTTTACCTCTCTCCTGTTGGTCCCTCTGCGACTGTGCCCGTCTTAGGTTGTTCATTCCCTGAGGAATCTTACCCGTCTCTGGCTAACCAGCCATCCTCCGGGGCCAAACAGGGTGAAGTGAGGTACAGTTCTGTCTCCTTTGTAGTCTATGCCCCCCTGTGGCCTCCACGTCCAGTACCTGCCTTGGGGTACCCTCGCCTGCTGGCGGGGTCCCGGTACTGATCACATATCTCGGGGGAACCAGGTTTCATCTCCAGAGAGGGCCCAGCTCACACCATTGGGCGAAAGACAGATCCATGGTGCCAACTGCCCAGAGGCTTCAGCCACAGCTGGAACTGAAAGCTCAGGGAACAACTATGTGTATTTGGATTGTAAGAAGAAGGTCCCTCTTGGCAAAAAGGGCAAGAGGAGCCAATATAGAATGCTTTAGTGCCTTCCCAGTGCCTTAATTCCTTCTGAAAGGGATTAATTCCTTTCCTATCCTTTTTTAAATTGCTGCCCAAAATTCAAAGAATTAGTTTGTAAGTTTATTTGGGATAATTGTATAATATGCTGTTGTCAAATATCAAAAATTATAATGACATTGTAGAATAATATCATGTAAGGTGTTATGGTGTCACAGGAGGTTACGGAGGGCCTAGCCTAAGGACTGGTGTCCTAGGAGATGATAAGCTCTAGGCCATGTCAATTCAATCTCAAACTAGCTGCCAATATATTTTTTTATAACTTTATATAAACTTTGTCAGGGATGTAAAAATACAAATTACTTACCTTAGTTCAAGAGTTCAAATATATTGACTTTCCCCCTTACTCCCACCACCTGCCACTTACCCTGAGGTTTGACATTTTGATGGAGTTTTCTCAGTCTCTGGATTTGTTGTTGTTCATCAGTCTGTGTCGTTCATTATATTCCACAAATGAGTGAGATCATGTGATATTTATCTTTGTCTGCCTGGCTAATTTCACTTAGCATAATGCTCTCCAAATCCATCCATGTTGTTACAAATGGTAGGAGCTCCTTCTTTTTTACCACAGTGTAGTATTCCATTGTGTAGATGTGCCAGAGTTTTTTAATCCATTCATCTGCTGATGGGCACTTAGACTGTTTCCAAATCTTAGCTGCATCCAATATATTATTGAATCCTTTCAATTCTACCTCCTAGATGTCTTTCAAATTTTCATCCATCCCAGTTGTAGTGTAAACCATCATTATACCTTGCCTGGCTAATCTCTTAAAGGATCATTACCTCTGTTGTTGTCCTTCCCTCCTTCCACTCTTCATCCCCACCCCAACCCCTCAAAGTTCATTCTTACCCTGTGGTTTTAGGGAACCGGTAAAGATATAGATCTAATGATGTTCCCAGCTTAACGTCTTTCAATAGATATCATTGTTAGGATAAATCCAAAGTTCTTTTCTTTAAAATTTTTTTATTCATTTTAAAGAGAGAGGAAGGGAGGGAAAGAGAGAACAATTTGTTGTTCCACTTACTGCATCCATTGGTTGATTCTTGTATGTGCTCTCTCTGGGAATCAAACCCGAAACTTTGGTGTATCTGGATGATGCTCTAACCCCGAGGTTGGCAAACTGTGGCTCGAGAGCTACATGTGGCTCTTTGGCCCTTGAGTGTGGCTCTTTCACAAAATACCACGGCTGGGTGAGTCTGTTTTGAAGAAGTGGCGTTAGAAGATTACGTTTAAAAAATTTGGCTCTCAAAAGAAATTTCAATTGTACTATTGATATTTGGCTCTGTTGACTGATTAGTTTGCGACCACTGCTCCAACCAACTGAGCTACCCAGCTAGGGCCAAAATACAAAATTCTTGTCTTGGCCAGTATTTCTCAGTGGTTAGATCAAGATGGGCACCCTTTTACTGTCTAGGGACATTTAGATATTTATAACATCAAGGGTCATACAAAATTATCAGCTTACAAATTAGCCTGCTATATTTGGTCAAACACTTAATTAACTCACCCCTTAGTGCCTTGGTAGGATCAAACCAAATGATTTTGAGACCTTTATACACCCCACAACATTGTTAACATGGTTTAAAACATCTTTCACCATTTAATCTGCTTACCTCTTCAGGCTCACTTACCTTTTTTCACTGGATGTTTCAGCCATACTGAACTTTCAGCTGCCAAGCTTTCTTGCTTTCAAAGCTTTGCACATGGTTCCCTCTTATTGGTAAGCTGTCTTCTCTCTCTCCTAGACATGTCCTAATCGTTTAGTTCTCACCTTTAAGGTCACCTTAATATCCTAAGACCAGGTAAGATTTCTTTTGCTATATAAGGTTTTATAGCAGCCTACACTTCCTTGTCTTAATAATTGCTTACATATTTGTTTTAATTATGCTTACAATTATTTTAATAAATGTCCGATTGGCAACTGTCTAAGTGTGATTACCATGCTGGTCTTATTCACCTCTTACTGTCCCAAGCCCCCTATCATAGTTAATCTGGTATATAATGGCTTCTGGAAAAATTGTTATTGAACTTTAAAGCAGAAGCAACATCAGTCATTAAAATATTTTGAGCATCTGTTATGTGTTAGTCATTGTCTAGCTCTGGTGATACAAGAATGAACAAAGGACATAAGATTCTTGCTTTCATGGAGTTTGTAATCTTATGGGAGGCATGCCCACCTCAGACTAATGGTCTGAAATTTAAAAGGCAAGTAATTACTCTTGGCAACTCACTACAGCTACATAGTTGGAATGGGAGAAGAGGAATATTCTCCCAAAACACAGGGGATTTTGTTCTCAGAAGAGGACTGAGTTAACTGGACTGATAGAACAATAGTATCCATCAGAAGGTAGATAAGAAATGTAGCTACCCAACTACTAAAAACAAACCCAACCAAACAAAAAACTTTAAAACTTAAAACTGTAAAATACCCAGACATAAAGACTAAAAGACAAACCTGACAAAATGACTGGCATATTCTGTATTACTAGTATTGAGTAATAATACTTGATTTTGTTCTTTTCTTCCCATTGGTTTTAAGCAGCTAAAGGGGAACATCGAGCAATTCTTCACCAAATTTGTGGATGAAGGGAAAGCCACTGTTCGGTTAAAGGAACCTGCTGTGGATATCTGCCTAAGTAAGGTATGATATTAAAAATATCAATGTTAAGGTTGGTTGGCTGTATTTTCTTTAAAGTAGAGGTTAGTTGAGCACTAGCTGGTTTGGTTCAGTAATGAGAGCATCAACGGACGACTAAAGGGTCAAGGGCACATATTTTGGTTATAGGCTTAATACCCAGCCTCTGTGGAGGTTCATGTGGGAGGCAAGCAATTAATGTGTCTCTCTTACATCATTGTTTCTCTCTCTGCCTCTCTCCTTCCCTTCCACTCTCAAAAAAAAAAAAAAAAAAAAAAATCAATGGAAAAAGTATTCTCGGGTGAGGATTGACCAAAACAAAAGAGGCTGTTTGAGCATCCTGATGTCTCACATAGATGAATAGGGACGGACTCTAGCAGATGTATTTGAAAAAGTGATGGCAGCTTCCTAGTAGTGTTTACCAGTATATTCCTCTAAAAGGGCAGAGGTAGCCTTGGTGTAAGGCTGCCCTGGATGAGGAGGAAATCTAGGTTTGCTCCTGTACCCAGAATGGAGCCTTCCGGTGTTCTTTTACTGGAACTCTTAAGGAAGGTGGCTCAGGTCTTCATTTTGCCAGCTGAATTATAGGTTATCTAAGTTTAGTGTTAAAAGGGGGGGAGGGGGTAAAAATGGAATTAGAACCTTGGTTGGGGGTATTTTATTACTATAATTATTTTTAAAACTATATAGACCATTAGAATTAAAAAAGACTGTTTCTTTGTCCCCTTTTTTTGTTTTCCCTTTTCGTAGAGGGTAGGAGCAATGTTTTATTCATCCTTGCATTTTCCTTAATCCCAAGAAAAATGCTTTGCAAACATTAAAAGTTTAATAACTTTTTAACGTATCTGTGCTGAATGGAATAATTTTGTCCTATCTCCTTCTATTCTTGTGATTTTTTTTTTCATTTTTATTTGATGTTTAGCCTATCCTTCCACTAGTTCTTTTATTGTTATTAATGCTCACCCAAGGATATTTTCCCATTGATTCTTAGAGTGGAAGTGAGGGGGAGAGACAGAAAGAGAGAAGCATCCCACATGAGCCCCAGCCAGGGTCTGGGATCAAGCCTGGAGCCGAGGTCCATGCCCTTGACTAGAATCGAACCCAGGACCTTTCAGTCCACATGTCGACGCTGTATCCACGGAGCCAAACTGGCTAGAGCACTAATTCTTTTCCTCTACCTGAAAAACAAGTGAAGTCTTACCTATTTAAAAAAGTAGGATAAACAAATTTCTGGGAAGACAGAGTTAAATCTATTGTCTCCACTTTTCTTAGGATCTGTTTTTACCTTTACTTTCACTGGTGTATCCAAAACACTGCCTCAAAGGTTAGTGATTTATTTGCCAATTACGTTGCCATTTTTTTCTCATGTTTTTTAGCTCTGGAGTTTGACACTAATGACCATTTCCTTCTTAATAAAACGTTCCTTTCTTGGCATCTGTGACAGGACCCTGTCCTGATTTACCTTTAGTCACTCCTTTGTCTCTTACCTCTGATAACCTTTTTTCTGTCCCCCAAATAAAGGGTTTATTTCAGTTTTCTGCCATACCTGCCTTCCATTCCCATAGCTCAGTCCATACTGTATGTAACCCCCAAGTCTGTGAGTTGGTACTGTCTACTTGACTAAGGTCTCCAGATTTTTCTCACTCTACTTCACTGTATACTACTGCCAACATAATACTAAGCTCTGTGTAATTCTTATGCTCAAAATGCTTCAGTGATTGCCCACAGCCTGATCATTCTGTCCTCCTTACCTTGACATCAAGCTCATCTAGAATCTATCCCCATACTGTATTTCTAATCTTTTGTTCCTCTACCAAGCTTCCTCATTCTAACCAAATAGGATCGCATACTTTGTTTCCCACACTTAAAGTTTCCTATTCCTTCACATGTAAACTTTAGGAAACTTGTAGTGTCTTGCCAAGTATTTGTTATTTTTATTTGTTTTTAAAATATATTTTTATTGATTTCAGAGAGAAAGGGAGAGAGGGTAGGGAGGAAAAGGGAGGGGGGGAGGAGAGAGAGAGAGGAAACAGAAACAGAAACATCAGTGATGAGAGAGAATCACTGATTGGCTGCCTCCTACACACCCCCCATTGGGGATGGAGCCCACAACCTAGGCATGTGCCCTTGACTGGAATTGAACCCAGGACCCTTCAGTCCACAAGCTGAAGGGTCCACTGAGCCAAACCAGCTAGGGCTTGATGACAGTTCATATACCACTTGATTGGTGATTTCTCTGTTCAGTTGGAAGCAATCTCACTTGATTTTGATATTTCCTTACACTCTTGACAGTGCCATTTAGCCCTGCTTTTGATAGACAGGGCCTGGCTTTTCACAACTCCTACTAATCTTTATGAATGGAACCCCTGTACATTTTATAGTGCATAGGGCTGTCTTAGCCTATCACAGAGGCACTGGAAGTCTGGATAAGATCGTCTTAAACCCAAGTCTCAGGTGGAATCTTTTCATGCTTTCCTATTTTATACTCTATGGTTCCCCCGCTGAACAGTTTTCTTTAGAGTTTGTCTCTCAACATTTAAAAAAGACAGCCTTAAAGTTTTTGTATCTATATTGAAATTTAGTCAAAATAGAATAACTAAAAAATTGTTTTATAACCATTTTCAGTAATAATTGCATCATTTGCATATATAACTCAACAGAATTTGTTATAGGTTGAATTAGCATGCGTTCATTATCTAAAATGAAATTCATACTTATACAAACTTATTTTTATTTATTCAGGCCAATTCCAGCAGTTTAAAGAGTTTCCTTTCAGCTCTGAGACTGGCTCACAGAGGCTGTGATGTTGAGACACCATTTTCACCCCTCACACCAGTGAAGACTTCAGAATTTGAAAAATTTAAAACTAAAATGGTCATTACATCCAAAAAGCACTATCCTCTAAGCAATAACTTCCCATATTATCTGGAACATCTTCAGACTTCTTATTGTGGGCTTGTCCGAGTTGATATGCGTATGCTTTGCTTAAAAAACCTTAAGAAATTAGACTTGAGTCACAATCATATAAAAAAGCTTCCATCTACAGTTGGAGACCTCATTCACCTTCAAGAACTTAACCTGAATGACAATCACTTGGAGTCATTTAGTGTGGCATTGTGTCAGTCGACACTCCAGAAATCACTTCGGAGTTTGGATTTGAGCAAGAATAAAATTAAGGCACTACCTATGCAGTTTTGCCAGCTCCGAGCACTTACAGATTTAAAACTTGATGATAATGAGTTAATTCAATTTCCAATGAAGATAGGACAATTGACAAACCTGCGATTTTTGTCAGCAGCTCGAAATAAGCTTCCATTTTTGCCTAATGAATTTAAAAATCTGTCCCTTGAGTACTTGGATCTTTTTGGAAATACTTTTGAACAGCCAGAAGTTCTTCCAGTTATAATGCTGCAAACGCCATTAACTTTATTGGAATCATCTGCACGAACCATATTACATAATAGGTAAGACTTTGGTAGTCATAAAATGTGCTTTTGATAGCATCCTAGTGTTCTCATCATCCTCAGACTATTCGTAAGTATTTAACCACAGCTCTGTGCAGAATCTGACCCCTTGCTATGGTGGCCTTCTTACTACTCCTTACCTCTGCTGGGAATGCTACTTCCTCCAGAAGGTCTCATAGCTTACTTTCTCACTTCATCCAGTTCTCTGCCAAGTGGCACCCCAGAAAGGTCTTTTGTGACCCTATCTAAAAGTTTAACATCCACCCCTTACATTGCTTTTTTTTTTTTTGTCATGGGATGTATTACCTGCCATTACTTTTTTTTTAACATTTGTTTTCTGTCAGTTTTTCCCACTAGACTGTAAGCTCCATGAGGGCATGGACTTTGTCTTATTTTCCACTGTTTCCCTAGTGTCTAAAATGAGATACCTCCACTGTTGCCATATATTGGGCCCTTAATAAATGCTTAAAAATATGGCATTGTTTTTCAAACTATGATCTCCTGACCAGCAGCATCAATATCACGTAGAAATTTGTTAGAGATGCAAGTTCTTGAACTCTACTCCAGACCTACTGAATTGGAAACTTAGTAAGTCCTGCTGGTAGTTCTGATGCACTCTAAAAGTTTGATAACTCTAAACTGGTATAGTGGTGAAGTGTGGTCTTTGGAGTCAGACTTTAGCAAGTTATTTAACCTCTTTGATTCCATGTTCTCATCTGAAACAGGAACAGAGTTGTGAAGATAAATGAGCTAATGTAATACCGAAGCATTTGGCACATAATAGGACTCAATAACTGCTGGTTCTTTTCCTTTTGTCTTTGTACACTAATTAAAGTTGGTTTTGTGAGACAAGGAGCTTCAGGTATTCCTTCATTTTTCTTCATGCTTCTTTCATTATTGAGTACCTATAAAATGGTAACAAGACCGTATTTCAAAGAAGAGACACTTATTTTTTTAGTAGGGGAGAGACTCTTGAAAACTTAACAAAAAAAACTGCCCTGGGTGGTGTGGCCTCGTTGGGCATTATCCCATCCCAGAAGACTTGCCAGTTCAATTCTGGGTTGGGCATATGCCTGGGTTGTAATCTACATCCCCAGAGCCCATCCATGTTTTGCTCTCACACCGATGTTTCTCTCTCCCCCTTTCCCTTCCCCTTTCTAAAAATAAATTTGAAAGAAAATTTTAAAAATAAAATAATAAAAACAACTGGCCAGAATTATGGCCCTAGAAAAAGGCACACATGAGTGAGTACACCCAAAATTTTTCATTCAACTTTAAAATGTTCATGAACCCCCACTGAAATCCAATCCAATCCTCCTTCCTCTCAATCCATAGCTTAAGAATTCTAGAATTGGATAGAACCAAGATGGCGGCATAGGTAAAACACCTATCTTGCTGCCATACACAGCAATTTCAAAACTACAACTTAACGAAAGAACAAACACCATCTAGAATCACCGGAAAGCTGGCTAAGTGAAAATTTCACAAATAAAAGTGAAGATAAGACACTGTGACTAGGAGGAGCGGCGGCGGACAGCGTTGAAGATACGCGCTGAGTCAAGGGTTTGGAGGAGTGCGCACAACAGCGGATAGGGCGGGCGGCTGAAAACCGGCCAGTTTTCTTGAACTGGGGAGACAAAGATGTCCCACTGGACTGATTCCCCAGCTCTGGGCGAAGTCCAGGGAACCCACTATCATACGGGGTAAAAACTGGACAGTGGGAGGGCATGCCGAAGCTCGGGTGCTACAGGGGTCAGCGGGCTTGTGGAGAAGGCGAACTTGTGCGGAGTGCACATGAGCTTGGGAACAGCGCAGCTGCCTGACTGCGCAGAGAGCACTCGTGACTTGCTCGTTCATTCGGGAAACCATCAGACTGCATTGTTTTGCGATCTTGGGTGAGACATTGGGTTGCAGACTCATTTGGGGAGAGGCTGAATTCTCCAGCAGCCGGTGAAGCTCGGCAGCGGCTCTCTCAGACACCCTGGGGCCGCATAGGGCGGAGCTGATGCTGTCTGCTTGGCCTGGAGACTCTGCCCATCCAACCCAAGCACAGCTGAACTTCACAGACAATTGGCCTGGAGGTCAACCCCTCCAAGTGCTAACAACGATTAACCTGAGCTTAACTTCAACAAGACTGTGCAACCCATATCCACCTCAGGTAACTGGGGAGGTTGAGACACTGTCCCTTGTAGGACGTCTACCACACAAAGCTAATTGACCAACTCAGGGAAGCAGCCATCATGCAGACACATGGAAAGAAATCAGATGTGAAAGAAATTGAGGAAAAAAAACGACTGGATATGGAATTCAAAACCACGGTTATAGGGCTTTTCAAGAGGCTCCTAGAAAAGGTTGAGATCTATAAGGAAATAAGCAAGACCGAAAAGGAAATGAATGAGATTCTAAGGATATGAATGAGACCTGCAAGGAAATGAACAAGATCAACATGGAAATGAATGAGACCTACAAGGATATGAACGAGACTCTCAAGGATATGAAAAAGGACCAACCAGAAATTAAGCATACACTGACTGAAATAAAAAATATTATACAAAGACCTAAAAATACTCTAGAGCACCCCAAGAACCAAGTTCAAGATTTGAAATACAAAGAGATAAAATCCACTAAGCTGAAAAAGCAAGAAACCAAAAGAATCCAAAAAATTGAAGATAGTGTAAGGGGCCTCTGGGACAACCTCAAGCACACCAACATCCGAATTATAGGGGTGCCAGAAAAAGAGAGAGACCAAGACAATGAAAACCTATTTGAAGAAATAGTGACTGAAAACTTCCCACACCTGGTCAAAGAAATTGACTTAGGAGTCCAAGAAGCGCACCAAACCCCAATATTTAGGAACCCTAAGAGGACCACACCAAGGCACATCATAATCAAAATGCCAAGAGCAAAAGACAAAGAATATTAAAAGCAAGAGAAAAACAGTTACCTATAAGGGAGCACCCATACGATTGTCAGTGGATTTCTCAATAGAAACGATGCAGGCCAGACAGGAATGGCAAGAAATATTCAAAGTGATGAATAGCAAGAATCTACAACCAAGATTACTCTATCCAGCAAAGCTATCATTCAGAATTGAAGGACAGATAAAGTGCTTCGCAGATAAGAAAAAGCTAAAGGAGTTCACCACCAAACCAATATTATATGAAATGCTGAAAGATATTCTTTAAGAAGAGGGAAAAGAAAAAGTGTAAATTAGGAACAACAAATACACATCTATCAACAAGTGAATCTAAAAATCAAGTGAATTAAGCTGATGAACAGGATAAACTGGTGAATGTAATAGAATCACGGGCATAGGGAATGGATTGACAATTCTTGGGGAGAAGGGTGTGGGAAGTGCAGCAAGAGGCTGGACAAAAATCATGCAACTATGGGAGGACAGTGGAGGGGGGTGTGGGTGGAGGGTGGGATGGGTACCAGGTGGAGGGGAGGTATAGGGGGGGAAAAAGGAACAATGTAATTAATAAACTGAACAATAAAGATTAAAAATAAATAAATAAAAAGAATTCTAGAATTATTTTAGAACTATGGTTCTCAAACTTTAACATTTGGAATCATCTGAAGAGCTTAAAAATTATGACGATTAGTTCCTACCCTAGACTTACTAATCAGCATGTCTGCTAGTAGAACCCTGTTTAAAAAAAAAACCAAAAAAAAAAAAATAAAAACCCCAGGTGATTCTGTGTACAACTAGCTATTATTAAGAACCACTACTTCACACCAGTGCTTCTTAATCTTGAATGTGCATTCAGATCACCTGGGAGTCTTGTTAGCAGATTGTTTAAAAAAGTCTAGGGTAGAAATTCTGCCTTTCAAACAAGCTTCCTAGTGAAGCTGACGCTACTAATCCATGAATCACACTTTGACTACTAAAGGTCTAAAAGTAAGAACTCACTATTTTTAATATTAAATTTTGAGAGTGCACCAGAATCAAGCATATTGAAATATATGGTTATTAAAGAAGGCTGCTAGATTATTTTTTGAAAAATATTTAAAAATTGGTTTTTAGAGGGAGGGAGAGGGAGAGAAAGAAACATCAATATGAGCAAAACATCTATCATCTGCCTCCTGTATGCTCCCTACTAGGGACTGAGGGCAACCCAGACATGTTCCCTTATGGGAATCAAACTAAAAACCTTGCCCTAGCCAGTTTGGCTCAGTGGATTGAGTGTGGGTCTGTAGATTGAAGAGTCCTGGGTTCAATTCCGGTCAGGGGCACTTGTTTGAATTGTGGGCTTGATCCCCCTTGTAGGGGATGTGCAGGAGGCAGCTGATCAATTGTTCTCTATTATTGATGTTTCTATCTCTCCCTTTCCCTCTCTGAAATCAATAAAAAAATATACTAATAAAAGGGTAATATGCTAATTAGACTGGAGACCTTCTGGACAAAGCCATGGTGGTGGGCCAAGGCAGAGGCAGTTCAGGGCAATCAGTCTAGGAGGGAAGGGAAGTTGGGGATCATCAGGCTGGTGGGGGGGAGGGGCAGGTGGGGGAGATCAGGTTGGCAGTAGGGGACAGTTGGAGGCCATCAGACCATCAAGAGGGCAGTTGGGGGCAAGCAAGCTGGCCAAGGGAAGTGGGGCACTTCGGCTGGCAGGGGGTGGGGGACAGTTGAGGGCGATTAGGCAGGCAGGCAGGTTAGCAGTTAGGAGCCAGCGATCCTGGATTGTGAGAGGGTTGTCCACAGTGACTGGGCTTAAACCAGCTGTCAGACATCCCCTGAGGGGTCCCAGATTGGAGAGGGTGCAGGCTGGGCTGAGTGACAGCCCCCTTCCCAGTGCACCAATTTCGTGTACCAAGCCATTAGTATATATATAAAAAAATACTGGCAACCTTTCTATGCACAGGACAATGCCCAACCAGTTGAGCCACACCAACCAAGGCAGATTGCTGATGCTGTTGGTCAGGGACCACTCTTTGAGAACCACTGGCATTGACTCTTTAATTAGCAATTAAAAATTACCTGCTAAATGATAGTACATGTAAATGCCTAGAATAGTGCCTGGCTCGTAATAAGTATCAATAAATACTTCTTATATTTATTATATGAAATTTGCTTATCTAGCAATTAGAAAAATCAATGTTATTTTTAGTTGTGGATGCAGTTTTAAATAATAGAGATGAGAAATATTGATGCTTAGATTCTACCTCAAACCAACTAGTTCAGAGTTGCCAGAGATGGGCCCCTGTTGTATGTTACTTTTTTGTTGTTTGTTAATCCTTGCCCGAGGAGGATATTTTTCCATTGACTTTTAGGGATTGTGGAAGAGGGAAAGACATGGATTGGTTGCCTCCTGCAGGAGCCCCAACCAGATTGGGGGCTGGGAAGGTCCCTGCAACTAAGGTACGTGCCCTTGACCAGAATTGAACCTGGGACCTTTTGGTCCGCAGGCTGATGCTCTGTCCACTGAACCATACCAGCTAGGGCAGTTACATGTTTTAAATCTCCAAAGGTGATACTAATGATTCAGGGTTACGATCACTGATTTGAGGGAAACTAAATAGTGTTTTTTAAATATATGTTATTGATTTTTTTTTTTGCAGAGAGGAAGAGAGAGGGATAGAAAGTCAGAAACATCGATGAGAGAGAAACATCGATCAGCTGTCTCTTGCACACCCCCTACTGGAGATGTGCCCGCAGCCAAGGTACATGCCCTTGACTGGAATCGAACCCGGGACCTTTCAGTTCAAAGGCTGACGCTCTACCGCTGATCCAAACCGGTTTCGGCCTAAATAGTATTTTTTGGTAATGAGTTGCTTCTGAGCTTGTTCTAGGCTTTCTCTGAAATATGTGCATGAATGTGTGTGTGTGTGTACACACACACACACACACACACACACACACACACACACACACACAATCAAATTTGAAAATAATGTCCAAATGAGAACTATTACAAACTAGAGGCCCGGTGCATAAAATTTGTGCATGAGGTGGGAGGGGTGTCCCTCAGCCCAGCCTGGGACCCTGTCCAATCTGGGACCCCTCTCACAATCCAGGACTGCTGGCTTCCATCCACTCACCTGCCTGCCTGCCTCATTGCCCCTAACCACCTCTGCCTGCCAGCCTAATTGACACCTAACTGCTTCCCTGCTGGCCCAAATGCCCCCAACTGCCCTCCCCTGCTGGTCCAGTCGCCCCTAACTGCCCTCCTCTGCTGGCCTGATCTCCCCCAACTGTCCTGCAAACCTGGTCCCTCCCAAGTACCCTCTCCTGCCGGCTTGGTCACCCTTAATTACACTCCCCTGCCAGCCTGATCTCCCACAACTGCCCTTCCCTACTGGCCATCTTGTGGTGACCATCTTGTGTGTTGGAATGATGGTTAATTTGCATATTACCTCTTTATTATTTAGGATTATTGACTTAAGTCCACAGGCCCACGCTCTATCCACTGAGTAAACCTGCTAGCGCAAGGTTGCTAGTTTGATTCCCAGTAAGGGCACATGTCCAGGTTGCCCTCAGTCTGGGCATTTATGTTTTTTAAAAAGACCATAACCAATTGGTTAAATCAGTGGTCAGCAAACTCATTAGTCAACAGAGCCAAATATCAACAGTACAACAATTGAAATTTCTTTTGAGAGCCAAAAACCAACTTCTGCACCTGCGCCACGAAGTTTCAATCGTACTGTATGTGCATGCCCACATGTGGTATTTTGTGGAAGAGCCACACTCATGGGGCCAAAGACCCGCATGTGCCTCACGAGCCGCAGTTTGCCATCCACTGGGCTAAATGATTTAAAAAATACAGACTGATATCCAACATGGAAAAGTGTAGCGTTAGAGTGGGAAAATATGTGATTAAGATGTGATGTATAACTAGGTCAGGAAAATAATTTGTTAGTGATGAATGATTTGACATGGTAGTATTTATATTATTTTTTAAGCTTGATGCTATTAATATTGGTTCCTGTAAACTGACCCTAATCTTTACTAAAGTATAATTTTGCATGTTTTCAGCCCTGTTGTTGCTGGGTTTGTTTTTTGTTTGTTTAATTTTATTGATTTTAAATAGGAAGGGAGAGTCGAGACTGGTTTGGCTCAGTGGATAGAGCGTCGGACTGCGGACTGAAGGGTCCTGGGTTCGATTCCGGCAAGGGCATGTACCTTGGCTGCGGGCACATCCCCAGTAAGGGGCGTGCAAGAGGCAGCTGATCGGTGTCTCTCTCTCTCATCGATGTTTCTGACTTTCTATCCCTCTCCCTTCTGCTCTGTAAAAAATCAATAAAATATATTTATAAATAAATAAATAAATAAATAGGAAGGGAGAGGGAGAGAGAGAGATAGAAACATCAATGGGGATTGCATACTGGGGATCGAGCCCATAACCCTGGCATCACCCCTGATTGGGAATCGAACTGTGCCCTCCTGGTTCATAGGTTCATGTTCAAACACTGATCTGTGCTGGCTGGGCTCCAGCCCATTTTAAAAAGAATGTAAACCTAAACCATAAGAATAATACTTATTATATATCTGTTGGTAAATTGTTCCACCTACTGGTTATAAATATAAAGTTAAAATCTATTAGAAAAATGTATGGAAATTTAAATTATTAGATTGATGATACAGTTTTTAACTATTACTTGTTTCCTTAGAATATAACCAATAGCCTAGATGGATTGATGTAAATATGTGGTAGATACTTTTTGGCACAGATTTTTTTAAAGAAGGTAATTCTTTATTGTTAAAAGTATTACATATGTCTCCTTTTCCCCCATTGACCCTCTCCAGCCAGCCTCTGCCCCAGGCCTCCACCATCCCATTGTCTGTGTCCATGGGCCATGCATATATGTATACAATGTCCTTGGTGGATCGCCCCCCCCCCACCTCGCCCCCCCCCGCCTACCCTCTGAGATTCTCTGTTGCATGCTTCCTTGTGCCTGGATCCACTCCATCAGTTTATTTTGTTACTTAGATTTCACATATGAGTGAGATCATGTGATACATGTCTTTCTCTGACTATTTCAATTAGTATAATGCTCTCCAGGTCCCTCCATGCTGTCTCAAAAGGTAAGAGATCTTTTTTTTTTTTTTTTACTGCTTCATAGTATTCCATGTTATAGATATACCAGGGCCTTTTTATCCACTCATCTACTAATGGGCACTTGGGCTGTTTCCAGATCTTAGTTATTGTAAATTGCTGGAAAGTTTTTAGAAAATTGTTACTTACACAAGCAGCAAATAAGTACATGTGAAAAAATGAAAAATTGCAAATAAGGCCAATTTCAAATTCCTTAAGAAAAGTAAAGCACTGTTTTTTATTTGATGTTTTTCTTTTCAAAAAGGGTTTAAACTTTGGTTTAAATAAGAAAGGGTTTAAACTTTGGTTTAAGTAAGAAAGGGTTTAAACTTTGGTTTAAGTAAGAATGGTGAAAAAGATCTGAACACCTAATGTGTGCCGCCCTATAGAAACAACGATATACAGGCAATTAAGTGCCTGGGGCATTGTTGTATTTAGGGAGAAGAAGTTGGGCAGCAGGCAGGCAATCTCAAGAGATTGTCTTTTAGTTTTGTGTAGATGAGGGCAACGACTTAGACTTGATTTTAATTGCATTGGTACCAATACAAAGCAGGAGGGTGGAATAATTTAAGCAAGGTGAGGACAGCCTTACTGGCTCAGCCAGTAAAGTAAAACTAATGCCCCCAAAGTTTTTAATTTTGTTTCACATAGTTTAAAATTTCCTTTTGAATAATTGATGCCTGGAGAGTATGTGGATTTATTTAAATGTTTCTTCACAAGTAGAAATCCTTAATTCTCCAATTACCACCATGAGAATTGTATGACAGAGCTATGTATTTAACCAGTTAACTGCCTCAATATTTTAAATTTAAACAAAAAAGGTCTGCTGCTTGCGTTGATAGACGCTGATGGTGTACAAATGGTTAACGTATCATATTACACTGGTCTTACAATATACCATACACTGTTTTTTGGAATATTTTCTCCATTACCCAGTTTGTAAGATAAAACAATATATTGTGTCATTTAATTGTTTTATTTTTTATGGTTATTATTCTGTGTTCAATAATTCATATCCTAATCTGTGAAGTTCTGAATCTAGTAATATATTTTTAAAACTTTTTTTTCCCCAATAGGATTCCATATGGCTCTCATATTATTCCTTTCCATCTTTGCCAAGATTTGGATACTGCAAAAACCTGTGTTTGTGGAAGATTCTGTCTAAACAGTTTTATTCAGGGAATGACTACCATGAATCTACACTCTGTTGCTCACACTGTGGTCTTAGTAGATAATATGGGTGGCACTGAAGCACCCATTATTTCTTATTTCTGTTCTCTGTCATGTTTTGCAAATTCCTGTGAAATGCTAAAGTAATAGGTGATACAAAAAGAAATTAAAGATCAGTTTAGGATTCATTTATGGTTTAACAATGTCAAACTGGAGAAAGGGAATCTTTTTTTGCATACATATTTGAGGGGGAGAATGTGTGTCTCTCTGATAACATTTTCAATAATTAGAAAAACCTTTATTTCATTAAAATTAATTTTATTATGGGGTTAATATTTGTGTTTATTGCACTTGTCTTGATTTTAGCCTAGTGTTGTCCAGAATAGATTGTGGGGTTATCTTTTAATGTTAAGCAGATAATAATCCCAATTACTGTGGTCATAAGAGTTTTCTTACCAGCTTTCTCTTTAAATGAAAGAAATAAATTGAGTTTCTGTATGCAGAAAATGTTCCTTGGAGAATTAATATGGCTTAAATTATAGTGAAATAAATGGTATGTAAATTTTGGTATGTAAGTTTTTATGTTATACCACCTGTTCTGTATATAGAATTTCACATTCATCAAGTATAAGGTGGGAGTTGCTTTGGGAGATTTCAGCTTTCTATAAGTTTTACTAGAGGCCCCGTGCACAAAATTTGTGCATGAAGAGGGGGGTGGTTGTCCCTTAGCCCAGTCTGCATCTTCTCCAATCTGGGACCCTTTGAGGGATGTTCGACTGCCCATTTAAGCACGATCCCACTCACAATCCAGGACTGCTGTCTCCCAACTGCTCGCCTGCCAGCCTTTCTGATGGCCTCTAACCACTTCTGCCTGTCAGTCTGATCACCCCCTACCCCAGTGATGGGCAACCTTTTGAGCTTAGTGTGTCAAAATTCACCAAAAATCTGAGCATAACTCGGGTGGTGTGTCACTTCGAGAAAAAAACCATAATTTAGTGATATTTATAGTTTAAATAACACAAATGTATAATGATAATATATAACTTTTTAATAAACCAAAAGCTATTTAACTTACCTGTTTAGTGACTTATTTGTTCATCTGTCAGTTTCTCTTGTTGGTCTTGATATTATTTAATTGTGTGGGGTGCCGTGAACTAAGATAAGTGAGGGGGAGGGGGAATTCTTTAACTAACCTGCCTATTAGTGACCTTTTTGTTGCGGAATTTCATTGGCTAAACCTTCAATTGAGGGTTGGTATTTTGTACACTTCAAGCCCAAGCAAGTGCTACTAACTTAATCTGTCAATCTGTTTCTTTTGTTGCTTTTAATGCTGAGAATAAGGTCTCACAAAAGTACTTAGAGGGGAAAATTGTGAGTAAAGCCATTGTTATATTTTTCAGGTGCTAAAAGTGTCTGGTAATCGGTTCCAGGCACTCCTAATTTCCTGTTCGTAGTGGCCCTCCTCTTGATTCTCCAAGCAGCACCTTTCCAGATTCTCAAGCTTTGACCTCAAGTCCACAAACACCTGAGCCCAGATGCTGTCTTGAAATTCTGCAAGTTGTATCCCCAAATCATCAATTTGTGTCCATTTAATTCCAAACTACTGTAGACTACTCCATCAGTATACTTAATTATTTTTATGGTCTGTTCCAGGCTTCTAAATTGATTAAATCTATCACTGAACTGGTCACGTAATTAGTCTAAAACATGCTGGTACTTTGTGTGCAAGGGTTCTATTTCATTTTGTACAGCTGCACTGGTTTTCTCAAAATACTTTGTTACTCAAGGAAAATACTTATGAGTTTTAGTTTCTACATCTGGCTTGAAAATTTTAAGTTTGCTTTCAAAAGCTTTTATGTATCCAAACATAACGTCAATACTTTTGCCAAAACCTTGTAACTTTAAGTTCAGTTCATTAATATGAACAGAGATCTGTAAAAAATATCAGGGTGTTGACCCACTTACCATCATTGAGCTGAGAAAAGTTTCCCAGATCCTTATCCTCAAGAAATACCTTAATTTCTTCAAAGCACTCCACAAAGCGCTCAAGAACTTTGCCTCGCTCAGCCATTTTACATTACTGTACATCAGCAGTCCACTGTAGGCGGAATCAACCTGCAGTAAAAGTGCAGAAAATTCTCGCTTGTGAAGGGGGCGAGCAGCTATTAACTATTTTTGGTTATGTGGTTGCTGGTAATGGCGATCACAGGGCCCCCAAAGATGCGTCCCCCATGGCATTACCCTGCTCCCTGCTCCGCCGGCCATAAATGAGGTCCAAGATCCCCTAAGGGCCTCACCAGAAGTCCCAGAACTAGACGCTCTGTGCCAGAGTTCTGTTGTTCTGGCCTACAGACCCCCGGCAGTGTCTACACTGCGCTACAGCAAATGTTTCATCCTCCGCTACTGCACCTGGCCGTGCAGCCGAGGATGAAACGTCCTTCTGGGCCCGCGGCCCCATCCTTCTCCGCACGCGACTGCGTGCAGCCGTGGCATCGAAAACGGCTCCGCGTGTCAGGGCGGACACGGGCGCTGCAGGTTCACCATCATGGCTCCGGAGTGCTGCCCATACACTGACGGGAGACTCTGTGCACGTGTTTGCAGTAGTGCGGCCACTAGCCTATGGCTGCTGAACACTATAGTGTAACTGAAGAACTGCCTTTTAAGTTTAAGTAGCTGCGTGTGGCTAGTGGTTCCTATTACAGTGCATTTGCAAAAAGTATGCTTCTTATCCCTAGATCCGCTGCCCCACTCAGCCTGCTATGCACAGGTTTAGCTTGTCCCCTTCATTTGTTTTGTTTTCCCAGCAGCTCATCCATCACGATTGTAAATTCACCCAATACATATTGAAATTGATCAGATAAAGTATCAATGTTTTCGCTGCTATTAAGTTTGAGGTGGGACTCTTACCTTTACATATAAAAATTTTCAATTCTTGTGGAACTAAGTTTAATCATTTGAAGAGGACTCACAAATTTACTCTTATTTCCTTAATTTATAACCACATTAAACATGAAATAATATTTCAAAAGGCAAAAGATGAGTAAGAATATCACTGCATTTATTTTCAGTTTCTTCTACAGCTTTAACATTTCCTCTTAAAAGCTCAGAACTGGATCACTTGGCCCTTCCTCTTCTTGTCTCCGCCCAGCTCGAAATGCTTGCACCGCTTAATGGCCAGCATCCGCTTGGACCTGCAGTTGGGCTCCACACACTCAAGCCGCAGCACAATCTTCTTGGTGGTTTTCGCTTTCTTCCGGAAAATCGGCTTTGTCTGCCCACCGTAGCCACTCTGCTTCCTGTCATAGCGCCTCTTCCCCTGGGCATACAGGGAATCCTTCCCCTTCTTATACTGGGTCACTTTGTGAGGCTGATGCTTCCCACACTTCTTGCAGAAAGTCCTTCGGGTTTTAGGCACGTTCACCATCTTGGCGGTGGCGCTGTGTGGACGACGGCAACTGTTGAGATATTTAAAATGGGACAGATGTAAACATTTCGGCAAGTAAAAGTACTTTTAAGTATTGATAGGAAAATAACACAAATCAGTAATGTATAAATCCACTAACTACTCATTTCCCCTAAGTGCACATGCAAGTGTGCACATCTTTTTGGGATGCTTAAATCATTGACACACTTCTAGAATGAGTCTCACTAAAAAGCGGCGAAAGCGTATAAAGGGGACTTAATTTACTGTGGCTGCTAAAAAGAAAAGCGTAGTTAAGACTGGTTCATCTTCTACCGCAGAGAGGGCCAGGGCTAGTCTTTTCGACGATCCTCGCACCCCCTTCCACGTTCTAGCTCCTGGGCCAGCCCGGTGCCGTGCGCGTGGCGCCCACCCGTTCCTTCCCGAGAACCGCAGGAGCCGGTTCTGCACTTCCTCTCCGCAGTGCCGCGCAGCGTCACCCGCCAGCCGCCCCGAAGGCTGACGTGTCCTTACGTGCCTGCCGGCCCAGCAGCGCCACGCGTGGATCCCTTTCCCGAGACAGAAGCCCGCTCTTGAACTCTCCCGAGCCACCGCAGGGGTCTCTCCCCGCCTCCGTTTCCCCCCAGGGCCTACTCCACCTCCGATCCTGAGTACTCGAGGCCCCTGGACGCCGGCAGCCTGAGCTTAGCTTACCGGGAAACTCGCAGACCTCACTCCGCTCCGCTCAGCTCGTGCCTAACAGGAAATGGAGGAAAGAAGCGGAAGTAGGAACCGAGTCTTGACCGACAGGGCCATGGACCAATAGGCAACGGGCAGCGAAGGCCGGGCACCTCCGCAGGCGTCCGGGAAGCTCCAACCAACGGCCCCAGGGGCGGGGCGGAGGGTGTGGGCCTGAGGGGCCCGGCACTCCGCGGGCCGGTCTCAGGTTGTCAGAGCGGCCGCCGCCGGAGTGGGGCAGCCTTCGTTCCCGGGTCTCGGCCGTCTGTGGCCCGCGTAACGATGAGCCCGCAGAGGACGCAGGGCCGCTGGAGGCGCAGGTAAAGAAGCTGGTGCGGTGGACCGCGCGGGGCTTTTGCTGGGACCTGTGTTGAATGGAGAAGACAGAGGCGACCCCTAGCCACGGTCCCTAGCGGCTGGGTCTCTGTCGAGCTGCAGCTGCCCGACGAGGATGAGTGGAGCCCGGCGGCGCGGGGAAGCTGAGAGCCTGCGGGTCCCAGGACCCCCGGGGCCGGGGATGAGTTAGCGAGGGCCGCCGCGGGGGCCAGTTCCGACTGCTACAGGCCAACGCGACGGCCGCCGCCCGCCCCTTCCGTGCAGAAGCCGCTAGCTCCTTCCCGCGCCGCCTGCCCGCGCTCCCGGCCCCGGAGACCATGAGGTTCCGCATCTACAAGCGGAAGGTGCTCATCCTGACGCTCGTGGTGGCCGCCTGCGGCTTCGTCCTCTGGAGCAGCAGTGGGCGACAGAGGAAGAGCGAGGCCCTAGCCCCGCCGCTGCTGGACGCCGAGCCCGCGCAGGGTGTGGGTGGCCGGGGCGGGGACCATCCGGCCGTGTCCATGGGCATCCGCCGGGTTTCCAACGAGTCGGCGGCCCCGCTGGCCGAGGCGGACAACCTGACGCTGCGGTACAGGTCCCTGGTGTACCAGCTGAACTTTGACCAGACGCTGAGGAATGTCGATAAGGCCGGCTCCTGGGCCCCCCGAGAGCTGGTGCTGGTGGTCCAGGTGCATGACCGGCCTGGTTACCTCAGACTGTTGCTGGACTCACTTCGAAAAGCCCAGGGCATTGACAATGTCCTCGTCATCTTTAGCCATGACTTCTGGTCAACAGAGATCAACCAGCTGATTGCTGGGGTGGACTTCTGCCCTGTTCTGCAGGTGTTCTTTCCTTTCAGCATTCAGTTGTACCCCAACGAGTTTCCGGGCAGTGACCCCAGAGATTGCCCTAGAGATCTGCAGAAGGATTCAGCTTTGAAGATGGGATGCATTAATGCTGAGTATCCCGATTCCTTTGGCCATTATAGAGAGGCCAAGTTCTCCCAAACCAAACACCATTGGTGGTGGAAGCTGCATTTTGTATGGGAAAGGGTCAAAGTTCTTCGAGACTTTGCTGGCCTCATACTTTTCCTAGAGGAGGATCACTACTTAGCTCCAGACTTTTACCATGTTTTCAAAAAAATGAGGAAATTACAGCAGCAAGAGTGTCCCGAGTGTGATGTTCTCTCCCTGGGAACCTATACTGCCAGTCGAAGTTTCTCTGGCATTGCTGACAAGGTAGATGTGAAAACTTGGAAATCCACAGAGCACAATATGGGTCTAGCCTTGACCCGGGACACTTATCATAAGCTGATTGATTGCACAGACACGTTCTGTACTTATGATGATTATAATTGGGACTGGACTCTTCAATATTTGACCGTATCTTGTCTTCCAAAATTCTGGAAAGTGCTGGTTCCTCAGGTGCCTAGGGTTTTTCATGCTGGCGACTGTGGCATGCACCACAAGAAAACCTGCAGACCATCCACCCAGAGTGCCCAAATTGAGTCACTCTTAAATAGTAACCAACAGTACATGTTTCCAGAAACGCTAACAATCAGTGAAAAGTTTATGGCACCCATCTCCCCACCTAGGAAAAATGGAGGGTGGGGAGACATTAGAGACCACGAACTCTGTAAAAGTTATAGAAGACTGCAATGAAAAATCACAATTACAAAAAATGACAGTCTTCTATTTTTGATATTTGTCCCAACAGGACAGACAATTGAATAAAGGAGTTTAGGGACTGGTTACTGCTTTATACGGAAAAAAAATTATTGTAAAAGTTATCCAATTATAGTAATCTTTTCCTTTTATGTCTGATTAAGATGTAAAATACAGGCTTTCATTTTGGGAGTTGGGTTTTAAAGCTCAATCTGTATCTGGGAAAGGTAATGATTACTGTGAGAGAAGAGAGGAAATTTTATTTGAATTGCATCTATTAATCTTTTCACCTGGAACTTTGTATACTTTTCCACTTTCAAAACTTAAGTACAGCAAAATTTACTTAAAATTGACATAGCAGTAGGGAAGTATTACAATGAAATAAGTATTAATGGAACAAGCCCAGTTTCACTATCCACACAGTTACTAGGTAAAGATTGCTTGGCTGGTTTTATAATTCAGAAGTTATGTTTGTTTAACACCCTGTCAAAACAGAGTCAATTTCAGTATTACAGATTCCTGTATTATTGTGTTAAGATTTGTCTATGATTTGGAACCTTCATAGAGCACATTTTCTTTTGGAATGTATTTGATTGATAAAAAATTTTAACACTGTTTTCACCTCAATGTAGAAAAACAGTGGTTTTGTTTCTTTTCTTTTAGTCTGCCAAAATAAAATACTCATTTTTGCATTAAAAGGTTCCTAATCACTTTGCAGAATAAATTTTCTTTACTCTTACACCAAAATTCAGTAGACATTCTAGAAGTTTTAAAGTTAGCATTACATCTTCATGTTTACTGTCTGTACAATGAATTTGAAATAATAAAGAAAACCCAGCTCTTGACAATGTATTCCCTCGGGGAGAAACTAGCTAGACATAGATAATTAACAATAACAAGCTGCTGTGAAATACAGGCAGAAATGATACAAAGTTTAGTCATGCCAAAGTGAAACATGTTCTAGTGCCAGCTTTAACTGAAATCATACTTTTAAAAGGACAGATACAGTAAATAACAGGAAACGGGCTTAAAATTTACTCCAAGTTTACCACGTATAAGTAGTTTACCTTAACAGTATATAATTCCATTTAATCAAAAATTATAAACTAATTTCTGTGTAGCTATTACAATTATTTCAATCTACGAAAATTGTGTTAAGTGGACATTTTCAAAATTACTGCCGCAAACTTAGATTCATGTTACGGTTGGCAAGTGCATCTGGCCATCTGAGTGGGGCAAGCAGTTCTCTTGTGTGAGCCAGCCACGCTTACGCTGTCCTCGGCCCAGTCTGCTCCAGACGTTACCAAAATCACATAGAAATATGAAGGAAACCGCTTTGATGTTCTGATCTGACCTCCCCAGCTCAAAGGACTAAAGATAACTAGATGATTTCCAGGACTAAGGTAAAACCAGAAGTTTAAATTAGTAGCTGTTTTTGGAACAAATGCATCAGGCCATGGCCTTTAGGGTCAGAGATTAGGTCAACAGATATTTTCCTTCCTATATTTTCTTCCTGTCCTAAAAAGTTTTGTGAGAAAAAAAAATCTATTAAGATTTTCTTCTGACCTTAAATACAAATACTATTCCACAAAATAAATAACAGCCACAGGTACAGTACATGCTGCCGCCTTAAAGTCATTACTAATTAACCTGTATTATATATATATGTTTTGGTGACAGATGAGAACAGTAAAATACAGAATTGAAGCAAAAATAATAAATTCCAGTGTACTGTATATAATTATTTGAATTACTAATATTGGTTAGTAATTTCATCTAAGAATCTGTTTCAAGCATAAATCCATCTTATTCAGTGACATTTCTACACAGTTTTGAGATTCCGTCCCCCTTACAAACGCAACTCATGCTTCCAGTTACACTCTTGAGAGCTGCTTTCTGTGACAGACACAACTTAGGTGAGTGTCTTGAAACTTTATTAAAGTGTAATGGTAAACAAAAGCTGAAAACAAACAGAAGTAAATATATACAGGTTATATTAAAACTAAGTGTTTTAACTCTCAGAAAGAATATACCTCTCAGAGGAATCATAAAACTTATCTCCTTGAAGCTGTATAAACTCTACATGCAAAAAATATCTCCAGTTTCCCCATTAGAATCAAAATTGCAAATTTTAATTTCTTGAATATTTCTAGAGTATACAGAAAACTTATTTTAAATCCAAAATATACTTTCTTGAGTATCTTTGGTTTTAAGATAGTAGTTTACAGAAATAGAATTTAAGTCCAAAAATTTTCTACTCTTTTAAATTCTGAAGAATTAATCCAAGTCATATAGCAAAGAATTCTGAAAACTGAATGCACAATGAGTCACGTGATCTTTAATAATCTGCACACTACCGTCCTGCATATTGGTTTCTTTTATGTTGTCATAACCAGGTGTGTTCTGAACGGCTAATTCTTCCTCTTTAGTCATCACCGGCTCTTTTAAACTGTCTCCCCCCTCACCTGAGTGAGCAGCACCTCCCCCCCTCACATACTCAGGTTCTGGGTTTAACCCGGGTTGCTGAGACTTCCCAAGTAGTGTCTGGGACACGTCAAGAGGCTCTTGTTGCAAGTGTCCAGCTGAACCACAACTGTCTATTTCTCGCACTTTAACTGCTACAGACGAGTCAGAAACAGTTGTTGAAGTGGTAGGATGTTCTGTATTTTTTTTAGTTGGATGACTTCCTTCATTGACTTTTTCTTCCTTTTCATGAAGCTGTTCAGAGTTACATTCTTGCAACTATGTCAAGAGAAACAGCAAGTTATTAATTTTTTGAAATAAGTAGAAAATTAAATTGTAGTACCACTGGGAAAATTTTTTAAGTTGTGAGGGAATAACCCTTGTAAACCTGCAGACAGGCTTTTTCCTCCTCAAAGTCATCCTCCACGTGCTTCCAGTCATTTAGTGACAATGCAAACCTGGCCTTAATTCTCTGTAATCGTTTCAATGACTCATCTCCCTCAGGATAAAATAATCATACTATATCCTATATAATAAAAGAGAAACATGCAAATTTGACCATACCTTTGCTCCTGATTGGCTATGCTACCAGCCAATCAGGATCAGGAGTGGGGCCAAGTGGTACAAGTGCAGGGCCCCAGGGGGTGGAGATGAAATGGTGGTGGTGGTGGTGGTGCTGGTGGCGGTGGCGGCGGCGAGCGCCTAGCCCGCGGGCACTGTAAGCAGAAGTGGTGGTGAGCACCCAGCCCTCTGGGGGCCGGGTGGTCTCAGGCAGCTGGGGCTGAGCTGAGCAGGGCGATGGCTGGGTGCCCAAAGCCTAAAGCCTCACCAGAAGCATTGGCCTGGGGTTGAGCCATCAGTTGGACATCCCCTGAGGGCTCCCAGTATGTGAGAGGGGGCAGGTTGGGTTGAGGGACCACCCACCCCCAGTGCACAAATTTCATGCACCGGGCCCCTAGTGGCTTATAAACCCTTTAGCAGTCTTTCTTACTCGGGCATTCTTGAATTTTCTTGAATTTCTGTGATTCAGAGCCACTTTCCCCACAATTCATAAATGCCAATTGTGCTAGTTAAATTATTTCTGTATTCAATACTGACAACTAAAAATAACCAAACTTAAGATTCAACTAGAAAGAATGAACAAACTGTATGACATAGTTACCATGGTCTCTGGACTAACTTCCCAAATGTCAGTTTTTCTCTATTCCTCATTAGACATTTATTTTGGGATTAAATTAGATAATATATATGAAAATGAATTGCAGAGTGTTTAGCACATAATAAAATGCATGCAAAAAAATTCTATTCCTCTTCCCAGCCATTATGTACACTTATCTTAAAGTTTCAACATCAAAAATTAAGTTATTCATTAGACTTAAACCTTGTCCTAAGTCACTACTCTATAAGGCCCATCAAAATCCTTGCCTTTGTGTGAATTTGAATCTTACTCTCAGTAACCTGAAGAACTTCAATTAACGGTGAAGTTAGGGGTATTGTCTGTTGGAATGGTGAGCTCAGGACCTCTTCAAGAAATTCACTGACATTTTCTTCATTGACAAATAACCTTTCCTAAAATAAAAAGAAAACATATCTGCTGTATAGATCATACTTCACAGTGTTATATATAAACAACTCATAAAAGTTCTCACATAGTTCAGGATTATACTTTTAAAATATTTGTTATTCCTATGCTTTTTTTGTCAAAAACAAACAGTCTGTTCACAGCAAGAGCCCAGCTAGTGTTGCTCAGGGGTTGAGCGTCCGCCTATGAACCAGGTCACGGTTCAATTCCTGTTCAGGGCGCATGCAGCGGTCCCCAGTGGGGGCAGTGCAGGAAGCAGCTGATCAGTGAGTCTCTAACATCATTGATGTGTTTACCCCTCTCCCCTTCTCCATTCCTCTCTGAAATCAGTAAAAATATATATTTTAAAAATAGCAAGAGTACATACCTAAAAGAAAAAAGTTCAGTTACTCTTCTTAGTCTCTATTGAATCTAGGTATGTTTTCTCTTAGATAATCTAAATTAAAAATTACATTTTTTTACTTTTTTCTCTTAATATTTTAAGAGAAATACATAACCTTTCCTTTGTTGTTGTTGTTGTTGATCCTTGCCTGAGGATATTTTTGAAGAGAGAGGGAAAGAGAGAGAAACATTAATGTGGGAGGAACTCATTGGTTGGCTGCACACCCCGGACCATGACCTGGGCCAGGGAGGAGCCTGCAACCAAGGTCTGTGCCCTAGGTCAGAGTGACCCTGGGACCCGTTAGCCCCTGAGCCAAATGCGAGGGCTTACACTTCTTAACGAGTCAGCCAAGAAATACACATGACAGGATCTATTAAAATTTGGTGTGAACAGTTTGTCTTTTAGTTCTTGTTCAAGTAGGAGCTAAGTGTAATATTTTATGTAAAAGAAGCATATTTTACTTTTAAGCAATGAGATAATCCAGTGTGACACCAGTATATAGCTATTTATATGAATAAGATAGTTTTCCAAACTATTAGGAAATGCAAAAATCACATTCACAAAAATCCCAAACACAAAGCAATTTCTTCATATTTATGTCAAGTGAATACAGGAATATTGTTAGGGCAATAAAAGAATAGCTATATTCATAAAATAAGTCCATTGTTGCCCAAAGTAAAAGTATTTTCCTCTGTACTTTCATATACATAAATTTAATAAGTTCATTATTTAGTCAAAATGAGGAAAGAAAATATGAAAGAGACAAGTTTCAGGTTTCCTTCTATTAAACAGTGTTTGAACTTGGGAACATCTACCAAACAAGTGAATCTTGGGAACAAAAAAAATTTTTGGAGTAATTTGCCTTGCTATTATTTAAAGATCCAGAATAACACTGTATTATAAAAACACCCCCATCAAAAGAATTTCTAAGTTTTCTGTCTCTGGAAAAGACTTACACATTAATTGTAAAGATATATACCAAATAGTCTAGTTTTTAGTTTACCCAGGGAAAAATAGTATGTATTTAGAATGGAAATGGTTATGATTAAAATACAATTTGCATAAAATTGTCTTCACATTCTGATGACTTATTTTACTATAAAAGATACTGTATTCAGTGGTCCTAAAGATTTAGGAAAATTCCCAGTAAATATTTAAGGCTTATATAGATATATGTTGTACTCTTTTATGTGTAAAGTAACAATTGTGAACTTGACAGCCACAAATCAATCTTACATTATAATTATTTTTATATAATATGTGTAATATATCATCTATCTACCCACCTACTACTCTTGTGATTTTTCCTTATTTATTAATTTTCGAGAAAGAGGGAGAGAGAGGAGCATCTATGCGAGAGTGAAGAGTGAAACATGGACTGGCTGCCTCCTGCACTCCCCTAACCTTTCCCAGCCAGCTGAACACCGGCCAGGTCTACTCTCGTGATGTTTTAGAAATTGAATGATAGCATGGTCCAATGACAGTGAACTGTAAAATAAAAAAAAAATTATGATTCTGTCAGCCTTAGGAAATGTGATTATTTATGAAGAAATTATAAGTCTATTTTAGGCTTCAAAGATATATAATCTCATTTTTGTCTGGTTTTTTGCTAAAATAATGTTATGATACTAGAAAATCAGATTAAAATATATTCTTTAGTATTTTCTCAACTGCTGTCAACAAAGCTTTCTTCCATATTGAGTTATTTTCACATTTATTAAGACAATTACAGGAAAACGATGGTCCTTTCCTAAATTTTTCCTTCGAATGACATAAACGGATAATCCATTTCCTATTTTATAATATCACAAAGTATTCTGCCTAGCCCTGGTTACTTACTTCACCACTTTCAGAGGCTTTCAAATTAACCACTTCTGACAGAAGATATTCTTCATAAAATGTAAATGTAATTTATCAAGTTTCTAGAAAAACAATGGGGAAGAAGTGGAAATTTCTGGCAGGTTAAAGCCCAAGGCTTAAAACTTAATTTTTAATATAATTTTTAATATATAATCTGTGCAATTTGTGTTGTTTCTGGGAATTAAACCCTTGAATATTTTAAGAGCTTTAAAATTTACCTGTAACACAGATACAGACCTCAATCAAAACCACTAATTGTTCATTTGTGAGTTTACAAAGTTCTTTAGAACTTCAAATTTAATTTTTTTCAGCACTTGCCCGTCATTTATATTACTGTTAAATGTCAGCCTTTGTGCAAAATACTAGATGATTAAAACAGATGCAAAACCACATGTAACTTCAATGTGACGTAAGGACACCTGGGGACAGCCCTCCCGAGATCAGCCGCTCAAATCCAGCAGGGCTGCATGGTGGAACGGGCGGGGAATTTGGATTGACACCGCATTCGGAATTCATTTTTCTGCGTAAGAAATGTGGCTAAATGACTTGCTCTCTGGAAGTAAGCTGTTTATTTTCTAAGGTTGGACAATATTACTTACCAACTTAAAATATGGCCCTAACAGAGTGCTTCTCAAACTCTACTTGGTCAACTCTTTGAGAGTACGACTAAAGTTATAGGCCTGTTGCCCAGAAGAAAGCACCCTCAGACTTTTTGTACACCATCTGAGTTTTACGGATTTCCGGGAATCCATTCGTGTCCTCCTCAGTCAATGGATTCGGGGGGGGACACGCACTAAGGACAATTTAGAAGGGATGCGTGTTTGTGTTTTTTCAGTATGCGTTTAACGGGCACTGACAGCTTTCATCACGTGTATCAACTTCAATTAATTTCGAGAGAAGTTCTAATAAAAAATACTTTTTCAGAATGCACTAAGGGGCTGAATTTTGAAAGTAGGATGGAACATTTCAAATACTAAGACTCGAGAAAGAACTGTTACCTCCAAAGAATGGTTGTTTAGACCATAATACCACTCTCTCCAGTGTCCACAGCACTCGGAAGATTTGGCCAGTTCTATTACTGCATTGCTCGAAGAGATGCTAACCACCGGTTCTTTGATACTCAGTTTATTTTCTGGAGCAAACTGCAAAAAGAAGGCATAACAGACCGAGTCTTGGGTGGAGAAGCACAATGTGTACCGGAGGGGGCTCACATCCCCTTGAAGACTTTGCGGTTGGATCCGAGGGACTTGAATTAGCAGAGTCAGGGATTCCTCATCCTGCCTACACTGCAAAGGGGGACACAGAGGTCCCGCGCCGTCTGCCCCGGGACCATCCATGGCTGGGTCAGGCTCCCTGCCCGGGTCTTCCCAGGCCACGCGGGTCCCAGCGCCGAGCTCTCCGCGCACACTGCTTCCGGCACAAGGGCCCCTGCCTGGGCCCCCGGGCGCGCTCGCTGCTCCGGGCGGCGGTTTCTCCTCGATGCCGGTAGCAGCCACCGCTCGCCCGCCGAAGTCCCGTTCCGGTTCGGAGACAAGTCCCTCCCCAGCGGCATCCGGCGAGGTGATCCCGGCGTCCGCTTCCCCGCCGCGCGCCCCCGCCGGGCCCGGGTCTCCTTTGCGGGCGGAAGTGCAGGCCGCGCAGTCGGTGCCGGCGCAGGCGCCCTGTTCCGGCGCCGCTCGGAGCTCCCGGCGCGCCGCGGGCGGCTCCACGGGGAGCGTGACCACCAGCTGCCGCCGGGCCTTGTTGAACTGCGCCTTGCCACGGCTGTCGTCCACCGGGTATGGAAGCGAGAGCCGCAGCTGGTAGTCGGGTTTCCTCGAGTCCAGGCACAGCAGCTTCCCCGTCACCTCCAGCGCCGCCTGCTCGGCGGAGCGCAGCAGCGGCAGCTCGATGGTGACCACCAGCTCCTGGGGCACGGGGCTGGGCGCCGAGTCCCGGGAGCAGCGGTAATCCTGCAGGTCCACGCGGTGGCGCTGCACCACCCTGTAGCGAGGCTCCGTGGGGGTGGGCTGCGGAACCGCCTCCGGAGCGGAGGGCGGGGGCCCGCGGCCCGCAGAGCTCCGCGCGGCCGCCGGGCGCCGGTAGGGGTAGGGGAAGTCGGGGAAGGAGCTCTCCAACTCCCCCTCGGGCCGGGCCGGGACACCCCCGGGGAGGGGCGTGCGCAGCACAGCGGCTTCCGGAGTCCCCTTGTACTTGGTCTTTAGGGTTTTGGCGTTTCTGTGGTCCAGCTTCACGCCGAACTGCTTCTCCACGGCCTCCAGGGCCGTGGCGTCCAGCATCTGGCGGAAGCGCTCGTGGCGCCGGGCCAGCGCCAGCGCGTCTGGGTGGAAGACCACATCGTAGACCGTGTAGCGGGCGCCGCGGCCCCCCGCGTACTCGCGGCCCGGCGCCAGGCTGTAAGGCAGAGACCACTGGCTGCCGGCCGCCGCGCTCCCGGAGCCGGGCCGGCTGGTGGGCGAACCGACCAGCGCGTTGCCGCACACGTTCACGAAGCAACGCCGCGCCCCGTCCAGACTAGTGCGCAGCACGTGGCCGGGCTCCGGGTGCACGAACTGCACCTGCACGCCGCGCTCACGCTCCAGCGCGGTGACCTCCTCTTCGTAGCGCCGCCGGTTCTCGGGGTCCGTGAGTTCCTTGGCGTACTCGGAAAACATTCGCCGGAACTCCGGGTCCTGAAAGGCGGAGGTGAGCCGCCGGACCTCCTCTCCGCTCAGATCCAAGTCCTCTAGCTGCGAGGAGACCGCCGCCATGCTGCTCCTCAGCCCCTAGCCCTCAGACCCCTGCGAGAGTGGGAAGCGCCTTGGAGTCGCCGGCCCAAGGCCAGTAAGCGGTGGAGGTCAGCAACTGTCAGAGAATTGTGCTTGGGCCGCGTGCTTGTTGCCATGGTGATGCCACCGACGCGCAGGAGGAGGAGGCGGAGGCAAGGGATTGGAGTGGGATGGTGGGAATGCCAGAAATAGCGTCTTTGTTGCTTCAAACTAACCAACTACCCTACAGTCTGTGTTTTGTAGATTTCTGTGCCACGGCGCACTTTTGCACTAGAAAAACTATCATGGTAATTGTCATAATTTCCAGCATATAGATATCATATACGTAGGATATACTTCAGGATAGAACTGACCTCCATTTCATAGACAAGATGGGACCTGAGAGGTTACCCAACCGGGGTTACTCGTGCATTCTGTGTATCTGTTTCTTTTCCCTTCACTAAACCAATATTTCAATCTTCTGAATATTTTTTGAAATGTATTTTTTATTTCAGAGAAGAAGGGAGAGGGAGAGAGAGAAACATCAGTGATGAGAGGGACTCACTGGTTGGCTGTCTCCCCAATAGGAGATGGAGCCGCACCCGGGCATATGCCCTTGGCGGGGATCCAACCGGGACCCCTGACCGCAGGCCCTCCTCTGTCCGCTGAGCCAAGCCGGGTAGGCAGTCTTCTGAATGTTTTACCACACCGCTTGCTCTGGAACAACTCTCATTTGGGGCAAGAGATATGGGCAAGCTATTAATAATAAGTAACTAATGATCAACAAACATATAAGACTTCATTAATAAAAATGCAAGTATGAGATACCACATATCACCTATCAAAATGGCAGGGTTTTTTTACAATTACTATATTCTTTGAGTCATGGTAGAACTTAGTAAAACCTTTCTAGAGCATAGTTTGGTAGCTGGATAAAAAGCTTTTAAGCCCTAGCCGGTTTTGCTCAGTGGATAGAGTGTCAACCTGCAGACTAAAGGGTCCCAGGTTCGATTCCCACCAAGGACATATGTGCAGGGTGTAGGAGGCAGCTAGTCAATGATTCTAACTCACCCTTGTTTCTATCTCTCCCACTTCCTTCCTCTCTGAAATTAATAAAAAATGTATATTAAAATAAGTAAAAAATAAAATGTTTATAATTTCTTAATCTAGAATTCCAACTCTGAAATATGCTCTAGAGAACTCTAATTGTAAAGGTTTGGGAAGAATGGAAGGATTCAACAGTGGGACTAGTTGAGCAAAAATTTTTTTTTTTTAAATATGGAACGCTTCACGAATTTGCCTGTCATCCTTGTGCAGGGGCCATGGTAATCTTCTCTGTATCGTTCCAATTTTAGTGTATGTGTTACCGAAGCGAGCACTAGTTGAGCAGATTTTGGTACAGCCATACAATGGGATTCTTTGCAGCCACTCAAAGTAATGTTATAAAGGAGTATCTATTGACCAGAGTAGTTATTGATTAATAGTTAAATCCAGTGATTATTGTCCTGTTCTCGTTTTATTGGAACTCACCAACATTTCACACGATGGACGTTGTCATTATCTCAGTGACAAAACACTTTCCAGACTGCTCTCCTCCTCACCAGACACTTCACACTGCTCTGGGGGGTTTACCTCTGTTCAGCCTGTACGTGGAAATGCATCATGCATCAAGGCTGAGTCCCCATCTCCTCCATCTACACTCTCTCTTTCACAAATTTACATTCATAAACACCAGACTTACACATCAGGTTCTAAACTCCAAATTTCTATAGTCAGTTGCCCATTTAAGGTCTCCACTTGAATGATTTAATGCTTAAATTCTTAAAGCTTGAAATGACCAAAATCAGAACTGACCCTTTCTGCACTGAATCTTCTGATCTCTTGACAGCATTCAAAGAAGTTGACTGTGCCCCACTGGGACACGTTTCTTTTGTTTTGTAGAATTTCATGCCCTCCCATTTTATTCCTCTACTTGCTTCCCATCTGCCAGTTTTCTAAATGTAGGAGTCACCCAAGGCTTATTCATCAGTGTTCTTATCTAATCATACTTCTTCCAAGGCGATCTCATTGAAGCCCATAGCTTTAAAAGCCATCTATGTTCAGATTCATTCAACAAAATTGGACACTTGTTGCACCTACTATATAGGTAGATAAGTAAGTATGACACTGTTCTAGGCACTGGAACAAACAAAATCATGCCCCAAACATGTAAAGCAACTGGCACACTTGTCTGCTGGAAGTGTCTATAGGGTCTATCACTATGGAAAATTGCTATTAAGTATAATATATTTCTTATGACTAAGAAATTCTATCCCTAGCAAAAGACATAGACTAGATTTTGTATATTCATAACAGCATTATTTGTAATAGACAAATAGTGGAAACTACCCTATTCCCATCAATAATAGAATGTGTATCTACAATGGACATGAGTAAACAATGCAGATCATTATCACTGACATAATGTGAGAAACCAAATACAAAATACATACTTATGATTCCCTTATATAATAGACAAAACTTGGCAAAATCTGTTAAAAGTCAGGCTAGTGGCCGGAACCGGTTTGGCTCAGTGGATAGAGCGTCGGAGTGCGGACTGAAAGGTCCCAGGTTCGATTCCGATCAAGGGCATGTACCTTGGCTGCGGGCACATCCCCAGTAGGGGGCGTGCAAGAGGCAGCTGATCGATGTTTCTCTCTCACCGATGTTTCTGACTTGCTACCCCTCTGCCTTCTGCTCTGTAAAAAATCAATAAAATATATTTTTTAAAAAAAATCAAAATATATTTTAAAAAAATAATAAAAGTCAGGCTAGTGGTTGTCTTAATATATAAACACACACATATAGTAAATAGTAATTTATAGTTATTGAACAAATAATGGTAAAATGTACAATGTTCTGTAAGTGAATGAATAGCACAGTGGAAGAGGAGGCCCATATGTTTTATTGATGCTCATCTTCTCAGCCATTCACTTCCAGGGATTGGAATACCTTCCAAGAGATTCACTGTAGTCATCTCTAGGTGGTAGAGTTGTGGGTGGTTTTTAGTAATTTTACCAGTTTTAGCATGTTCCAATAGCAAATTTTTTTCATTTGTGTAATAAAAGTAAATGGTAATGCTCATAATATATCGTGACTGTAACTGAAGATTAGGCAGGTGAATGGAGTGATGAAGGGGAAAGTTTTAATGACAACATAATCCCAGTGGTCCTTGGGGCCATAAATATGCCACACCCAAGCATCACCACCAGTTTATTCTGCCTCCGGGCTCAAGGCCATTTTTCTGTTTCTGCTAATCTATGCAACATCTAGGCAAGTCTTGTGATTAAAGTGTATTATTCCTCACGGCTCCCATACACACCCTTTTCCAGGAAGTTACTTGAGAATGTCCTCCAGCTTAGCAAAGAAGCTTTTAATATATTTTTATTGATTTCAGAGAAGGGAGAGGAAGAGATAGGAACATCATTGATGAGAAAGAATCAACAATTGGCTGCCTCCTGCACACCCCACACAGGGGATCAAGCCCACAATTCATCATGTACCCCAACTGGAATTGAACTGTGACCGCCTGCTTCATCGTCGATGCTCAACCCTTGAGTCATGCCAGCAGGGCATAATTGTCCTTTCGAGAGCGAGCGGAGTGCTGTGATTGGAGAGGTCAAGTAAGCGAGCTCCTGGGGTGAGGGTAACATTCCATTTCTTAATCCTGGTAACAAGGTTTGCAGTTTGTAGCAATTTATTAAACTGTATTATGCACTGAGAGTGGGATATTTTTCCATATATTTTATTGATTTTTTACAGAGACGGAGAGGGATAGAGAGAAACATCGATGAGAGAGAAACATTGATCAGCTGCCTCCTGCACACCTCCTACTGGGGAGGTGCCTGCAACCAAGGTACATGCCCTTGACCGGAATCGAACCCGGAACCTTTCAGTTCGCAGGCCAACGCTCTATCCACTGAGCCAAACCAGTTAGGGCAACAGTGTGATTTTTATGTAGGTAAATCATACTTCACTTTAAACGTTTTTCAGTGGGCTTCTATTTAAATACTAGTGGCCTGGTGCATGAAATTCGTGCATGGGGTGGGGGGGAAGGGCAGTTCCCTCAGCCCAGCCTGTACCCTCCTTTCAGGGACCTCTTCTGGGATGTCTGACTGTTGGCAGTCAGGGATGTCTGACTGTCGGCAGTAGGACATCCCTCTCACAATCTAGGAACACTGGCTCCTAACTGCTCACTGGCCTGTCTGCCTGATTGCCCCTAACCCCTCTGCCTGCCTGATTACCCCTAACCACCTCTGCCTGCCTGATCACCCCCTAAATGCTTCCCTACCAGCCTGATGGCCCCTAAGTGCCTCTGCCTTGCCCCACACCTGGGACCCAGGCTTCCCTCCCTCTGGCCAGTCACAGGCACCTGGGACCACAGGGCATGCAGCTTGTCCCTCTCCTGGGCCAGGACTGCCATGCAGGCAGCTTGTCCCTCTCCTGGGCCAGAGAGGCAGGCACAGCTGTTGGTATCCGGGACCGTGGAGTGGGTGGCTTGTTCCTCTCCCAGTCCGTAGCCTGTCTGGTCCCCATTCCCCTCTCCCCAGTGTTGATCTCTGAGCCCGTATGGCATGAGGGCATGAAGGTGTGATGACTATTTGCATATTAGCTCTTCATTATATAGGATTTTAACTTGTCACAGTCTATCTTCAAATGGATATTTTACCACTTCACATCTTGTATAGAATCTTCACTGTAACAAAATTTCATTTTTCCCAGGCAATCTTTGTGCTATTGTCATGTATTTTACTTACACAGATGTTATAAAACTGACATTACATTATTATTTGTTTAAATAATTATCTTAAAGTGTATTTAAATAATAACCATTTTTTTTTCCTATGCATATATGGTCTTTGGTGTTTTCCGTTTCTTGGTATAGATCATTATTTGTATCTGACAAAATTTTATTTCTGCGTGCAGGACTTCTTTTAACATTTTTTACAGTACAAATCTGCTGGTGATTAAAAAATTCAATCTTTCATACATAAAAAATATTTTAAACTATTTAAAAATATTTTCACTCAGTCTAGAATTATAAATTGAGAGGGTTTCCCCCCTTGTGAGTACTTTAATGATGTTGCTCTACTATCTTCTCCCTTACACTGTTTCTGATGAGAAATCTTTTGTAATCTTTGTTTATTCCTGTGAACAGTGTGTCTCTTTTCTTCTGACGACAGCCCGGCCCGGCACCCGGCCATCGCAGGGCCCTGAGATGGGGGCCCCGCCATCGCAGGCTGGCCCCACCCACAGCCCGTCCCAGCCTAGCCCAGGGCCTGGCACCCGGCCATCGCGCTGTGATTGGCTTGTGGGGGCAGCTTATTGGGTGTAGCGAAGGTACTCTTTTATTAGGACTAGAGGCCCGGTGCATGAAATTCATGTATGGGGTTGGGGGGTGGGGGTGCAGAGGAGGCGGGTGGTGTCCCTCAGCCCGGCCTCCAAAGACGCCAGCATCCTTCGCCCTGGCCTCTAGCCAGAGGTTCCTCTCCTCCTTCTGCACAGCCTCTGGGGAGATGCTTGTCCTGAGGCTTCTCAGGGCCCCGGCACACGACGCCCTGTGGGTACTCGGGGGCTTGGGCTTTCAGGTCTGGCTTCCCCGCCCGGCGTGGTTCCCACTTGCTGCCATGGGAGCAGCGCCTCAGGAGTCTCCCCCTTGGACCATACTACTTGTGTGTGTGTGTGGGGGGGGGGGTTTTCAGTGGCAGCGATTTGATGCCTGTGGGAAACTCCCTGCCGAGGGCCATGCTGGTTATGTCTGGACTGCGGGCAGGGGTCTGCTGGGCTGCGACTGGGGGCTGCAGGTGGAGGAGCCAAGCACCCATAGGGCTCCATCAGCATCAGGAACTGGAAAGACCCATTTTTCTGGTTCTTCCCCTTCCTCCCAACAGCTGGCCCATTCCCTCTTTCCGCATCAGCACAGCCAGGCCAGCAGGTGGGAGCCAGGGCATGGACACTGTGCTCGTGAGCCCTGGCTGGCCCCTTTGCCTCTCTCCCTGCCTGCGTGGCTGGGTCGGCTGGCCGGGGGTGGGGCATGGACACTGCACTCGTGGCCCCAGGCCAGCCCCTTTGCCTCTCTGCGCCCTCTCGGCCGGGCGGGCCAGCTGTGGGCAGAGCATGGATGCTGTGCTCACAGCCGCAGCCGGCCAGTTCTCTCAGTGGCCAGAGCCATCTTGGTTGGGGTGTATTTGCATAATTTGCTACTGATTGGCTTGTGGGTATAGTGAAGGTATGGTCAATTTGCATATTATTCTCTTATTAGATAGTACTAGAGGCCTGGTGCACGAAATTCATGTACTGGAGGGGTGTCCCTCAGCCCAGCCTGCAGCCTGTCCAATCTGGGACCCTCGGGGGATGTCCAACTGCATTTTTTAGGCCCGATCCCTAAACTGGCAGCCAGACGTCCCTCTCACAATCTGGGACTGCTGGTTCTGGAGTCCAGGAGCTCTGGGAGGCAGGAGCTGGGACACTCCCCTCGCCGCCCTCCCCAGCCTCAGGACCCAGCTTAGACTTGGCAAGCATCACCATCTGCAGGGGGTATCATTTGGCAAGCCCAGCCAGGCACAGTGGAGAGGAGGTGAGCTGCGGGCAGAGATGTACCTGGATTCAATTCCTGACCCTCCATTCTACAGTCAAGGGAGCTCAGGCACATATCTCACCGGCTGCTCTGTGGCTCAGGGGGTGTTCGTGTTCACAGGAGCCTGGCTCACCCCTTCTGTGTCCTCGCCTCCCTCAGCCAGGCCGGCCGAATCCATGCCTGGGCCCCGCGATCCATCCCTGTGATCAGCCTGTGGGCGTGGCTTATTGGTCTTAGGGGAGGTACGGTCAATTTGCATATTACTCTTTTATTAGATAGGAGGATATTGGTTTTTTTTTAATTGAACTTTAGAGAGGAAGAGAGAGAGAAACATTGATGGAAAAGAAACATCATTGATGGGGATGCCCTCTACTGGGGATCAAGCCAGAAACCTGGTGTCCTGACCAGGAATCAAATTGGTGACTGCTTGGTTCTTGAGTCAACTCTCAACCACTGAGCCACACTGGAGGGCTAAACGTCCCTTTCTTTCATCTCTCCTCTCCTCTTTTCTTTCCCCTGCTCTTCCCACCTGTCCCATCTTTTCTCCTTCCCCTTTTTTCATTTTCATTTTTTAATTTAATTTTTTAAAATCCTCATTCAATATTTTCCCATTGATTTTCAGAGAGAGTGGAAGAAAGAGGTGAGGAGAGAAATACCAACGGGAGAGAAACATCCAATTGGTTGCCTCCTGCACTGGTCTTGACCAGGCCCCAGACTGGGGAGGAGCCTATAATCGAGGTAAGTGCCCTTGATTGGAATTGAACCCGGCACTGGCTGACGCTCTGTCCACTGAGCCAAACCAGCTGGAGCTGGAGGACATATTTTCTGTTACAGCCCTGATGTCAGTGAACACACCCAATAATTGGTTTCCGTTTATTTTGGTACCTTTGTTAACTTCAAAATACTGGGCGAGTTTCATCCTAATGATATCACCTAACATGAGCACATGATACACACATGACAACAGACCACACCTATTTAGGAGTGAGAATGGCCTTCTGAGTCCTGAGCCCTCCGAAATTAAATGTGAAATTGTAAGAGGGGTTAGGCTCATGCTGATTTTTCTGAGGGACCTTAGTTTTCATTAGATTTTCTAAGGATCCATGCCCTCCACCTTCCCAGATTTCTTACTGTGTGGCAGTCCCTTTCCCAACAGCTCATTGTGGAGTTGAGAAGCTCCTGTGCCCCAAATGTTTTTTTTGCCTAAAATTCATCCCTTAAGGAAAGGCTGTCTTTATTTAAATATGAATGCCTTTCGAGAGAGATGGACTGGGTATTAAAGCCATTATCAGTTATTAACCACTTAGTTTAACCCGCTTTACTTTACCCTCCCACAAATACTGCATGCCAACTACTGGGCATAGAGATCCAGAGTAGACGGTTTGAGACCTACTGAACAGCAACTGGCTGCTCGTCTGTACAGTCCCAGGCCTTTCCTGTGGCTTCCCCACAGAAACCAAGAGTTGCTCTTCCCACCCGAGAGAAATCTTACCTGTCTGTGTGGTCTACCTGGCCCCACTCTGAGGCACGCCATCCAGTGAAAATGCCTCCGACACCCAGATTTCTGCAGTGAGATCAGCCTGTTTCGGCTGACTAAACAGCAGTGAGAGCACATCACCTGTTTTCACCTGCAGCAGAAGCCCGGCATTCTCTTTCAGAGCGGCTCTTCCACTGCCCATCATTCACACCTCTGCTGCTTTTTCATTTCCGGATGATGTTGATCCCTACCTGGTTCTAGTTCCTGTCTTGTCTTATTCTGATACTTATTGCCTGGTTCTGGCAACTTCTCTGCTCTTAAATAATTATTTTGCTTCTTCTCAGTTCACATTGCTAACTCCAAAATACACCCTATCTTTTAGTCTCAAGTAGCTCATCTTTACATATGGAAACAATTATCTGCCAAATGAACGAGTTAATGAATGCGGGAATACATTGTACCCAGTTTACACATACAACTTTCTACTCATCATCTTGCATATTTAGCTCTGTGGTTCTCATAACTGGACCAACAACCTTGTGTCTATTTCACTACCACTTTCAAGGCCCAAATTATATATTTTTCCCAAGTAATCTAACTTTTGAACTTATGCCTTGATTTCACTTAAAAAAAAAAATCATCACTCAAGGATATTTTCCCTTGACCAGGGTCCAGGCCAAGGAGGAGCCTGCAACCGAGGTACATGCCCTTGACCAGAATCAAACCCAGGACCTTTCAGTCCACAGCCTGATGCTCTATCCACTGAGCCAAACCAGCTAGGGCTTGATTTTACTTTTCAATTTTTCTAGGCTACTTGAAATTAAAGTTAAATCTTGTTTTTCTAGTATCAGGCCTCTTCTAACATTCTCTCTGAATTTTCCATCCTCAAACCACATCTCAAATTGCCACTTCATTCTTAACTGCTGATTCACTTATCACATTCACATTAAATTTTCTTGAGCAATTTTCCCTTTAATGTCATTTTTATTTTTTTAAATCATTATCTTTTCCCAAAAAGCTCATTTCCAGGAAAAGAAGTATCTTCCATGCCAGGGTCTTTATAATATTTAGATTACTCCTAAATTTGAAACACTCTTTGTACTCAATTTCTGTCATTCAGATTTATTTCTGGCTATTGTAACAATATAAACTAAAAGTAAGGGAATAGTGTGGAGTGATTTCAGGCAATATGGCAAAACATGCTGCAATATGGCAAAACATGCTGCTTCAAAGTAAACATGTCTGTCTTCTAAATGTAAAAACTAAGGGAACTGCGTTTTTAAATTTCCAGTGCCAAAAGATAATTATGTAATGAATATCACAGTAATATCCTGAAACAAAGATTTTCAATTATCATTAGAATAAATTCTGTGATTTGAAATTTAAAAAGTCTCAAAATTGTCAGACATACTCTAAGGACTTTTATGGTGATAAAAACCTATGTTAAACTAAAATAATGATTAAAAAATGTTTAAATATCTGTTTTTCTTAAAAGGAACATTAGCGTCTGACCACTAGCCTATCTAATAAAAGAGTAATATGCAAATTTGACCATACCTTTGCCACACCCACAAGCCACACCCACCAGCCAACTAGGAGCAAATTATGCAAATAAACCCCAACCAAGAAGGCTGCCGCCACTGAGAGCAAGAGGAAAGCTTGGGATTCCCCAGCAACAGTGGCAGCCAAGCTTTCTGCCTCCCTAGGCCTCCGCTCAATGTTACAAAGTTTCAATTATAAAAGATACAGAAATGGCCCAGCCACTGAGCTGGAGAGAACAGAGGCTTGGGTTTCCCTGGCAACGGAGGAAGCTGGCCTAGGCCTCCACTCTAGGCTACAATGTTTTAAACAGAAATGGCTGCCACCATGGAGTGAGCAGAAGGCTTGGCTCTGCTCCAGGCTACAAAGTTTCAATTGTAGATATAAATTAATCCTAGATCCCAGGGCCTCTGCTTGGGTCGCTGGGGGGCATGGCCGGCCTGCAAACCTCCACAGGCCCTTCGCCAAGGCTGCCCCTCACTCCAAGGGAACCCCCATCCTGATCTGGGACAGTCTTCAGGGCAAACCACCCATGCACCAGGCCTCTCTCCTATCTAATAAAAGAGTAATACACAGATTGACCACCACACCAACACACAAGAGGGCTGCCTCCATGTGGTCAAAGATCCTGCCCCCATGTGGACACAAGATGGCCACCACAAGATGGCCAGCAGGGGAGGGACCAGGCCTGCAAGGGAGGGCAGTTGGGGACAATCAAGCCTGCAGAGGAGGGCAGTTAGGGGTGACCAGGCTGGCAGAGGAGGGAAGTTGGGGGCAAACAGGCTGGCAGGAGAGCAGTTAGACATCAATTAGGCTGGCAGGGTAGTGCTTAGCAGATGATCAGGCTGGCAGGCAGAAGCAGTTAGGGGCAATCAGGGAGACAGACAGGTGAGCAGTTTGGAGCCAGCAGTCCTGGATTGTGAAAAGGATGTCCGATTGCCTGTTTAGGCCTGATCCTACTAGGATCAGGCCTAGACGGGCAGTCGGGCATACCTCGAGGGGTCCCAGATTGGAAAAGGTGCAGGCTGGGCTAAGGGACATCCCCCACTCCCCACCCCCCATGCACAAATTTCGTGCACCAGGCCTCTAGTAGAAATAATAAAAGGCCAGTTTTTAGGTGCAAATGTATAACTAGATTACATCTTTATATATATTTTCTAAAAGATTAGAAAATACTTTTTCTGTAAAGCCTTGTAAAGTATACCATCATGTTTATTTTAACAATATCAAAATCCCATAAAATATAAATTTAAATATTCTAAAGTTTACCATAATTTTATTGTAACCTAATATCAAAGTTACATAAAATATAAAATTAAGCAGAAATTGATGAGTTTTGTTTCTTCGATGGTATTCAAGAATCTCAAAAACCTTGAAGTTTGCTGAAAATAGAAAATATAAAGTGAAACACTAGAAATCTAAGTTATGTACATATCTTAATATTTAGCTTTAGTTAAATTTAAAAACATGCATATTATTCCAAATTGAAAAGGTGCTGGAAAAATGTCAGTTCACACTGTTTCTACTTCCGGAAGCAATTGTATAACCTTATAAAATACCCTATCTAATAAAAGAGTAATATGCAAATCCAGGTTACAAAGTTTCAATTATAGACATAAATTAATCCCAGATCCCAGGGCTTCTGCTTGGGTCACTTGCAGGGGGGAGGGGGTGTGTGTTGCCAACCTGTAAAGCACCATAGGCCCCTCACCCAGGTGGCCCCAAACCACAAGGGAAGCCCCACCCTGATCCAGGACACCCTGGGTGAGGGGCCTGTGGTGGTTTGCAGACCAGCCACACCCCTGAGCACCCAAGTAGAAGCCCTGGGATCTAGGATTAATTTATGTTCTACAATTGAAACTTTGTAGCCTGGAGTGGAGCCAAGCCTTCTGCTTGCTCCATGGTGACAGCCATTTCTGTTTTGGTTTATTTAAATTCTATAATTGAAACTTTGTAGCCTAGAGTGGAGGCCTAGGCGCTAGGGCTGCAGAAGCTTGGCTTCCTCCATTGACGGGGCAATCCTAGCCTCTGCTCTCTCCAGCTCCGTGGCTGCCACCATTTCTGTTGGGATATATCTTCTATAACTGAAACTTTGTAGCATTGAGTGGAGGCCTATGCCAGCAAAGGCAGACAGAAAGCTTGGCTTCCTCTGTTGCTGAGAAAACCCAAGCCTCCCTCCTCCTCTCAATGGTGGCAGCCATCTTGATTGGGATTTATTTGCATAATTTGCTCCTGATTGGCTGATGGGTGTGGCTGTGGGCATGGTTTGATCGGAGGTACAGTCAATTTGCATATTACTCTTTTATTACATAGGACACACACACAAGGTGGCCATATTATTATGCATTCAGAGATCATAATAATCTGCGCACTCAGTGTACATGCACGTGTGTGTGTGTGTGTGTGTGTGTGTGTGTGTGTGTAAATGCTATAAAACACACATTTAAGCGGCAGAATACTATGAACAGTATATCTTTATTCAATTAGTAATAAATATATTTATAATTTTTGAAACTAATCTCTTTAATGCATTAAAATCTAAAATTAGGAAACTTCTAAATAAGCATATACATTTAAATGGATGTGTATTTAAATGTTTAGTTTGCTGGTCTAAAAATTACATAAACATAATTGTAACTTTTTTTATGCATATGCCCAAGTATATCTGTAGGATAAATTCCCAGAAATGGAATTGCTGATATATGCAGGTTAGGTCTTAAGAAATCTTGTCAGGCTGAAACCGGTTTGGCTCAGTGGATAGAGCATTGGCCTGCAGAGTGAAAGGTCCCAGGTTCGATTCTGGTCAAGGGCTTATACGTTGGTTGCAGGCACATCCCCAGTAGGGGGTGTGCAAGAAGCAGCTAATTGATGTTTCTCTCTCACCAATGTTTCTAACTTTCTATCCTTCCCCCTTCCTCGCTGTAAAAAAATCAATAAAATATTTTAGAAGGGTTATTTTCTTCCTAAAGATATTCTTAAAAAAAAAAAAGAAAGAAATCTTGTCAGGAGGAGGAACCAAGATGGTGCATAGGTAAACACCTATACTGTTACCTCACATAATAATTTCAAAACTAAAAGACGAGACAGACACCATCCAGAACCACTGGAAAGCTGGCTGAGTGGAAATCCTACAACAAGAAGGAAAGAGAAAAGTACACTGAGACTCAGAGGAGCTGCGGAGGGCAGAAGTGCAGAGACATGGAGACAGAGGTGTGGAGACACAGAGACGTACGCTGAAAGGGCGGGTGGCTGAATAAGTGGCTGGTTTTCTCGAACGGAGAGGGAGACAAAGGCTCCCCACTGTGCTCAACTCCAGATCCGGGCAAGACTCAGGGAACCCAGACTCATATGGGGTGAAACTGGACTGTCAGGAGGAAGTACATTGAGAATCAGGAGAGCTGCAGAGGCATGCGAGCTCACAGAGAGGGCACGCAACTGAACACATGGCTAGCTCTCTCATTCAGGAGGAAAACAAAACTTCCTGACTGCACTGTATTCCAGTTCCAGGTGAGACTTTGGGTATCCAGCCTCATTCGGGGAGAAACTGGACTGTCTGGCAGTGGGCAAAACTTAAGGGCTGCTTTATCTCAGAGGTGCATGCAGCCATTGCCGTGGGAGACTGAGACCCAGGAGCTGCTTAGAGGGGGCTGATGGGAAACCAAGGCTGACTGCTCAGCCTTGAGACTGCTCAGTCCTGAGTCTCTGTCCCATCCAAGCTGAGCACAGAAGCTCTCCCAGCGTAGACACAGCTGATCCTCACAGCCAACTGACCTGGAGGTCAAAGCCTCCCACTGATACCAACAACAATCTAGACTCAACTACAACAGGACAGAGCAGCCCATAAAGGGGTGCACCAAGAATATACATCTCAGGTAACTGGGGAGGCTGAGCCACTGTCCCCTCAAGGACCCCTATCACAGTAAGCTACTAGACCAACACAGGGAGCAGCGAAAATGTGAAGTCAAGGAAACATCACAATTGAAAGAAATGGAGGAAAACAAATGACTGGACATAGAGTTCAAAACCACAGTTATAAGGTTTTTCAAGTATTTCCTAGAAAAGACCGATAAATTTAATGAGACCCTCGAGGATATGAAAAAAGACCAATAAGAAATTAAACATACACTGACTGAAATAAAAATATTACACAGAGAGCTAACAGCAGACTAAAGGACCGCAAGAATCAAGTCAAAGATTTGAAATACAAAGAAGCAAAAAACACTCAGCCAGAAAAGAAAAAAATAAATCCAAAAAATTGAAGATAGTGTAAGGAGCCTCTGGGACAACCTCAAGCATACCAATGTCCTAATTATGGAGGTGCCAGAAAAAGAGAGCAAGATACTGAAAACCTAATTGAAGAAATAGTGACCGAAAACTTACCCCATCTGGTAAAAGAAATAGACTTGAAAGTCCAGGAAGTGCAGAGAATCCCAAACAAGAGGAATCCAAAGAGGACTACACCAAGACACATCATAATTAAAATGCCAAGAGCAAAAGACAGAGAATATTAAAAGCAGCAAGAGAGAAACAGTTGGTTACCTATAAGGGAGCACCCATACGATTGTCAGCTGATTTCTCAACAGAAACGATGCAGGCCAGACGGGAGTGGCAAGAAATATTCAAAGTGATGAACAGCAATAATCTACAACCAAGATTACTCTACCCAGCAAAGCTATCATGCAGAATTGAAGGCCAGATAAAGTGCTTCGCAGATAAGAAAAAGCCAAAGGAGTTCATCACCGCCAAACCAGTATTGTATGAAATGCTGAAAGGTATTCTTGAAGAAAATTCTTGAGGAACCAAGATGGTGGTGTAGGTAAACACCTATCTTGCTGCCCCACACAACAAATTCAAAACTGCATCGTAACGACAGAACGAACATCGTCCAGAATCACCGGAAAGCTGGCTGAGTGGAAATCCCACAAAAGAAGTAAAGATAGGACACTGTGACTCAGAGTGGTGGCGGAGGGCGGCGTTGAGGATATGCGTGGAGTCAGAGGTTTGAAGCTGTGCGTGTGCACAGCTGTGCGCGGACACGGCAGGTGGTTGCAAACCCAGCTGGTTTTCTTGAAAGGGGAGGGAGAGAAAGGTGTCCCACTGTACTGATTCCCCAGTTGCGGGTAAGGTCCAGGGAACCCACACTTATATGGAGTGAAACTGGACAGTAAGGAGGAAGCACGCTGAAACTCGGGAACTGCAGAGGTCCGAAGGCTTGCAGAGAGGGCTTGTAAACTTAGGAACTGCAGAAGCGTGCGAGCGTGCAGAGGACTCGTGACTTGTCTCTCATTTGGGAGGAAAAAACGAAAGAAGGGAAACCACTGGATGCATTGTTTTATAACCCTGAGTGAGACTTTGGGTGTGCAGGCTCATTTGGGGAGAGGCTGAATTGTCCGGCAGCGGGTAGACCTCGGTGGCAGCTTTCTCTCAGAGGTGCGTGCAGCCATTACCACCAGGCACAGAGACCCAGGTGCCGCATAGGGCGGAGCTGACGGGAAATCAAGGCTGCCTGCTCAGCTCGGAGACTCCACCCATCCAACCTGAGCACAGCTGACCCTCACAGCCAGTTGGCCTGGAGGTCAATCCCTCCTACTGCTAACAACAAGAATCTAGGCTTAACTTCAACAAGACTGTGCAACCATAAAGGGCTGCACCAAGAGTATCCACCTCAGGTAGGTGGGGAGGCTGAGCCACTGTCCCTTAGAGGACATCTACCACACAAAGCTAATCGACCAACTCAGGGAAGCAGCCAAAATGCAAAGACATGGAAAGAAATCACATGTGAAAGAAATGGAGGGGAAAAACGACTGGACATAGAGTTCAAAACCACGGTTATAAGGTTTTTCAAGAGGCTCCTAGAAAAGGCCAATGAACTTAATGAGACATTCGAGGATATAAACGAGACCTTCAAGGATCTGAACGAGACCCTCGAGGATATGAACAAGACCCTCGAGCATATGAAAAAGGACCAACTAGAAACTAAGCATACACTGACTGAATAAAAAATATTATACAAAGATCTAAAAGCAGTCTAGAGGACCGCGAGAATCAAATCAAAGATTTGAAATACAAAGAAGCAAAATCCACTCAGCGAGAAAAGCAAGAAGCAAAAAAAAATCCAAAAAATAGAAGACAGTGTAAGGGGCCTCTGGGACAACCTCAAGCATACCAACATCCAAATTATAGGGGTGCCAGAAAAAGAGAGAGAGCAAGACAATTTGAAGAAATAGTGACCGAAAACTTCGCCCACCTGGTGAAAGAAATTGACTTAAAAGTCCAAGAAGCACACAGAACCTAGGAATTCAAGGAGGACCACACCAAGACACATCATAATTAAAATGCCAAGAGCAAAAGACAAAGAGAGAATATTAAAAGCAGCAAGAGAAAAAGTTACCTATAAGACAGCACCCATATGATTGTCGGCAGATTTTTCAACAGAAACTATGCAGGCCAGAGAATTATCAGTCCACTGATAATGTGGAGTGGCAAGAAATATTCAAACTGATGAACAGCAAGAATCTACAACCAAGATTACCCAGCAAAGCTATCATTCAGAATTGAAGGCCAGATAAAGTGCTTCGCAGATAAGAAAAAGCTAAAGGAGTTCATCACCACCAAAACCAATATTATATGAAATGCTGAAAGATATTCTTTAAGAAGAGGAAGAAGAAAAAGATGAAAGTGTAAATTAGGAACAACAAATACACATCTATCAACAAGTAAAAATAGTATTCTTTATGAAGAAGAAGAAGGGGGGAGGGGGAGGAGGAGGAGGGGGAGGAGGGGGAGGAGGGGGAGGAGGAGGAGGGCATATAATAGAATCAGAGGCATAGAAAGGGAGTGGACTGATAATTCTCGGGGGGAAAAGGATGTGGGGGGGTGCAGGAAGTGACTGAACAAAAATCGTACACCTGTGTAAGAGGACAGTGGGCGGGAGGTAAGGGCATAGGGTGGAGTGAGTACTGGTTGAAGGGGAGCTATGGGTGGAGTGAGTACTGGTTGAAGGGGAGCTATAATTGAGCTATAATTGGAGGTAAGGGCATAGGGTGGAGTGAGTACTGGTTGAAGGGGAGCATAGGGTGGAGTGAGTACTGGTTGAAGGGGAGCTATAATTGAACCAACTATTTCAATTCAACAAACTGCAAGTCGAGTACTACTGTGCTAGAAATTTTTAAGAGGAGTAGGCACATAAGTGACTTATAATACACTGTTAAGAACTACCACAGAAATCTGTATGAAGTGCTTAGAACACAGAACAATTCTACATGGCAATCAGGGAATATTATAAGAAATGTAACTGAAGTTTCTTGTGCTATCATAAAGATTTATTAAATTAAAAAAAAGAAATCCTGTCAGATTGCCCTCCATTAAGGTTTTTACCATTTTTTATTCGGACCAACTGTGAGAGTGGATATTTCTCTACTATATCACCAATACTGTGTTTTAAAGTAAAACAACTATATTTGATAGTACTCATTGAAACAGAGTTAACCTTACCTACTTTCACTACATGTTGATGATTAACTCTACAATATGATTTTACATTTATTCTAACAAAAGATTTCTTCTGAGAGGAAGCTAAATCTCAGGAAGACCAAATTATTCTGCTATATCTTGAAAATTTTTCATTTTCTCAAAAATAAACATGCACCAATTTGTTTGATCCAGCATTGAAAAGGTTCCTCAACTTATTCATACTAATTACAGTTTGGAAAGTATGCCAAGGTTTTTAGCATCTGAGTGCACAAATAAAAGGAACCAACTATTTCAATTCAACAAACTGCAAGTCGAATACTACTGTGCTAGAAATTTTTAAGAGGAGTAGGCACATAAGTGACTTATAATACACTGTTAAGAACTACCACAGAAATCTGTATGAAGTGCTTAGAACACAGAACAATTCTACATGGCAATCAGGGAATATTATAAGAAATGTAACTGAAGTTTCTTGTGCTATCATAATAAATCAAATTGTGGGTTATTTGTTTACATCTCAACTCGTTAAAACATAGTAAATGGTTTGCAGATAGATTTTATCTATAACAATAAGCGCGCAATATGCTAATTAGACTGGATAACTTTCCGGACGAAGCCTTAGCTGGGAGGGCCAAGCCCCTTGCACAAATTTCGTGCATCAGGCCTCTAATAAAAAGATAAAACTAAGAGAATGAGGAAACTCAGGTAAGGCAAAAATACAGGTCAGAAAAGATGAAGCCAGGGCTACACCCAACTTTTGCTTCGAACAGACAGATTCTTTTGTTTAAAGTTCCCAGGACTAGTTCTCATAGGAGGATAAGTTTTATACCAAATCTCAGTTCAGTAAAAGTCAATAGGAAGATGGACAAAATATGCACCAGGTAGATAGCCCTCAGAGGTGACTTAATTCTGAGGTTACAAAATCAAACAACAGAGAGTGGTGAGACTTCAGAAGATTGGTTCCCTTACCTAAAAGCAACCATATCAATTCTTTAAAAAAAATTTTTTTTAATCCTCACTTGATATTTTTCTATTGGTTTTCAGAGAGAGGAAAGACAGAAATATTGCTGTAAGGGAAACATATTGATTAGTTGCCTCCTGCACATGCTCCAACCAGGGATTAGGCCAGGGAAGAGCCTGCAACCGAGGTACGTGCACTTGACCGGAAATGAACCCAGAACCCTTTGGCCTGCAGGCCGACACTGCAGCCACTGAACCAAATCAGGACTCAATGTGGGTTAGTAAAGTCTGACACATATCAGACTTAAGGATTAAAAATCTTTATTCAAGTATCTGGTTATATTCCAAAAACTAAGCAATACTTGCAACATATTAAGAATCCTATATAACAAAAGCATAGTATACAGCCCTAACCGGTTTGGCTCAGTGGATAGAGCGTTGGCCTGCAGACTCAAGGGTCTCAGGTTTCATTCCGGTCAAGGGCATGTACCTTGGTTGTGGGCACAGCCCCACTAGGGGATGTGCAGGAGGCAGCTGATTGATGTTTCTCTCTTATGGCTGTTTCTAACTCTCTCCCTCTCCCTCCCTCTTTGTAAAACATCAATAATATATATATATTTTTAAAAAGCATAGTATGTAAATTTTTCCCTCTACCGGAGTTCTTCTGTGAATTCGACCAGGAGGCGGCTGGCAGGGGAAGGAAGGCAGGCTCTGGCTCATGGTGGCAGGCAGGGGAAGGGAGGGAGGACTCGGCCAGCAGCCGTTAGGGGACCTACCAGCGCACGAATTTCGTGAACTGGGCCTCTAGTCATATATATGTAAAATGAATGAACCCAAGAACAAAACTTATATCTCATAAACTGAATAGACTTCAATCATCCATAAGTATTGACAAGAAAGAACAATGCATTTTTTTAAAAGAAATATATATAAGAAACTGATAATCATGGGTTCAGGGTTAGAAAGCAAAGGTATTACAGAACTATTTTTCTTTTCAATTTTATATTTTTAAGCACTTTTTGAATTTTTTATTATGAGATGTACTGATTTTAACACATTTGTTAATTAATAAAAATTACAATTGAACTATGTGTTCGAAATTATATTCTCTAACAAGAAACTAGAAGACAGTTATTTGGTTATTTGTTTTTTTATATTTTTTAATCCTCATCTGAGAATATATTTCTCATTGATTTTAGAATGAAAGGGAGAGAGAGAGAGAGAGAGAGAGAGAGAGAGAGAGAGAGAGAGAGAGAGAGAGAGAGATAGTGATTGGCTGCCTCCCGTATGCACCCTGACCAGTGGGTGATCAAACCTGCAACTTAGGTATATGCCCTGATCAGCAATCGAACCTCCAGCCCGGGCTGGTTATTTGCTTTTAACAAGAAGTGAAGTTTTTTTCAAAATATGTTTGATTAACTGACAATACATGTTAGGATGCCTGAATCCAAGGATATGGCATAAAAATGCATATTTATGGGCCCTATAACTATAGAGCAAGCCATTTGCTAAATGTGGGATGGGATCCCAGAACTTAACATTTTTTTCTTTTAAATATATTTTTATCAATTTCAGAGAGGAATGGAGAAGGAGAGAGAGATAAAATCATCAATGAGAAAGCATCATTGATTGCCTCCTGCATTCCACCTACTGGGGACCAAGCCTGTAACTCAGATATATGCCCTTGACCAGAATTGAACCCAAGACCCACAGGCAGACACTTTCCACTGAGCCAAACCAGCTAGGGCAATGTTTTAAACAAGGATCCTCAAGGACTCTGATGCAGGTGATGTATAGATTATCCTTTGAAAACCACTACCCACCAGGTGATTATTCTCTTTTTTACCTCAAGACCTTCCCCCAACTCCAACCCCTGCCCATCATCACACTTGCAATTTAAAACAGATTCCCTAGACTTTGCGACTCAACCACGTGGAGGGCAGGGCTGTACTCTCAAAAAGTATGAACCTCATTAGAACTCCGACTGTGAGAAAACAAGCTCTCCTCCATAGCTGGTCCGAGATTTCCCTCAGAAAACAGTGCTTCATCTATTTCATCGGAAACACGCTATCAAATACATAATATTCTATAGCACACAGCTTGACCACAATAACTTCGGCCTAGAACATTTCCAATGGATCACTGCAGACATTTTTAAAAACCTCAACATATCTACAGAATGTTTGATCTTTAGCAATATAGCACTGAGAAACAGCTTTCTCTGCCCGTTTCCGTGGGCACACTTACCTATCTTCTACTATCTTGTTGGAAGGATAAAAAACTTTGAATGAAAATCCACTTCTTGGGAAAGAGCCCTTTGGGAGGAAAAATGCCTGTTAAGTGAATACTCAACTTTTATAGAAGAGTTCCCGTTTTTAAAATAAAATTCCTTGGCCATCATGATTTTAAAAGTCTTAAGTTGTGACTATAAAGTGATGTGACAGATGTCTGCCTGATCATTACAGAGAGAAGATATTACTATAAAATATCTACACTTAAAGTCTTTCAAGTTGGCGAGACCCGTGGTCGGCAAACTGCAGCTCTTTGGCTCCTTGAGTGTGGCTCTTTCACAAAATATCATGGCTTAGGTGAGTCTATTTTGAAGAAGTGGCATTAGAAGAAGTTTAAGTTTAAAAAATTTGGCTCTCAAAAGAAATTTCAGTCATTGTATTGTTGATATTTGGCTCTGTTGACTAATGAGTTTGCCGACCGCTGGGCTAAACCATCTTATGCTAACAGGTGTGCCTGGAAATGTAAGTAGGAGTGGCTCTGCTTAGTATAAGAACTACACAGTACCATGTGATGTTAAAGATACGTATAAGACACCCGGAATCTTTAAGAAATTTTTCCTATCTCTCTCCCCAGTGAAAATTTAGGTTTCATGGCCCTTCAAAGCAACTAAACACACATACAGATGTATGTCCACTACTAAACTAGGGCAGAAATTCTGTCCTTTCAGTCTTTGTGTCCCTGGCTCACTGCCTTGTCCCTTGCAGGCACTCATTAATGTAAATAAACATTAAGAAGGGATGATGCAATGTCAAAGGCAAGTTTTGGGCCCAAAGGTATAAATAAGGTAAAAAAAGAAGTGATTATGGTAGAAAGTGGTTTACCTACAGGATGAAAAGGTGGAAAAATTCAAAAATAAGGCATTTTCAAATAAAGCATTAATTATGAGGATACCCAAACTATTCTATTTAAATAAGGACATAACCTCTGTTAAAAAATATTAAATTGTGAATAGTATACAAAAATCAGGCCACAGATTTAAAACAATAAAATAAAATCACTTGACTCTGCTCATCCTTAGAGTAGTTCTCAACTAAGGACGACTTTGCCCCCAGGGCACATTTGTCAAATATCCTTAGACATTTTTGATGGTTATAAATTAGGACTGCTACTTGCATCCAGTGGGTTGAATCCAGGGATCCTGCTGAACATCCTACAGTGCACAGGTCAGATTTGGTTCAAAATGTCAACAGCTCTGTGGCTGAGACACCTGGGAGTGGGCAAAATATATGTGTATTTGAGGAAGCAGTGACCAATAGTAAGGCACAATGTTTCTAGAAAGACCTAAATAAACAGAAAAGTATTAAGGTATAAAATTCACCAGAATTAAGCAAGCATATATAGCATAAAGCCTCTAGTGGAGACATTTTGGCATTAGCCACAATGTTTATGCAGTCTGTGTTCCCTAAATTTAAAGTCAATCATACTTCTATAGAAATTCTGAAGCAACTTCAAGGTTCTGCATAAAAAATGAAGTAATAAAATGTGTCTCAATAAGAATTTCCATATTTATCAGGTTTAGATTTTGCGGACTTGGGCAACTTCTAAAAATCAAAATCCTCCTCAAAGGATAAATACTATTTATATGTTTAATGAGAATGGATACAGGTTTGAAAGCAATTCCCTGAAAGTAATCCCAAGGTAAGTTACTTTGAAGGAGAAATATTCATTTGGATTTATATGCTTTGGTATAAATACACACACACACACACACACACACACACACACACACACATATATATATTAGAAAAAATAATTACATTACTTTATAGTCACATGCCATACTGAAGGTTTAAGAACTTTCAGTATATACCAAACTAATTCAGTGTTTCATTAATATTATATTTTTACTCTAACAGTAATATTTTTAACTACACATTTTAAATTTAAAGAAATAGCACTCTAACCTTGACAAAGTATGACTATATAATGTTAACTACATTCTTACTGGGTTTATGCAGAGGCATTCGGTATTGGTCAAAGTGAAAGGATCATATTTGTCTGCGATGACAAGTAGATCAGGCAGAGGGTACACTCTCAAAGCATAGTCATATGCCCAGTACACTGGGCAGACATAGAGGGGTAGAGGAGTCAGGTGTCCTTGGGATAAGATAGTCTTCACAAACTAAAAAGAATGATACAAAACAAACTTTAGTTCATTTGTAAAAGTTAAAACAACTAACAAATGATTTCATATTAAATATTAATTACCAAAATAAATTAGAAAATTTGAGAAACAATTAGAACTCTGAATTACAGAGCTGTGGAAAACACAGAGATGAAATGAGATTGACTGTCCTATAAGAAAAATTTTTGAGTTTTCATTTAATATCACTTACTGTAAAACCCACTCCCCCAATAGTCATATTGGAGCAACTGTACTTACTAGTATATCTGTATAATAAATCAGTTAGTAATTCTGTTTATCGAAAAATAATTCATAGTGAAAGGAACCAAGATGGTGGCATAGGTAAACATGTGAACTTGCTGGCACGCACAACCACATCAAAACTACAACTACAAGACAAAACAGATATCATCCAGAACTACGGGAAGGCTGGCTGAGTGGAAATTGTGCAACTAGAAGGAAAGAGAAAGCGCACTGAGACTGAGAGGAGGTGCAGAGGTGCAGAAGTGAAATTCGGAGGAATGCGGAAAGGGGTTGGCAACTAGGTACACTGTTGTCTTTTTCAATCGGGAGGGAGATACAAGCTCTTGACTGCTCTGAACTACAGTTCTGGGCAAGATTTTGGGGTCCCAGACTCATATGGGGAGAAACTGGACAGTCTGGCATTGGGCTGGAACACAAGGACAGCTTTCTCTCAGAGGTGCTTGCAGCAATCATTGTCCCTGCACGGTGCCACAAGGCACCAGGGACCTCTTCAGGGAAGGGTTGATGGTCAGCCATTGCTGTTTGCTCCCACCCAATTTACAACCCCACCCAAGCTGTGTGCAGAGGCTTTTACAAATGGCCTGGCCTTTGGCAATCTAAAACCTAACAAACTGCAGTGGGGTCAGATAGTCCCAGAACCTCCAAAACAAGGCCCAAAACTGGACAGCAGCTTGCATTGCTTCACAGCTGAGCCTTATCTGGGCATCTCCAAACCTGAACACAGAGGAGGAATCTGCAGATCTCTCTATAGCTCCTGCTGGGTGGCCTCAGGCAGTGGCTAACTTTGCACCTCCTTGGAGATCCAAGAGCCAGTGTACCCAGTGCTCAGAGTGAGACCATCTAGATTACAACTGCTCACATTCATTAAGAGACACACTCAGGGGGCAGACTCGGTGAGCATCAGAGTCCCATTGAAGCAAATCTTGCCCCATAAGGGTGTCTCTAGCACAGAAGTTCTCCCATTGTAGACACAATCGGTCCTCACAACCAACTGGCCTGGAGGTCAATTCCTCCCAGTGATACCAACAATAATCAAGACTTAACTACAAGACTGTGCACACAATCCACAAAGGGGTGCACCAAGAGTGTCCATCTCAGGTAATTAGGGAGGCTAAGCCACTGGGCCCAAAAGGACACCTAGCACACAAAACCACTCTATCAACACAGGGAAGCAGCCAAAATGCAGAGACAAAGAAACAGGTCACAAAGGACAAAAATGGAGGAAAGCAAACTACTGGATATAGAGTTCAAAACCACGGTAATAAGGTTTTTCAAGAATCTCCTAAAAACTGCCGATAAAATTAGTGAGACCCTCAAAGTTATAAAAAAGACCAACTAGAAATTAAGCCTACACTGACTGTAATAAAGAATAGTATACAGAGATCCAACAGCAGACTAGAGAATACCAAGAATCAAGTCAAAGATTTGAAATGCGAAGAAACAAAAAACACCCAACCAGAAAAGCAAAAAGAAAAAAGAATCCAAAAATATGAAGATAGCATAAGGAGCTTCTGGGACAACTTCAAGCTTACCAACATCTGAATTATGGGAGTGCCAGAAGAGAGAGAGCAAGAAATTGAAAACCTATTTGAAGAAATGACAGAAAACTTCCCCCACCTGGTGAAAGAAATAGACTTATGAGTCCAGGAAGCGCACAGAACCCCAAACAAAAGGAATCCAAAGAGGACCACACCAAGACACATCATAATTAAAATGCCCAGGGCAAAAAACAGAGAATATTACAAGCAACAAGAGAAAAACTTAGTTACCTACAAGGGAACATCCATACAACTGTCAGCTGATTTCTCAACAGAAACTATGCAGGCCAGACGGGAGTGGCAAGAAATATTCAAAGTGATGAATAGCAAGAACCTACAACCAAGATTACTCTACCCAGCAAAGATATCATTCAGAATTGAAGGTCAGATAAAGAGCTTCACAGATAAGAAAAAGCTACAGGAGTTCATCACCGCCAAACCAGTGTTATATGAAATGCTGGAAGGAGAGGGAGAGAGAGTGGGGAGAGAGGAGGAGGAGGAGGAGGAGGAGGAGGAGGGGAAGAGGGAAGAGGGGGGGAGGGGGAGGAGGTGGGGGAGAAGGGGGGGAGGAGGAGGAGGAGGAGGAGGAGGTAAAGATAAAAATTATGCACCACAAAGTGACAACAAATACATGTCTATCAACAAGTGAATCTGGAGCGTCCTGGAGACATGCATGGGATGCCAGAACAGACTTGTGCCACCACCGGAAACACCGCATCTTCAGAGCAGCTCAGACGGGCCTCTTGGGCGTGGCCATGGACACTCCCTGCCAGCGCGACTGGAGTGAGAGCGCTCGTGTCCAAGGTGACCTAGCTGGTGGTGGCGAGAACTGTAAGCAGCATGTTGACTGTTGTCCTTGTTGCTGTGGGACTGGAACCAGGAGATGGAAAGCTGGAGACCTTAATACCGAAGCCCTGGACGTGCCGTTGCGAGGCCTCCTCCAGGGCTCCCATATATTTTTATTTTACCTATTTTAGCATAGATTTACAATGTATTCATTAAAAATAGTCTCTCTTTTTTTTTTTTAGATTTTAGGCAACATAGAAATTTGTTAAAGTATGTAGTTACTACTTTATGTAACTTTGTTTTCCTTTTAGTTTTTAGTCTCCCTCCATGTCATATAATGTCTTTTTATTTTTCAATTAGATTACATTCATATTATTTTGTATTAGTTTAAGGTATACTGAAAAGTAATGTGTCCCCTCAATGTTTCTGGTACCCACCAGGCCCACATAAGGATCACAGTACGAATGACTGTACTCCCTACGCTATCATCTACTAGTAGAGTTAGTGCGCACCCTTGTGGTGGTGCTCAGACATTGTAGGCAAGTAGTGCTTTAGGCGCTTACACTGACCACGCATTTTCTCTGCATTAAACACGCTTTTATATTATTCCTTTCGAATTTATTCAACTAACTTGTTGAAAAAATTCCAATGAATTGGAATTACTCTGGCTAAAAATACTCAATTTATATATAGACTCGAGTTAGCTTTCCCCTCGTTCTAGGTCCTTCTCAAACTGCCTCCTGCTGTTTGAGAGTTCAAACTGCACAATATTCAAAGCTGTAGATTTTAGGTGTCTGTCTTTATTCTGCTCACTGACACTGCAGAGAAGCTATTCCCCATCACTGCTCAGCAAAATCACATGCTTACTGCTTCACCATCACCTGTACCTTTTTATTTTATTTTCCAGTTTCCTTGCATGATTATAGTGTCCCTGGTTTTTAAGAACTTGTTAATGACTATGTTAACCATTTCTCATGCATTGCAAATGAAATACCATGTTTATGTTACTATTTTACTCTGGTGTTTTACTTTTTGGTTGTATCAAACTTGTGTATTAAATATAATCATATGCTGAAAAAAACACACAAGTGAATCTAAAAATCAAGTGAATAAAAAATCTGATGAACAGAATAAACTGGTAAATATAATAGAATCAGGGGTATAGAAAGGAGTGGACTGACAATTCTCAGGGGGAAGGGGATGTGGAGGGTCCTGGAAGAGACTGGATAAAAATCGTACACCTATGGAAGAGGACAGTGGGGGTGGGGGTGGGGGGTAATGGTGGGAGAGTACCAGGTGGAGGGGAGCTATTGGGGAAAAAAGAGGAACAACTGTAATAATCTGAACAATAAAGATTTATTAAAAATAATTCATAGCTTGAGCAATGCCAAGAACAGAAATTTAGCCTATAAAAGCTTTAACTATTATAAAATAAATATAGAAAATGTCTGTATGATCTCTTTTCATAACTTCTAAAAAGGGGGTACATGTATCATGGCACCTTGAAGCTATAAGATAAGCACTACATATCCTTCTGACATATCACAGGAATTATTTAGTATACATGAACATTTTATTAAAACACATACTTATATTTTGAAGTACAATGTAAGATTTATGAGTTTTAAGCAAAACAAGGAAGTTTCAATGAAATTTCCTGCTTGTTCTGGGTTTTCCTCCACCCATTAGGGGATATTTCAGTGAGAAAGTTAAGAAACACTGATTACTAACACATATTAACTTATTGACCAAGTATGTTCAAATTATAACTATAATTTAAAAATTAGAGGGTAAATTATCAAGTGGCTTAACAAAATTTTATGTGACACAACATGTAATAGTTTTATAAAGAAGACTGTGAACTTACATGATTAGGAATATCCAAATTGCTACTAGGAAAACGGACACAGTTTCTGCACATTTTATTCACTAAGTCTTCACGAAAGACAATAATTTCTTGTGTACAATACTGAATTCTGAAATAAAAATAGTTGAATTTAATTTCATCAGGAAAAAAATAGGTAAATTTTTTTTTTTTAGTATATATTTATTGGTCTCAGAGAGGAAGGAAGCGGGGGGGAGGGGGGAGAGAGAGAGAGAAACATCAGTGATGAGAATCATTGATTGGCTGCCTCCTGCAAGCCCCCTACTGGGGATAGAACCAGCAACCCAGGCACGTGCCCTTGACTGGAATGGAATTTGGGACCCTTTAGTATGCTGGCTGGTGCCCTATCCACGGAGCCAAACTGGCTAGGGCATAAAAGGCAAATGGTTCTATAATAGAAAACCATTCCCATTTTCCATTGTTTACCACAGCAAAAATTCAATCAGAATTTACCTATTTGTCCATTCATTAGACAGTAATTTATTGAGCTCTTAATATGCATATTGAACTTTTCTAGAAATGAGTGAACAAAACAAAAGGATCCCAGTCCTCATGGAGTTTACATTCTAATGAGAAGAGGAGGGCGATCAGAGAAAAAAACAATAAACACAATGAATATACAGTATGTTGGAAGATGATTACATGTATGGGAAAAAGAAAAAGGTCACAAGGAACATTTGTGGGGAGAGGTCTAGAAGGCAGGAGTTTGAAAGAGGATGATGAGAACGGATGCTCATAATACAGTTTGATTTGAGCACAGACATGAAGAGATGAGAGGCAGACAGAGGAGGGAAGAGCACTGCAGGCAGAGGGAACAGGTATAGCAGATGCTTTAAGATGTAACATGCTTGGCACATCTGATGAACAGGAAAAAAAAAGCTGTAGCGACTGAAATAAATGAGGAGGAAAAATGGAAGAGGAAATCAGAGGCATATCATACAGGGCCTGACTACCTTGTAAGGATATTGGCTGTTACTGAATGACACTGGAGGGTCCCATCTTTTAGGATCAGTAAGGGCCTTACATTTTAAAGGATCCTCTGACATAGTATTAAGAATAGACTACAGAAGGGTAGGGGTAGAATCTAGAGACCAACCAGGTTATTCCAGTAACCCAGGCTAGAAGATGACAGAGGGTCACAAGTATGAAGTGTAGAGAGGCAGCCCATACTGGGTATATTTTGAAACCTTCCTTAAAAAGGTTGAAGGACTACCTGTAAAACTGCATGTGAGAGAAATCCAAAGTTTTGGGCCTGAGCAACCGAAAAGATAAAGGTCCCATGAACTCTAATGAGGAAGGCGACAGAACAGGTTTGGTCCTGACAGGGGAGGAAGACCAGAGGTTCAGTCTGGAGTTGTTTACTAGACATACAAGAGAAAATGATGAGTAGGCAACTGCATATGTGAGGCTGGAGTTTGAGAGGTCTGAGCTGGATACATAAGTGTGGGAGTTGTCAAAATATAGATGGTATTTAAAGCCATGGAGATGGATAAAGTCATAGCAGGGGTGAATGTGGGCAGAAAACAGGAGAACCAAGGACTGAGGGTATGCCCTCAGAAGAGCCTGTGATCATAATAAACATGTAATCTTTTCATTCTTCCATTGTCACTTTTTTTTAAAGGATGTGTACGTAATGCGAATATCTATTTTAAAATCTCCATTAGTCGCCAGGCTGGTGACTCAGTGGTTGAATATCGGCCTATGGACCAGGAGGCCATGGTTTAATTTCTGGTCGGGTGGGGCACATGCAGGCTCAAGGCAGCTGACCAGTGATTCTCATTATTGTTGTTTCTCTCTCTTTCCTTCTCCGTTCCTCTCTGAAATCAATAAAAACACATAGTTAAAACAAACTCCGTTAGTTATACTTCTAAATTCATTATTAGTGAATTATTTAAATATAGTTAAAATATTTTCAAAGTTTTGAGAAACTTAAAGTAAAATTTTATATTTATTTTATAATAGTCACACTTCAAAGACACATTATAAGAATTTTTAAATGAAAGGAAAAAAACCCACAAAATTTTAATATTTACCTGCAAGGATTAGTAGTAAAAACCGAAAATGGCACTCTTTGCCTGAATTCAGTAGTAATGTTTTCAGCAAGCGGTGGCCTATAAAAATAATGTATGTAATACAATGTATATTTTTAAACTTTATAAAATTTTCTTTACTGTCACAAAATCTCAATAAAACCTACCTTGGTAAGATGGAACCAAATCCAGGATCCTCTGGACCAGGTACAAACACAAAACGACTACTGTAGCAAAATTCAACATAATTCAATTAAAAAATTGCGAGCCAATCCAATTTTCTAAAAACAATTTATTGCCTTAAATAAGTAATAAATTTAAGAGATTTAAAAATTACATGCATTTTAATAAATGAACTACTAAAAGTCCCCAGACCAACACTACCAGTAGACCTTTTGCAATGACATAGCTGAACTGTCCAATAACTGAGTGCCTGACCTGTGGCTAGTGCAACTAAATGTTAGATTTTATTTAACTTTAAATAATTTAACTTTAATTTAAAGACATATGTGGCCAGTGACTATCTTATTGAAGAATGCAGCTCTAGACTTAGAGCAGGGGTGGGGGACTTTTTTTCTACCAAAGGTATTTGGATATTTATGACATCATTCAAGGACCATACAAAATTATCAACTTAAAAATTATGAAAAAAGCTCGTAAATTTATTGAATTTCAAGACCTGCCTGCAATTACCTTGGCAGGGCCAGACCAAATGATACAGCTTCTGAGCCAGATGTTCCTCATCCCTGACTTAGAGTAGTATCACCAAGAAATTCAAAACATGGTTGAAATTGCCACTCACACTTTTCGTATTTTGAACTATGTCTCTAGTATAATGTAACACACATTATCATGATGTGAGGATAAGTTTATCTCTTACCTGTACTAATTTCTTCAATTTTTCTTCTGTTCATTTCTTAATAATCACTGATATCAAACATAAGATTCATTTTAAAAAATACTATTGTTTAAATAAAAAATATAGCAGTGGAGATCATTACCTTTGGTGAATATTGGGATATTCACATATTATGTCTGCCAAAGTTTTTAGAGAATCTAAAATTTAAAAGGGATATTAAATTTAACTTGTACATAATGCACATAAAAATCAAACTTTCATTAGTTAGAACCCTATATCCTTTGAATAAAATTAAAATGTAGATCATTTCTTGTTAGTGTGTGTGTGTGTGAGTGTGTGTGTGTGTGTGTGTATGTATGTATGTACATGTATGTATGTATATGAACATTTAGTCAATAGATCCTTAATACCTTTCAAAGCTTGAACTTGTTTTTTTCCATATGGTGCAGATGAAAAATTGCCACACAGAATAAAGCAGGTTGGAGGCGCTGGTGAATAACCTAAAAATTTGAGAATAAATATGGTCATTATTTTTCTAGTCTACAAGCCAGGTTTAAAAGCCTTTAGCTGTGAGTTAATAAAAACAACATTTTAATAACTTACTATTTTAAAGTGATAGTAATAGTAGGTCCATTGAGCACTTATATGCCAGGCCCTGCAATGGGTTGATTAATCATCCTGACATCTCTAGAAGCTGAAGAGAAATTAAGTAATCTGCCCCAGGTATTAGGCTGCAATTTAAACCCAGTTCTGTCAGACCCCAAATCCAAGCTCTTATACTATATTTAGAACTAATTCTTATTTACCATGAATACACACACACACTACATACACAGTTATTTTTCAAATGTAAAAATGTAAGCCTTTAAGATGAACTCACTTAAAATATCTCACTGCCGACTCAACGTGTTTTTTTTTTAATACACTAGTTAAAAATGTATTTTTAAGAATTTAGTTTTAAAACGGGAGCCCCAATAATAGTTCAAAAAAGAATAAAAAAATCAAACCTACCAGAAAACATGGTGTGAAGTTTGTCCAGCACCTCTGCTTGGTCTAACCAAACATCAGATACAAACACAAACATGGCATCTTTATTCTCATCTTCTAGTTGTTTGAGTTTTGCAGAAGTCTTTACAGATGTATTAGAAGGCCCTCCAAAAAAATTAATATTTCCATAGTATGCCCTAGGTAATTATAACACAATTATTATTTTCAATAATCTCTGGGATGTATTTTTATAATTTTACAAATTAAACTTCTATCTAATGAGGTTTTTCCTCCCATCAATTTATATAGTACCATGAAAATGTATTATTTGTAACAAACAAGTTTATTTAAATGTTCTAAAATGAGAAAGGAAGCAATATAGAAGTAGTAAATAAAATTCATAACAGGATATACCTGTGCCTTTTAAAACTAAAGCAAATAGTAAAATAAATCATAATTTCCCATGTAGTTGAAAGAAATGGGTACTCAATTTGCACACTATCTAATCAAAGTGCTCAAAAAGAATGCTATTTGACCAAACAATTTCACTTCTAATTTGTTCTAAGAGGTAAGAATATCCACAAAGGCTAGCCTACATTCCAGAATTGTGAAAATTTGGAGGTATAGTAGAAGTAGCCCTTAGTATACTGTGAGCACTCAGACATGGTAGCTGTTACTGTTGCCACCAATTATACTTAGCCTTTTCAAAGGTATGGCCTTACAATTATAATCTAACAGTTAACAGAGGAATGCAGTAAGTTGATACAACTGTATGCTGACTTCAAGTTAATATATACCCAAGCATAATGCAGAGCATCACAGAAATACCTATTAAACTGACTATTCAGAAATGAAAGCTCAGACACGCCTCACTAACATCATCTGTCCACGGTTCATGAAATATAAGGTGCAAGTACAGGATCTAGAGGAAGGCCTGACAGCACCTATTTTTCTAAGTTGTCAAATTTGAAAAGAAAGAAATATTCTAGAAATTCTAGGATAACAAACCTGTGTGATATACTGTGCAATGGTGGGAAGGCATTAGGTTAGTATAAATCCTTTTGGGACAGGACAATTATTTGTGCTTATTTGCACATAAAAAAATACTTAATAAAATATCTGTTGCTGAATCCACTGACTACCACCAGAGTACAGCTCTCTCGATTTTATTTGGAAGGTATTTTAAGAGAAAAGTAATTTATAATCCTAACAGGAATAAAATGATTATTTCATTTTTATGTGCTTTATGACACTTCATACTAGTCTTTGGGGTACTAAATACAGAGAACAATTCAATTTAGAAAAAATGGTATAATTTAAATGGAATATTATTTGAGACATTCCAATGATGATATCTTTGCTAAACTGAAACAAATGGTAATACTCATGGCTAGCTTCCTCAATTATACCTCTCATTCTCAAGCAGTAAGTGTAAAACTTGTATAAAACTAAAACACCAAGACAGCAATTTTGACTGAAATGTATTTCAAAGAAACCCTACCAGGTTGTAAAAAGCCACAAACTAGCATTAAAAACATTCACTTAAAAGAGAGCTGGCTTGATGAGGGCTTGTGTTCTCCTTAGTGTGACCAGCATTGTCCCCAAATTACTTCAAAGGAAGAGGGGCTGCACTGCAAAGGCTGCCCTGCCAGTAACTCCCAGCCAGGAGACAGGGCCTCTGCACCTGAATTGATACAGGTATGTAGAACTAAAATCTTAATCCTTACACTCTCTTAAATCTTTACTATTACAATAATTAAGAGTTTAATTCCCCTAGAGGTAACAAACTCAAATGCTGACAAGGCTTCAAGGAGGAAACACAGCTTATCAAAGTAGTCGCCAGCTGAGGCTGACTAGGTATGAGCCAGGGAGCACACATATAACCTGCAGAAGAGTTGTAGCTAGGTGAGAATTCAGGCACCATGTTCTCAGATCTGATGGTTCAAGAGAACTCAGAAATCTACAGACTTTTCTGAGAAATCTTCTATTTTTAAACACTGGAACTAACTCAAAATGTGTTTTAATACTTCAAAGGGGAATGAAAGGTCTGTAGACTACATTTAACCCACAGCCCATCAGCTATACTTTTATTTTATTTTATTTTAAATATATTTTATTGATTTTTTACAGAGAGTAAGGGAGAAGAAGGATAGAGAACTAGGAACATCGATGAGAGAGAAACATCCATCAGCTGTCTCCTGCACACCTCCTACTGAGGATGTGCCTGCAACCAAGGTACATGCCCTTGACCAGAATCAAATCTGGGACCCTCAGTCCATACACTCCATCCACCGAGCCAAACCGGTCAGGACCTCGCTATACTTTTATACCATCAGTCAGCCTCTGCTCAAATAGTTCAAATGATAGGAACTCACTCCTCTCAGAGAAGGCCCTTTTGGAATAGCTCTAATATTATGGTGCTTTCACTTATATTAAAGGGCTACAGAATCTGCCTCTTGTAACTTTCACTCAGTAAAATACACAAACAATATTAACACTAGATGCCTGGCACATGAAATCATGCATAGGTACAGTCCCTAGGCCCAGCCTGAGATCAGGGCCATCTTCCCCGGCTGCTGGCCCTGCCCCCATGGCCACCCACCCGTTTCCCATCCAGCAATGGGAGCCTGACAGCCCTGTGGAGGAGGTTGGCTGTTCCTGCCCACTCACCAGCCCCACCCCTGCTGCCAGTTGCCCTGTGTGTGGGGTGACCAGTGGGGTGGGGTCTTGGCCTGGCACTGCCCACATCCTCTCACCCACTGCAGGTCCCCCTTCACTATCGGCAAGCAGAGCCTGCTGGCTGGGAAAAGGGACTGAGAGGTGATCAGTACACCTCATAGTGTCTGGTCGAGTGGTCGTTCAGGTCATTCTGCCGTCATAGTTGCTGGGCTATTATTATATAGGATGGCAATTATATTCTCCTAAGTGTTTTTCCTATCTCTTATCTCAGATGAACTTCTCATCTACCCTACAGACAAGTTAAGACAGTTTTATTGGAAATCTTTTCCAGATAAAGACAAGTATGGAAATGCTTTTGCAACTGATCTGGAATCAATCCACTAATTTTCAGTTACATATACTACCCAGTCTACCTACTCAAATTTTTCCATTGCTCTTTGAGTTCTGACACAAAGCCTGAGGCCTTGTAATAACAGAGATATGATATACTATCTAACACTCATTGCTGTCAGCATTACAAAATTCCCAAAGAGTGTGAGCCAAACATGTTCATACCTGGTGGTGCTAGAGGGCTCAGTGGGTGGAAATCCAAAGGCATTGACATGAAACACTTGATCTTCAAACCAACCTGAAAAAACATAAGTAAAAAATCGCTTTCAATCTAAGTGTACTGGACAAAAACCTTTTCCTAAAACATTAACTAAAATATCTATTAGTAGTTCATCTCACTGTAAAATTGACTAACATCCAAAGAACCTAAAGCAGTCATATTCGTGTGCAAAAATTAAAATTTAAAATTACCAAGACTGCAACATAAAATTTCCAAAAGCCCCCATTAATCAAAAAAGGGAGGGGGACAGTGGGGTAATATCATGTAAGGAAAAATATCCTGTAAGTAAAATACATGTAGAAAATCCTTACTCCAGAAAAGTAACTTCCCTTTGTAAAGCCAACTGCAGGACACCCATGAAAAACACACATGGTGTCAAAATAAGCCAAAGGAAAATCATTTAGGCAAAAATAAAAAGAATCCCAAGTCTATTTTGCATAGAGGATCCCTTTGTTAACTTTTGTTCGAGGATGTGTTTGTGTGTTTTCAGAGAACAACTCCAAGATCATGTGGGTTCCTGCGACAGTGAGGAACTGAAGGGTCTGTTCCAGTCACGAGGACGGTCCAGAGATGGGGGGCACTGACGACACCTTGCCATGCTAGCAGTCGGCAGCTGTGCATGGCTGCAGGCGGCCCAGGACCAAACCAGAGAGGATGGATCTTGCATTGCCACGATGTGTCCACCATCTGGATACCATTGCTGACATGTACACATAAAGAACTATTTGACATTGAAACTGGGACTCAGAACAGTTGGACATTGAAACTGAGACTGAAACATTTTTTGTTCTTATACATTTATTTGTAGTATGCAGAGGCAAGATATTTTTGAAGAAAAGAAACAGGGGAGAGTGATTGCTATAGAGGCAGGGAGGCATTGAACAGTCTGTCAAGCTACGGGGGAAGGCTGGGGTGGATGGGAGGCGGATGCTGGGGGAAATCAATTAAAGGACTTGTATGCATGCATATGAGCATAACCAATGAATAAAAGACACTGGGGTGGGGAGGGGGACAGGTGGGGACATGTGCTGGGGGGTAAGGGAGGCTGGGGGGAGGATATTGGGGTGGAAAAAGGAAAACTTATGTACTACTATTAAATGTAAGTTATACTGCAAAAAAAATCAATAAAATATATATTTTAAAAAATCGCTTTCATTTGTCCAATTCTCCTTCTTGTTTGAAAGGACAAACTATAGAACACAAAGCAGTAATGCTAGGCTGTCATCTCTTCCCCTGTCAACTAACTACAGAAGTTGCCAGTTCCACTGAGCTAGAAAACAACTTCAGATCCAGAGACACTCTCAATTCTATTAAAGCAAACAAACAAATAAACAAAAACCCTCATGAAATAGAAATAGATTCAGAATTGAAACTTTTCATTTTACTCACAATGCATGTGTCAGTAAATAGAGATAAAGTACCCTGATTAGGAAATCTTTTATGAACCTATGTAAAATCTGTTTTTTCCCCAACTTTATTGATATAATTCACATATCACACAATCCACCTTTAAAAGTATGTAAAAATATATAAAGTAAAAATTTAACTATATTCACAAGTTGTATAACCATCACCACTAATTTCAGAGTGCTTTCATCAGCCCAAAAAGAAACCCATGCCAATTAGCAGACTGAGTTGTCAAAAATATGCTCTTATAATTGCTATTCTCCCAAATTATACAATGTTTACATATTTTAAACAATGTAGAAATGGTTTTACTGTAGAATGATGAATACTGACTTACCTTCTGCTAAGACAAAGCATGACTCTGTGTATAAACCACTATGGAACTGGTATACACAGTTGAGAAAAATAATTTTATTTCTATGCTTGAGGTAGTGACAGTCAACACACATTTTGGGCCTGACAGGACTTCTAAATAAAGACTTCACATTTGAAACTATGACTAGATCACACCTTAAAAATTTTTAGGTTGAAATGTACCTATGTCTGATTCTAGAATGTAGCCGGTAATACTGACAGTATAAATAATTCGTGGCATGTTATAAACCCCCTCAGTGGTTTATCTGCACTCTCTAGATAAGAGAGAAGTAGGTTTCCTTTTATTTCTATTTAGGATTGTTTTTCTACAGTAAATTCCTACACCACCACCATTATGAAAGTTACACCAGGAAACTAAGTATCTAAATTTGGGAATGGTATGTAATCAATTTCCCTAACTTGAAGATTTAAAAAAATAAAGGATATAAGTTTAAGAAAATAAAAGTGAAGGATATAGCTTTACTAAGATCCAGTTGTACTGTGCCCGTCGGATCTTCCAGAAAAAATTTTCCCTAAAAAAAAAATTAAAAGACATATGTCCACAATTATGTAAAAATGAATATAATAATAAAATAATTAAAATACTGACAATTTTGACAACAGAATATAGTAGAGAGTATAGTATACTTTAAAAACCCAACAATTCCTAGTCTAGGCTTTTCCATTTACTAATCTGTGATGTCAGACAAACCACTTAATTGAGACTCAGACACCTAGATACTCAGAGAATGAACACTGAAGATCAGGAGACGGCAAGACGGCACTTGCTGGCTGCCATTGGACCTCACCAGGTGCCTTTACCTAAGAGAATCAACAGTGTCTCCAAGGGACCAGGATATGGTCTGCAGCTTTGTTTGTTCGGAAACTCGATACTCTCAGTGCAGCCAGAGGTCACCGGGAGACTGACTGCAGACTGTGCAATCTGGTAACCTGTATAAGACACTCCTTCCAGGAAACCAAATACTGATGAAAAGGCTACTTGGTGACTAAGGTATGAACCATCAATGAAGACTATGCTCCTGGCCAGCTGGTGTGGCTTAGTGGTTGAGCGTCAACCCATGAACCAGAGGTGATGGTTGGATTCCCAGTCAGGGCACATCCCCAGTGTGGGGTGTGCAGGAGGCAGCCGATCAGTGATTCTCTCTCATCACTGATGTTTCTATTTCTCTCTCCCTCTCTAAAATCAATAATATATATATATAATATATATTTAAAAAAGACTATGCTTCTGTACCTTTCTAGAGATGCTAGATGTAACTGACATTTCATTAATCTGAAGGGTACACATAAAAGTATGATGCTTATTAAGTTTAACTTACCTCTTTTAACTGTGTTATCATTCCAAGCACAATTACATCTCCAATTTTGGTTATATTGCCCAACAGGGTTTCTATTGTTTTAAGCTAAAATTAAAAAAAAAAAATTCTTAAAGATTGAAAATATATTCTTTTAAGAAACTAACCTTTGCCCTGGCTGTGTAGCTCAGTTGGTTAGAGTATCATCCTGATATGCCAAGGTTGTGGGTTCAATCCCCAGTTAGGACACATACAAAAATCAACCAATGAAGGCATTAATAAGTGGAACAACAATTCATCTTCTCTCTCCCTCTCTCTTTTTCTCTCTCTCCCTTTCTCTCTCTCTCTCAAATCAATAAATTAAAAAAATTATTTTAAAGAAACTAATCTTTTGTGTGTGTGTGTGTATGTGTTCATGAGTTTCAGTTTTATATCCCACACATGAGTGAAATCATACAGTTGTTAGCTTTTTCTGACTTATTTCATTTATCATAATGCTCTCAAGGTCCATCCGTGTTGTTGCAACAAATGGTCCTATTTCATCCTTTCTTAAGGCTGAGTAGTATTCCATTTTGTATATGTATTTATAACTATTTTACAGTAGAAAATAAATTAAAACTTAGAAAATGTAATTTCAACCTAAAAAACGTTGAACAATTGCTGGATGAAAGAGTATTTAATTTTTCATTTTTATAGGAATTACCAGGTAGAGCTTCTTTTCTCTTTACCACATGATGGTTTTTATTACAAAGAATAGAGATTTACTATAGGAAAAAAAATTTAAGCATAGAGAAGGAAGAAATAAAGGCATGTGTAACCCTATCAGCCATAATAATTACTGTTAACATTTGCTATTGGAGTTCTTAAAAAAACATGAACCTAAAGCAACACAGGAGTATAATGTACATTTAAAATAGTTTTAAAAAGCTGATATACTTAGAGATAAATCTAAAGAAAAAGATACAAAATAAATAAAAGTATATCAGACCTGTAACCTAAAAACTGAATTAGGTAGAAGTTTCTTAGACACAATGCCAAAAATATCCAATAAAAAAAATAGTTGGACCTCAACAAAATTAAGGTCTTAGATTCTTCAAAAAGACAGTTAAGAAAATAAAAATAACTTTTAAAAACTGGGGAAAATATTGCAATTCACATAAAACCAATCACTCAATCAATTGATCAAGCAAATAAGCAACACAGGGATACAAAGCTGCAAGAAAGGATTCCTGAGGATACCATTTTTGCAATCTCTAACGGGAGACCACCATATAGGTATTATAAATAGTAGTTCAATTAGGGAACTTACCACCAGGGATTCAAAATTAAATAGCTTGGAAAGACTGAAAAGAAAAATAAATTATTTGGCTAAGCCTTAAAATTACTTTGGTGGAAAGGAGAAATATTGCTTCTGGACTATGGGTATCAAAGTTGCCATAGGAGACCATAAACATATATGTATATTTATATAAATATAAATATATTTATTCTCATATATATTTATATTTGAGAAATATCCTATCTAATAAAAGAGTAATATGCAGATTGACCATCACTCCAACACACAAGATAGCTGCCCCCATGTAGTCAAAGATTTTGCCCCGATTTGGATACAAGATGGCCACCACAAGATGGCCAGCAGGGGAGGGCAGTTGGGAGGGACCAGGCCTGCAACGGAGGGCAGTTGGGGGTGATCAGGCCAGCAGGGGAGGGCAGTTGGGAGGGGCCAGGCCTGCAAGGGAGGGCAGTTGGGGGCAATCAAGCCTGTAGGGGAGGGCAGTCAGGGGTGACCAGGCCAGCAGAGGAGGGAAGTTGGGGATGACTGGGCATGCAGGGAAGGGCAGCTGGGGGAGACCCAGGCCTGCAGGGGAAGGTAGTTAGGGTCAAACAGACTGGCAGAAGAGCAGTTAGACATCAATTAGGCTGGCAGGCAGAAGCAGTTAGGGGCAATCAGGAAGGCAGACAGGTGAGCATTTGGGAGCCAGCAGTCCTGGATTGTGAGAGGGGTCCCAGATTGGAGAGGGTGCAGGCTGGGCTGAGGGACACCCTCCCCCACCTCCCCATGCATGAATTTCGTGCACCGGGCCTCTAGGATGTAATATAAATTTCCAAAAATATACTATATATTTTTCACTTAATAAAAATTAAAAGCAGAAACTATCAAATACTATAAATGTCTTGTCCTATGGTGCTGTCATCAAGCATTAATTTAAGCATTATCTAGTATAATTGTTTTAGTATCTATGAGACTACTCATTATCATGATTTCTCGTCTACCTTGGTAGAGAATTTGATGAATCTTAAAAGAGGCGGGGCCTCTTCAGAACCTATTTGGAACCTTGCAGAAATGATAGGGCCCGGACACAGTAGCTAAGGGATATCCCCACTGCAGGGTTCTGTGTGCTGGAGAGAGAAAGAGAGTCACAGACAGGCTGATAGTAATTGTGTTGCTGGAACAAAAGCAAGAGTGCTGGTTGGTAATCACTTTCCAAGGTTTTTACAAAAGTGGAAGGAGCATACATGAGAGAAACTATCCCTTTTACCTCTGCTCCTCGGATCCCAATGACATCTCATTCATTCTATAAATGTTCTTCAGTGCCCATATAAAGTTTCATTCCAACTGGTATAGTACATTTTAGTTGAACAAGTGTGTGGTGATCACTAGAGGGCTGGGCTGGGCTGGGCAAGGTCCAGTATTTTGGAGTATGAGTGAGGGCAAAGGGTAATGTTGAGAGTTGCACAGAAAGCCAGTATAGTATATAGCAAATGGATTAGGAGGACTAGGGATCTGTCTTGGTGCCAGAGACTCTCTGGGGGCTAAACAATCCCAGGGCTTTCTTCAAAGAAGGAAGTCATTGCTTTTAACAGAGATATGCAGGACTCAGGACATAGGGTATGGACTTTATCAACAGTGGGCATGCACAGATCAGTTAGCTAGTCAAATAGTTCATGTTCATTAAAAATTCAGTAAATTATAATAAGCAATAAATATTAAATTTGTATACTTACATTCCTCTAAATAACTAGAATAATGTTCTAACCTGGAATTTGCTTCCACTTTCATCAGGGTGAGAACCTATCACTGGAGGTGTAAATAATTCATGTCTGTGGGTCCTCTATAAAAAAGAAAGATTCACATGAATTACTGAAGCAGACATTTAAAACATTGTAAGACATTTTAATGAGTCTTAACTCATTAAAAGAGTGCAAAACACTGTCCTTAAGTTGATGTTTGTTATCTATTTTCAACACATTTGAAAAACCACATAACTTAGTGTAGAAATCTAAAAATATAATTTTTAAAATAAAATTATTTTTAAAACATTTAAAGGTCTATTGTATACCGGGCAGCAGCCTAAGGATGTGAAGACAACAAACCGAGTTGTCATCCCCAGAGCATGGGGCTAGTGAGAGAGAATACCACCAACAGGTCACAATACAAAAACGACCCTTGGCAGAGGGACCATTTAACAAGATCCTAAATGATAAAAATAAAATAAAATAAAATAAAAAACACGTTGTTAGTAAGAAACAAAGGGAGGCTGAGACAAGACACTTCAGGCAAAAGAAGGGGTGTGTCACAGAACAAGTTGTAAGAATAAAGGAGTATTCAGGAACTGTTGCAAAGTTTAGTACAGTTAGAGCCTGAGATGTGTGAGGCAAAATGTCAGACAAGGCAAGAGATTAGTGGGACCCTCTGTTTGGAAAACCCTCCCCCAGTGTCAGTCCATGTAGTTTAGGTAGAGTTGGTGCCCCTTCCCCCTTCTATTGACAGGCCACAGAGGCCTGATGAATCAAAGTACTCCATCTCTTTGACACATAGGTTGTTCCAGGATTAAGCAAGGGCCTCAAGCTGGGCCAAAAAGAGATTATTGCTACAGCTACTAGTAGCCATCTCTGTAGTGAGAACTGTTAGAAAGTAAAATCAAATTTAAAAATTGCTGGGTGATGGACAGAGGTAGATGTCTCATGATATTGTGTGAGCACCTGGATTCAGTCATGCTTGATACAGATGGGGTCATAGACTTCTCCATAATACAAGCCAATAAATTCCTCTCTCTGTTTTAGTCAATTTGTGTTTCTGTAACCTCCAATAAAAGAGTCCTGACAATACAGACTTTGTATGCCAAACCAAGAAGCTTATCTTATAGACAATGGAAAACAAAGATTTTGAAGTAGAATAATGATGAAATCAGGTTTGCTTTTAGGAAGACAGCTGTGATGAAAATGTGAATGGACTGAAATAAAATGTAACTTTAATTTCACAGATGAGGGGAAAAATGCTCAGAGGATTAGTGACATACCCAAAAGAATACAGCAGGCTTTAAGACACAATTTTTAAAAAAAGAGAAATGTCGTATTTACTAAGCATCTTCCCTGTGAAAAGCATTGTGCCAGATGGGGCAGAGAAAACAAACAAGAAGCCTGCAGTTTGATACAGGGATAAGCACCCCAAATGCAAGGTGGCCAAGTCTAGTGATGAAGGGGAAACACTGAGTAGTCAATGGCTTAAAGCAGAGATTTAAACCACTGCAAGAAACTGGAGATCAAGAAGGGCCTCGGAAAAAAGAGGAATTTGAGAAGAGCCTTCCAGAAGTAGGAAGGTTTCAACCAGAGATAAGAAGGAATAGTTGTCTAGGGAGTGAATAGTCTAAGCAAAGTCACCGAACAGAGGAAGAAACAAACAATAATTCCAAACTTCAGTTTTGGCTCTAGCACAGTATGATTATAGGATAAGTAGAGATTAGGTCAGAAACGTGTGACATATCTCAAATATTAAGTATAACTTGTATTTAATTCAATAGGCAGTAGATTTCCAGGAAAGAATTCTATTCAAAGTCATGACATGATCAGAGTTCCATCTCAAGATCAATCTGGAACATTATGTAGGTGATGGAAGCAGGAGAGAATAGACTTCTTCAGTGCTCATTCTCTTCAATCTTTTCACTGCTTATGCCTGCTGCCAATTCTCTCCTCCTTAAAACCTTGTGCTTCTGCCATATAACACCATCCTAGTGTGGCCCCCAAATTCTATCCTCTTCCCTTTTCTATTGCCTCTTCCTCTCAGGATCTCACACCTAAATAGTCCATCTATTACTACAAGCAGATGTGTCCTGTAGTATCCCTCTCTACCCAGATGGTTTTCTTTAATTCAGACATAACTTTTACCTGATACCCTACTATAACCTTAACTCAAATGTTTAAAACATAATCTGTCATCGTCTTCTTCAAACATTACCTTGTTCCTATTTGTTAACATATTACCATTATTCTTCCACACTGCTCTCTCAGATTCAAACCCTTAAATATCTTTGAGTCTTCATTCTCTCTTCTCCTTCACATACAACCAGTCACCATGAACTATCCCTCTGTCTACTCCACTTGCCATTTCCTTCATCCTAGCCATCTTTTGTGCCAGGACTAACCCCACAAGCTCGTGAGTCTCCTCTCGCCCTCTAACACATTCTAAAATCCTCTGGTGGAGGAAGTTGTAAGTCTCTCTCTCTGGTATTCCAAGTGGAGAGAAAGGTTCATGAAGAGTCCATTTTTTCCTTTTGCTGTGCCTTTGTTCACACTGTTACCACTACGATCTTTCCCCCAATGCCACAAAAGCAAAACAATCAATGTCAATGTCAAGTGCCATAGTTTCCTTGAAGCCTTCTCTGGTTTTCCCATTGAATGCATTTTATTTGCATCTCTTCTATAGCAAGTATAAAATTGTACTTTATATTTTATTTATGTAAATGTCTTTAACTTCATAGACTACACGCTGCTTGAAGCTGATACAGGCAAAGGTTGGGCTCCAGAGTTAGACTAACTGGATTGAAACTCTGTCTGTACTTTCTAGATGCCGTATTTGGGCAAGTTACTAAACTTCTCTAGATCTCAGTTTCCTCATTTGTAAAATGGGAACAGCATTTATACATTGATATTATGATGATTAAATAAGGTAAATAATGTCTATAAAGTGATAAATAGTGCAAAAACATGTAATAGCCCTAGCTGGTTTGGTTCAGCAGATAGAACATTGGACTGGACTGAAGGGCCCGGATTCTAGTAAGGGCACATGTCTGGATTGCAGGCTGGATCCCCAGCAGGGGGTGTGCAGGAGGCAGATCAGTAGATTCTCTCTCATCATTGATGTTTCTCTCTGTCTCCCCCCTCTCCTTTCCTCTCTGAAATCAATTAAAAAACAACACATTTTGTAATAAATGTTAGCTACTATTTTTATCATCATCATGATTGCTAAGGAAAAAGTATCTTTTTTATTTCTGTATCCCTTACAAGGTCTCAAACATAGGGAGCCCAATAAATCTAATAAATGACAAACTTTAGACTACAAAATTCCATCCTTTTATTATCCTCGTCTTACCGAAGTTGAAACAGTGTCTTTCCCCACCAACTTACCTGGTACAAAATGGTGTAGCGTTCACGAAACAGCTCTGCTTTATCTCTTGCTGTTCCAAATAAATTTGGTTTAGGGTGGTTGGTCATTAATAGACTATAAAAACAAAAAGGAATCCCTACTTATGACTTCTGAAAATAATGTACATTTGGAAATTGTTGAAAGTCAATAAATAGATGGAATACTTACGGAAGAAATTTTTTTCTTTCTGAATTGTACACAAAGCGTGGAATATCAAATGCTCCTATGATATTGAAAATATGTTCTCTGAAAAACATCCGACAAAAACACAGACCTGATTTACTAAAACATAAGTATTCTAGATGAACATGAAAACTTGCATTGTAATCTTATATACATATATACTTTTTACAGGTCATATACACAATATCTTATACTTAGGGTCAAAAAATACAGAGGTTTAGCTTGTGCGTTTTCCTCTCTAAACACAAGAAAGCACTGCCAATATTCTCAAGCAAAGAAAAAAATTTAGTCTGGTTAACTTCTAATTACTAGTAAGACTATCACATGTTTAAAAAGAACATTTATGTATAAAATAGTCACATCTGAAAAAATCGTCCCATATAAACTACTTTTATGAGCAATAATATTATTAAAGGATATAATTAATTTTCAATAATTTTTTATTCAAAATTATGCAAAAGTATTCTAGAAAAAGATGTAAAATAGAAAAAGAACTCCCTCAAATTCTGGCCACATCTTTGAGTCAGAATTTCCTTCTCTAACTGTAAGGAGAGAAGGAAAATCAACAAAAAATTTTACTTTCAGGTACTTACGTTATGTTAATAACATAAACATGTTTGAAAGAGGTTTTAAAAAAGTCACAGGACTATTGCATAAATATTCTAACCAAAAAAAAAAAAAATCTTTCCTAAAATTATATCTGTTTATCTTCAAAATTGAAAATGGTCAAAAAATGTTCATGTTACTATGTTGGTAGCACTAAGTACAGAGTAGCAGAGAATCCTGGACTGGAAGAAAACTTAGGATGCAAGCACAACTCCATTATTTCTTAGTGGATCTATCTTGACAAGTTATTGAACTCATTATGGCATTTCTCCTTCTAGAAAAATGAGAGCCTCTCTCGTGCTATAATATGACTTTCTGACCATTGAAGTTAGAAAGATTATTTACCATTCAGTCCCCACTGGACCTTTACATTGGCTGGCTAGAGCATATAAACAGCTAGTCAGAAATAACTGGTAACTTTAATGCCTATTTTATGTTTATCATCCTTACACCTCTAAACATCATTTAAAATTTTAAGAGATTGCTTTAGGAGCATGTCACTGTATCCTAGTATCTTAAATAATGAATTTCCAAGGATAAAGTTAAAATTCCACGATTTTTCTATTGTTTTAGCAGCTCTTTGTTCTGATAGGAAACTAAAACTACTGACAAAAATAAGAGTAATGCACCCTTTCAACGATCTCATTGCCCTGAATAGAAAAAAATTGTTAAGGTTAAAACCCAGATGTTTTTCTCTCGGTTAAACCTTGTGAATTTGCAAAGAAATATCACATTCAAAAGGAGGAAAGAAAGAGGGCCATTCGGGGAAATAAAACCCAGGAAAATGACTACCATGTAAATTCCTAAGCTCTAATAGCACGAGATGGGGAAAGTCATAAAACGAGGTTCCACTTCATTTGCCATTCATCATGTGACCCAAGTTAAGTCTGAACTTCTCTAGATTCGGTACTTCCCTGAGAGCAAAAGTCAGTTATACTTTTGAATATTCAATTCAATTCATTCATAACCTACAGAATATAACATTGTATAAGAGGCAAAACTAGTCATGATACAAACAACATGATTACCTCAAATCCTAGGAAAAAATAGGAAAGATGAGTTATTTGACAATGAGGTTTTAATGCAGGCTATCACTTTAAAGGAAACACTAGGAAATAAACACTACAGAATTGTTGACCACTAATCAATTTCCCCAAGAAAATAATTTTTAAAAAGCATCCAACAACACCTCCAACATGGGGGAAAGTTCATTTTTTCCACATACATAGTTTCATCTACCGACTGACTGCATTCCTGGACTGCTGCTTCCACTACAGATCGTTCAATCATGTTGGATGACACTGAAAAAAAGAATTTCAAAGTCAAGTTTTAAAAACAGGCTTAAAAATTAGTTCTTCCCACAGATAGCTTTTTTCCCAACAAATAATCTGCAGACACTAATGTGGAGGTTCTCATTACACACTTTTTAAGAGGAAAAAAAATATTAGGTCAGAAGATTAACAAAAGCCATAACTTAAATACCTTACCTGTGTCTTACTATTATAAATATTGTTTAGTAACATTGTAAGCTCCTAGGTTTAATAAGTTTACATTAGTATAACTTTTTATGACAAGTGCTATATTTTAGTAGCCATGATAGTAACAATCCTATTTAATAAAGAGGGAATACGCTAATTGACCCTCATGCCATTACAAAGATGGTGGTACCCACAGCCAATAAGGAGGGAATGTGCTAATTGACTGCCATGCCCACAGCCACCTGATGGTGCCCAGTCCCCTCAGCCCCTCTGAGGCACCTGCCTCCAGAGTCCCCCAGTCCCCTCTGCCCCCCAGCTACCCAGGACTGGCCCAAGGTGCAGGCAACCCTCAGATGGTGGCTGCCCAGGGCCGCCCAAGGCTCAGGTAACCAGAGCCGGCCAAGGCTTGTGCTGCTGGCAGTGGCAGCAGCAGAGGTGTGATGGGGGCGTCGCCTTCCCCTGATCGCTGGGTCGCCTCCCGCCCGAGGGCTCCCAGACTGTGAGAGGGGGCAAGCTGGGCTAAGGGACCCCCCTCTAGTAATAACAATAACAGCTACCACTTATTAACCCCTTAGTAAATGTGTGTTTGGCACTATGTTCAGTACTTTACAAGCATTCTCTATCAGAGAGATATTCTATGAGATTAATGTCCATATACCCATATCTTACAGATAAGGAAAGTGCAACTTTGAGAGGTTGAACAACCTGCCCAACAACATAGCTGGAAGAGCAACATAAACCAAAGCCTGATTCCAGACTGTGTGTCCTTAACCACTTCGGTATGTTCTCAGGCAAAATACAATGTGCCATCTTAATTTTACAAATACTGATTTTTAAATATAACCATTTCCTGAATTTGCAAACTGTAAATAATTTCTTAAAGCACCATTACATTTGAAATCTGCCTTTACAGTAAAATCTCAAACATTTCTTACAGCAATATTTTTTCTGACATATCTCCTTGGGCAGTGGAAACAAAAGAAAAAAATAAACAAATGGGACTACATCAAACTAAAGAGTTTTTGCACAGCAAAGGAAACTATCCACAAAATGAAACATATTGTGGGAGAACATATTTTCCAATGATATATCTGCTAAGGGGTTAATATCCAAAATTTATAAAGAACTTATAAAACTCAACACTAAACACACACACACACACACACACACACACACACAAATATTTCAAATTAAAAAATGGGCAAGATACCTGAATAAATACTTCTCAAAAAAGGACATACAAATGGCCAATAGACATGAAAAGATGTTCAAAGTCACTAATCATCAGAGAAATGCAAATTAAAATCACAATGAAATATCACCTCACAACTGTCAGAAATTCTTTCTATAATAAAAGCGTAACATGCTAATTAAACCGGACGTCCTTCCAAATATCCTTCTGGACGAAACCGGGGCTGTGAGGGAAGCCCAGGTCCCGGGTGCCAGAGGGAAGCCGGAGCTGGCAGCCGGGGGAAGGAAGGCCCACTCTTGTATGAATTTCGAGCACTGGGCCTCTAGTCATCAATAAATCAACAAGTGTTGGCACGGGTGTAGAGAACACCGAACCCTGTGCACTGTCGGTGGGAATGCAGATCAGTACAGGCAAAGTGGAAAGCAGTATGGAGTTACCTGAAGAAAAAAAAGAAACTATCCTTATAACTATCCTTATAACCCAGTGCTCCTACATCTGGGAACTGCAGTGTTATTTACAATAGCCAAGATTTGGAAGCAGCACAGTGTCCATAAGTGCACGAGTGGCTAAAAAAGCTGTGGCACACTTACACAATGGAACACTACTCTGCTATAAAAAGGGAAAAAAAGTTACCCTTTGCAACAGCATGGATGGACCTGGAGAACATGATGCTAAGTGAAATACACCAGTCAGAGAAAGACAAGTATCATATGACTTCAGTCTTTTGTAGAATTTAATGAACAAAGTGAATATAGATTGGCTTATAGATAGAGAGCAAGAGACACTTCTGGTGGTGGTAGAGGTCAGGTGCTGTGGGTTTGGAGGGAATGAGGGAATTGAGGAAATAAGGGGGGAAGAAGGGAGAACTCATGGACATGGACAATAGTGTAGTGATAGTGAGGTAGGAAAAGAGGGGAGAGGGTGAAAGAGGTCATAGAGGGGATGGGAAAATAAAATAAGATTTTTTTTAAATCTACCTTTAGAAGTGAAAATTTATCTTATAGCATAGAACATGTTTCTTCCTTTTTAATTAAGAAACTGACATCTATCCACCATATGAGCAAACTGCATCCACTTGTCTACTTCAGTGCTGTAGAGACAGTGAACTTTTTTTTTTTTTTTAGAAGAGCATTTCTCCTTTGTAGGCCTATACTTGTGGCAAAAAAAGTTAAGTATTTAACAAAAAGATCCCTGAAGAAAGGCTGAAGCAAGAAGGGAGTTAGCCTGGCTCACTTTTTCCCCTAACCCCCAACATTTACAGATACTTAAGTAAGACAAAACTATAGGCATGCAGCGAGACAAAAGTGACCCTAAAGGATCAAATCAAAATCAGAAGTTAAATACAGAAATATGAGGGTGACAGCCCTATGAGGGGGAAGAACTGTAAAAGGGTCTCTGGGGAATGCACAGAGGTTCCAAAGGAACTAGAAGTTACCCTTGGGAAAAGTGCTATCAGGGGTATGTCCCATAAGGCTGGGACATCTTCATACTGAATCCTCAAATTCTACTCAAATTTCTAAGTCTGTGAAGGACGTAGAAGTATATTAACGATTTCAGAGCTATCAGAATACTACTTACAGGGCTGCTTTTCAACTGCATCAATGATCTTTTCCAGTGCGTCTTCAAGCTCTGCTTCACTGATAGTCTGAAGAGCTTCTGTGAGGTACTTAATGGCTTCACTGACAAGAGACGGAAAGAAAGATGCGGCAAGTCATTGGTAATTAAGGCTAAAAGTTTTATGACAAAATGGCAAACACTCATCAACATGGTATTGAAATTAAGATCCACTCACTCTCTGCAGGATTACCCACCTTTCCTGCACTTTCCAAACAAATTATTCCTTCTGTCCCCTGTCAACATACCGTTCTTTTTTTTAGCATAGCAAAGGTGGAAATTATTGAAGAACAAGTACAGACTCACATGTGGGGAGAAAGGTCCCAACATAACCATTCTTAAAGCCCCAAATCACATCCTTCTTTTAAGAAGGCTTCCTAGCCCTAAGTGGTTTGGCTCAGTGGATAGAGGTCGGCCTGCAGACTCAAGGATCCCGGGTTCAATTCCGGTCAAAGGGCATGTACCTTGGTTTCGGGCACATATCCAATAGGGAGTGTGCAGGAGGCAGCTGATCAATGTTTCTAACTATCCTTTTCCCTACCTCTCTGTAAAATATCAATGAAAAAATTAAAAAATATATATATATATATACATTTTATTTTTTATTTTTTTAAAGAAGAAGCCTTTCTAGCCCAGCCAGTGCTGCTCAGCAGTTAAGCGTTCACCCAGGAACCGAGAGGTTGCCAGCTCAATTCCTGGTCAGGGCGTTGCAGGCTTGATCCCCAGTATGGGGTGTGCAGGAGGCAGCCAATTGATGATGTTCCTCTCTCATTGATATTTCTATCTCTCTACTCTTCTCCCTTCCTCTCTCTCTAAAAATCAATTTTAAAAAATATTAAAAAAAAATAGAAGCCTTCATAGACCAGCACTTCCTGCTGCAATCTCCCCTTCCTTTTGAAATTGTTAAAAAGCTCACTATGCCCAGCAGTATGGCTCGGTGGTTGAGCATCGGCCTAGGAACTAAGAGGTCGAGGTTTGGTTCCTGGTCAGGACATGCCCGGGATGCAGGCTGGGTCTCCAGCAGGGGGCATGTAGGAGGCAAGTGACCAGTGATTCTCTTACCATTGGTGTTTCTCTCTCTCTTTCCCTCTCCCCTCCTTTCTGAAATCAATAAAAGTATGTATTTTTAAAAACTCACTTATATTCACCTGAGATTTGATACATTCCATTAACCTTGTACGATTTCTTACCATACTCTCAATGCAGGACTTCATCTGCTTTAGTGTTCTGAACATAACAGCCTTACTCATATGAGCAACACTCACATTAAATTACATGAATCTCTCCAACAACAACAATGAAACTCAATAAAGCTGAAATTTTAAAAAAAATTACATGAATCTGATTTAAAAACCAACAGTGCTCAGAATGAACACTTGGCATTTAAACAATTAGCTAATTACATTTCATTCTGTAGCACACAACTCTATACTTTATGTCAATACTACTGTTTTATTGGTCACACTAATTGTTCTATATCTTGGATTGCTTATTGATTGTTTGATGTATGGGTGTTCCATACTTATTATAGACTAGAGGCCTGGTGCAAGAAATTCGTACACAAAAAATTAAAATTTAAAATTACCAAGACTGCAAGTTAAAATTTCCAAAAGCCCCCATTAATCAAAAAGGGGGGGGGGGGGCAGTGGGGTAATATCATGTAAGGAAAAATATCCTGTAAGTAAAATACATCTAGAAAATTCTTACTCCAGAAAAGTAAATTCCATTTGTAAAACCAACTGTAGGACACCCATGAAAAAGCACACATGGTGTCAAAATAAGCCAAAGGAAAATAATTTGGGCAAAAATAAGAAGAATCCCAAGTCTATTTTGCAGAGAGGATCCCTTTGTTAACTTTTGGTCGAGAATGTGTTTGTGTGTTTTCAGAGAACAACTCCAAGACCATGTGGGTTCCTGCGACTGTGAGGAACTGTCAGGTCTGTTCCAGCCACGAGGACGGTCCAGAGATGGGGGACGCTGACGACACCTTGCCATGCTAGCAGTTGGCAGCTTTGCATGGCTGCAGGCAGCCCAGGACCAAACCAGAGAGGATGGATCTTGCATTGCCACGATGTGTCCACCATCTGGATACCATTGCTGACATGTACACATAAAGAACTATTTGACATTGAAACTGGGACTCAGAACAGTTGGACATTGAAACTGAGACTGAAACATTTTTTGTTCTTATACATTTATTTCTAGTATGCAGAGGCAAGATATTTTTGAAGAAAAGAAACAGGGGTGAGTGATTGATATAGAGGCAGGGAGGCATTGAACAGACTGTCAGACTACAGGGGAAGGCTGGGGTGGATGGGAGGTGAATGCCAGGAGAGATCAACCAAAGGACTTGTATGCATGCATATGAGCATAATCAATGAATGAAAGACACTGGGGCGGGTAGGGTGGTGGGGACATGTGCTGGGGGATAGGGGAGGCTGGGGGGAGGATAATGGGGAGGGGGGAAAGGAAAACATGTACTACTATTAAATATAAGTTATACTGCAAAAAAATAAAAATAAAAATTCATGCACAGGGGCCAGGGGGTGTCCCTCAGCCCAACCTACACCCTCTCCATCTGGGACCTCACGAGGGACATCCTTCTCACAATCCAGGACTGCTGGATCCAAACTGCTCGCCTGCCTGCCTCCCTGATTGCCCCTAACCGCTTCTGTCTGCCAGCCTGATTACCCCCTAACCACTACCCTGCCAGCCTAATTGATGTCTAACTGCTCCCCTGCCAGCCTGTTTGCCCCCAACTTCCCTCCTCTGCCAGCCCGGTCACCCATAACTGCAGGCTTGATCGCCCCCAACTGCCCTCCCTTGCAGGGCCTGGTACCTCCCAAAGGCCCTCCCCTGCTGGCCATCTTGTGGTGGCCATTTGTGTCCACATGGGGGCAGGATCTTTGACCACATGGGGGCAGTCATCTTGTGTGTTGGAATGATGGTCAATCTGCTTATTACTCTTTTATTAGATAGGATAGAGGCCTGGTGCATGGGTGGGGGCCAGCTGGTTTGCCCTGAAGGGTGTCCCAGATCAGGGTGGTGGGCATGGGGTGGCCTGGGTGAGGGGCCTATGATGATTTGCAGGCCGGCCACACTCCTCAGCAACCCAAGCGGAGGCCCTGGGATCTGGGATCTGGGATTATGTTCTAAAATTGAAACTTTGTAGCCTGGTGCGGAGCCAAGCCTTCTGCTTGCTCCGTGACAACAGACATTTCTGTTTGGGTTTATTTAAATTCTAAAATTGAAACTTTGTAGCCTAGAGTGGAGGCCTAGGTGCTAGGGCTGCAGAAGCTTGGCTTCCTCCATTGCCAGGGCAACCCTAGCCTCTGCTCTCTCCAGCTCTGTGGCTGCCGCCATTTCTGTTGGGATACATGTATCTTCTATAATTGAAACTTTGTAGCATTGAGTGGAAGCCTAGGCTGGCAAGGGCAGGTGGAAAGCTTGGCTTCCTTCATTGCTGGGAAAACCCAAGCTTCCCTCCTGCTCTCAGTGGCTGCAGCCATCTTCGTTGGAGGTTATTTGCTCTTGATTGGCTGATGGGCATGGCTTGTGGGTGTAGCAAAGGTATGGTCAATTTGCATATTACTCTTTTATTAGATAGGATGACACTCCTTGAGAATTTAAACTGTATCGTCCTTTGGCAGAGTGCTAAGCACACTAAAGGTGGCCCATAAATATGTGATGTTGAATCCCTAAAATCACACATATTTTGGGACAGCTCTGAGGATAGACCAAAGCCCATAAAACTGTACAGGATCTGGCTCTGCCAAATCTCATTAGGCTCATCCAGTGGCTCCAATTTTTCTGATTTTTTCCTGCCCTATGGTCTTAAAATGGTCATTTCCTCCCACTCATTTCTTTACCTAGGAAAGTCCTGCTCATCCTTTAACCCTCACTCAAACCAATTCTTCAATAAAGCCCTTCCTTGACTCTAGAGCCATTTATGCACCTGATTATACGCTATCTTAACACATCTTTCCTTGAATACTTTTCACAGCTGATGTTAAATAATTGTGAATTGTTTAATATTTATGGTAGACAAACTTCTACGATGACCCCCTAATAATCCATGCTTCCTGGTATTCATATCCATGTGCAAATCCCCTCCCCTTAACTGGAGGCTGAACTTAATGACTTTCCTCTGACCACAGAATATAACAAAAGTGATAGAATTACTGTATTGGAATTTTAAAAGTAAAATTTTATAAGTGACAAGATGTCACATAATTAGGTTACAAAAGATTGTGGTTTCCATCTTGAGAGCAGACTCTCTTGCTGGGTTTGATGAAGCAAGCTGCCATGTTGGGGAGGCCCAAATGACAAGGAACTGAGGGTGTCCTCCAACTAACACCCAGCAAGGACTGAGGCTCCCAATCCAGCCATCCTGGGGGATCTGAGTATTGACAAGCACTGAATGAGCATGGAAGCAAATTCTACCCAGTTGACATTTGAGATAGTCCCAACTTGACCATAGCCTTGTGAGAGACCTGGAGCTGAGGACCCAGCTCAGCCTGCTTAAATTCCCGTGACCCAAGGGAAATGTAAGAAAATCTGTGAGTGCTGTTTTAAGCTTCTAGATTTTGGGACAGTTTGTTAAGCAGCGATAAATAACACACCACCTGCCCCCGAGCACGGCAGTGTCTCACTCTCTCCCACTCCCTGGCCCCAGCACAGTGTTTTGCAGCTAATAGATTCCAGTGTCTTTCTGACTGAATGAATGAATAATAGCTTAATATTTAAATTCTAAGTGAAAAGAAATAAAAATTGATCATATTTTTAAATGCTAAGAATCAATGAAAAACAATTTATTTTCTCCCAGAGCATATCCACTCTTGCCCTTGTTCACCACTAAGCCAAAGACAGAGTTTAAAGTCCCATAAAACATACCCTTACAAAAACAAACAAAAAACTCTTTACGCACAAGTTGTAATGAAAATTTGGTACAGAAAAGTATATCCCACCTGGCAGGCATTAAAATGCGTAAACAGTGTTCTCGTTCTCTCTTGTTCTCTCTCTCTCTCTCTCTCTTTTTAAAGCAGATTTAATAAGAAAAATCTTGGAAAGCTTTGTTCTGTAGGTCCTAGAAAACACTGATATAGCCAGCCAGGAAACCTATCAGAGAAATTCTAAAGGAAATCAAGGAAGGAAGGGAAGAGAAAGGAGAGAAAAGAGGAGAGGGAGAGAAAAAAGGAAAGACCCAGGAGACCTAGGAACAGGCTTCAAACCCACCCACTTTTTCACTCTTCAGGAACTATGACCCAAATCAGGAGGGCTGGCCGGGCCTACAGTTTCTGCAACATCAGCTGACAGCGCCTGGCGTGCACAGGAGCTTTCCCAGGTCTCTCACTGCTGTCAGTGACAACCGCCGGCGCGCCGCAGGGGTCCCATTTTGCAGAGGCAAAGACTGGGGGCGTGGGGGGGAGTCCGATAAGTGACAAAGCCCGGCGCTAACAAGCCGCAGCTTCGACCCAGATCGCCCGTCTCCGGCCCCGGCAGGAGGGGCCCTCGAACCCCCGCTCCGGCTCTGCCAATCTCAGACCCGAGGAAGGTATCGCAAGCTGACCATCCTGACAAAAGCACTCGGTTTCTTAGGGCTTCTTGTAGCGGTTAGTGCTCCCCCAGGGTGATTTTTACTGAGTGGAAGGGAGGGGAAAGGGTAGAGAGAGGTGAGAGACACATCGATTGGCTGCCTCCCCCCCGCGCCAACCAGGGACCGAGCCTGCAGCCGCGGCAGGGGCCCCAGACCGGAATCCAACTGGGAAAACCCTTCAGTCCGCGGCCGCCCTCTCACCTCGGAGCGGGGCGGCTAGGGCCGCCTCTCAGAATGTAAGGGTCTCGGTCATTTAAGGCGGAACCCCGCCCGGTGCCCGGAGGGTCTCGAGGCCCCGCGCCGTCGTTTGACCCTGGCTCTCCCTTCCCGGCCGGCCAGACTGCGCGGCCGACTCACCCTCTGAGCAGCAAGCCGCGCAGTTTGAAGGCGGAGAGGGCCCGGCTCCGCACCCGCTCCGGCGCCATGTTCGTGTTTTGGCGCCACAGCCACGGCCCCGCCCCGCCGGCCCCGCCCCTTCCGGCGCGCTCCGCCTCCGCCGCGCCGGCGCGAGCCCCAGGCGGGCTCCCTGCACCTGGTTTCCTCGTGCCGGCGCCGAAGTCCCAAACGGTGCAGGCTGCAGGAGGCTGCAGGAGGAGGGACCCGAGCCCCTTTTCTGTCCCAGACCGAAGGACGGAGTGCCTTCCCCGGGTCTGGCTGGGAATGGCTCGCCCTACTTATCCCACGTCCGGCACTGAGCCCTCTCAGCGCCGCCCTGACCTGTGTGACTCACGCTTTTCCCTTCACACAGGCCCTGGAAGTGCTCTGAGTCGCCACTTGGTTTTCCCAGACATTCATTCACTCGAAATAGCTAAAAATCGCCATCATTTATTCCCACCAGCCCACTTTTTATTTAAAAGTTGAAGGTTTCCTGTGCGCCATAAACTGTCATAGGTGCTATAAATGTATTAATTACTGTATGCTCATAAACTCTAATGAATTGTATGCCACTTTTTCAACACCCTCATTTTATAGATGAGGAAGCAAACACAAAGTTGGTAGATGGCTAACTCAAAATGAACGGTTCAGAAAGTGGAGCCAGGATTTGAACTCAATCAATCTGATGCCACCAAGTGGACTATTAATGTGCCACATTTCAAAAGGCTTGCTCCAGTGAGTTGAATAAAATTATGGAATGCACGCAGCCTTATTACATACTGGAGGTCCGGTGCACGAAAATTCGTGCAGGAAAGGTGGGAGGGAGGGTTGGGGGAATCCCTCAGCCAGGCCTGCACCCTCTCACGATCTCTCACAATCTGGGAACGCTGGGTAGGGTTCCTTGGCCTGGCTGGCGATCAGGGCCTTTCTGGGCTTTCCTTCCCCAGGCTGCAGGCAGCTGGTCTCACCACTGCCCCTGCCACTGCTTGCCATCTGTGCAGTGCTGCCACTCCTTCCCTGCCACCAATGGCCTCCCTCTGCAGCTGACAGGCTGGGGTACAATGGTTTGGCTGACCTGGGCCTACCTCTTTTTTTGCTGAGGGGCGGAGCTGTCTATCTACCTGATGGCCCTTAACCGCTTGCTTACTTACCTCATCACCACTAATCACTCTGCCTGCCTGCCTGCCTGCCTGCCCCTAACCACTTGCTTAGGGAAGGGGCCAACACTGACTTTCAGTTGGTCAGCCTCCAGTCATTACTGGTTATTACGACCCAGGTTTTTTGTATATTACGATAAGGACAATTTTGAAGTACTGATGTACAGTAACCTCTGGGATATATGGTTAACTTAAAAACACACACACACAGCCCTTACTCATTTAGCTCAATGGATAGAGCATTGGTCTGCTGACTGAAGGGTCTCAGTTCGATTCTGGTCAGGGGCATGGACCTTGGTTGTGGGCATGTCCCCAGTGGGGAGTGTGCAGGAGGCAGCTGATCAATGTTTCTCTCTCATTGGTGTTTCTATCTCTCTATTCCTCTCCCTTCCTCTCTGTAAAAAACTAATAAAATATAAAAACAACAACACACACAAGCAAAGTATGGTAAAGGAGGGGAAATGTGTGTGTGTACACATATACTTCTTTTTGCATTTTAAAAAACCTCTGGCACTAAAACTAGACCCTAAAAATATGATTAACCATAAAGGGCAGAAAGGGATAAAGATCACAGTGAGAACTTTTTTTTTTAAAGAAGTTTGTTTATTGAAAGGATCTGAAAATAGTAATAAGGCTTTCAACAACATTTAATAAACTTTCAGGATATTAACAATATGAAACATTAAGAATTTACTTCAAAAACCCATAGCTTTCTAGACCATCCCAACATCATGCTGCTTCAGGGTGGGGTAGTGCCGGCGTTCTGTCTACACAAGTGAGCTGGGGTTTGGGTTTGGCTCCCTCTCAGCCTGCAGACCAGCCTCCAGGTGGGTGGGCAGGTGGCAGTGGGAGCCCACCTCTGTGTCCAACACCAGGCTGAGAGCCAAGCGCCACTGAGGTCCAGATGCTGAGCTGCCTCAGCAGGGACGAGAGTGGGCACAGCACTCAACACTTGCCCACACAGGCACAGAAGGCAGAGCCGGTGCCCAGGCTGCAGAGAACTTTCTTTGTAGTGAGAGTTTTAACTATCAACCATGATGTTTTACATATTCAAAAAATGTAAAAAAAAAAAAAGTAAACTTAACATTGAAAGCATAACCAAACAATATATCTAACTGTATATTAAACTGGTAACATAACATCACAGAGAAATGTGATTTTGAACAGTTTTCTGTATATTTTCAGTTAAATATACTAGAAAGACAAAAAACTGAAAAGAAAATTTGAATTTTTATGTCTGAAATAAAAATAGTCAATTCTCATTATTTGAGGTGATTTTCTTCTACATAGTGGTCACCAACATTGATTTAATGAATATTCATTGTTCCTAGGTTCCTATGAGCCTCTCCTCACGTTTTCATTAACTGATCAATACATAAGCTTGTTTTTCATGTATTTCTGTATAAAAACACCTAATATACAGTATATTATTGAACCATAAACATTGAACTAAGGCCCTCAGTATTATAATTTGTACTTGTACCTGAAAGAACCTTATCTAACACTTATATTTTCTCCCTAAGTTACATCACAGTCTTCTTGTGCCTTGAAATACTAGACACCATGTCAGCACTATGCTTGGAAGCCATTTGAACAACAAAATCACCAAGAGAAATGACAAAATGTGTAATATGTGGCTAAATGTATCTCAAAAAAAGTCACTTTAAAAAAATAGTATAGGAAATGAAACAAAAAAGCAAAACATCACCTTGTTCAAATTTACCTGGGAACATGTGTGATGGGCAACAAATTTTCAATGCTTTGCAATGTTCACAAATAATTATGAAAGATCCCAATATTGATTTGGGTATTACAAGTAAATGTTAGTAAATAGATTAATTCAAAAATATAGAATGCACAAATAATGAAGATTGACTATATCTGCTTAACTATTAAAAGGATAAACAAGAAAAAAATGGGCCTCCCCTGTTACCTGAGGTGGACACTCTTGGTGCACCCTTTGTGGACTGTGTGTACAGCCTTGTTGTAGATAAGTCTTGTTTGTTGTTGGTATCACTGGGAGGACTTGACCTCCTGGCCAACTGACTGTGAGGATCAGCTGTGTCTACTCTAGAAGACAGCCTTATGCGCCAGGACTTACAATCTTGGCAAAGTCTCTGCTCAGTTTGGATGGGGCGGAGTTTCTGGGTGGGGCGGAGTTTCAGCCTTGGCTTCCAGTCAGCCCTGGCTCACAGGTCACCAGGTCCTAACGTCCGCAGACAATCGCCGCAAGCACCTCTGTGAGAAAGGTGCCCTGAGTTTCACCTGCCACCAGACCGTCCAGTCCCCAATGACTCTGGAATCTCAGATTTTCGCCTGGCACCTGGGTTCAGTGCAATCGGAACTCCTTTTCCCTTCCGCCAGACGCCAGCCACACAGTCAACAGAATGTCCTCATCATGAGCACTCGTGCACTCCCCCAGAGCTCCGCCTCTGGCCGGAGCTCCTTTTTTCTGCCAGACACCGCCAGTAGACCCATTTGTCATCTCTGCACACACTCCCTGTGTGCACTCACTCGTATACCTCCAGAGCTCTGCCTCTGGCTCTTCCCCTGGGATTCCGCCTACAATCCAGGTTCTTCCCATAAGGGCCTGGTTCCCCCGGGTTTTGAGTGCAAACCGAACTGGGTTCAGCATAGTCTGGAGTTTTTGTCTCCTTTCCGCCAGAGCACCCCTGCCAGGTTCAGACACCTCGTCCTCTCGTGCGAGTCTCCACCTTACTTGGGCTCTGCAGAGGCTCTGATTATCCGTGTGCACTTCTCTGACCCTCCAGTTTCAGATCTTCCAGTCAGCCAGCCTTCCCGTGGTTCGGACAGTGTCCGTTCTGTCCTTCAGTTGTATTCTTGAAATTATTGTGCAGGGCAAAAGCCTAGATGTTTACCTATGCTGCCATCTTGGTTCTCCTCTCTACTAGGTATTTAGTTTTCTTCTTGTATAGGCTATCTATGTAGGAAGGTGGCACACCTCACACCCTCCTCTTATCGCTTCTGAAGTATTCTTGCCCAAAATATTAACCTCAATTTAATCAAATCTTGACCTTTCACTTTAAGGAAATAATATTTAATATCTCTCAAACTAACCATTTCTATCTCCATGGCTAGGGCTCTTACTAGGACACCAATCTTGCCATCAGGATAAACTTTTTAAAAGATAATTATTATGGCCGAGACCGGTTTGGCTGAGTGGATAGAGCGTCGGACTGCGGACTGAAGGGTCCCGGGTTTGATTCCGGTCAAGGGCATGTGCCTTGGCTGCGGGCGCATCCCCAGTAGGGGGTGTGCAAGAGGCAGCTGACTGATGTTTCTCATTGATGTTTCTGGCTTTCTATCCCTCTCCTTTCCTCTCTGTAAAAAAAATCAATAAAATATATTAAAATAAATAAATAAGAGATAATTATTATGGTGCTGCTTCCTTACTTTTAAAACACTGCAAATCTCCTCAGTTTTGGATAAAGTGAACAGGTCATTTATTATTTATTTCTTTCTCTCCTGTTCCATCTGCCAGGAGCACTTCTCTCCCTCTTCACATCCATTTGCCTAAACAACTTCCACTCATCCTTTAGTTCTTAGCTTAGACGTTACTTTCTCTTGGGAACATTCCCTGACTCTCACAAATCTGAGTTAGGGATCCTCTCAGTTTCATGTCTGGGATGATGCATCAGAGAATTAGCATGCTTCTTATTAAACATCTGTAAATGGAATTATTACAGTAATCATAGGAATTTAAAGCGGAGGATTATGAGATTATAAACCTTCTAAGAATTTCAAAAAATCTTGGTGAGGGCTTTGAAATTCCACTGCAGGTAGGAAAGGGGTCCTGGGACAAAGGTTATAGCCTATATAATAAAGAGTTAATATGCAAATTGATGGTCACATTCTCGAACAAGATGGCCACCCCCATGTTGTCACAGATGGCTGCCACAAGATGGCTGGCAGGGGAGGGAAGTTGTGGGTAATCAGGCCACCAGGAGAGGGCAGTTGGGAGCAACCGGGCTAGCAGGGGAGGGCAGTTAGGGGGTGACTGGGCTGATAGGAGAGGGCAGTTGGGGGTGACTGGGCCAGCAGGGGAGCAGTTAGGTGTAGATCAGGCCGGCAGGGGAGTGGTTAGGGATGTCAGGCTGGCAGGCAGAAGCAATTAGGGGCAATCACGCAGGCAGGCAGGTGAGCGGTTGGGAGCCAGAAGTCCTGGATTGTGAGAGGGATGTCCCAGGTTGGAGAGGGTGCAGGCTAGGCTGAGGGATACTCCCCCTCCGTCTCCAGTCCACGAATTTGGTGCACCAGGCCTCTAGTATATTAATAACAATGACTACTACCACTGCTACTACCATTTACTGAGCACCTAGCTAAGTGCTTACACCAGAGCAAGTACTATGTGGTATCTACCTTGCTGCCTTAATCCTGATTGCACAACTATCCAAAGTAAATGTTCTAATAATCAAGTTATATTATTCATTCCCTGCTTGAGATCATTTGGGATCATTTGGGATCAAAGTTCAGATTTAGCATGACAAACAAGGTTTCGTGATTGCCTATTCCAACTTGATACTTGGCTGTATCCCACAGTCATTCTATAGCCATACTGAGCTATTTATAGTTTGTCCGAAAAACTCAAGTGTCCCCCCTGTGAACCTCCTTCCCCAAGAGATCACATCTTTTCTTCCTGTTTTCCTTTTGTCCACATTTCTACTACACTTCTCAACCCACATGGCATTAATTTCTTTATATATCTTTTCATCTGACTGGACATTAGAGCCCTTGTAGTAGAACTATGTCTTATGCACCTTAAAATTTTCCTTGTTACAAAGTCATCTGAGGACCTCAGAGTAAGTGGATGCCGCATAGACATGCTCTCAGGAACAAGCTGGAATTACAACTAAAATACAGAAAAACTTCCTGGATAATCAATGAAAAACTCACAGGAGGGATCGTGATACCCCAGGAAAGAAAGTGGAAACCACATAGAGACTGGTAGGATGGGCAAAGGCACAAAAGGACAAATGAAGTCCCTGAGAGCCATCTCAGCTGTTGGGGAGCAGGGAGTGCCCCTGAGAACTATGAGATCTAATCCCCAAGATGGGCCCCAGCAGAGAGCACCAAACTGAGGAGGATACCACATAATATCTAGCTATGAAAAGCAGCTTTTAGGGTGCTATCTGCAGGGAGTGACAGCTGAAAGTTCAGGCACCCTCTTAAAGGGCCAACAAACAAAATTCTCTGTGGAGCCACCCACCTTTGTGCTCAGGCAGAGGGAGAGTGAAGTGGACTGGACCTGTGAGAGCAAAACTCAGGACTGGGGACTCGGAAGATAGAGCTCAGAAGGCAGACAACTCAAGTTTCCTGAGCTGAGTCATTCCCTCACACAGCAGAGGACATCTTTCCATCTAGACATCTGCCTTGTCTGGGGTGAAGACATTTGACACACCCTATTGGAAAAGACCCTGCCCTGAGGCCACTAAAGAGACTAAAAGTAACAATTAGCCTCCTGGAAGAAGCAACCACCCCGCCCTGTGTTTTTCAAAACCCTGTATAATAAAGAGGGAATATGCAAGTTGACTGTCACTCCACCACAAAGATGGCAGTGCACACAACGGAGGTAGGGTTTTGATAACACAAGATGGCTGCACACACAGTGGAGGCTGAGCTCCTATAAGGAGCCTTAATGAGCAGTCAGCAGGGACCTGAGGTTGTGCTGCCCCCGCCCCCATGGGGCTTGACAGGGGACCTCAGGCTGCGCCACCCACCCTGGTGCCAGGTCGGGGGACCTCAGGCTCCGCCCCCCGCCTAGCAGGCCTTGACAGGGGGTGAAACTGGCTGGGTCTGGATCTAGCCCAATGGGGAGGAGAGGCCAACTGGGTCTGGATCTTGTGTGATTTTGAGGCACATTTGGGTGGTGAGGACTTGACTCTGGTTTCTGTGGTGCACCCTAGACTCTGGCAGGAGGAAGATTTTCATAGACATTTTACTAATGTTCTTTCATGTCTGACACTGCTATTATATGTGCTACCAAATTAAACACTCTGACACTGCTATTATAAAGAAAGGGCAAATAGCAATATTAAAATATTTCCCCTAATTAATCCCCTTTTAATGTGCACAAATTTCATGCACTGGGCCACTAGTATATAGATAGATAGATAGATAGATAGATAGATAGATATAGATATAGATAGATAGATATAGATAGATAGATAGATATAGATATAGATATATTTATAGATAGATAGATAGATAGATAGAGATATTTCAGAGAGAAAAGGAGAGGGGGAAATCAATAAAAACATCAATGATGAGAGGGAATCATTGATTGGATAACTCCTGCACACCCCGTACTGGGGATCAAGCCCTCAACCCAGGCATGTGCCTTGACTGGAATTGAACCTGGAACCCTTCAGTCTATAGGCCAATACTCTATCCACTGAGCCAAACCAGCTAGGGCTGCCCCACCCTGTTGAAAAAATAAATCTCTCACCACACCTGAGGATGACTGCCTGGGGGACAATTCAAATTGGACTCCTATCAGTCTGTAGGCAGAAGTGGTCTCTAGAGGCTTTGCCTGATATAATTTGTCAGAAACAGTCTTTAACACTGTCCTGAACTAGAAATTAAGAGGTGTAGAGGATCTACCTAAAACATAATCACAAACCCAAACAGACAACCAAAATGAGGAAACAAAGAAACAACTCCCCCCAGTGAAAGAACAAGAGAATTCTCCTGAAGAAGAGATAAATCAAGCAGAGATAAGAAATTTATGTGAAACAGAGTTCAAAGTAACAATGGTCAAAATGCTCCACAGCATGAAAGAGGATATAGTAATTATAAAAAATAAGTCTGATATAAAGAATGATGTAACACAAATAAAGAACATATTGGGCCCTGGCTGGTTTGGCTCAGTGGATAGAGCGTTGGCCTGTGAACTGAAAGGTCCCAGGTTTGATTCCGGTCAAATGCATGTACCTTGATTACAGGCACATCCCCAGTGGGAGGTGTGCAGGAGAAAGTTGATCAATGTTTCTCTCTCATTGATGTTTCTAACTCTCTATCCGTTTCCCTTCATCTCTGTAAAAAAAATAAATAAAATATATTACAAAAGAAAAGAAGAAGAACACATTGGAAGGAATACACAGCAGATTAGGGGAAGCTGAGGATCAAATCAATGAAATAGAAGACAAAGTTGAAAATATCACTCAATTAGAGAACCAAAAAGAAAAAAAAACAATAAAAAACAAAACACAGGAGGACAGCTTAACGGAGCCGTGGGACAACATGAAATGTAACAATATTAGAATAGCAGATGTGCCAGAAGAGACAGAAAGGGAGAAAGACATAGAGAACATGTTTGAAGAAATAATGGCAGAAAACTTCCCTAACCTGGTAAAGGAAAAAATCACACAAGTTCAGGAGGCACAGAGAACCCCAAGCAAGAAGAATCCAAACAGGCCCATAGTCGGACACATAATAATGAAATGTCAAAAATTAAAGACAAAGAGAGAATCTTAAAGGCAAAAAGAGAAAAGAAAACTATTACCTACAAAGGAGTTCCCATAAGGCTGACACCTGATTTCTCATCAGAAACTACAGGCCAGAAGGGAATGGCATGAAGTACTCAAGGTAAGGGTAAGCAAGGATCTGAGACCAAGATTACTTATCCAGCAAGGCTGTCATTCAAATAGACGGTCAAATAAAGAGCTTCCCAGACCAAAAAAAAAAAAAAAAAAAAAAAAGGCTAAAGGAGTTCATTACCACTAAGCCAGCATTATAAGAAAGGGATTGCTAAAGGGCTTGCTATATTGAGAAGGCTAAAGGGATTGCTATATTGAGAAGAAGAAACAAAGAGAGAAACCTAGCCATACAGAAATATAATGGCAATAAATAAGTACTCAGTAATAATAACATTAAATGTAAATAGATTACATGCTCCCATCAAAAGACATAGAGTAGCTGAATGGATACAAAAACATGATCCAACTATATGCTGTCTACAAGAGACTCACCTCAAAACAAAAACACACACAGGATGAGAGTGAAGGGATGGGAAAAAAATTTTATGCAAATGGAAAAGAAAAAAAGCTGGAGTAGCAATACTCATGTTTGACAAAATAGATTTTAAAAAATGAAGGCCATCACAAGAGACAACAAAGGTCACTACATAATACTAAAGGGATTGATCCAACAAGAGGATATAATCCTGGGAAACATATATGCACCCAATATAGGAACACTTAAGTATATTTTAAAAAGCTCTAGAGTACTTTAATGGAGAAATAGACAACAATACAGTCATAGTAATACCCTGCTGACCTCACTGGATAGATCTTCCAGACAAAAACTTAACAAGGAAACAGAGACTCCAAAGGATACCCTGGGTCAGATGGATAATTGACATTCATAGAACACTAGAGGCCCAGTGCACGAAATTCATGCACAGGGGTGGGGAGTCCTTCAGCCCAGCCTAAACCCTCACCAATCTGGGACCCTTCGAGGGATGTCTGACTGCATGGTAGGATCAGGCCTAAACAAGCAGTTGGGCATCTCTCTCCTAATCCAGGACTGCTGGCTCCCAACTGCTCACCTGCCTGCCTTCCTGATTGCCCCTAACCGTTTCTGCAGCCTGATCATTGATGTCTAACTGTTCCCCTGCCAGCCTGTTTGCCCCTAACTGCCCTCCTGTGCAGGCCTTGTAACCCTCAACTGCTCTTCCCTGAAGGCTTGGGTACTCCACAAGTGCCCTTCCCTGCAGACGCAGTTACCCCCAACTTCCCTTCTTTGCTGGCCTGGTCACCCCTAACTGCCCTCCCCGTGGGTTTGATCACCCCCAATTGCTCTCCCTTGCAGGCCTGGTCCCTCCCAACTGCCCTCCCCTGGATCCCCAGGATCTTTGATCACGTGATGGCAGCCATCTTGTGTGTTGGAATGATAGTCACCTGCATATTACTCTTTTATTAGATAGGAATCCTTCCCATCACAGCAGAATATACATTCTCTCAAATGCACATGGATCACTTACAAAGACAGACCCCATATAAGGACACAAAACAAGTCTCTACAAGTTCAAGTAGATTGAAATAATATCAAGCATCTTTTTAGAGCACAGTGGGAGGAAATTAGAAATCTACTACAATAAAAACATCCCAAAACAAACACATGGAGGCTACAAAGCATGTTATTAAACAATGAATGGGTTATCAATGAGATCAAGAAAGAAATAAAAAAACTTCCTAGGAATGATAATAAACACACAAAACCCCAAAATCTCAGGGACACAGCAAAAGCAGTCTTTAGAGGGAAGTTCATAGTACGATAGGCATCCCTCAAAAAAACAAACAAAAAAAAATCATCAACAATCTAATTCTACAGCTTAAAGAGCTAGAAAGCGAACAACAAGCAAAGCCCAAAATAATAAGAAGAAGGAAATAATAAAGATTAGAGCAGAAATAAATAACATAGAGACTAAAAACAAAATACAAAAAATCAATGAAACCAAGAGCTGGTTGAAAGGATAAACAAAATTGATAAACTGTTAGTCAGCTCATTAAGAAACAAAAGAGAGAGGACCCAAATAAAATCAGAAACAAAAGTGGAGAAGTAATCAGAGACATCACAGAAATAAAATAGATTGTAAGAATGAACAACTAACTATATGCCAATAAGCTGGAACATGTGGATAGAATAGACAAATTCCTAGAATAATCAAATCTCCCAAAATTGAATTTGGAGGAATCAGAAAATCTGAATAGTGCAATAACAACTGATGAAATAGGAGCAGTAATAAAACAAACAAACAAACAAAAAAACACACAAAAACCTCCCACCGAACAAAAGCCTAGGTCTGGATATGGATTCATAAGGAGTTTTACCAAACATTCAAAGAAGAACTAGCAACTACACTCCTCAAACTATGTCAGAAAATCCAAGAGAAAGGAACACTTCCAAATTCTTTTTATGAGGCCAGCACTATCCTAATTCTAAAACCAGATAAAGACACTACAAAGAAAGAGAATTACGAGCCAATATCCCTGATGAATATAGATGCTAAAATTAAAAAGATCATACACCATGATCAAATGGGATTTATTCCAGAGATGCATGGCTGGTACAATATTGGAAAATCAATAAAGGTGATACATCACATAAACAAATTGGAACACAAAAACCACATGATCATATCAATAGATACAGAGAAAGCATTTGATGAAATATAACACTAATTTTTGATTTAAAAGAAAACCTCTCAGTAAAGTGGGAATAGCGGGATCATACCTCAACATGATAAAGGCCATATATGACAAACCTCCAGCCAATATCATACCCAATGGTTACTCCCCTTCCCTACCCTCCTTCTAAGGTTAGACAGTCTGATCAATGCTTCTCTGTCTCTGGATCTGTTTTTGTCCATTGGTTTATGTTGTTCATTATATTCCATAAATGAGTGATATCCTGTGATATTTATCTTTCTCTGACTGGCTTATTTCACTTAGCATATGGGCAAAAACTAAAACCATTTCCCCTAACAGCAGGAACAAGATGGGAATGCCCACTCTCACTCCTGTTTGATACAGTACTGCAAGTGCTAGCCAGAATGATCAGGCAAGAAGAAGAAATGAAAGGCATCCAAATTGGAAAAGAAGAAGAAAAACTATCCCTATTTGCAGATGACATGATATTGTACATAGAAAACCCTAAAGACTCCATAAAAAACTACTAGACTTAATAAATGAATTTGGCAATGTAGCAGGATACAAAATTAATACCCAGAAATCTATGGCTTTTTTATAGACCAATTATGAACTCACAGAAAGAGGAACTAAAAAAACAATCCCATTTACCACTGCAACAAAAAAAATTAAGATACCTAGGAATAAACTTAACTAAGGAGGTAAAAGACCTGTACGCAGAAAATTTACAGGAAAAAAAAGAGAGAGAGGAAGACAAACAAATGGAAGAATACACATGTTCATGGATTGGTAGAACCAATATCATTAAAATGATTACCCAAAGCAATCTATAGATCAATTTAATACCATTTAAAATACCAATGGCGTGCCGAAACTGGTTTAGCTCAGTGGATAGAGCATCAGCTTGCAGACTGAAAGGTCCCAGGTTCAATTCCGGTCAAGGGCATGTACCTTGGTTATGGGCACATCCCCAGTAGGGGGTGTGTAAGAGGCAGCTGATTGATGTTTCTGACTTTCTATCCCTCTCCCGTCCTCTCTGTAAAAAATCAATAAAATATATTTAAAAAATTAAAAAATAAAGTACCAACGGTGTATTTCACAGACCTAGAACAAACTATCCAAATATTCATCCTATCTAATAAAAGGGTAATATGCAAATTAACCATCACTCCATCACAAAGATGGCAGCGCCCGTAACTACAAGGTGGTGGTGCCCAGTCCCCTCAGCTCTGCCAGAGTCCCCCAGTCCTGCGGGGAGGTTTGGGAGGGGTAGGGCAAGGGGGTGGCCAGCATGAGCGGCCTGGTGGAATGCTTGCTTCATCGTCACAGCGACAAGACAAGTGTTCTGCATCCTGCCGGCCGTGGATGGGCCTCTGGGCCGTGGAGAGTCTCTGGGAAGTGGATGTGGAGTGGCCAGGCCCTGCAGAAAGCTTCTGGCACATGGATTTGTGCGCAGTGCTACCAGTATGAAATAAAAAAAGACCCTGAATAGCCGTAGGAATCCTGAAAAAGAAAAGAATAAAGTTGGAGGAATCACAATACCAGATTTCAAGCTACATTACAAAGCCACTGTTCTCAAAACTGCCTGGTACTGGCAGAAGACCAGACAGATAAGACCAATGGAACAGAACAGAGAACACAGAAATTGACCCAAGCCATTATGCTCAATTAATATTTGACAAAGGAGGCAAGAGCATACAACGGAGTTAAGACAGTCTCTTCAATAAATGGTGTTGGGGGCCGAGACCGGTTTGGCTCAGTGGATAGAGTGTCGGACTGCGGACTGAAGGGTCCCGGGTTCGATTCCGGCAGGGGCATGTACCTTGGCTGCGGGCACATCCCGGGTGGGGGGCATGCAAAAGGCAGCTGATCGATGTCTCTCTCTCATCGATGTTTCTGACTTTCTATCCCTCTCCCTTCCGCTCTGTAAAAAATCAATAAAATATATTTTAAAAAAATGGTGTTGGGGGAAAATTGGACAGATACATGGAAAAAATTAAAACTAGACCACCAATTCACACCATACAAAAAAATAAAATCAAAATGGTTAAAGGATTTAAATGTAAGATGGGAAACCATAAAAATCTTAAAAGAATCCATAGGCAGAAAAATAGCAGACACATGGCCTTAACCGGTTTGGCTCAGTGGATAGAGCACTGGCCTGTGGAGTGAAGAGTCCCAGGCACGTACCTTGGTTGTGGGCACATCCTCAGTAGAGGGTGTGTAGAAGGCAGCTGATGGATGTTCCTTTCTCATCAAATTTCTAACTCTCTATCCTTCTCTCTTACTCTCTGTAAAAAATCAATAAAATATATTTTTAAAAAATAGTAGACATATGTCATAGCACTGTCTTTACTGATACAGCTCCTGGGCAATGGAAGCTAAGGAGAAAATAAGCAAATGGGGCTACATCAAAATAAAAAGCCTAACAATTTTGGGAGGGTGTGGGCTGCCAACCCAAGGGGGAAAGGGGTTTCTCGCAAACATACGGGACGTGAGTTCGCGTGCTTGCGTTTGTCCTCTCCAAATCCGAATTTCTCAGTGCTGAACCAGGAACGGGGGGATCCTTTGGTGGGGGATAACCTGGGAGACCACAGGGTAGAGCTATTTTGCTGAGGCTGGGGATCAGAACAGGTGCTCACCATTAGAGAGGCAGCTCTGGGGTAGCCTATTTCCACAAATCAGTAGTGAATACCATAGATATAGCAGGATTTTAGATCTGGCTAGAGAGGACCAATAGACCTGGAGGTCAATTCAGAAACACTGCCACCTAGGGGCTGAGTCACAAATTGACTCTTGGTAACACAAATTAAGGAATCAATTTTATTTCTACTACTATTTAAACTTTTTTAATCGTTCAGTTCATTAATTACATTGTTCCCTTTTGCCCCCTATAGCTCCCCTCCACCTGGTACCCATCCCACCCTCCGCCCTCACCCCGTTCCACTGTCGTCTCCCATAGTTGCATGATTTTTGTCCAGTCTCTTGCTGCACTTCCCACACCCCCTTTCTCCCCAAGAGTTGTCAGTCCATTCCCTCTCTATGTCTGTGATTCTGTTATATTCACCAGTTTATCCTGTTCATCAGCCTATCAATTCACTTGATTTTTATGTTCATTTGTTGATAGATGTGTATTTGTTGTTCATAATTTATATTTTTACCTTTTTCTTCTTCCTCTTCTTAAAGAATATCTTTCAGCATTTCATGTAATATTGGCTTGGTGGTGATGAACTCCTTTAGCTTTTTCTTATCTGTGAAGCACTTTATCTGATCCTCAATTCTGAATGATAGCTTTGCTGGATAGAGTAATCTTGGTTGTGGATTCTTGCTATTCATCACTTTGAATATTTCTTGCCACTCCCGTCTGGCCTGCATCATTTCTGTTGAGAAATCTGCTGACAATCGTATGGGTGCTCCCTTATAGGTAACTAACCGTTTTTCTCTTGCTGCTTTTAATATTCTCTCTTTGTCTTTTTGCTCTCGGCATTTTATATATATATATTTTTTTATTTTTATTGATTTTTTACAGAGCAGAAGGGAGAGGGATAGAAAGTCAGAAACATCGATGAGAGAGAGACATCGATCAGCTGCCTTTTGCATGCCCCCTACCAGGGATGTGCCCACAGCCAAGGTACATGCCCTTGCTGGAATCGAACCCGGGACCCTTCAGTCCGCAGTCCGACACTCTATCCACTGAGCCAAACCGGTCTCAGCTGCTCTTGGCATTTTAATTATGATGTGCCTTTGTCTGATCCTCTTAGGGTTCCTATATATTGGGGTTCAGTGCGCTTCTTGGACTCCTAAGTCAATTTCTTTCACCAGGTGTGGGAAGTTTTCAGTCTATTTCTTCAAATAGCTTTTCATTATCTTGCTCTCTCTCTTTTTCTGGCACTCCTATAATTAGGATGTTGGTATACTTGAGGTTGTCCCAGAGGCCCCTTACACTGTCTTCAATTTTTTGGATTATTTTAGTTTCTTGATTTTTCAGCTGAGTGGATATGACTTCTTTGTATTTCAAATCTTTAACTTGGTTCTTGGGGTGCTCTAGAGTACTTTTAGGTCTTTGTATAATATTTTTTATTTCAGTCAGTGTATGCCTAATTTCTGGTTGGTCGTTTTTCATATCCTTGAGAGTCTCCTTCATATCCTTGAGGGTCTCGTTCATTTCCTTGTAGGACTCATTCATTTCCATGTTGATCTTGATCATTTCCACGTTGGTCTTGATCATTTCCTTGCAGGTCTTGTTCATATCCTTGAGGGTCTCATTCATTTCCTTATAGGTCTTCCTTATTTCCTTATAGGTCTCGAACTTTTTTTGGAGCCTCTTGAAAAGCCCTATAACCATGGTTTTGAATTCCATGTCCAGTCATTTTTTTCCCTCCATTTCTTTCATATCTGATTTCTTTCCATGTCTCTTCATGGTGGCTGCTTCCCTGAGTTGGTCAGTTAGCATTTTGTGGTAGATGTCCTACTAGGGACAGTGGCTCGGCCTCCCCAGTTACCTGAGGTGGATATGGGCTGCACAGTCTTGCTGAAGTTAAGCTCAGGTTAATCGTTGTTAGCACTTGGAAGGGTTGACCTCCAGGCCAATTGTCTGTGAAGTTCAGCTGTGCTCAGGTTGGATGGGCGGAGTCTCTGGGCCAAGCAGACAGCATCAGCTCCGGCCTATGTGGCCCCAAGGACACTGTGCCGGGGGCAATGGCTGCCAGCACCTCTGAGAGAGAGCCGCTGCCGAGCTCCACCAGCTGCCAGGGAATTCAGACTCTCCCCAAATGAGTCTGCACACCCAATGTCTCACCCAGGGTCCTAAAACAAAGCAGTCTGACAGTTTCCCGAATGAGAGAGCAAGTTGTGAGCGCTCTCTATGGTCACTCAGCTGTGCTGTTCCCAAGTTCATGCACAAGCCTGCCTTCTCCACAAGACTGCAGACCCCTGCAGCACCCGAGCTTCGGCATGCCCTCCCACTGTCCAGTTTTTACCCCGTATGATAATGGGTTCCCTGGACTTCACCCAGAGCTGGAGAATCAGTCCAGTGGGATGTCTTTGTCTCTCCTGCTCAAGAAAACTGGCCAGTTTTCAGCCGTCCGCCCTATCTGCTGGCACGTGCTCCAAACCTCTCTGCACACGTATCTTCAACGCTGTCCTCAGCTGCTCCTCCGAGTCACAGTGTCTTATCTTCACTTTTATTTGTGGAATTTTCACTTGGCCAGCTTTCTGGTGATTCTGGATGGTGTTTTTCTTTCGTTAAGTTGTAGTTTTAAAATTGCTGTGTATGACGGCAAGATAGGTGTTTTACCTATGCCGCCATCCTGGTTCTCCTAAACTTTTTTTTTAAGTGCCATTTTATTTCATCTTTATTCTACTTAAGATTAGTGTTATACAGTCTTTTTTCATCTACCCTTTATTATCTTTTTACTCAACTTCAACTTCACCCTTATGCCAGCACTCTCTTGCTAACCTTTCCCTAGTTAGTGTCTTGTTCCCCTTACACTTTTTCTGGTTTAGATGTTCCTTATTCTCTCTTTTTACCCCCTGTTAAAATTTCACCCCACTTTTATATCCAATTTCCAACCACCTGCTCCAAGTCCATACACATCTATCGCTTCTCCGACTTCACTATCCTAAACTGTTTTTCTCTCGGTCCTGCTGATGTTGTTTACCTGACTGTTGACTATATCGATATTTTATGCATGTTTGTGAGATTGGTTTGGTTATTCTTTTCTTTTAATTTGTTTTGGGGGGGGTTGGCATTGTTTTGTGTTTTGGTGATGTTTACATTGTTGTTGTTTTTTTGATAGATTTAAGCTTCTGTGTTCCCTAACCTCCCTTGATATTAGTTGTTGTACGTAGTTTGTATCAATCTCCACGTACTCGTTGCTGGCTTTTGCTGGGATTAGTGGCGGTCCTTTGGGAGTTTCCAACCCATATTTATAGTTTACTCCCTTTTTCTTTCTTTTTACTCCTTCCCCTTTTCCCAATTTTATTTTGACATTCCCTTTCTTTCTTTCTTTCTTTCTTTCTTTCTTTCTTTCTTTCATTCTATTGTGTGTGTGAGTGTGTTTTCTCTTACTCTCTTTTTTCCCACCTATCACCTAATTTACCTTCCTCTGGAAATCACCTTTAATTTGGAGTTACCAATACTGTGAATACATTCTTTTTCAGTACCTGGTGTGCTGCACCTGGTTGTGTTGTAGTTTGAGCATTTAAATCAACACAGGAGAGTGAGAACTACATAACAAGACACACAGAGAAGAGAGACTATGGGGAGACAAAGAAATAGCTCACCAATGAAAGAAAAACAAGCCTCACCAGAAAAAGAGGTAAACTAAATGGAAGCAAGCAACCTGTCAGAGAGTGAGTTCAGAGAAATGGTCAAAGGGTGGCTGAAGAGGACAGAAGCCAATATGAGTAAGAACTATGAGGAATTGAAGAGGAATCAAGAGGAAATGAAGAAATGAAGAAGAACTATGAAGAAATAAAGAAGACCCAAGAGGAAATGAAGAAGACCCAAGAAGAACTGAAAAGTGATATTGCTGAGGTAAAGAACTCCATAGAAAGTATCAGGAGTAGACTAGATGAAGCAGAGGACCGCATCAGTGAGCTGGAAGACCAGGTAGGAAAAAATACCCAAATAGAGCAGCTTCTAGAAAAAAATTAAAAAGCAGGAGGAGAGCCTAAGGGAACTTTGGGACAACATGAAACAAAACAACATCCGCATAATAGGGCTTCCAGAGGGACAGGAAACTGAGCAAGGAATAGAAAACCTGTTGGAAGTAATAATGACAGAAAACTTTCCTGATATAGGAAAGGAAAAACCCACACAAATCCAAGAAGCTCACAGAGTTCCAAGCAAATTAAACCCCAAAAGACCTACACCAAGGCACATTATAATTAAATTGCCAAACATCAATGACAAAGCGAGAATCTTAAAAGCTGCCAGAGAGAGACAGAAAGTCACCTACAAAGAAACCCCCATCAGATTAGCAAGTGATTTCTCAACAGAAACTTATCAGGCCAGAAGGGATTGGAAAGCCATGCAAAGAAAGGGTCTGAATCCTAGAATACTGCACCCAGCAAGGCTATCAATTAAAATTGGAGGTCAAATCAGGAGCTTCACAGACAAAAAAGGTCTAAGGGAATACATTACCACCAAACCAGCAATGCAAGAAATGCTAAAGGGTCTGCTGTAAAAAGCAACAGGAAGTCAAGAAAGAACACAGGGGCAAAGAACAAAAATGGCTACAAACAACTTCCTATCAATAATTACTTTAAATGTAAATGGTTTAATGCTCCAATTAAAAGACATAGGGTAATAGACTGGATAAGAAAACACGACCCATATATCTGCTGTCTACAAGAAACGCACCTCCAAAAAAAAAGACACACAGAGACTGAGGGTGAAAGGATGGAAAATGGTTCTTCAGGCAAATGGAAATGGAAAAAAAGCTGGGGTAGCAATACTTACATCCGACAAATTAGATCTCAAAGTGAAGGATGTAACAAGAGATAAAGAAGACCACTATATAATACTAAAGGGAGCAATCCAACAAGAAGAAATAACTCTGGTAAACATATATGCACCCAATACAGGAGCACCCAAATACATACAAAAACTCCTAGAGGATATCAAGGGAGAGATAGACAGCAATGCAATCATAGTAGGAGACTTTAATACCCCACTATCACCAGTGGACAGATCCTCTAAACAAAAAATCAGTAAAGAAACATCAATCCTCAATGACTCACTAGACCAGATGGAATTAATTGACATCTTCAGATCATTTCACCCCAAAGCCACAGAATATACATTCTTTTCAACTGCACATGGGTCATTCTCAAAGATAGACCATGAGTTGGGTCATAGGCAAAGTCTCTCCAAATTCAAGAAGATAGAAATCGTATAGAGCAAATTCTCAGATCACAGTGGCATAAAGCTGGAAATAAACTACAATAGAAACAATCCAAAGAAATCAAACACATGGAGATTAAACAGCATGCTATTAAACTATGACTGGGTTTCTATGGAGATCAAGGAAGAGATAGAAAACATCATAGAAACAAATGACAACAACAGCAAAACAATCCAAAATCTATGGGACTCAGTGAAAGCAGGTCTGAGAAGGAAGTTCATAGCTCTACAATCCTACTGCAAAAATCTAGAAACAGCGGCAACAGATTACCTAACCCAACAACTCAAAGAGTTAGAAAGAGAGCAACAAGAAAAGCCCAGTGTAAGCAGAAGGAAGGAAATAGTAAAGATCAGAGCAGAAATAAATGACATAGAGACCAAAGAATAATACGGAAGATCAACAAAACCAAGAGGTGGCTCTTTGAAAAGATAAACCAGATTGATGAACCTCCAGCCAGACGCACCAAGATGCAAAGAGAGAGGACCCTAATAAATAAAATCAGAAATGGAAGTGGTAAAATAACAACAGACCCCACTGAAATACAAAGGATTATTAAAAAATACTATGAACAACTCTACTCCAACAAACTGGACAACCTGGAGGAAATGGATATATTTCTAGAAAAATATAACATCCCAAAACTCAATCAGGAAGAATCTAAACAACTCAATAGACCAATAACTGTGGAAGAAATTGAAGCAGTCATCATAAAGCTTCCAGCAAACAAAAGCCCGGGGCCAGACGGCTTCACAGGGGAGTTTTACCAAACATTCAAGGAAGAACTAAAACCTATACTCCTCAGACTATTCCAGAAAATTCAAGAGGATGGAACACATCCAAACTCCTTCTATGAAGCTAACATCACCCTAATACCAAAACCAGATAAAGATGACACAATGAAAGAGAATTACAGGCCAATATCCCTCATGAATATAAATGCCAAAATCCTCAATAAAATTCTAGAAAATCGGATCCAGCAGTACATCAGAAAGATCATACACCATGATCAAGTAGGATTTATCCCAGGAATGCAAGGATGGTACAATATCCGCAAATCAATAAATGTGATACATCACATAAACAAATTGAGAGATAAAAATCACATAGTCATATCAATTGATGCAGAAAAAGCATTTGACAAAAATCCAACACCCTTTCTTGATAAAAACTCTCAACAAGGTAGGAATAGAAGAATCATACCTCATCATAATAAAAGCCATATATGAGAAACCCACAGCAAACATCATACTCAATGGGCAAAAACTACAACCATTTCCCCTAAGAACAGGAACAAGACAGGGTTGCCCACTCTTAACACTCCTGTTCGACATAGTACTGGAAGTATTATCCATTGCAATTAGACAAGAAGAAGAAATAAAAGGCATTAAAATTGGAAAAGAAGAAGTAAAGCTATCCTTATTTGCAGATGACATGATATTGTACATAAAAAACCCGAAAAATTCCATAAAAAGCTAATACACTTAATAAGTGAGTTCAGCAACGTAGCAGGCTACAAAATCAATGCCAAGAAATCTATGGCATTTCTATACACTAATAGTGAACTTACAGAAAGAGAGACTAAAAAAGCAATCCCATTTACCATCACACCAAAAAAATTAAGATACCTAGGAATAAACTTAACTAAGGAAGTAAAAGACCTATTCGCGGAAAACTAAAGGACACTAAAAAAAGAGATAGAGGAAGATGTAAACAGATGGAAGAACATACCATGTTCATGGATTGGGAAAATCAACATAATTAAGATGTCCAACTACCCAAAGCAATCTATAAATTTAATGCACTCCCAATTAAAATATCAATGGCATATTTCACAGACCTAGAAAGAACTCTCCAAAAATTCATCTGGAATAAAAAAAAAGGCCTCGAATAGCCCCAGCAATCCTGAGAAAGAAGCACCACGTCGGTGGGATTTCAATACCAGATTTCAAGCTGTATTACAAAGCTACTGTTCTCAAAACAGCCTGGTACTGGCACAAGAACAGACATATACATCAATGGAATAGAATAGAGAATCCAGATATCAACCCAAACCACTATGCTCAATTAATATTTGACAAAGGAGGCATGAACATAAAATGGAGTCAAGATAGTCTCTTCAATAAATGGTGTTGGGAAAATTGGACAAATACATGCAAAAAAATGAAACTAGACCAGCAACTTACACCATACACAAAATAAACTCAAAATGGATACAGGACTTAAATGTAAGACGGGAAACCATAAAAACATTAGAGGAATCTACAGGCAAAAATATCTCAGACATATGCCAAAAGAACTTCTTCGATGATACTGCTCCTAGGGCAATGGAAGCTAAAGACAGAATAAACAAATGGGACTACATCAAAATAAAAAGCTTTTGCACAGCTAAAGAAACCATCAACAAAACAACAAGAAAACCCACTGTATGCGAGAACCTATTTGCAAATGTTATCAGTGACAAAGGTTTAATCTCAAGCATCTACAGGCAACTCACACAACTCAATAAAAGGAGGACAAATGATCCAATAAAAAAATGGGCAACAGACCTTAATAGAATCTTCATGAAAGAAGACAAAAGGAAGGCCCAGAGACATATGAAAACTTGCTCAAAGTCACTAATTATCCGAGAGATGCAAATCAAAATGACTATGAGGTACCATTTCACACCTGTCAGAATGGCTTACATCAACAAACCAACAAACGACAAGTGCTGGAGAGGATGCGGAGAAAAAGGAACTTTCGTGCACTGCTGGTGGGATTGTAGACTGGTGCAGCCACTGTGGAGAACAGTATGGAGTTTGCTCAAAAAACGAAAAATGGAGCTCCCATTCGACCCAATGATCCCACTTCTAGGAATATACCCCAAGAAACTAGAAATGTGAATCAGGAAGGATATATGTACCCCTATATTCATAGCAGCACAATTTGCCATAGTTAAGATTTGGAAACAGACTAAGTGCCCATCAGCAGATGAGTGGATTAAAAAAACTATGGTACATTTACACAATGGAATACTACGCTGCGGTAAAAAAAAAAGAAAAGGAGCTCCTACCATTTGTAACAACATGGATGGATTTGGAGACCATTATGCTAAGTGAAATTAGCCAGGCAAAGAAAGATAAATATCACATGATCTCACTCATTTGAGGAATATAATGAATGACATAGACTGATGAACAAGAATGGATCCAGAGACTGAGGAAAGTCCATCAGAATGTCAAACCTCAGGGTAAGTGGCAGGTGGTGGAAGTAAGGGGGAAAGTCAATATATTTGAACTCTTGAACTTAGGTAAGTAATTTGTGTTTTTATGTTCCTGACAAAATTTATATAAAGTTATATAAAAAAAAACTGGCAGCTAGTTTGAGATTGAATTAACATGGCATAGAGCTTGTCATCTCTTATGGACACCAGTCCTTAGGCTAGGCCTCCTTTAACCTGCTGTGACACCATAATACCCTTACATGATATTATTCTACAATGTCATTATAATATTTGATATTTGACAACAGCATATTAAACAATTATTCCAAATAAACTTACAAACTAATTCTTTGAATGTTGGGCAGCAATTAAAAAAAGATAGGAAATTGCCGAGTCCGGTTTGGCTCAGTGGATAGAGCGTCGGACTGCAGTTCATAAGGGTCCTGGGTTCGAATCCAGCAAGGGCATGTTCCTTGGCTGCGGGTACATCCCCATTAGGGGGCATGCAAGAGGCAGCTGATCGATGTCTCTCTCTCATCTGTGTTTCTGACTTTCTATCCCTCTCCCTTCTGGTCTGTAAAAAACCAATAAAATATATTAAAAAATAAAAATAAAAAAGGTTAGGAAAGCAATTAATCCCTTTCAGAAGGAATTAAGGCACTGGGAAGGCATCCGAGCATTCTATATTGGCCCCTCTTACCTTTTGCCAAGAGGGACCCTCTTCTTACTATCCAAATACACACAGCGTTGCCTGAGCTTTCAGTTCAAGCTGTGGCTGAAGCCTCTGGGCAACTGGCACCATGGATCTGTATCTCGACCAATGGTGTGAGCTGGGCCCTCTCTGGAGAAGAAACCTGGGTCCCCCGAGATATGTGATCAGTACCGGGACCCCGCCAGCAGGCGAGGGGACCCCAAGGCAGGTACTGGATGTGGAGGCCATGGGGGCATAGACTACAAAGGAGACAGAACTGAACCTCACATCACCCTGTTTGGCCCTGGAGGATGGCTGGTCAGCCTGAGACGGGTAAGATTCCTCAGGGAAGGAACAACCTAAGACAGGCACAGTCACAGAGGGGCCAACAGGAGAGAACTAAAAGATCAACAGAGGTAGGGCACAGACCCTCACCCACAAACCTTGCAGGGGCTTGAATTCTCACCCCTCCTGAGGGAGGTCTCCTTCCCCCACGGCTGCTACGCCTCCCACGCACAACTCACACCGGGACCCAGGTGGTAGACAGAGACTCGGCCAGCAATAGCTGCTCTATATCTAAATTCAGTCTATTACCAGGAATGCTCAGAACCTACTCAAAAATGCAAATATTCCTTTCCACTAGTATTTACAGAGTAAACTAAGATTTCTGCTTGAGTATTAAAATTGTCAGTAAAATAGTAATCAAGTTTTCATATTAATTTAAATTGGCCAAGTGAAATAAGTGAATACTCAAGAAAATTTAAGTGTACTGGACAAAAAGCTTTTCCTAAAACATTAACTAAAATATCTATTAGTAGTTCATCGCACTGTAAAATTGCCTAACATCCAAAGAACCTAAGGCAGTCATATTTGTGTAAAAAATTAAAATGTAAAATTACCAGACTGCAAGTTAAAATTTCCAAAAGCCCCCATTAATAAAAAAGGGGGGGGGGCAGTGGGGTAATATCATGTAAGGAAAAATATCCTGTAGGTAAAAACATCTAGAAAATTCTTACTCCAGTAAAGTAAATTCCATTTGTAAAACCAACTGCAGGACACCCATGAAAAAACACACATGGTGTCAAAATAAGCCAAAGGAAAATCATTTGGGCAAAAATAAAAAGAATCCCAAGTCTATTTTGCAGAGAGGATCCCTTTGTTAACTTTTGGTTGAGAAGGTGTTTGTGTGTTTTCAGAGAACAACTCCAAGACCATGTGGGTTCCTGGGACTGTGAGGAACTGACGGATCTGTTCCAGCCACGAGGACGGTCCAGAGATGGGGGACGCTGACGACACCTTGCCATGCTAGCAGTCGGCAGCTGTGCATGTCTGCAGGCAGCCCAGGACCAAACCAGAGAGTATGGATCTTGCATTGCCACAATGTGTCCACCAGCTGGATACCATTGCTGACATGTACACATGAAGAACTATTTGACACTGAAACTGGGACTCAGAACAGTTGGACATTGAAACTGAGACTGAAACATTTTTTGTTCTTATACATTTATTTCTAGTATGCAGAGGCAAGATATTTTTGAAGAAAAGAAACAGGGGAGAGTGATTACTATAGAGGCAGGGTGGCCTTGAACAGGCTGTCAAGCTACAGGGGGAAGGCTGGGGTGGATGGGAGGTGGATGCTGGGAGAGATCAACTGAAGGACTTGTATGCATGCATATGAGCATAACCAATGAATGAAAGGCACTGGGGCGGAAGTGGGGCAGGTGGGGACATGTGCTGGGGGGTAGGGGAGGCTGGGGGGAGGATAATGGGGAGGGAGGAAAGGAAAACATGTACTACTATTAAATATAAGTTATACTGCAAAAAAATCAATAAAAATTAAATGTTAAACTTTATGTACAGATGCTGAAATTTCAATTCATTTCATTTTCATGACTTACAAATTATCACTCCTTTGACATCCCCCCAATCCTTTTAAAATGCAAAACGTGAGGACATATGTAATACTTTCAACCATAAAGATTAAAAAAAAAAAAATCCAGATGCTAAGCAAAAGCAAAAAAAGTAAAACGTTCTTAGCTTGTGGTGGACAGAATTTGACCTCCCGACCTAGTTTGTTGATGTTTTAGAAAATTCCTAACTTAAAAAAAGCCTATTAAGGACACACACACTATTATTGTGGATAACCATCTCCGCTGGAGGTTGAATGGGAAAGGAAAACACAAAGTATTAATTTATTAATATGCTGATTTTTGTCGCCGCTGCATCAGCTTCCACAGGCCGTGTGTGCAGCAGCCTGCGAACAGGAGAGAACTGGCTGCGCCCGGAGTAACAGCCCCGGGGACGGGCAGCGGCGGCGGCGGCGCCTCCCTCGGGCTCAGCCCCGGGCGTCCGGCACCCGCCCGCCGCGGGCGCGGCCTCGGGGTGCGCGGCGCGCAGTCACACGGCCTCCGCCTTCCACCAATCTCGGTCCTCGCCGCGTTCCGTTCGGGCGAGGAGCCGGCGGAAGGAGAGGCGGCGCCGTGGCAGGCCGCGGCTGAGGAGCGGCTGGGTCCGGGACGGCGCGGATGGAGGACCCGCGGCTGTTCTGCGTGGCCGAGGAGCGCAGCGGCCACTGCGCGGTGGTGGACGGAAGCTGCCTCTACGTGTGGGGGGGCTACGTGGTAAGGGGAAGGGGCCGGACGGGGCGGGCCGCGCCGGAGCCCGCCCGGCTGCTCGGCCCGAGCGGACGCCCAGCACCCGCCCGCGCCGGGCCCGAGGCGGGGGTTGGCGGTCGGGGCGGTGCGCACGCGCCCCAAGCCCTCCGCCCTCCGCCCTCCGCCCTCGGCCCTCCGCCGTCCGCCCTCCGCCGTCGGCTCTCCCTGCCCCGCGGGGCCGGCCCGCCCGCGGCTCTCCCGCCCTGCAGGCCCCCAGACCCGTTCCCAGCTGCTCCCCGCTGCTCGCCGGCAGCCCCGGTGCGCCTGCGCGATTAACCATCTTTAAATGCTTGCGGAGATTTAAACGTCTACAGAGGACGCGGTATTGTATTATTTTGTAAATATTACTTTGTCCCCACGGCGCAGTTGGAACTAAAATATCCAAATCACCGGATCATTTAAGTATTTCGGAGCGATTTTTAGCGGCGTTCCTGTACACTCGGCACACATACCAAGGAATGTTTGGTCAGTAGATAACACATGTACTTGGAAATGTCACTGTTGCCAGAGGGATAATTACGATTTTTGTTTTCAAATTTCAAGATAGAGTCACTCATAGTAGTAACAATATGCTAGAGAATATTATTAAAATTTCTTAATATCGTGGAAGTTTGAGTGTATTTGTTTTGTTTCTATAATCATTGGATTATAGAATCAAGGATTCTAAAGCTGAAAATAGTTCAAGAATATATGCCAGCTCTTTAGTTTACAGATTAAAAAAAAAAAGCCAGCAATTTGGAAGTAGAACCTACATTTTCTGACTATCTCTACACTGTGACAGATGTAACCCGACTGCATCGTTCACTGAAATAAAGTACATACTATCTATGTTAAATGATTCTCAAATCTAAGTTAGTTTTTGTGTTGTGTTGTTTGTGTGTTTTTAATTTGGTCAATATCAGGGTGGGAAAATTAGAAGAAAGCTTTGAGTGCCTACTATACCTGGTGTGTGCCAGAACTCTCTTATCCCTAATCATATGTAATCATTCTATTTTATAAGTAACATTCTTTTTAAAAGTAAGAACAGTGAGTCAATGAGAATGAATAACTTGAATGGCCATTGACCTCAAGGGTAGCAGATTCCAACTAGATATATTGGATTTCTAAAGCCTTTTTTGTGTGTGTGATAAGTGAACATACATTAGGTTACTGTGCTTTCTTAATGTCTGATATTTCCGCCATTTGTTCTTCACAAAAAAGTAATCTAGACATAATGATGGTTTTATGCAAAGAAATAGTTTAATGTAGAGGTGTCAATCTTCATCCATTTTTATTCTTAATATTGTAAAAGTTAAGTGAAAAAATTTTCACTTAAAATAGTAGTTTTTAATATATCTGGTAACAGTATAGATTTCTTTTTGGTCCATAAATGTCTGAATTTTTTGTATCTCATTTTAATCTTGAAAATTGTATAATTAATAAGATGCAAGGTCTTTAGGTGGCAGTCAGTGAATTAAAAATCATTCTGTTGTGGGGCGACTTCTACGACAAGTTGCAAACGACCATGGAGGCGGTTAAGTTGGTAATAAGCAGGCAAGGATTTATTAAAAACTGGCCAGGACGGTCGCGGGGGCACCATGCAAACACCACGGCCGCACCGCCCTGCGTGCAGGCAGGCCTTTTAAAGGGTCTGAACCATGAATGTTACCGCCCTGTGTTTGGCGAACAGCCCTCAAGGCCGCATCTGGGGAAGAGCTGCCAATAGACTATGAATGACCCTATTGCTCACTCTTTATCTTCTGTGTTTTCTGCTAGACATGGGAAAGTGGTCCTCTCTTTGTAAAAACAAGTGGTGTGGCTACGTAATTGGCATCAGGCCGTTACTCCTCTGGTTCTAGTCTTCAAGGTCACAAGCTGGAAACTAAAGCAATAATTCCTTTGTTTTAAGCAAGCAGGGGTGAACAGTGGCCAACTTTCAAACAGCAGTTTTACTCTAGTAAATGTTCTTATGATCTTATTTCATTCCCCACTGTTTTTTTGGGAATGAATCTAAATCCTAGATTCATTTCTAGTATCTACTAGTTGGGAATACTGAGTATGTAAGACCATCAGTTTTACTGCCTCCTAACTTCAAGTAGTTTGACCATATTATTTTTTTCTAAATTGTCTGCTTGGCATAATTAGTTTTCTATTTATACTATTTCTTTAAGGGTATTCTCTTTTCTGTTTCTGCTCTCTCGTCCCCTAATACATCTAGCCCTACCTGGTCCTGGACTTTCTTACTGGCTAGTAAAAAAAATATTCTCACAATTACCAAAACCCTCTGACCCACAGTCCCCATTAGTACTGTCCCCACTGAAGTCCAGTTCCCCCCTGCAGGCGTTGAGTCTCCTCCTGGCCTGCGTGGAGCCCAGGCTAGGGATCTCACAGGGGAGGCTGCTGGTTGCCAGGATCCAGGCTCTTTCCTGCTGCAGGAGCTGGGGGTGGTGTAGCCAGTCTGGACGCCGTGGGCGTGCTCAGGATAACAGCTGAGTATCCCTTTCAGGCTGGGGTGAGTCCTTGGGCAGTGAACTTCTTTACCCGGGCCTTGTCCCTGGGCTGGAAGGGATATACAGGGTCCGCGGTGGGCACTGGCGATGCATTTCAAACCAGTTTATGGGTGGCTCTCTGGGTAAACTGCAGAACCTGTGAGGACTTGAGTAAGGAATGGTTATGAATTCCAGCTTTTAGTTTCCTCTGACCCTCGGATGGTTGAGGAGAGGTCTACTATACATGATCTCAAAAAGAGGAACCCCTGCTGGTAGGGGACACACCTGGCCCATAAGAGGGCAAAGACAGGAGGTTGGTCCAGTTTTCACTGGTTTCTAGGATAAATTTAGTTAAACTCCTTTTTTAGAGCCCTGCTCCTGCCTGTCCTGAACTTTGTGGCTGGTATGCACAATGGAGTTTCCAATTGTGCCTAGGCTTGAGCTATACTTTGAGATAACTTGGCTATAAAGGTGGGGCTGTTATCTGATCCTATGACTACTGGCAGCCCTAATCTAGGTATAATCTCCTGGAGTAATTTCTTAATTATTCTAGAGGTAGTTTCTGTCCTAGTGGGGTATGCTTTAACCTAACCTAAGAAGGTGTCTATAAGAACTAGCAGGTACTTATTCCCTGACGCTGGTGGCTTAATCTCTGTGAAATATACCTTCTAATGCTCTCCTGGGGAACATCCTTGGGGCCTGAATTCCCAGGGGGACCCTCTTACCTTGCTTAGCATTTTACCTGTGCAGAGACAGTACTTCTGGTGACTATGCTTTTAATTTATCTAAGCTTGGTATCTAGCACCTGCCTCGCAGAAGTTCAGAAGTCTGGGTGACCTCTAGGTGGTAGCCTGATGCTCTGTGGGTGTTACTGGGAGACCAACGCCCAACCTAGAGCCTCTGGGACCAACAGTCTGGCCCACCAACCTTCTGGTCCTTTGGTGGCTTGCTTCTGTTCTGCCAACTCCTCTTGTTTGGTGTAGAGGGGGTCTGGGGTAGGTCCGGGGTCCAGCAGGTTTACTAAAATTTGTAAAGGCCCCACTGGTTTTTGGGTGGCTTCCTTGGCAGTTTGATCTGCGGCTCTATTTTCTCTGGTTTTAATTGTCTCCCCTTTCTGATGTCCTTTGCAGTGCACTATTGCAGTTGCTCTTGGGAGCCAGATGACGTCTAATAAGGCTTAAATCTCTTTCTTATTATTAATGTCCTTTCCGGCTAAAGTTGGTAACCCTTTTTCTTGGGGGATGGCAATATGTCCCCTTGTTCAGAGACTGTGCCCAAATGGTGTGGTCTAGGGTGACTACCGCTGCTCCTGCATATCGGATCCCATCCTGAACATAACTGCTCCTGTCTGTGAACTATACCTTGTCTGGTGATGATAGCGGGGCATCTGTCAGGTCTGTTACCTCTATGCAGTCATGAGTGGGTTCCTCCGGATCATCATCTGGAGCAGGCTGGCAGGGCTGATGGCCGGTGTCTTATGGAACCAGATGCGGGCCTGGTCTAGGAGAAGAGCTTGGCACTGGGCGATCCTGGTGTTTGATGTCCATTTCTCCAGAGCACCTTGAAGGAGGCCCTCCACAGTAGGGGCTGTTGTCAGGGCTAGTTCCTGGCCCAGAGTCAGCTTATCTGCCTCCTTTACCAGCAATGCTGTGGCGGCCACAGCCCAGAGGCATGCTGGCTACTCTGCTGCCACGGGGCCCAGTCTCTTAGACAGATAGGCAATAGGTCTCTTCCAGGGACCTAGAGTCTGAGTGAGAACCCCTTTGGCATTGCCCCTTACTCACGTAGAGGTGGAAGGGCATGGTAACGGCTGGCAAGGCTAGGGCAGGCGCTGAGACGAGAGCCTTCTTTAGCTCCTTAAGTGCCCATTGTTCCACTTCGGTCCAGCTCAGTGGCTGAGCTGGAGTGGTGGTGGCTTGCAATTGACTACCACAGGAGCTTGATGACTTGGCAACCCAGAGGGGTTGTTTTCTGCCCAGACTATGGGATAGAGACGCTGTGATTCCTTTAAGTAGGTGGAGGGCTTATGCTCTTCCTCTGGCACTGCTTTTTCCGTTTCCTGTAAGAGATATTCCTCTGAAAGAAGACAGTTTAAAAGAGCACAGGCAGGGGAGGATGTAACCGGACCCGGGGTCCTTGGACCCACGGTGGGGTGTGCTCTGTCCCCCTCAAAGGATATGGTGGTGTCCAAGTCAGGTGTACAGGCATTCTAGCATGACTAAAAATGAACGTGTTACCATGTTCCTTCCGAGGTCCACAGTCCTTTTTGATATCCAAGGAAAACAGGCAATTTGTCCATTGGCTTCCTGGACTGATGTCTCCTTAGAGGTTACGGGTTCCATCGGCTCTGTCGAGACTGAAGAGGCTGCCCAGTGTCCACCAGGAGACCAACAGACCTGCCCTCCACTTGTAAGATTACCCTGAGCTCCTGGGGATTAAGTGGAAAGGAGCCCCAGCCCTGTCAGTCCTCTTCCTCTAAGTTTAAGACTCTTGGGGTCTGAGTCTCTCCTTTTGCTTCCCTAGCTAACTTGCCAGGACATTCTCTCTCCTAATGCCCCTGCTTTTTTACAGTAAATATACTGATTCTTTCCTAACTGCTTTCTACCCTTTCTTTCCTTACTCTGTCCCCTTTCTCATCACATACACTAACCTTCACAATTTTAAATTAGCCTTTAAATCTTCTTTCTATGTCCTTCAAAAATGCATAACCATGCCTCAAACCTTCTATTATTTAGGAAAGGCAGAGGGCTGAGGGAACTCTCTGCCACTTGCATTTCAAATTGTCACATTTTTCCTAGAGATAAAGATTTCAGTTTCAAATGAGCCTGGAAAGGGGAATCTCTAGCTGCTGCCTTCAAGTGCCCTAACAGAACACGGTGAAAATGTCCAAGGAGTGGGTTCTTGGGTTTCATTGGGGCACAGGGGGTCACAAGGGAATTTCTCTCCTTGCAGCCGCCACATCCAGCTACTCAAAACAACTCCTGGAGGGGGTTCAGCAGGTTGGGCAGAGGCAGGGAGCACGGCTCGAGTCCCAGGTGGTGAATGGAGGTGCTCACACCGAGGAAGACTGCAGTCCTTCCCCCTCTGTTCCCACTGGAAACAGCACTGGTCTCCTGCCAACAAAGGTGACATAGGGGGAGGAACCGGTGACTCTTACACTGTAATCAGACTTCCTGACCTCTCCGAAGAGCCCCTCTGCTTGAGTGTTTCTATTAAAAAGTACCGACTCTAAAACTAATAATTTAAGAGTTGTTATATACAAAAAGGAATAAGTGGCCTATAAAACATTTTCTTTTTCCTTCTGCCCTGAATCCTGTAACAGTACTACTCTAGGTAGTTTTACTTACTTGCAGCAAGACAAGGACTTCATTTCTAGAGCTGCTCTCCCCAAGGGAGGCTGAACCATTGCTTAGATGTATTATTTGGTCAATTGCGTGTTGATTTATTCTTTGAAGTTTGGCTACATTTATCAAGTTCCCCCACACTCCTCCAAGCTCATTCTGTTTATAGCTGATCTGCAAAATACTGTGCTACATTTTAACATTTAACCAGAACAATGTTTAGTAATAACATTTATAATTGTCATATCTTGAGGTCCGTCCTATCCAACAGTAACATAACTAGGATTTATATAAACCAGTTCATTCTTCTCACAGTGCTTTCTGTAAAGATGTACCTTGACCCTTATAGCAAGGCATGATATGCATTTTTAATACCATTTTACAGATCATAAAAAAAAAAAAGGAATGTGTTAGGGACCCCTGTTGTGGCCTTCCCAGAATTCATGAGAAGCACCCGGCAACTTTACCTTGCCAAGCTTTGAGACTGCTGGCTTCGCTGCTTAGGGCGTAAAACTGCCTTTCTTTCTCTCTTTCTCTCTTTCTCTCTCTCTTTCTCTCTTTCTCTCTTTCTCCCTTTCTCCCTTTCTCCCTCTCTCTCTCTCCCTCTCTCTCTCTCTCTCTCTCTCCCTTCCCCTCCCTTCCCTTCCCTTCCCTTCCCTTCCCTTCCTCTTCCCTTCCCTTCCCCTCCCTTCCCTTTCCTTCCTTTCCCTTCCCTTCCTCTTCCCTTCCCTTCCCCTCCCTTCCCCTCCCTTCCCCTCCCTTCCCTTCCCTTCCCTTCCATTTCCTTCCCTTTCCTTTCCTTCCTTTCCCTTCCCTTCCTCTTCCCCCTTTTTTCCCTTCCCCTTCCCCTCCCCTTCCCCTCCCCCTCCACTCCTTCCCCCTCCGCTCCCTTCCCCTCCCCTCTCTTCCCTTCCCCTCCCTTCCCCTCCCTTCCCTTCCCTTCCCTTCCCTTTCCTTTCCTTCCTTCCCCTTTCCCTTCCTTTCCCTTCCCCTTCCCCTTCCCTTCCCTTCCCTTCCCTTCCCCTTCCCTTCCCCTTCCCCTCCCCTCCCCTCCCCTCCCCTCTCCTTTCTGCATTCTTTCCTTAGGGAGGTTTTTAACCATTTGCTCTAATGTCCTTGGCTGGACAAGATAATGGTTGGTTAGTTACAAGCTGGCTGCAAATTGCCCCACATCTCTGGGTTCCTTTTTGTAAAGTTAACTTTAGAATTTGATCCCTGCTTAAAAACTCTTCAGACTATAGTTGTTATAACTTTATTAAATTAATATTGGGGCAGTTTGCTATCCGTCAGAGCACTCAGCCTTAAATAAACCAAATGTTTTCTTTCTCTTTTTTTTTCTTACAGACTTTTATATTTATATGAAGAAATAATTATGCCTAGGCAAATAAACAAAATATCATACAAACATCTGTATTTACACCCTTTCAGTGAACAAGTACTCTTACAGTCTTGGGATCTGAGCAGGTAACAGGAACACTGCCCAAGTCCCCTGATGGGGGCCTAACAGGAACAGATGTGGGGGCCTCCCTTTCCCACATCCCAGACAGGACTCTCAATCCTTGTTTCAGCAAAACAGAAATGGCATTCAGGTTGGACAAAAGAAGCAAATAAGGGCCTAGGGGAGGGGATAAGCTTGCAAATGCCATCGCTGCTGCTGCTGCTGCTGCTACTGCTGCTGCCACCACAGGCAGGACCAATTTGACAAAGGAAAAAAAGTTAAAACTGCTCCCGGAGTCCGCCAAGGACTCTGAGGGGAAAGGGAAAGGCATCCTGTACTCCTGCACTGACCTGAGAAAAAGAGAGTGCTTAGTCAGGGAGGGGCAGGTTACGCATACAAGGTTATTTTAAAAGAGGTGAAATGCTGTAAGGAACCTGGATAAAAAGATCAATAATCCAGTCAAAGGCCAAACAGGAAGGGATGAACCACCTAATGTTCTCTAAGAGGGTTTCAACAAACCAACAATAAATTGACAAACCTTTGACAAATTAAAACCTAACAAATGATACACACTGGGCCCAATTATGACAACACCAAACAAAAAGTCCTGACCTAACTACAACAAACACAAGACAAACAGTCCGGACACTACCAAGAGCTTTCTGGGAGAGAGAGAGAGCCTCCAGCCCGAGAACAAGGGTACCTCTCTCCCTCTCCAGGAATCTCACACTCACACACCTGAACCAGGACCGAGGACCCCGTCGTGTCCCCGGTCAGAGTCTAGAGGTTATGCTGCGTCCAGCCCTCTGTCAGACTCTACCCGTGGGATCTCAACCTAGGCGCCTTACCTCCAGACACCAGGACCGGTCTTCCGTCTTTCAATAAATCCTTGCAGCCTTCACCTCTGGCTTTTACCTGGAAAGGAAGGAGAGCCTCCAGCCCGAGAACGAGGGTACCTCTCTCTACCCCGGTAATCTCGGTAATGTCGCTGGGGCCTCCAAATGTTGTGGGGTGACTTCCACGACCAGTTGCAAACGACCACGGAGGCGATTAAGTTGGTAATAAGCAGGCAAGGATTTATTGAATACTGGCCAGGACGGTCGCGGGGGCACCATGCAAACACCTACGGCCGCACCACCCTGTGTGCAAGCAGGCCTTTTAAAGGGTCTGAACCATGAATGTTCTTGCCCTGCGTTTGGCAAACAGCCCTCAAGGCTGCATCTGGGGAAGAGCTGCCAATAGACTAAGAATGACCCTATTGCTCGTTCTTTATCTTCTATGTTTTCTGCTAGACATGGGAAAATGGTCCTATCTTTGTAAAAACAGGTGGTGTGGCTTCGTAATTGGCATGGCTACATAATTGGCCTCAGACCATTAGTTATTCCTCTGATTCTAGTCTTCAAGGTCACAAGCTGGAAACTAAAGCAATATTTCCTTTGTTTTAAGCAAGCAGGGGTGAACAGTGGCCAAAGTTTCAAACAGCAGTTTTACTCTAGTAAATGTTCTTATGACTTATTCATTTTTCACACTACTTATTGATCCAATGAATAGTGTGCTGTAAGAACCATCCTGGAAAGTACTATACAGATTTAGACTGAGACTACTACTACTGTTTTAAATTCCAGTGATTATCAGCAGTTAAACATGTCTAAGGCATAAGTGAAAGGAAGGGGATAGTGAGAGGCATAAAAGAAGACATGACATAACATGAGAAAAAATATTCTTCCAACAATTGTTTTATTCAGAACCTTCTGAACAGAAGATAGCTGAAAGGCCCTGGAATCTGAAGGCAATCCAAACCAGTAGTCAGTAGTTAAGAATAATGATCAGATGGTTCCAGATTGTTATGTTCCAATCACAATTTTCCATATTTGTTTAAATTGACAAACATATATCCTAAAACTTTTAAAAAATAATAATTATTAAAAGTATTACACATGTCCTTTTTTCCCCTCTATTGGCCCTCTCCAGCCTGCTCGAACCCCCCACCCCAGGCCCTCACCACCCCACTGTCTGTGTCCATGGGACATGCATATATGTATACAAGATCTTGGTTGATTACCTCCCACCCACCAACCCTTCCTACCTTCCCTCCCAGATTCCACACTCTGTTCCATGCTTTCATGTCTCTGGATCCACTCCCTTCATCAGTTTATTTTGTTACTTAGATTCCACATAAGAGTGAGATCATGGAATACTTGTCTTTCTCTGACTCATTTCATTTAGCATGCTACTGTCCAGGTCCCTCCATGCTGTCTTAAAGGCTAAGAGATCCTTCTTTTTTACTGCTTCATAGTATTCCATTGTATAAATCTACCACAGCTTTTTAATCCACTCATCTACTGCCTAGAGGCCCAGTGCACGAATTTCATGCACTGGGAAGGGGTCTCAGCCTGGCCTGTGCTCTTGGGGGATGTCAAACTGGCAGTTGGACATACTTAGTGCTACCACAGAGGTGGGAGAGACTCTGCCACCGCTGCTGTGCTCACCAGCTGTGAGCCTAGCTCAGGGCTTCTGGCTGAGCAGTGCTCCCCCTGCTGGAGCCCACTGACCACTAAGGGACAGCTCCTGTGTCGATCTTCTGCCCCCTGGTGGCTAGTGTGCATCATAGCGACCAGTTGTTCTACTGTTTGGTCGATTTGCATATTAGCCTTTTATTATCTAGGACTAGGGGCCCAGTGCACAACCTGCCCCCTCTCACATACTGGGAGCCCTCAGGGGATGTCCAACTGTTGGCTCATCCCCAGCCTGCCCAAAGCCTTGGGCACCCAGCCATAGCCCTGCTCAGCTCAGCCCCTGCTGCCTGCGACCACCCAGCCCCGCTCCCTGCCACCACCACTACCGCTGCTGCTGCTGCCGCCGCTTCCCCTCACAGCGCCTGGAGGCTGGGCGCTCGCTGCCACTGCCGTTTCATCTTCACCCCTGGGGCCGGCACTCACGCCACTTGGCCCCGCCCCTGCTCCTGATTGGCCAGTAGCATAGCCAATCAGGAGCAAAGGTACGGTCAAATGTGCATGTTTCTCTTTTATTATATAGGATGGTGATCAGTGTGCATCATAGCAACTGGTTGGTCCACTGTTTGGTTTATTTGCATATTAGCCTTTTGTTATATAGGATGGGCTCTCAGGGTATTTCCAGATCTTAGCTATTGTAAATTGTGCTGCTATGAACATAGGGATACATACATTCTTTCTGATTGGTGTTTCAGGTTTCTTTATATTCTGAGAGTTTTGAATGGCTAAGTTACTTATTATGCTATTGTCAAACATATTCTGAAGGACATTGTGTCAGAGATTACCCCTACTTCTAAAGGTAAAAGTGCCAATGCCAAAAAAATTTAAGTGGTAAATTTTAATTGGTGCCAATTTTTTTCCTAGTTCTTCTATATCCTTTCTAGATTACTGAAATTCATACAAACTTTAGTGCTACTTCTAGGGAAATTTAAAAATTATGAGTACATTTTGAGAGGAACCAAGATGGCGGCATAGGTAAACACCTATATGGCTACCCTGTACAACAATTTCAAAACTACAATTAAGGGACAGAATGGACAGTATCCAGAACCACCAGAAAGCTGGCTGAGTGGAAATTCCACAAATAGAAGGAAAGATAAAGAGGCACTGTGACTCAGCGGAGCTGCGGAGGGCAGAGTTGCTGAGACCTGCAGAGAAGGAGGTTCGGAGCTTCACAGAGCGGAACGGGGCAGGTGCTGGAGACCTGGCTGGTTTTCGTGAACGGGAAGGGAGACAGATGCATCCCACTGTACTGATCCCGTATGAGTCCGGGAACCCAGACTCATACGGGATGAAACTGGACCTTAAGGAGGAAGCACGCTGAGATTTGGGAGCTGCAGAGACTCGTGAGCTCGCGGAGTGTGCACGTACAGGGGAGGTGTGCGAGCTAGCTGAGGACACGTGGCTGGTTCTCTCGTTGAGGAGGAAAAAGAAAAAACCACCGGATTGCATTGCTTTCCAGTTCTGGGTGAGAATTTGGTTGTACATACTCATTTGGAGAGAAACTGAATTGTCTGGCAGTGGTCAGAGCTCGGGACAGCTTTCTCTCCATTGCTGCAGGGCACAGAGATTGGGGCAATGGAAACTAAGGCTATCTGCTCAGCCCAGACACTCCACCCCATCCAAGCTGAGCAAAGCCACTCTATTAGCGTAAACACAGCTGATTCTCACAGCCAATTGGCCTGGAGGTCAACCCCTCCCAATGAAACCAACAACAATCTAGGCTTAACTACAGCAAGACTGCAGCCCATAAAGGGGTGCACCAAGATTATCCAACTCAGGTGACTGGAGAGGTTGAACCACTGTCCCCTAGAGGACACCTACCACACAAAGCTAAGCGACTAACTTAGGGAAGTAGCCAAAATGCAGAGAAAAGGTAACAAATCACATTTGAAAGAAATGGAGGGGGGAAAAAAACGACTAGACATAGAGTTCAAAACCACGGTTATAAGGTTTTTCAAGAGGCTCCTAGAAAAGGCTGATAAAGTTAATGAGACCCTTGAGGATATGAGTGAGACCCTTGAGGATACGAGCAAGACCTTTGATAATATGAAAAAGGACCAACTAGAAATTAAGCATACACTGACTGAAATAAAAAATATACAGAGACCTAGAAGCAGTCTAGAGGACCGCAAGAATCAAGTCAAAGATTTGAAATATAAAGAAGCAAAATCCACTCAGCCAGAAAAACAAGATGCAAAAAAAATCCAAAAAATTGAAGATAGTGTAAGGAGCCTCTGGGACAACCTCAAGCATGCCGACATCCAAACTATGGGGGGGGGGGGGTCCCAGAAAAAGAGAGCCAGATACTGAAAACCTATTTGAAGAAATAGTGACCGAAAACTTCCCCCATCTGGTGAAAGAAACAGACTTAAAAGTCCAGAATGCAGCCGAGACCGGTTTGGCTCAGTGGATAGAGCGTCAGCCTGCGGACTGAAGGGTCCCGGGTTCGATCCGGCAAGGGCATGTACCTTGGCTGCGGGCACATCCCCAGTAGGGGTCGTGCAAGAGGCAGCTGATCGATGTCTCTCATCGATGTTTCTGACTTTCTATCCCTCTTCCTTCTGCTCTGTAAAAACTCAATAAAAAAATATATATATGTATAAAATATCTTTAAAAAATTTCCAGAATGCACACAGAACCCCAAACAATAGGAATCCAAAGAGGATCACATCAAGACACACCATAATTAAAATGCCAATGGCAAAAGACAGAGAATATTAAAACCAGCAAGAGAGAAACTGTTAGTTACCTACAAGGGAGCACCCATACGATTGTCAGCGGGTTTCTCAACAGAAACTCTGCAGGCCAGAAGGGAGTGGCAAGAAATATTCAAAGTGATGAATAGCAAGAACCTACAACCAAGATTACTCCACCCAGCAAAGCTATCATTCAGAATTGAAGGTCAGATAAAGTGCTTTGCACATAAGAAAAAGCTAAAGGAGTTCATCACTTCCAAACCAATTTTATATGAAATGCTGAAAGGTATTCTTTAAGAAGAGGAAGAAAAAGAAGAAAAAGGTAAAAATTAAAATTATGATCAACAAATACACATCTATCAACAAGTGAATCTAAAAATCAAGTGAATTAAAAATCTGATGAACAGAATAAGCTAGTGAATATAATAGAATCAGAGGCATAGAAAATCGTATACATATGGATAAAAATTATGAATAGTTTTCCCAAATTTTGGAAGAAAAGCAGTGTTTACAGGTGATACATGCTTTCCTCTTAAGTCTTAATTATATGAATGGTTTTATTTCCACAGTACAACAGATGTTAATGCATTTTGCTATAATCTTTTCCTTATAGAAGACATCTGCATAAATATGCTTAAATACATATTTCTGTTTTGAATATGTACTTAAAAGCAAGAAGGATCAATTCAGGAAATATTTGAATAAAAGTGGGAGGACTGAAACCGGTTTGGCTCAGTGGATAGAGCATCAGCCTGCGGACTGAAGGGTCCCAGGTTTGATTCCAGTCAAGGGCATGTACTTTGGTTGCGGGCACATCCCCAGTAGGGGGCGTGCAAGAGGCAGCTGATCAACGTTTCTCTCTCATCAATGTTTCTGACTTTCTATCCCTCTCCCTTCCTCTCTGTAAGAAAATCAATAAAATATATATTTTAAAAAGAATAAAAGTTGGAGGTTTACCGTGGCAGTTATTAAAATGTATCAGTATTGTAGTAATTAAATCAGTGGTCCTGATGCAAGTTGAAAGAGCATGAGGAGATGGAAAAGAAATTACATAAACAGCCAAGCATACAGATAGTTTGTATTTAAAGGTATAATTTCAATTCTGGAAAAACAATTACTTATTCAATAAATGGTCCAGGAATAGCTGGAGGAAATGATAGTAGTGTTTTAGGATTGGAGAGTTAAATGTAAAAAAATTAAGCTGTACTAAACCAGATGTGACTTGAAAAAACCTTGAGTTGGGAAAAGAAAAACTGAACTGGGAAAAATTATAAAAGAAAAATATTGGTAGATTAAACTTAAAAAATGTATACTGTGTTTTTTAAACAGTAACTTTTTAATGCAGTAACTCTCATTATAAAGTGAGAAGGCAAATGACAAACTGGGGAAGTATTTGCAACATATATGATAGGTAAAGTTCCAGTGAAAATAAGGATCAATATCTCCAATGATCTCACTCATTTGTGGAATATAATGAACAACATAAATCGATTAACAAAAAAATAGATCCAGAGACAGAGAAACATCAATTCGAACATCAAACCTCAGGGAAGGTAGGGGATGGTGGGATTATTGGGGAGAGATCAACCAAAGGACTTACATGCATGTGTACAAGCCTAATCAATGGACACAGACAACGGGGCTAGGGGCATGAATGGGAGTTGGGGGTTAATAGGGGAATAAGGACACAAATATAATACCTTAATTAATAAAGAAATATAAAAAAGATTAACATCTCCATGGAAAAAATAAAAAAATATTCCCAATTTACAAAAGAAATACAACTATGTGAATCAAAGAAATCCAATAAACAATGAAAATAGACAATGAGATTGTTTTTCTCTAATTTGCAAATATTAAAAAGATTTTGTTTTAATATATATTTATTGATTTCAGAAAGGAAGGGAGAGGGAGAGAGAGATAGAAACATCAATGATAAGAGAGAATCAGCGATTGGCTGCCTCCTACAAGCCCCACACCGGGGATCGAGCCCGCAACGTGGGCCCTTGACTGGAATTGAACCTGGGACCCTTTAGTCCACAGGCCAACAATCTGTCCATTGAGCCAAACCGGCTAGGACTTAAAAAGATTCTTTGAAAAGAGCATTAGGAAATGAATTACTCATATACTGATAATGGGAGTATAAATTTGTCTAACCTTTTTGAGGAGAAATTAAGTGATGTTTAGCAAAAGCCTTAAGTGTGTCTTCTCTTTAACCTAATAGTTGCACTTTATATATTTATTGATGCTCACATAAGCCATCCACGTCATGTGGAAGATGTTTATTCTTTTTAGACGCCCAGTATTTGAACCTCCTTCCTCATAGTATCTCCCACTGAGTGAGTCTTCTCAGGGTATTTATTTCAGTTGTCTACTTCCTGCTACCCCCGTAGGATATGAATTGTATAAAGATGGGGACTTTGTTCCCTGTGGTATCCCTAGAATCTAGAATGGGTACAGTAAGTGACCAATTAAAAGCCTCACTTGCAGCTAGGTTGTAGGTAAGTGCCTTGGACTCTGTCAGATGAGTCTGTGGTAGATTTGGACTTAGAAGTAAAGATACAAAAATCAGGGCCGGAAGAGGAGTCTGACCAGCAGTAGAGACTGTGCGATAGCCAAGGCTCCGGACGTGAGAGGTGGTGCTGCAAGCTTCAGAGTGGCGGCCACCACGCCCGTGCTTTGGCATGGCTTCACACCTGGCTCCTCACACAGATAAGAGACTGGTTTCCCAATCTCCCTGATTCTATGAGCTCCTTAATATTAATTTCTTAAGGTCTTATTTTCTCTTAACTTTAAAGTTTGAAATGCATGTACAAAAGAATGTGTGAAATGAGTATCATTTCAAGGTAAACATGTTCAAGTTCCAGATTAAGGAATGGAGTAGAACCAGTACCTTAGAAGATTCCTGTTAATCCTTTACTTATTATAGTGCTCCTCCCACCCCAAGAGGTAGCACTATCTTAGATTTATTGTTAGTCACTCTTTTCTTTATAGTTTTAGCACATATGCATCAATTTCTTTTAAAAATATTTTTATTGACTTCAGAGAGAGATGGAGGAGAGAGAAACATCAATGGCGAGAGAGAGAATCATTGATTGGCCGCCTCCTGCACACCCTCTGCTGGGGATTGAGCCTGTAACCTGAGCATGTGCCCTCGACCAGAATCGAACCCAGGGACCCTCCAGTCCACATTGTGACACTCTATTTACTGAGCCAAAGTGGCCAAAGCTGCATCTATTTCTAAACAATATATATATTTTTTGTTTTGGTTTTGGAATCATATAATCTGTTTTACTCATGACAATTCTTTTTCTACGTTGTTTTTTGGATTCACAAATTGCTTGTATTTAGCTGGTGTGTAATTGCATGGCTGTACCTGTCTCTATTTGGTGTCATTCCAGTTGGTCAGTGTCTGAGCTGGCCAGTTATTAAATATTTTGAAAGTCACTGAATTCATTTATTAGATGTGTGTCCTGTAAAATATTTTATTATGTGAACTTACTGCAATTTAGTTATTCATTCCACTATTGATAAATATTTGATTGTTTATATTTTTTTAGTATTAAAAGGCAAGCTACAATGATCATTCTTTGTTTGTTTGTTTTTGTTAATCGTCACCCAAGGATATTTTTCTATTGATTTTTTTTTGAGAGTAGGAGGGAGAGGGAGAGGCAGAGAGAAACATCAATATGAGAGAGACACATGGATTGGTTGCCTCCTGCATGCACCCTAATCAGGGTCAGACAACTTGCAACCAAGGTATGTGCTCTTGATTGGAATTTAACCTGGGACCCTTCAGGTTGCAGGCTGACGCTCTATACACTGAGCCACTGTTGCTAGGGCAATTTTTCCTTTTAAATATATCCTTACCTGAGGATAAGGTTTTTATTGATTGGGGTTGAGGGAGGGACGGAAAAAGAGAGAGAGAGAGGAGAAATATCAGTTGGTTGCCTCCCATATGTGCCATGCCTGGGATTTGAACCAGCAACCTGAGCATGTGCCCAGAGCAGGAATGGAACCTGACACCTTCTGGTGTACTGAAGGACACTGCAACCACCTGAGCCACACCAGCCAGAGGTTATCTCTGGTACTTCTAAATAATTTTTTTCTTTGATGATCTGTAGTTTTACTATGATGTGCCTAGTTATGTATGTATTTGTAGGACTTCATGTATTTCAAGAATTGATGACTTTCAAGAGTTATGCTAAATTCTCACCTTTGTCTCTTCTAATATTGTCTCTTCCTCATTCTCTCTGTTACATCCTAATGTAATTCTGATTAGCCTTAATTTTTCTTTTTCTTCATGTCTCTTAACTTCTTTTTTCTTTCTTTCTTTCTTTCTTTCTTTCTTTCTTTCTTTCTTTCGTTCTTTCAATCTTTATTGTTCAGTTTATTAATTACATTGTTCCCTTTTTTTCCCCCTATAGCTCCCCTCCACCTGGTACCCATCCTACCCTCCACCCTCACCGCCCTCCACTGTCCTCTCCCATAGTTGTGTGATTTTTGTCCAGTCTCTTGCTACACTTCCCACACCCCTTTTCTCCCTAAGAATTGTCAGTCCAGTCCCTCTCGATGTCCGTGATTCTGTTACATTCACCAGTTTATCCTGTTCATCAGCTTATTAATTCACTTGATTTTTAGATTCATTTGTTGATAGATGTGTATTTGTTGTTCCTAATTTACACTTTCATCTTTTTATTCTTCCTCTTCTTAAAGAATATCTTTCAGCATTTCATATAACATTGTTTTGGTGGAGATGAACTCCTTTAGCTTTTTCTTATCTGCGAAGCACTTTATCTGACCTTCAATTCTGAATGATAGCTTTGCTGGGTAGAGTAATCTTGGTTGTAGATTCTTGCTATTCATCACTTTGAATATTTCTTGCCACTCCCATCTGGCCTGCATAGTTTCTGTTGAGAAATCCGCTGACAATCGTATGGGTGCTCCCTTATAGGTAACTAACTGTTTTTCTCTTGCTGCTTTTAATAATCTCTCTTTGTCTTTTGCTCTTGGCATTTTAATTATGATGTGCCTTGGTGTGGTCCTCTTAGGGTTCCTATATATTGGGGTTCGGTGTGCTTCTTGGACTCCTAAGTCAATTTCTTTCACCAGGTGTGGGAAGTTTTCAGTCTATTTCTTCAAATAGGTTTTCATTATCTTGCTCTCTCTCTTTTTCTGGCACCCCTATAATTCGGATGTTGGTATGCTTGAGATTGTCCCAGAGGCCCCTTACACTATCTTCAATTTTTTGGATTCTTTTGGTTTCTTGCTTTTTCAGCTGAGTGGATATTACTTCTTTGTATTTCAAATCTTTAACTTGGTTCTTAGGGTACTCCAGAGCACTTTTAGGTCTTTGTATAATATTTTTTATTTCAGTCAGTGTATGCTTAATTTCTGGTTGGTCCTTTTTCATATCCTTGAGAGTCTCCTTCATATCGTTGAGGGTCTCATTCATTTCTTTGTAGGACTCATTCATTTCCACGTTGGTCTTGATCATTTCCTTGCAGGTCTCGTTCATATCCTTGAGGGTCTCGTTCATTTCCTTGTAGGTCTTCCTTATTTCCCTATAGGTCTCGACCTTTTCTAGGAGCCTCTTGAAAGCCCTATAACCGTGGTTTTGAATTCCATGTCCAGTCGTTTTAATTTCCTCCATTTCTTTCACATCTGATTTCTTTCCATGTCTCTGCATGGTGGCTGCTTCCCTGAGTTGGTCAGTTAGCTTTGTGTGGTAGACTTCCTACAAGGGACAGTGGCTCGGCCTCCCCAGTTACCTGAGGTGGATATGGGCTGCACAGTCTTGCTGAAGTTAAGCTCAGGTTAATTGTTGTTAGCACTTGGAGGGGTTGACCTCCAGGCCAATTGTCTGTGAAGTTCAGCTGTGCTCAGGTTGGATGGGCAGAGTCTCTGGGCCAAGCAGACAGCGTCAGCTCCGCCCTGTGTGGCCCCAGGGACTCTGTGCCGGGGGCAATGGCTGCCAGCACCTCTGAGAGAGAGCCGCTGTGGAGCTCCACCGGCTGCTGGGGAATTCGGACTCTCCCCAAATGAGTCTGCACACCCAATGTCTTACCCAGGGTCCTAAAACAAAGCAGTCTGACAGTTTCCCGAATGAGAGAGCAAGTCGTGAGTGCTCTCTACGCGGTCACGCAGCTGCGCTGTTCCCAAGTTCACACGCAAGCTCGCCTTCTCCACAAGCTGGCAGACCCCGGCAGCACCCGAGCTTCGGCGTGCCCTCCTACTGTCCAGTTTTTACCCCGTATGATATTGGGTTCCCTGGACTTCGCCCAGAGCTGGAGAATCAGTCCAGTGGGACATCTTTGTCTCCCCGTTTGAGAAAACTGGCCGGTTTTCAGCGGCCTGCCCTATCCGGTGGCTTGCGCGCTGCAATCCTCTCTCCGCGCGTATCTTCAACGCTGTCCGCCGCCGCTCCTCTGAGTCACAGTGTCTTCTCTTCACTTTTATTTGTGGAATTTTCACTCGGCCAGCTTTCTGGTCATTCTGGGTGGTGTTTGTTCTTTCGTTAAGTTGTAGTTTTAAACTTGCTGTGTATGACGGCAAGATAGGTGTTTTATCTATGCCGCCATCTTGCTTCTCCTTAACTTCTTTTCTGTTTACTCCATCTCTCTGGGCTATATTTCTGGATAAATCAGTTAAGTCTCTATTTTAGTGAAACCTTGACAAGAGCAATTTTAGTGGAGTGATGGGCTCCAAAGCCAGATTAATCTGAAGTGATGAGAAAATGAGATGTGCAACTATGGAAACATCCACCATAGTTAACGATGGCAGCTTTTCTTTGAAGGGTGCAGAGAAATAGGAGAAAGAGTTATGAAAGAGTTGGTGTGTGTTTGTTTTTAATAAATAGAAAATGATATCAAGGATGTTATCAAGGTATGTTTGGATATCCATAGGAATGACCTATTAGAGAAGGGAAACTTGATGATCTAGGAAAGAATGGATATTTTTGTTTTGTTTTGTTTTGCTTTTTGTTTTGTTCTTGGCACTATTACAGACATCCCCCATTGCCCCTCCTTTACCCATCTCCACCCAGTCCCTGCACCCCCTCCCTCTGGCCATTACCACACTGCTGTCTGTGTCCATGGGTTATGCTCTGTGGCTAATCCCTTCATCTGCTTTCATCCATCCTCCATATCCCCTCCCCTCTGACCTCTGTCAGTCTGTTCCATGTATCCATGCCCCTAGTTCTATTTTGTCAGTTTATTTTGTTAATTGGATTCCACATATAAATGAGGTCATATGATATTTGTCTTTCTTTGTCTGGCTTATTTTGCTTAGCACCGTGGGCGGCAAACTGCGGCTCGTGAGCCACATGTGGCTCTTTGACCCCTTGAGTGTGGCTCTTCCACAAAATACCACGGCCTGGGTGAGTCTGTTTTGAAGAAGCGGCGTTAGAAAAAGGTTAAGTTTAAAAATTTTGGTTCTCAAAAGAAATTTCAATTGTTGTACTATTGATATTTGGCTCTGTTGACTAATAAGTTTGCTGACCACTGGCTTAGCATAATAATCTCCAGGTCCAATGTAAGAGTTCATTCTTTTTTACAGCCACATAGTATCCCGTTGTGTAAATGTACCAGAGCTCCCCCCCCCCCCCACACACACTTCTACACATGAGCACTTGGGCTGTTTCCAAATCTTGGCTATTGTAAACAATGTTGCTATGAACATAGGGGTGCATATATCCTTTCTGATGGGTATTTTGGGATTCTTAGTACATATTCCCAGAAGTAGTATCCCTGGGTCAAAAGGCAGTTCCATTTTTAATATTTTGAGGGAACTTCACACTGTTTTCCACAGTGGCTGTACCAGTCTGCATCCCCACCAACATTGCACAAGATGAGAGAATTTTGTAGTGAAATTTCTGAGAAAGTGAGAAAGAACTAGGTCCAAATTTTTCTTTTCTTTAAAAAAAAAATACAACATTAAAAGTATTTATTTCCATTTTTAATTGATTAAGGTATTACATGTGAACATATCTTCTCATTGCCCTCTCACCCCACTCTCACACATGCCCTCACCTCCCAGTGCCTTGTGTCCATTGGTTATGCTTATATGCTTGCATACAAGTCCTTCAGTTGATCTCTTATCTTCCCTCGCCCCCCAACCTTCCCGCTATAATTTGACAGTCTCTCTGATGTTTTACTGCCTCTGTATCTATATTTTTGTTCATCAGGTTATAATGTTCTTTATAATCCATAAATGAGTGAGATCATGTGGTATTTTTCTTTCATCGACTGGCTTATTTCATTTAGCATAATGCTCTCCAGTTTCATCCATGCTGTTGTAAATGGTTAGAATTCCTTCTTTTTTATAGCAGCGTAGTATTCCAATGTGTAGTTTTCTGATCCAGTCATCTGCTGGTGGGCATTTAGGCTGTTTCCAAATCTTAGCTATTATAAATTGTGCTGCTATGAACAAAGGGGTGCATATATCCTTTCTGATTGGTGTTTCTAGTTTCTTGGGATATATTTCTAGAAGTGGGATTACTGGGTCAAATAGGAGTGCCATTTTTAGTTTTTTTGAGGAAACTCCATACTGTTCTCCACAGTGGCTGCAGCAAACTGCATTCCCACCAGCAGTGCACAAGGGTTCCTTTTTCTCCGTATCCTTGTTGATTTGTTGATAATTGCCATTCTGACAGGTGTGAAATGGTATGGCATTGTTGTTTCGATTTGCATCTCTCGGATAATTAGTGACTTTGAGCATGTTTTCATATGTCTCTTGGCCTTCCTTCTGTCTTCTTTCGAAAAGTATCTATTTAGGTCTGTTGCCCATTTTTTATTGGATCATTTATCTTCCTTTTATTAAGTTCTATGAGTTCCCTGTAAATGTTGGAGATTAAACATTTATCAGTGATAACAGTTACAAATATGTTCTCCCCTACGGTGGGCTTTCTTATTGTTTTGTTGATGGTTTCTTTAGCTGTGCAAAACCTTTTTATTATGATGTAGTCCCATTTTTTTTCTCTTCTGTTTCCATTGCCCTAGGAATGGTATCAGTGAAGAAATTGCTTTGGCATATGTCTGAGATTTCTCTGCCTATGGATTCCTCTAGTATTTTTATGGTTTCCTGTCTTATATTTAAGTCCTTTATCCATTTTGAGTTTATTTTTGTGTATGGAGTAAGCTGGTGGTCTAGTTTCATTTTTTGCATGTATCTGTCCAATTTTCCCAACACCATTTATTGAAGAGACTGTCTTGACTTCAATGTATGTTCATGCCTCCTTTGTCAAATATTAATTGAGCATGTAGTTTGGGTAGATATCTCGGTTCTCTATTCTATTCCTTTGATCTATATGCCTGTTCTTGTGCCAGTACCAGGCAGTTTTGAGAACAGTGGCTTTGTAATACAGCTTGAAATCTGGTGTTGAGATCCCAGATTGTTCTTCTTTCTCAGGATTGCTGTGACTATTCGGGGTCTTTTTTAAAAAAAAATTCGAGATGAGTTTTTAGAGAGTTCTTTCTAGGTCTGTGAAAGATGCCATTAGTATTTTAATGGGGAGTGCATTGAATCTATAGATTACTTTGTGTATTATGGACATTTTAATGATGTTGATTCTACCAATCCATGAACCCGGTATGCTCTTCCATCTGTTTACATCTTCCTCTATCTCTTTTCTCAATGTCCTGTAGTTTTCTGAGTAGAGGTCTTTTACCGACTTATTTAGGTTTATTCCTATGTCTCTTAATTTTTTTGGTGCAGTGGTAAATGGCATTGTTTTCTTATTCTCTCTTTCTGTAAGTTCACTGTTGGTGTATAGAAATGCCATAGATTTCTTGGCGTTAATTTTGTCTCTTGCTGCATTGCTGAATTCATGTATTAAGTCTAATAACTTTCGATGGTGTCTTTACAATATCATGTCATCTGTGAATAATGACAATTTTACTTCTTCTCTCCAATTTGGATGCCCTTTATTTCTTCTTCTTGTCTGATTGCTATTGCTAGCATTTCCAGTACTATGTCAAACAGGAGTGGTGAGAGTGGCCATCCCTGTTTTGTTCCTGTTCTTAGAGGAAATGGTTTCAGTTTTTGCCCATTGAGTATGATGTTGGCTGTGGGTTTGTCACATATGGCTTTTATTTATTTATTTGTTTATTTTAAAAAATATATATTTTATTGATTTTTCACTGAGAGGAAGGGAGAGGGATAGAAAGTCAGAAACATCGATGAGAGAGACACTTTGATTAACTGCCTCTTGCACAACCCCACCGGGGATGTGCCCCTAACCAAGGTACATGCCCTTGACCAGAATTGAACCTGGGACCTTTCAGTCTGCAGACCGATGCTCTGTCCACTGAGCCAAACTGGTTTTGCCGTCACATATGGCTTTTATTATGTTGAGGTATCATCCTTCTATTCCCACTTTGCTGAGAGGTTTTTTTTAATCAAAAATGGGTGTTGGATTTTGTCAAATGCTTTTTCTTTTTTTATGTAATGTTTTTTTTATCTTTATTGTTCAGTTTATTAATTACATTGTTCCCTTTTTTTCCCCACTATAGTTCCCCTCCACCTGGTACCCATCCCACCCTCCGCCCTAATCCCCCTCCACTGTCCTCTCCCATAGTTGTGTGATTTTTGTCCAGTCTCTTGCTACACTTCCCAAACCCCCTTTCTCCCCAAGAGTTGTCAGTCCATTCCCTCTCTATGTCCGTGATTCTGTTACATTCACCAGTTTATCCTGTTCATCAGCTTATTAATTCACTTGATTTTTAGATTCATTTGTTGATAGATGTGTATTTGTTGTTCCTAATTTACACTTTCATCTTTTTATTCTTCCTCTTCTTAAAGAATATCTTTCAGCATTTCATATAATATTGGTTTTGGTGGTGATGAACTCCTTTAGCTTTTTCTTATCTGCGAAGCACTTTATCTGGCCTTCAATTCTGAATGATAGCTTTGCTGGATAGAGTAATCTTGGTTGTAGATTCTTGCTGTTCATTATTTTGAATATTTCTTGCCACTCCCATCTGGCCTGCATCGTTTCTGTTGAGAAATCCGCTGACAATCATATGGGTGCTCCCTTATAGGTAACCAACTGTTTCTCTCTTGCTGCTTTTAATAATCTCTCTTTGTCTTTTGCTCTTGGCATTTTAATTATGATGTGCCTTGGTGTGGTCCTCTTAGGGTTCCTATATATTGGGGTTCAGTGCGCTTCTTGGACTCCTAAGTCAGTTTCTTTCACCAGGTGTGGGAAGTTTTCGGTCACTATTTCTTCAAATAGGTTTTCATTGTCTTGCTCTCTCTCTTTTTCTGGCAACCCTATAATTAGGATGTTGGTATGCTTGAGGTTGTCCCAGAGGCCCCTTACACTATCTTCAATTTTTTGGATTCTTTTGGTTTCTTGCTTGTTCAGCTGAGTGGATTTTCCCTCTTTGTATTTCAAATCTTTAACTTGGTTCTTGGGGTGCTCCAGAGCACTTGTAGGTCTTTGTATACTATTTTTTATTTCAGTCAGTGTATGCTTAATTTCTGGTTGGTCCTTTTTCATATCCTTGAGAGTCTCCTTTATATCCTTGAGGGTCTCCTTCATTTCCACGTTGGTCTTGATCATTTCCTTGCAGGTCTCCTTCATATCCTTGAGGGTCTCGTTCATTTCCTTGTAGGACTCATTCATTTTCTTTGCAGTCTCACTTATTTCCTTATAGGTCTTGACCTTTTGTTGGAGCCTCTTGAGAAGCCCTATAACCGTGGTTTTGAATTCCATGTCCAGTCGTTTTTTTCCCCTCCATTTCTTTCACATCCGATTTCTTTCCATGTCTCTGCATGGTGGCTGCTTCCCTGAGTTGTTCTATTAGCTTTGTGTGGTAGACTTCCTACTAGGGACAGTGGCTCAGCCTCCCAGGTTACCTGAGGTGGATATGGGTTGCACAGTCTTGCTGAAGTTAAGCTCAGGTTAATTGTTGTTAGCACTTGGAGGGGTTGACCTCCAGGCCAATTGTCTGTGAAGTTCAGCTGTGCTCAGGTTGGATGGGCGGAATCTCCGGGCCAAGCAGACAGCATTAGCTCAGCCCTATGCGGCCCCGGGGACTCTGGGCCGGGGGCAATGGCTGCCAGCACCTCTGAGAGAGAGCCGCTGTGGAGCTCCACCAGCTGCTGGGGAATTCAGACTCTCCCCAATTGAGTCTGCACACCCAATCTCTCACCCAGGGTCATAAAACAAAGCAGTCTGACGGTTTTCCTATTGAGAGAGCGAGTCGCAGAGCGCTCTCTGCACGGTCATGCAGCTGAGCTATTCGCACAAGCTGCCTTCTCCACAAGCCAGGAGACCCTGCAGCACCCGAGCTTCGGCGTGCCCTCCCTCTGTCCAGTTTTCACCCCGTATGATAGTGGGTTCCCTGGACTTCGCCCAGAGCTGGAGAATCAGTCCAGTGGGACGTCTTTGTCTCCCCGTTCGAGAAAACTGGCCGGTTTTTAGCCGCCCGCCCTCTCTGCTAGCTCGTGCTCCAAACCTCTCTCCGCTCGAATCTTTCAACACTGTCTGCCGCTGCTCCTTCGAGTCACAGTGTCCTATCTTCACTTTTATTTGTGGAATTTTCACTCGGCGAGCTTTCTGGTGATTCTGGAAGGTGTTTGTTCTTTCGTTAAGTTGTAGTATTAAAATTGTTGAGTATGATGGCAAGATAGGTGTTTTACCTATGCCGCCATCTTGGTTCTCTCTGGCAAATGCTTTTTCTGCATCAGTTGTTATGACTATGTGATTTTTATCTCTCAATTTGTTTATGTGATGTATCACGTTTATTGATTTATGGATATTGTACCATCCTTGCATCCCTGGGATAAATCCTAGTTGATCATGGTGTATGATCTCTCTGATGTACTGCTGGATCCGATTTGCTAGAATTTTGTTGAGGATTTTGGCATCTTTGTTTATGAGGGATATTGGCCTGTAATTCTCTTTCATTGTGTCATGTTTATCTAGTTTTAGTATTAGGGTGATGCTGGCTTCACAGAAGGAGCTTGGAAGTGTTCCATCCTCTTGAGTTTTCTGGAATAGTCTGAGGAGTATAGGTTTTAGTTCTTCCTTGAATGTTTGGTAAAACTCCCCTGTGAAGCCATCTGGCCCTGGGCTTTTGTTTGCTCTAAGCTTTTTACGACTGCTTCAATTTCTTCATTAGTTATTGGCCTATGAGATATTTAGATTCTTACTGGTTGAGTTTTGGAAGGTTATATTTTTCTAGGAATATGTCCATTTCCTCCAAGGTGGCCAGTTTGTTGGAATAGAGTTGTTCATAATATTTTAAACAATTCTTTGTATTTTGGTGGGATCTGTTGTTATTTCTCCTCTTTCATTTCTGATTTTGTTTATTTGGGTCCTCTCTCTTTGCTTCCTGGTGAGCCTGGCTAGAGGTTCATCAATCTTGTTTTTCCTTTCAAAGAACCAACTCTTGGTTTTGTTGATCTTTTTTTTTTTTTTTTTTTTTTTTGTCTTTAGTTGTTTATCTCCGCTCTGATCTTAATAATTTCTTCCTTCTGGTTACAGTGGGCTTTTCTTGTTGCTCTCTTTCTATCTCTTTGAGTTGCAGGGTTAGATGATTTATTACCATTGTTTCTTACTTTTTGCAGTAGGCTTGTAGAGCTATGAACTTCCCTCTCAAGACTGCTTTCGCTGTGTCCGATAGATTTTGGGTTGTTGTGTCTTCATGGTCTTTTGTTGCCATGATGCTTGTTATTTCTTCCTGATCACTCTGGTAACCTAATCATTGTTTAATAGCATGCTATTTAGTCTATAAGTGTTCGATTTTTTTGGATTGTTTTTATTGTAATTGATTTTCAATTTTATGCCATTGTGATCTGAGAAGATGCTTGATATGATTTCTATCTTCTTGAAGTTGAAGGGACTTTGCCTGTGTCCTAATATGTGGTCTATCCTTGAAAATGTTCCATGTGCACTTGAAAGAATGTATATTTTGTAGATTTGTGGTGAAATGTTCTAAAGATGTCAATTCCATCTGATCTAGTGTGTCATTTAGGATTGATGTTTCTTTGCTGATTTTTTGTTTAGTTTATTTATACAGTGTTGTCAGTGGGGTATTAAGGTCCCCTGCTATGACTGTATAGCTATCAATCTCTCCCTTCATATCTTCCAGAAGTTTTTCATGTATTTGGGTGCTCCTGTGTTGGGCGCATATATGTTTACCAGAGTTATATCTTCTTGTTGAATTGCTTCCTTTAGTATTATTTAGTGTCCTTCCTTATCTCGTTATAGCCTTTACTTTGAGTTCTATTTTATCAGATGTAAGTATCACAACACCGGCTTTTTCCTCATTTCCATTTGCCTGAAAAATGTTTTTCCATCCCTTCACTCTCAGACTGCGTGAATCCTTTGCTCTGAGGTTGGTCTCTTGCAGACAGCAAATATATGGGTCATGTTTTCTTATCCATTCAGCTACACTAGGTCTTTTGATTGGTGCATTTAACCCATTTACATTTAATGTTATAATTGATAAGTACATGTTTGTTGTCATATTTTTTCTTAATGTTTGTGTTACTTCTTGATTTTCTTTCTTCCATTTTCTGCAGTGCCTTTAGCATTTCTTGCATTGCTGGCTTGGTAGTGATAAACTCTTTTAGCCCTCTTTTGTCTGTAATGCTCCTGATTCCACCTTAACTTTTGACTGATAGCCTTGCTGGGTATAGTATTCTTGGATTCAGTCCCTTGCTTTGCATTACTTTGTAAATTTCATTGCATTCCCTTCTGGCCTGGAGTGTTTTTGTTGATAAATCCATTGACATTCTAATAGGAGAACCCTTTCTGTCCCTTTCTGGCAGCCTTTAAGATTCTTACTTTGTCATTGGTGTTTAGCAATTTAATTATGATGTGTCTTGGTGTCAGTCTTTTAGGGTTCATCTTGTTTGGGAATCCGTGTGCTTCTTGGACTTGCAGGGTTTTTTTCTTGCAAATACCAGAGAAGTTTTCTGTCATTATTTCTTCAAACAGGTTTTTTATACCTTGCTTCTCTTCCTCTCCTTCTGGTACCCCTATTGTGCGATGTTGTTTCATTTTGTGTTGTCCCAAAGCTCCCTTAGGCTCTCCTCTTGCTTTTTAAGTCGTCTTTCCAGTTGCTGCTGTGTTTGTGTGTTTTTTCCTATCTTGTGTTCTGATTGGCTGACGTGGCCCTAAGCCTCTTCTAGTCTACTATTTAAGCCCCCCATTGTGTTCTTTATTGCAGCTGTGTTGTTCTTCATCTTCTCTTGGTTCCTTTTCATGTTGGCGACATTCTCATTCAGCTCTTTCTAATTCTCATTGAGTTGTGTGTATTTGTCATCCAGCCATTTGAGCATCCTTAGAACCATTACTCTGAATTCTTTTTATGGTATGTTGCTAGCCTCAAGTTCATTTAACTCCCTTTTTGGTGATTCCTCTTTTTCTTTAATTTGGGGATTGCTTTTTTGTTTTGCCATGCTTTCCTGTAATGTTTTAATTATAGATCCAATTGCTTTGCTATCCAGGTTCTTTTGGGGATGATGCTACTGGTGTAATCTCTCAGGTTTCTTGGGCTTGGTAATCTAGTGTAGCTCCCTATTGAGCTATTTGGGTTCTCTTGATGTAGGTCTGCAAGCTGGAGAGGCACAACTGCGGTCTCTAGAAGTCAGCAGCCATGGATGAGGGTGACCCAATTTTTTCTGTCTTGACCATTGATTGAAATCTCGCATGCCCAGCGGGAACTCACAGTGGCACCCAGGAACCATCTGTTGGGGTGATGGGGCTCAGGGCCCTGCGCTCTGGAAAGGTATGACTGTGGTATCCAGAGTTCTGTAGTTGTGGCGTGGGCTGATTCAGCTTTTGCTGCTGCACCTGTGGTGGATAGGTGCTCGCTCTCAGTGGCGGCTCACAGGGGCAACCGTGGTATGTTTGCCAGCAAGGCAACCGAAGCACTCTGAAGGGCCTTAGCAGTGTAGCTGCATACTTGAGGTGTCTGTGGGCAGGTATCCAGGATGAGTGAATTCAGAATTTCTACTGCTGGTGGTGAGTGTGCCCTGTTTGTCTAAGATCACACCAGGGAAAGCTCACAGTGTGAGTGCCCTGTGGATAGATGGGCTCAGGGTGCCTGCCCCTTGGAAATGAGCATCTGTGGAGGTGTCTTTGCTGGCGCAGAGCTCTGACACAACCTGTCTGTGCAGAATTACACCCAGCAGAGTCAAACAGCTGCTCCCCCAAGCACGCTATGGATAGATGGGCCCAAGGGGCATGCCTGTTGGAAATGTGCATCTGTGCTGGTGCCTTTGCTGGCGGAGAACTCTGATGCACTCCGAGGGGCCCTGTCACTGAAGTTGCACAGCTGGGGTGTCCGTGGGCAGTTATTTTGGAAGAGGGAATTCAGAATTTCTACTGCAGGGCTACGCACCCTTGTCTGTACAGAATTACACTCATGGGGGCTCCTATTGGCTCCCAGGCGCTGCCTATGGAGTGGTGTGCCCTGGATGCCTGTGCACTGGAAACGTGCTAATGTGGTGTCCAGAGTTCTGCCGCTGGGGAGGGGGAAGATGCACTTACTGCTGGAAGTGGTGCACCTTTGGAGGTAGAGGTCCCAGGATCTGTGGGTCTGTGGGTGGGGCAGCAGAATTTTGGCTGGAGTAGCTGCTGGGACTCTGGGCAGCTCCAAGGCCTGTCTGGTTGGTGGTGCTGATGAGTTCCTAAAAAAGGCTGTTCTCCCCTTTAAGATGGTGTGGGCTCCGTGCCTGAGTCCTACAGTCTGGGGAGTGCCTGAGTGGTGATAGTCTCTTGCTGTCCAAGAGAGCCTGGTCTGCCAGCCCCTGCTGCAGACCACACACTCACCCCACACATCCTTTCATCCCCTTACTCACTTCCTCTCCCTCACCTCCATCCTGCCAGCCACCATCTTCCCTGTTTTCACCCAAATTTTTTCAATTCTGCACTTCATTTGTGTTTTTGTATCACTCTCTTTAAAAGAAAAGTAACTTTGCCGAAACCGGTTTGGTTCAGTGGATGGAGCGTCGCCCTGCGGACTGAAAGGTCCCAGGTTTGATTCCGGTCAAGGGCATGTACCATGGCTGCAGGCACATCCCCAAGCAGGGGGTGTGCAAGAGGCAGCTGATCGATGTTTCTCTCTTATCGATGTTTCTGACTTTCTATCCCTCTCCCTTCCTCTCTGTGAAAAATCAATAAAATATATTTAAAAAAAAGAAAAAAGAAAAGTAACTTTTCTGCCCTACCCGGTTTGGTTCAGTGGATAGAGCGTTACCCTGTGGACTCAAGGGTCCCAGGTTCGATTCCAGTCAAGGGCATGTACCTTGGTTGCGGGCACATCTCCAGTGGGGCGTGTGCAGGAGGCAGCTGATGGATGTTTCTCTCTCATCAATGTTTCTAACTCTCTATCCCTCTCCCTTCCTCTCTGTAAAAAAAAAAAAAATCAATAAAATATATTTAAAAAAAGAAAAGTAATTTTTCTTTTTAATCAGGCTGAGGTAACCATGCAATCAGTTTAATAGGTATTATTCACTTAATCAACAAATATTCCATTTGCTTTTTATGTGTCAAGCATTGTGTTAGGCTCTAGACACTAAATTATAACAACATGAACATGGTCCATGCACTCATGAAACTTACAGGTTAATGGTGGTGGTTGGGGGTGGGTATGATCCAGACAAAGTACTTTGAAGGGCAAGTACAGGACTGTATGAGAGCATTTAATAGGTTACTTAATCCTTCAACCTTATTTTGGGATTGTAGAGAAGGGACATTTAAGCTGTTTCCAAAGACTGAGTTAGTTAGCTAGAAAAATTCCTGGAAGCATTCCAAGAAGAGAGAGGAGCATAATTGAAGCCCTGTTGCAGCAGGAATTTGCAGAGGTTTGGGAATTGACAGAAGACTAGAGCGTAATGAGTGAAAGACAAGGTGAGCCGGAGGGATAGCAGACACCAAACAGAACGGACTCGAGAATTTTAGCCTGTCCTGAGAGCACTAGGGAAGTATTGAAGGGACTTAAACAGAGTCATGACAGAATCCATTGTTGTAATATTTTGGTTATAAACGTATACACACAAAGATACCAGAGCCTGACACTATGAAACTTTAGAATCATACAACTATTACCCTTTTTTCAAATTATTTGTTTACTTAGCCATTAAGTATGAGTTTCTCAGTTAGACTTAAGTGGAAGTTGCCTTGGAATTAATAAAATGATTTTCTGCTGTGTGTGTGTGTGTGTGTGTGTGTGAGAGAGAGAGAGAGAGAGAGAGAGGGAGAGAGGAAGGAGATAGTTGGTAGTCAAGATACTATTTTTAAAATTTAACATAGCAATGAGAATTTACCTAAATCTACTTAGCATGCTAATAATTTATGGATCATGCAGTATTAGAAATTCTTAAACTGTTATCTTTTATATTTGGTTATTTTTTAATTATTCTAAGAAATTTTGACAGATCTATGTAAGGATTTGTTTCAACCCCTTAAATTTTTTACTTAATAAAAATGATTATTATTCTTATTTCTCTTTTCATCAGAAATGTCAGAATTCACTCTTCTGTTTATGTTATAAGCTTCTTTAGAGATTGTTCAGAGTTATCATTTGGACTAGTTAAATTTATCTTGAGCCATAGATTCTATATTTAATAGACACCTAGCACTATGCCTTGTACATAGTAGGCACTCAAAAATAAGTTCAGTGAATCAAAGTATCTGATATAGTTACCTTTTAAAATTTTTATTTTTCAACTACAGTTTATATTCAATATTATTTTGTATAAGTTTCAGGTGTACAGCATAGTGATTAGATAATCATATACTTTATAAGGGTCCTCCACCCAATATTTCCAGTACGCACCAGGCACCATACATAATTATTACACTATTCTTGTCTATATTCTCTATGTTGTACTTTACATCCCCATGACAATTTTGTAACTACCAATTTGCACTTCTTAATCCCTTGAACTTTTCACCCAATCTCCCTACAATCCCTTCTGGAAATCATTAGTCTCTTCCTTGTATCTATGAGTCTTTTTCAATTTTGTTTGTTCATTTATTTTGTTCTTTAGATTCCACATAAAAGTGAGTCATATGGTATTTGTCCTTCTCTGTCTGACTTATTTTACTTAGCACAATACCCTCTAGGTTCATCCCTGCTGTTGAAAATGGTAAGATTTCCTTCTTTTTCTTATACAGTGCTCTTAATTTCACCTTATAAAAATGTCCTTCCTTAATTCCTTCCCTTCACACAAAACATATTGCTCTGTTTGATACTTATTTTCTTCCAGGAAGTTCTACTCTGAATATTATTATTTTGCTGTTTTCCCTTTCTCGAAATCCCTTTTTAAGGTTTAATTGTTCTGAGTCTTTTTCTTGAAGTTCATGTACTTTGTATTTTAAACCTTTGTTTTCCAATTTTCTCTTAGAAAATGTATTTTCCTTTTCTCTTTTAGTCTAACTTAATTTATATTAAAAATGTTTGAGTCTGTTTATGGTTTTGTGTTTCACAATATTTTAATTGCAGTTTTCCCATCCTGAGGAAGTATTGAATTATTACTATATATTTAAAAACCATAATTTATGTATTCTATGTTTTTAGTCTATTGAAGACAATGAAGTATATTTGCCTAATGATGAAATTTGGACCTATGATATTGATAGTGGGTTGTGGTAAGTAATTTTAAATTTCAGAATGTCCAGTCTTTTTAAAATTGAATTTATTGAGGGGGGGTATGACATTGGTTAATAAAATCCTATATTTCACATGCACAACTCAATAAAACATCATCTACATATGGTATCATGTGCTCAACATATATGTTATAAATATTTTCATAGACTCAGGAATTTAAGACCATACGTAGAACATACTACACAACTTATTTCTCCCTTTCCTTTTCCTTCAATGCTTTATTCTCTCTGGCTATTTCTTTCCTCTGCTCCCTTCTTTTCTCCACTATTTGTCCTTTACCGTTCATCACAATTCTAAGGCTGTCTTTAAAGACTTTGTTCTGTTAGTTAATTCCCAATTCTGGTGACACATGTGAAGCTGAAAAATATTTACAGTGGCTCTTCTTAGAGTCTTTACAGTATTGGCTATCATTCTATTTTAATTGTAATTGTCAGTGACAATTTTCATTAAAAAAAAAAACTCCTGGAGTTCAAAGGGAATTTTAATTTGCTTTTCTGGAAAGTTTTGAAATTTCATATTCTTGCTGCAGGACAATGCACCTCATGGAAGGAGAACTCCCTACCTCCATGTCAGGAAGTTGTGGTGCTTGCATTAATGGAAATCTGTACGTTTTTGGAGGATATGATGACAAAGGATACAGCAATCGAGTAATATTTTCTTTCAATTCAGGCGTGCAGCAAAATGTATAATATTTAGTGTACTATTTTATCTCATAAGTTTACAAATATTTTATGTGTTGTTTTTAAAAAAAATATTTCAGAGAGAGGAAGGCAAGGTGTCGACAGATAGAGACATCAATGATGGCAGAGAATCATTGATTGGCTGCCTCATGTAATCCCCCTACTGGGGATCTAGCCCACAATTCAGGCAATGTGCCCTGACCGAGAATCGAACCGTGACTTCTTGGTTCATAGGTTAACACTCAACCAGTGAACCACACCAGCCAGGATCAAGTTTACATATATTTAAAAAAGCAGATATATATAGAAAATCTTATGTTTATGATTATAAGGTTTTAGAGTTGAAAATGTAGTGGTTGTACTTTTCTTCCATATTTTTCTGCTATAGAGTTAACTATATACTTAATATCTATATGGCAAGAGAATGATGGGAAAAGATCTAGTTCAATATATTTTATATATAATTTTTGCTTCTACAACATAGTCTTATTTTCATTAGCTCCACAGGTAAAATTTTTACCTTTTAAAAGGTAATATTATTAATTTTAGATAATATAATTCTCAGATATAGATTCAGTTTTCAAATGCCCCGCCTGTTAATGGAATTCTCCTCTTTTAAAAGCTCTATTTCGTTAATTTGCGAACCAGAGATGGAACCTATGTTTGGGAAAAAATCACCAATTTTGAAGGAAAACCACCCACACCACGTGATAAGCTTTCTTGCTGGGTATATAAAGACAGGTAATGCACAAAATCACCTCATTAATTACATAGGATGATCTGATAGCTTGTGGCCAAATAGGGATGGCTTGAGAGTCTGAATTTTTTTCAACATATAATTACAATTTTTAAAAATTTTATGTTAATGGTAACAGCTCTTTTAAATCCTGGAAGAACTAAGTAACAAAAATAAACATGTGGGAGCAACAATTTTTTTTTAAAGAAACTTATTTAATTAAAATTCTGAATAGTTCACATGGTTCAAAACCATATTAAAAATACTACAGTGAAAGCTTTGGTTCCCACTCCTATTCTTGATCCCCAATGCACAAATAGCTGCTTCTACTAATATCTTTTGTATTGTTATGACAGTGGCTCCCAAAATTGTCTGCCATTCTAATCACCTGGGCATCTTTAAAATTCCAAAGCCCAAGGGAGGAACCAAGTGGCGGCATAGGTAAACACCCATCTTGCTACCCCACACAGCAATTCCAAAACTACAACTTAACGACAAAACAAACATCATCTAGAATCACCGGAAAGCTGGCTGAGTGAAAATTCCACAAATAAAAGTAAAGATAGGACACTGTGACTCAGAGGAGTGACGGAGGGCAGCGTTGAAGATACATGTGGAGTCAGCGGTTTGGAGACCTGAGCGCGCGTGAACGAGCAGAGAGGGCGGGCAACTGCAAAGACAAAGGTGTCCCACTGCACTGATTCCCCAGTTCCGAGGTCCGGGGAACCCACACTCATACGGAGTGAAACTGGACAGTAGGAAAGCACGCTGAAACTCGGGTGCTACAAAGCCTGCGAGCTTGTGGAGAGTGTGCGTAAACTTGGGAACAGCAGAAGGTGCACGAGCGCGCAGAGAGGACTCATGACTTGCTCTCTCATTCGGGAAACCACCGGACTGCATTGTTTTACCACCCTGAGTGAGACTTTGGGTGTGCAAACTCATTTGGGGAGAGGCTAAATTGTCTGGCAGCGATAGAGCTCGGCGGCAGCTTTCTCTCAGAGGGGCTTGCAGCCATTACCAACCAGCACAGAGACCCAGGTGCCACATAGAGCAGAGCTGACGCTGCCTGCTCAGCCCAGAAACTCCACCCATTCAACCTGAGCACAGCTGACCCTCACAGCCATTTGGCCTGGAGGTCAAACCCTCCTAGTGCTAACAACAATAATCTAGGCTTAACTTCAAGACTGTGCAACCGATAAAGGGCTGCAGCAAGAGTATCCACCTCAGGTAACTGGGAAGGCTGAGCCACTGTCCCTTAGAGGACATCTGCCACACAAAGCTAATCGACCAACTCAGGAAAGCAGCTACCATGCAGAGACATGGAAATAAATTAGATGTGAAAGAAATGGAGGAAAAAAACCCCACTGAACATAGAGTTCAAAACCACGGTTATAAGGTTTTTCAAGAGGCTCCTAGAAAAGGCCGATGAACTTAATGAGACCTACAAGGGAATGAACAAGACCTACAAGGATATGAAAAAGGACCAACTGGAAATTAAGCATACACTGACTGAAATAAAAAATATTATACAAAGACCTAAAAGCAGTCTAGAGGACCACAAGAACCAAGTCAAAGATCTGAAATACAAAGAGGCAAAATCCACTCATCCGGAAAAGCAAGAAGCCAAAAGAATAAAAAAAACTGAAGATAGTGTAATAGGTCTCTGGGACAACCTCAAGCATACCAACATCCAAATTATAGGGGTGCCAGAAAAAGAGAGCAAGATAATGAAAACCTATTTGAAGAAATCATGACTGAAAACTTCCCACACCTGGTGAAAGAAATTGACTTAGGAGTCCAGGAAGTGCACCAAACCCCAAACTATAGGAATCCAAAGAGGACCACACCAAGACACATCATAATTAAAATGCCAAGAGCAAAAGACAGAGAGAGAATATTAAAAGCAACAAGAGAAAAACAGTTGCCTATAAGGGAGCACCCATACGATTGTCAGCGGATTTCTCAACAGAAATGATGCAGGCCAGACGGGAGTGGCAAGAAATATTCAAAGTGATGAATAGCAAGAATCTACAACCAAGATTACTCTATCCAGCAAAGCTATCATTCAGAATTGAAGGTCAGATAAAGTGCTTCGCAGATAAGAAAAGCTAAAGGAGTTCATCATCACCAAACCAATATTATATGAAATGCTGAATGATATTCTTTAAGAAGAGGAAGAAGAAAAAGGTAGAAATAAAAATTATGAACAACAAATATACATCTATCAACAAATGAATCTAAAAATCAAGTGAATTAAAAATCTTATCAACAGGATAAACTGGTGAATATAACAGCATCATGGGAATAGAGAGGGAATGGACTGACAATTCTTGGGGAGAAGGGTGTGGGAGGTGCAGCAAGAGACTGGTGCAGCAAAATCATGCAACAATGGGAGAGGACAGTGGCGGGGAGGTCAGGGCGGAGGGTGGGATGGGTACTGGGTGGAGGGGAGCTATAGGGGGTAAAAAGGGGAACAATGTAATTAATAAACTGAACAATAAAGATTAAATTTTTAAAAATTCCAAAGCCCAGGTTCGATTCCGGTCAAGGGCATGTACCTTGGCTGCGGGCACATCCCCAGTTGAACGTGTGCAAGAGGCAGCTGATTGATCGATGTTTCTCTCCCATCGATATTTCTGACCTTCTATCCCTCTCCCTTCTTCTCTGTGAAAAATCAATAAAATATAAAAAAAAAGAAAAAAATTATAGGCCAACATCCCTGATGAACATAAATGCTATAATCTTCAACAAAATATTAGCAAACCATATCCATTAATATATTAAACAGATCATACACCACGATTAAGTGGGATTTATTCCAGGGATGCAAAGTTGGTTCAAAATCCACAAATTACTAAATGTGATACATCACATAAAATGGAGTATAAAAACCACATGATTGAAGGGGTTGGAGGTAGGAGGTAAAAGAGGCCTAACATATGGTGATAGAAGAAGATATGACTTCGGGTGGTGGATACGCATTGTGATATACAGGTCTTACATCATAGAAATCTACTTTATTAATCTATGTCACTATGCTGACATCTTGATCTTAGACTTCTAGCCTCCAGAACTGTGAGACAGTACATTTCTGTTTAAGACACTCGGTTTGTGGTACTTTGTTACAGCAGCCTTATCAAACTAAACATCTACAAAATTACAAATGCATTAGCTTTTGACCCAACCATCTAATTCTGGAATTTTATTCAATAGATCTATGTGATATGCGCGCGCGCGCACACACACACACACACACACACACACACACACACAGATTCATTAAAGCACAGTTTGTAGAAAGGAGTTGAAACAATCAACAGGATAATGTTAAACAAACAATGGTATTTATGTTCAAGAGGAGAATACTATGCAGCTGCAAAAAGAAAAAAAACATCAAGAACCAACTTTCTGAGCCTGTCTGCGGTGCCGCTCGGAAGCGTCTCGCCAACACGGCTCACCTGCCGATGAAGCTCCTAGGAGCGCAGGAAGATAGAGAAGCGGAGCCTCAAGTTGGCAGAGAAACCTAAAGCTGCAGGAGGCCTGGGATGTGAGCCTATCAGAAACTCAAGATGAAGAAGTGTCTTAAGAAATAGTAGCAAGTGGAAACATTTAAAAATCCCTAAAACAGTCTATGAATGTAGGCTTGTCAGAAGCCCCACATGGAGATACGTGTAAAGAAACAATGCGAGGTGGAAACGTTAAAAAATCTCTAAAGCCGTCTATGAGTAAGGGCCTGTCAGAAGCCCAAAATGGAGATATATCTAAAGAAATAGTGAAAAACATAACAGTTAAAAAGTCCCCCAAGAAGTCTACCATATTAACCAATGGGGAAGCAGCAGCACACTCTCCCAATTCAGAAACTAAGAAGGAGAAGAAAAAGAAAAAGAGAAAAATGGTGGATGATGCTGGGCCTGGAGCTTTTGAGGACACTTCATTTGCTTCTCTCTCTAATCTTGTCAGCGAGAACACTCTACGGGCAATAAAAGAAATGGGCTTTACAAACATGACTGAAATCCGGCATAAAAGTGTCAGACCACTTCTGGAAGGCAGGCATCTCCTGGCAGCTGCAAAAACTGGCAGTGGCAAAACCCTGGCCTCTCATCCCTGCAGTTGAACTCATTGTTAAGTTAAAGTTCATGCCCAGGAATGGAACAGGAGTTCTTATTCTGTCCCCTACTAGGGAACTGGCCATGCAGACTTTTGTTCTTAAAGAGCTGATGACATACCACGTTCACACATATGGGTTGATAATGGGCAGCAGCAACAGGGCTGCTGAAATGTTCAGTCATTATTTCTTCAAATATGTTTTTAGTATCTTGCTCGCTCTCTTCTTCTGGCACCCCTCATGATTCTGATGTTGGTACACTTGAAGTTGTCACAGATGCTCCTTGCACTATCCTCAAATTTTTTATTCTTTTTTCTTTTTGCTTTTCCGGTTGAGTGTTTTTGACCTCTTGGTATTTCAAATCTTTGATTAAATTCTTATGTTCCTCTAGTCTGCTGTTGGGTCTCTATATAATATTTTCTATTTCAGTCAGTGTGTGTTTAATTTCTAGTTGGCCCTTTTTCATATCCTTGAAGATCTTGCTGAATTTATTGGCCTTTTCTAGGAACCTCTTGAAAAACCTTATAACCATGGTTTTGAACTCTATATCCAGTCATTTGTTTTCCTCCATTTCTTTTGTTTGTGATCTGTTTCTTTGTGTCTGCATTTTTGCTGCTTCCTTGAGTTGGTGGTGTAGCTTTGTGTGGTAGGTGTCTTGCCTCCCCTGTTACCTGAGGTGGTCACTCTTGGTACACGCATTTGTGGACTGTGTATACAGCCTTGTAGTTAAGTCTTGATTTTTGTTGTTATCACTGGGGGGAATTGATCTCCAGGCCAATTGGCTGTGAGGATCAGCTGTTTCTATGCTGGGAGACACCCTTATGGGACAAGACTTGGAAAATTGCACAAGCCTCTGTGCTCAGCTTGGATGGGGCGGAGCCTTGGCTTCCAGTCAGCCCCACCCCATGACATTCCTGGGTCTCAGTGTCCGTAGGCAATCGCTGCAAGCACCTCTGAGAGAAAGTCACCCTCAAGATTCTCCTGCTGCCAAACAGTCCAGTCTCTCCCCCAATGAATCCGGACTCCCAGATGTTCCCCTGGCACTGGGGTTCCGTGCAGTCAGAACTGGGTTTCAGCACCATCCAGAGCTCCTGTCTCCCTCCCGCCAAATCAAGCCAGCGGCACAGTCAACTGTCTGTCCTCTCTGCCTGCATTTGCACGTGCACCTCTGGAACTCTGCCTTTAGCTGTTCCCCTGAGATTCTGCCTTACAGTTCAGATTCCCCCCATATGAGCCTGGTTCCCCCAGGTCTCGCCCAGAACTGGGGTTCAGGGTAGCTGGAGCTTTTGTCTCCTTCCCGCTAGAGCACGCCAGCCAGGCAACTCAGACACCCCATCCTCTCTGGCCCATCACCTTCACGCACATGCGCGGGTCTCTGTACCTCAGGCTTTGCAGCTGCTCCAATTCTCCATGTGCATTTTTGTCTCCTTCTAGTTGTAAATTTCCAGTCAGCCAGCTTTCCTGTGGTTCTGGATGATGTCCGTTTTGTCTTTTAGTTGTGTTTTTGAAATTGTGCGAGATAGCAGTTTAGGTATTTACCTATGCTGCTATCTTGGTTCCTCCAGGTTTTTGCTTTTAACAATTTTGAATACTTCATGCCAATTCCTTCTGGCCTGAAATGTTTCTGTTGAGAATTCAGCTGGTAGTTTTGTGGGAGCTTCCTTGTAGGTAACTGACTGCTTTTCTCTTGCTGCTTTTAAGATTCTTCTTTGCCTTTAACTTTTGCATAGTCTGAGCATCTTTGGGTTCATCTTGTTTGGGATTCTCTGCCCTTCCTGGACTTGTGGGTCTTTTTTTTTCACCAGGTTAGGGGAGTTTTCAGTAATTATTTCTTCAAATAGGTTCTTGATCCCTTGTTCTCTCTCTCTTCTCCTAATACTCCTTTGATGCAGATGTTGTCACCCTCCATGTTGTCCCAAATGTCCCTTAAACTGTCCTCATTCTTTCAAATTCTTTTTTTGTTTTGCTCCTCTGGTTGGGTGTTTTTTTCTTACCTTGTCCACCAAATCACTGACTTGATCCTGTGCTTCATGCAGCCTACTTTTTATTCTTTTAAAAATATTTTATTGATTTTTACAGAGAGGAAGGGAGAGGGATAGAGAGTTAGAAATATTGATGAGAGAGAAACATTGATCAGCTGCCTCCTGCACACCTCCTACTGAGGATGTGTCCACAACCAAGTTACATGCTCTTGACCGGAATCGAACCTGGGACCCTTCAGTCCACAGGCTGATGTTCCATCCACTGAGCCAAACCAGTCAGGGTCCTACTTTTTATTATTTCTAGTGTATTCTTTTTTGTTGTTGTTGTTAATTATCACCCAATGATACTTCTATTGATTTTTAGAGAGAGTAGAAGGAAGGAGGACAGAGAGAAACATGGATATGAGAGAGACACATCAATCAGTTGACTCCCTCATGCTCCCTGACTAGAGCAGGGGATGGAGCCTGCAGTTGAGGTAGGTGCGACCCACAATTCTTCAGGCTGACATTCTAACCACTGAAACAAACTGGCTAAGGCTCCAGTATATTCTTGATGTTAACTATGGTATTGTTCATTTTTGACTGTTTCTTTTTCATGGTTTCTGTGTTCTTTTTCACACTCTTGTAATTCTAAGTTTCTTAAACATACTTATATTGATTACTTTGAACTCTATATTTGAGAAATTGCTTGACTATATTTCATTTAGTTCTTTTTTTCCCCTGAGAGTTCTCCTGTTCTTTTATTTGGGGCCTGTTTCTTTGTTCCCCCATTTTGGCTGTCCCTTTGTGTTTGTTTCTATGTATTCGATAGATTTGCTTTAATTCCCAATCTTTGTGAGGTGGCCTTATGTAGTAGTTGTCTGGCGGGATCCAGGGGCATAGTCTCCTTGATCATGTAAGCTGGATGCTCTAGGAATATCCTTTATATGCATTATGTGGGCACTCCTATTTTAATTGGGTCTTAATTGTTATTAGCCCATTTGTGTGTGGGCTCAACCCTCAGGCTGGCTGACTGTGAAGCTCAAACCTGACCACCATGTGTGAGCTGACCACATGAAGTGGATTCACCTCAGCAGAGTTTAGTGCCAACTGAGATCTCCCTTTGGATATGCTATTTATTAAGTTTTTGGATCCTGTTTTGATGTTGTTTGAACCTGGCCACTGGGTTTGTTGGTTTTGGGTCTTTTGGATTGGGCTCTGGTGTAGGACAATATCAGACACTGTCTGTGCCTGGTCCTTGCTTTGGCAACCTGTTTAGAGCTACAAACAACCCACAGTTTGTGGTGACCTCTGTTGGGCTCGGGTACCCACGGGAAGGACCAAGCTGTGTACCAATGCAAGCTTTTATCAGCACCAGCTTGGCCACAGGTCAGCAAAAGTCCCAATGCACCTCAACAAGATGCGCCTCCTCCTTCCTCTGCCTGCTGGCTGCCTAGTTCTAGTGCTTATATTTAACCCTCATATGGAGTCAAGATGATGGCACTGTTGGATTGCCTGTGAAGGGAAGGGTCTGTCCAGGCTTCTGGGAAGATGGTAGTTGTGATTCCTGCCCCAGAGCCACATGATTCAGTCTCTCCTGGATCTTGCCTCCATTTTGGCAGGGCAAAGACTCTAGAAGTCAGGTGGGTGGGGCCTCCGGAACCTGGAGGTTGTGTCTGCTGAACACAGGAGGGTAGTTCTATCAGACCTCCAATGAGAGGTTCAGGTTCGTGGAAAAGAGGGGGGAATCGCCCTTGCTCCAAAGGTACAGAACTCAATCTTTGATACTCCCTGAGTCTGCTCAGACCTCTATAACCTGGCCAAGGCAGCTGACTCCTCAGCAGGGCCTAAGCTTGGCATGGTGGGGCAAGAGGGAGTCCAAAGGGTTGGGCAATTGTTTTCCCTAAGTCTGATACTGCACAGAGAGGAGTACTCCACCCAAGGTGACTGTGGTATCAAAGAATGACTCAGCACAGGGACCCTGTCTTCCCCATCTCCCTCCCCAGAATTACAAACCTCAGACTCTCCTCAGACAATTCTAGTCTGCTCTGCCCTCCCTTTTCTTGGAGCCCAGGGTGAGTGGTGTGACCTGACCCAGAATTGAACTCACAACCCTTTGGTGTATGATGCTGCAACCAACTGAGCCACCTGGCCAGAGCTCAGTGGTTAGAGCATTGACCTGGGGACCGAAGGATCTCTGGCTCGATTTCTGATTAAGGGTATATATTTAGATTGCAGGTTCTATCCCTGGCCCTGATCTAGGTGTCTGCAGGAGGCAATCAATCGATGTGTCTTTTACCTCTCTCTCTCTCTCTCTCTCTCCCCCCCCTTCCACTCTCTCTAAAAATCAATTGAAAAAAATATCCTTGGGAGAGGATTAACAAAAAACAAAAAAGTGTTCATTTTCTATTTGTTACTAGTATATAGAAATAGAATTGATTTTAATATATATTGGTCTTGTATTCAGCACCCCTACTAAGGGCTGTTATTAATTCTAATAATTTAGCAATAGATTTTTTAAATTTTGTACATATCAGAATATATGTGAATGTCATTTTTTCCTTCCTTTATAATCCTTATACTTTTTAAAAATTATATTTTATTGATTTTTTTTACAGGGAGGAAGGGAGAGGGATAGAGAGTTAGCAACATTGATCAGCTGCCTCCTGCACACTTCCCACTGGGTATGTGCCCACAACCAAGGTACATGCCCTTGACTGGAATCAAACCTGGGACCTTTGAGTCCACAGGCAGACGCTCTAACCATTGAGCAAAACTGGCTAGGACTATCCTTATACTTTTTATTTGCTTTGTTGCATTGTGTAGGGCCTTCAGTAGTTCTAGTGCTTATATTCATACTTTAATATATTACCTTTAGCTTTCTTTTTCCTAAACAATATCGTTCATTTCCTTGTAGGACTCATTCATTTCCATGTTGGTGTTGTTCATTTCTTTGCAGGTCTCGTTCATATCCTTGAGAGTCTCATTCATTTCTTTGTAGGTCTTGCTTATTTCATTATAGGTCTCGGCCTTTTCTAGGAGCCTCTTGAGGAGCCCTATAACCGTGGCTTTGAATTCCATGTCCAGTCGTTTTTTTCCCTCCATTTCTTTCACATCCGATTTCTTTCCATGTCTGCATGGTGGCTGCTTCCCTGAGTTGGTCAATTAGCTTTGTGTGGTAGACTTCCTACTAGGGACAGTGGCTCAGCCTCCCCAGTTACCTGAGGTGGATATGGGTTGCACAGTCTTGCTGAAGTTAAGCTCAGGTTAATCGTTGTTAGCACTTGGAGGGGTTGACCTCCAGGCCAATTGTCTGTGAAGCTCAGCTGTGCTCAGGTTGGATGGGCGGAGTCTCTGGTCCAAGCAGACAGCGTCAGCTCTGCCCTATGAGGCCCCAGGGTCTCTGAGAGAGAGCCGTTGCCGAGCTCCACCAGCTGCCAGAGAATTCAGACTCTCCCCAAATGAGTCTGCACACCCAGTGTCTCACCCAAGATCGCAAAACAATGCAGTCTGACGGTTTCCTGAATAAAAGAGCAAGTCACGAGTGTTCTCTGCGCAGTCAGGCAGCTGTGCTGTTCCCAAACTCACACGCACTCCACACAAGCTCGCCTTCTCCACAAACCGGCAGGCCCCTGCAGCACCCGAGCTTCAGCGTGCCCTCCCACTGTCCAGTTTTTACCCCGTATGATAGTGGGTTCCCTGGACTTCACCCAGAGCTGGAGAATCAGTCCAGTGGGACGCCTTTGTCTCCCCCGTTCAAGAAAACTGGCTGGTTTTCAGCCGCCCGCCCTATCCGCTGGCGCGTGCTCCTCCAAACCTCTGACTCCGTGTGAATCTTCAACGCTGTCCGCCGCCGCTCCTCCGAGTCACAGTGTCTTATCTTCACTTTTATTTGTGGAATTTTCACTCAGCCAGCTTTCCAGTGATTCTGGAAGGTGTTTGTTCTTTCGTTAAGTTGTAGTTTTGAAATTGCTGTGTATGATGGCAAGATAGGTGTTTTACCTATGCCGCCATCGTGGTTCTCCTTCTATATTCTTGAAATTGTTGTGCGAGGCAGCATTCTAGGTGTTTTTCTATGCCGCCATCTTGGTTTCTCCCCTCTTAGTGTGCCTTTTGGCTTCTGTTTTTGTAGTCAGATATTCACTGTCATTTCTGTTTTTGTTGCCATGTATATGTCTTTTTTTCCTCTGTTTCTGTTTGTTTTGTTTTTCTGTTCTTTATTCTTGCTCTTTATTAATTTGATTAAAATGTGTCTACATGTACTTTCCTTTGTGTTTATCCTTTTGGACTGTGCTGTATTTCTGGATTTGGTTGGTATATATCATTCATCAACTTTAGAAAGTACTTAATAATTGTCAAATATTTTTTCTACACATTTATTTGTTTCTCCTCCTTCGGGGAATCCTATTTCATGCACATTATACCATTTGATATTGTTCTAAGAGCTTGGGCTCCTGTCCCCTTGCTCCTGGTCTCTTTTTTTCTGCTTTAATTTGGATATCTTTTATTGACTCTATTGACTTGTCTGCAAATTCACTGGTAATTTTCATTGCCATGTCCACTTATAATAGACTAGATAGGATTCCTATCTAGAGAATTCTTTATTTCTGACATCTTATTTTCCATTTCCAGTATTTCCATTTAGTTTATATATATATAGTTTTGTTTTTCTTTCTTTTTAATTTTTGGAGAGGGAGAGAGAGAAATATTGGCTGCTTCCTACACACCTGACACTGGGGATCGAGTCCAAACCCTGGGCGTGTGCCCTGACCGGGAATCGAACCATGACCTCCTGGTTCATAGGTCGACACTCAACCACTGAGCCTTGCCAGCCTGGCCATTTAGTTCTTTTTCATGGTTACATGTCTGTTGAAACTATTGAGTTCTTCCTTCATGTTGTCCAGCTTTTATAAACTAGGTTCATAAGCATTTTTTATCACAGTTACTTTAAAGGCAGTGTCTAATTCCCATATCTGGGCCACCTTGGTGTCAGCTTATATTGATTCTTTCCTCTCTCGATTATGAGTCACTTTTTTTGTCTTTTTGTGTATCTTATAATTTTTTCATTATATATTAGACACTCTCTGTGAAAGAATAGTAAATATTGGAATAAATAATACTTATCACCAGAAAAAGACATGCCCTTCTTTATTTAGGTTGCTAAGGTGTGGGTTGAGTCAGTATAAACTATAGTTGACTTGTGTTTGGGCTGTGTTGTAGCTTTAGTTTGATTCAATTTTACTATTAGTTTCAAATTTTTGAGACAGGATAAAAACTTTCCTTTGTTAGAGCCACATGTTTGAGCATTAGATATCATGCAGAGATTTTCAGCTGAGCACCACAGCTGTGTTTCCACCTTTCTACTGTGGGAGATCTTTCTGTGTTGTATAGCCTAATTGGTAGGTATTCAAGTCACTAGGGAGTTCTCTTTGCTCTCCATTCCAACCTTATGCTTTCTGTACCTTGGGAGGTCTCTTTCAGCCTTACACCTCCTCCTTTGGCCTTTTGGGGGCAGTCATCTTGTATGCCATAATGGCTTGGCATACTTCTAAGGTGTTTCCTTCAGATCACTGTCCTGCTCCCACACTATGGAGGAAAATTCTGATTGCCTCAAGGTTTGCTCACCTCTCTTTTGCTTCCAGCTGTTGTTAACTAACCATGAGCCCTCTCTGATGACTATGCAAAATAGTTGTTGAATGGGTTAAAACTCCCACTGTGCCTGAATTTCTTAAGATTCTAATTTACTGTGCTAGTTTACATGTGGCTGTTAAAATTTTGGGTTATTTCTTGTACAACGTTTTCTATATTGGATTCTTCTTCCTCTTGCTGTTACACCAGGATGAAAGCAGCCACAAGTCTCTTCTCTCTGATTGAAAGCTTATCACTTCCTGGAATTAGTATATTTAAGTCTTTTTGTTCCTTTAGCACTTTGATGTTTTTAAACTATGGTTTTGTAGTTTATAGTCATGAAGCACTTAATGATGGTAGTAATGCATTCTGAAAAATTTGTTGGTAGGCAATTTTGTCATTGTGCAAATGTCATAGAATATATTTATACAAACCTAGATGGTATAGCCTACTACACACCTAGGCTATGTATAATAATAAATGCATAATATGCTAATTAGATCAGACATCTTTCCAGACAATTTTCTGGATGGAGCTGCAAGGGGGGGCGGGGAAGAGAGGGAAGGGCCTGCCAAGGCAGAGGCTCCTGGTCATCAATGTGGACAGGGGCTAGAGCAGAGGCAGCTTCCATGGTGGTAGGGGCTGAGGCAGCCGTGGTGGTGGCGGGAACTGAGCCCCTTGCATGAATTTTGTGCATCAGGCTTCTAGTCCTACATAATAAAAGCCTAATGTGCTAAGTGCCTGGTCATCTGGTCATCCACTCAACCAATCAAAGCATAATATGCTAATGATATGCTGAGGCCACTCAACTGTTTGCTATGATGTGCACTGACCACCAGGGGGAAGATGCTGCGACCAGTAGATTAGCTTGCTGCTGGGGTGCAGCCAATCGGGACTAAGTGAGATGGTCCAGACATGTCTTGGAGCCATCCTGCTGTCCCTCCCCAGCTGGCCAACCTCTCGAATCCCTCCCCACACTGATTGTGCACCACTGGGGTCCCTCAGTCTGACCTGCACCCTCTTGAAATCTGAGACCCCTCGGGGGATGTCGGAGAGCTGGTTTCGGCCTGATCCCTCAGGCCTGGCTGAGGGACCCCACTGGTGTATGAATTCGTGCACCAGGCCTCTAGTATGATATAACCAGCTGCTTTTAGGCTACAAGCTTGTACTGTATGTTACTGTATAAAAGACATGAGATTAAATTAAGCACAAGAGAAAATGATGCAATTAAGAGACTACATAAATACAATATGTATGGGCTACTTCCAGCACAACATGGCATTACCGTTTTACAACATTATTTTTATATTTTATTTTTTTCTTTCTTTTTTTTCCTTTTTTTATTGTTCAGTTTATTAATTACATTGTTTCCCCTTTTTTATCCCCCTATATCTTCCCTCCACCCTGTACCTATCCCACCCTCCGCCCTCACCTCCCCCTCCCCAATGTCCTCTCCCATTGTTGCAAGATTTTTATCCAATCTCTTGCTGTACTTCCAACAACACTTTTGTCCCCAAGAATTGTCAGTCCATTCCCTCTCTATGACCATGTTTCTGTTATAGTCACCAGCTTATCTTGTTCATCAGCCTATCAGTTCACTTGATTTTTGTGTTCATTTGTTGATAGATGTGTATTTGTTGTTCATAATTTATATTTTTACCTTTTTCTTCTTCCTCTTCTTAAAGAATATCTTTCAGCATTTCATATAATACTAGTTTGGTGGTGATGAACTCCTTTAGCTTTTTCTTATCTGCGAAGCACTTTATCTGATCCTCAATTCTGAATGATAGCTTTGCTGGATAGAGTAATCTTGGTTGTAGATTCTTGCTCTTCATTATTTTGAATATTTCTTGCCACTCGCGTCTGGCCTGCATCATTTCTGTTGAGAAATCCGCTGACAATCGTATGGGTGCTCCCCTGTAGGTAACCAACTGTTTTTCTCTTGCTGCTTTTAATATTCTCTCTTTATCTTTTGCTCTTGGCATTTTAATTATGATATGTCTTGGTGTGGTCCTCTTTAGATTCCTATATTTTGGGGTTCTGTGTACTTCTTGGGCTTTTAAGTCAGTTTCTTCCACCAGGTGGGGAAAGTTTTCAGTCACTGTTTCTTCAAGTAGGTTTTAATTAACTTGCTTTCTCTCTTTTTCTGGCACCCCAATAATTCGGATGTTGGCTTGCTTGAGGTTGTCCCAGAGGCCCCTTACGCTATCTTCAATTATCTGAATTCTTTTTGTTTCTTGCTTTTCCAGCCGAGTGGATTTTGGTTCTTTGTATTTCAAATCTTTGACTTGGTTCTTGTGGCCCTCTGGACTGCTTTTAGGACTTTGTGTAATATTTTTTATTTCAGTCTGTGTATGCTTGATTTCTAGTTGGTCCTTTTTTTTTATCTGTGAGGGTCTGGTTCATATCCTCAGAGGTCTTGTTCATTTCCCTGAGGGTCTCATTCATTTCCTTGTAAGTATCATTCATTTCCTTGTAAGTCTCATTCATTTGCTGGTTGGTCTTGTTTATTTCCTGGTAATTCTCATTAAGTTGATCGGCCTTTTGTAGGAGCCTCTTGAAAAGCCTTATAACCGTGGTTTTGAACTCTATGTCTTGTCGCCTTTTCTCCTCCATTTCTTTCACACCTGATTTCTTTCCATATCTCTGCATGGTGGCTGCTTTATGTGGTAGATATCCTCAAAGGGACAGTGGCTCAGTCTCCCCAGTTACCTGAGGTGGGTACTCTTACTGCAATCCTTTATGGGTTGTATTCAGTGTTTTTGAATTTAAACCCAGCTTGTTGTTGTTAGCCCTAGGAGGGTTTGACCTCCAGGCCAATTGGCTGTGAAGGGAGACTGTGTTCAGGTTGGATGGGCGGAGTCTCTGAGCTGCGCGGCAGCAGCAGCAGCAGCGGCAGTGGGTCCTATGCGGCACTCGCGCGCGCGGGTCTCTGTTAGATGGGGATGGCTGCAGACCCCTCCAAGAGAAAGCCGCTAGTCTCTTCCCCTTGCCAGACAACTCTGCCTTTCCCCAAATGTGCCTGCACACCAAAAGTCCAGCCCAGGGCTGTAAAATAGATGGTTTCCGGAACTAGGAGACAAGTTTCCAGGGGACAAGTCGCGGGTTTGCGTGACCCTTGGGACTAGGAGCCTCTGCCGCGCCCCGCTTCCAGGGTGCGTCCCCCGGACCTCGGACCTCGCCCGGCTCGGGGAAATCTGGGCTGTGGGACACCTCCGCCCTTCCCCGTCGGAGAAATCCGGCCCGCGCGCGCTCGACCAGGGCGGCTCCTAACCTGTTTCCGTCTGAAAGGCTGCGCTCCCGCTGGTCCTGAGTCTGTGTCCCACCTCTGCTCCTATTAGTGGAGTTTACATTCAGCCAGCTTTCTGGAGATTCTGGGTGCTTGTCTGTTCTGCTGTTATTTTGTAGTTCCTAAATCGTTGCACGGGGCAGAACAATAGGTGTTTGCTTATGCCGCCATCTTGGTGTTCAACATTATTTTTAATAATTAGAAAGAGTACACTCTAAAATGATAGAAAGTAGAGTATAGTAAATACATAATGACATAGTTGTTTGTTATTATCAAGTAGTATGTACTGTATATAATGTACGTGCTATACTTTTATACAACTGGCAGCCCAGTAGGTTTGTTTATGTCAGCATACCACAAATAGATGAATAATATGTTGCATAATAACATTATGTCTGCAACATTGTTAGGATATACAAAATTTTCAACTCCATTACAATCTTATGGAACCACTATCATATATACAGTCCATCATTGATTATATCTGGCTTGTTCAGGTTGTTAGGGTGAGAGAAATGATCTTATTCAATTGTCTATGAGCAAAATGAAAGAAGAACTTCTAAGTGTCTCCTTTTGTATTTGTTTTTCAGATTAGTATATTTTGGTGGCTATGGGTGTAGGAGACACAATGAACTCCAAGACTGTTTTGATGTTCATGATGCATCTTGGGTAAGAAAATAATCATAATTTACATTTTCCTCTAATTAATTTTATTTATTTATTTTTTATTAAATAAATCTTTATTCAGATTATTTCAGGTGTTCCTCTTCCCTCCTCCCACAGATCACCTCCACCTGATCCCCCTTCCCACCCCATACCCTTAACGCCCCCCCCGCCACTGTCTTCATCCATAGGTGTAAGATTTTTGTCCAATCTCTTCCTGCACCCCTAACACCCTCTTCCCTCTGATAATTGCCAGTCCACTCCCTTTCTATGTCCCTGATTCTATTATATTCATTAGTCCATTCTGTTCATCAGATTTTTCATTCACTTGACTTTTTTTTTTTTTAATATTTTTATTGATTATTTTTTACAGAGCGGAAGGGAGAGGGATAGAAAGTCAGAAACATCGATGAGAGAGAAACATCGATCAGCTGCCTCTTGCACACCCCCTACTGGGGATGTGCCCGCAGCCAAGGTACATGCCCTTGACCGGAATCGAACCTGGGACCTTTCAGTCCGCAGTCCAATGCTCTACCCACTGAGCCAAACCGGTTTCGGCTCACTTGACTTTTAGATTCACTTGTTGTTTTTCATTCACTTATGTATTTGTTGTCATTGTGTTGTTCATAGTTTTCTTCTTTTTCCTCTTCTTAAAGAATACCATTCAGCATTTCATATAATCTTGGTTTGGTGGTGATGAACTCCTTTAGCTTTTTCTTGTCTGTGAAGCTCTTTGACTGACCTTCTATTTTAAATTATAGCCTTGCTGGGTAGCATAATCTTGGTTGTAGTTTCTTGCTGTTCATCATTTTGAATATTTTTGCCACTCACATCTGGCCTGCATAGTTTCTGTTGAGAAATCAGCTGACAGTTGTATGGGTACTCCCTTATAGGTAACCAACTGTTTTTCTCTTGCTGCTTTCAAGATTCTCTCTTTGTCTTTTGCCCTTGGCATTTTAATTATGATGTGTCTTGGTGTGGTCCTCTTTGGATTCCTCTTGTTTGAGGTTCTCTGTGCTTCCTGGATTTGTAAGTCTATTTCTTTCACCAGGTAGGGAAAGTTTTCTGTCATTATTTCTTCTAATAGGTTTTCAATATTTTGCGCTCTCTCTTCTTGTGGCACTTCAATAATTCTCATGTTGGTGTGCTTAAAGTTGTCCCAGAGGCTCGTCATATTTTTGGATTCTTTTTCCTTTTTGTTTTTCTGGTTGGGTGTTTTTTTTTCTCCTTACGTTTCAGATGTTTGGTTTGATTCTTGGAGTCCTTTGATCTACCATTGAATTTCTGTATATTCTTTATTTCAGACAGTGTATGCTTAATTTTTGTCTGGTCCTTTTCCATTTTCTTAGCATTCTCATTAAGGTCCTTGAAGGTTTCACTAAGCTCCTCGGAGGTCTCATCAAGTTTCTTGAAGGTTTTTAGAAGATTCTTAAGTAACCTTATAAATGTGGTCCTGATCTCTATTTCTGATGGTCTGCTTTCCTCCGTTTCTTTCATTCGTGACATGTTTCTTTGTCTCTGCATTTGCTGCTTCCCTGTATGATGGAGTGAAGAACTGCTGTGCTGGAGACACGCCTATGGGGCCGGACTTGCTTCAGTTGGGCTTTGGTGCTCAGCGAGTCTGCCTCTTGAATGTGTCACTTATGGATGTGAGTAGTTGGATTCTGGTGTTGTCTCACACTGACCTCTAGATACACTAGCTTCTGATCTCCAATGGGGTGCAGTTCAGCTACTGTCTGCGATGATCCAGCAGGAGCTACAGCGAGGTCTGCAGATTTCTGACCAGAGCTGCAGTTTAAATTAAGCTGGGAAAGCTCAGGCCATTTATATGCAAATGCTGCTGTGCACAGCTCAGGCGGGTTTTCAGATTGTGCCGGCCGGGGTCTCAGAGCATCACTAGTTTAGGGTGTGGCAATCAGCGATGGCTGCTACTCTGCCATCTCCACGTCTCTAAGTCCCTTTGTCCCGTGCCCTCACGCATTGAACACTGATTGCCGTGGGCGCCTCTGCAACGGAGTCACCCTCACTTTCCGACCCAATGGCAGACCGTCCAGCTTCTCCCCCCAGGAGTCTGGGTTGCCAGCGTCTCCCTGAAAACTCAGGTTCAGAGCAATCAGGAGCCTGCCTCCCTTCGGGTTGAAAAAAGCAGCCCAAAGTTGACCGCCATCAGCTCGGCTTTTGCACCTCTGCACTTCAGCTCTTCAGTGCTTGTGCACATCCCAATGCTCCTCTCTTTCCTTCTGGTTGAAGAACTTCCACTTGGCTAGCTTTCCCATGGTTCTGAGTGATAGAAGTTTTGTCTTTTAGTTGCAGTTTTGAAATTGTTGTGCGAGGCAGCAGTTTAGGTGTTTATCTATGCCACCATCTTGGATTCTCTCTGATTTTCCTCTAATTTAGTATTATATTCAAGTTTTTAGAAATAATGAGCCCACTCTTTCTCATTTTCATTTTCTATAATTGACTATGAAACAAAAAATGTTTTCTCTCTTTTGAGTTTGTATTCAATTAGAAGAAGTTCTTTCACATTCCTGGCTACTGGAAGAGTAATTTCTTTTCTTACATAGTTAATCAATTACACCTATTGAAACACAAGTAGAGGCGAAACCGGTTTGGCTCAGTGGATAGAGCGTTGGACTGCGGACTGAAGGGTCTCGGGTTCGATTCTGGTCAGGGGCATGTGCCTTGACTGTATAAAAATGAAATATTTTAAAAGATAACTTTAAAAAACATTGATTCATCAAGATACATAGTAACTCTTCAGTTTTATGTTTTATTAGCACACATTATTATTGTACATTATTAAGTATATGAACATTTTGTGTATATCTCTTTGAATATTGGTATTTTTAAATTTTCCATCTCTTTATACTTTTTAGCTTTTTTTTCAACTTAATATATTTTTTATTGATTTTTTTGCAGTATAACTTATATTTAATAGTAGTACATGTTTTCCTTTCCCCCTCCTCATTATCCTCCTCCCAGCCTCCCCTCCTCCCAGTACATGTCCCCCCTCTCTCCTCCCCACCCCAGTGTCTTTCATTCATTGTTTATGCTCATATGCATGCATACAAGTCCTTCAGCTGATTGGAACAGATCCCCCCCAGCATCCATCTCCCATCCACCCAAGCCTTCCTCCTGTAGCTTGACAGCCTGTTCAATGCCTCCCTGCCTCTATATCAATCACTCTCCCCTGTTTCTTTTCTAAAAAATATCTTGCCTCTGCATACTAGAAATAAATGTATGAGAACAAAAAATGTTTCAGTCTCAGTTTCAATGTCCAACTGTTCTGAGTCCCAGTTTCAATGTCAAATAGTTCTTTATGTGTACATGTCAGCAATGGTATCCAGATGGTGGACACATTGTGGCAGTGCAAGGTCCATCCTCTCTGGTTTGGTCCTGGGCTACCTGCAGACATGCACAGCTGCCGACTGCTAGCATGGCAAGGTGTTGTCAGTGTCCCCCATCTCTGGACCATCCTCGTGACTGGAATAGATCCGTCAGTTCCTCACAGTCGCAGGAACCCAAATGGTCTTGGAGTTGTTCTCCTGTGGTTTGACATTCTGATGGATTTTTCTCAGTCTCTGGATCCATTCTTGTTCATCAGTCTATGTCATTCATTATATTCCTCAAATGAGTGAGATAATGTGATATTTGTCTTTCTCTGCCTGGCTAATTTCACTTAGCATAATGGTCTCCAAATCCATCCATGTTGTTACAAATGGTAAGAGCTCATTTTTTACCGCAGCGTAGTATTCCATTGTGTAGATGTACCACAGTTTTTTAATCCACTCATCTGCAGATGGGCACTTAGTCTGTTTCCAAATCTTAGCTATGGTAAATTGTGCTGCTATGAACATAGGGGTACATATATCCTTCCTGATTCGCATTTGTAGTTTCTTGGGGTATATTCCTCGAAGTGGGATCACTGGGTCGAATGGGAGCTCCATTTTTCGTTTTTTGAGCAAACTCCATACTGTTCTCCACAGTGGCTGCACTAGTCTACAATCCCACCAGCAGTGCACGAGAGTTCCTTTTTCTCCGCATCCTCGCCAGCACTTGTCGTTTGTTGGTTTGTTGATGTAAGCCATTCTGACAGGTGTGAAATGGTACCTCATAGTCATTTTGATTTGCATCTCTCGGATAATTAGTGACTTTGAGCAAGTTTTCATATGTCTCTGGGCCTTTCTTTTGTCTTCTTTAGAAAAGGTTCTATTTAGGTCTGTTGCCCATTTTTTTTATTGGATCATTTGTCCTCCTTTTATTGAGTTGTGTGAGTTGCCTGTAGATGCTTGAGATTAAACCTTTATCACTGATAACATTTGCAAATAGGTTCTCCCATACAGTGGGTTTTCTTGTTGTTTTGTTGATGGTTTCTTTAGCTGTGCAAAAGCTTTTTATTTTGATGTAGTCCCATTTGTTTATTCTGTCTTTTGCTTCCATTGCCCTAGGAGCAGTATCATTGAAAAAGTTCCTTTGGTATATGTCTGAGATTTTTTTTCCTGTAGATGCCTCTAATGTTTTTATGGTTTCCCGTCTTACGTTTAAGTCCTGTATCCATTTTGAGTTTATTTTGTGTATGGTGTAAGTTGGTGGTCTAGTTTCATTTTTGTGCATGTATCTGTCCAATTTTCCCAACACCATTTATTGAAGAGACTGTCTTGACTCCATTTTATGTTCATGCCTCCTTTGTCAAATATTAATTGAGCATAGTGGTTTGGGTTGATATCTGGATTCTCTATTCTATTCCATTGATGTATATGTCTGTTCTTGTGCCAGTACCAGGCTGTTTTGAGAACAGTAGCTTTGTAATACAGCTTGAAATCTGGTATTGAAATCCCACCTACTTTGTGCTTCTTTCTCAGGATTGCTGGGGCTATTCGAGGCCTTTTTTAGTTCCAGATGAATTTTTGGAGAGTTCTTTCTAGGTCTGTGAAATATGCCATTGGTATTTTAATGGGGAGTGCATTAAATTTATAGATTGCTTTGGATAGTATGGACATTTTAATTATGTTGATTCTCCCAATCCATGAACATGGTATGTTCTTCCACCTGTTTACATCTTCCTCTATCTCTTTTTTTAGTGTCCTGTAGTTTTCCGCGAATAGTTCTTTTACCTCCTTAGTTAAGTTTATACCTAGGTATCTTAATTTTTTTGGTGTGATGATAAATTGGATTGCTTTTTTAGTCTCTCTTTCTGTAAGTTAGTTCACTATTAGTGTATAGAAATGCCATAGATTTCTTGGCATTAATTTTGTAGCCTGCTACATTGCTGAACTCATTTATTAAGTCTACTAGCTATTTTATGGAGTCTTTCGGGTTTTTTATGTACAATATCATGTCATCTGCAAATAAGGATAGCTTTACTTCTTCTTTTCCAATTTGGGTGCCTTTTATTTCTTCTTCTTATCTAATTGCAATGGCTAATACTTCCAGTACCATGTTGAACAGGAGTGGTGAGAATGGGCAACCCTGTCTTGTTCCTGTTCTTAGGGGAAATGGTTGTAGTTTTTGCCCATTGAGTATGATGTTTGCTGTGGGTTTCTCATATATGGCTTTTATTATGATGAGGTATGATTCTTCTATTCCTACCTTGTTGAGAGTTTTTATCAAGAAAGGGTGTTGGATTTTTGTCAAATGCTTTTTCTGCATCAATTGATATGACTATGTGATTTTTATCTCTCAATTTGTTTATGTGATGTATCACATTTATTGATTTGCGGATATTGTACCATCCTTGCATTCTTGGGATAAATCCTACTGGATCATGGTGTATGATCTTTCTGATGTACTGCTGGATCCAATTTTCTAGAATTTTATTGAGGATTTTGGCATTTATATTCATGGGGGATATTGGCCTGTAATTCTCTTTCATTGTGTCATCTTTATCTGGTTTTGGTATTAGGGTGATGTTAGCTTCATAGAAGGAGTTTGGATGTGTTCCATCCTCTTGAATTTTCTGGAATAGTCTGAGGAGTATAGGTTTTAGTTCTTCCTTGAATGTTTGGTAAAACTCCCCTGTGAAGCCGTCTGGCCCCGGGCTTTTGTTTGCTGGAAGCTTTATGATGACTGCTTCAATTTCTTCCACAGTTATTGGTCTATTGAGTTGTTTAGATTCTTCCTGATTGAGTTTTGGGAGGTTATTTTTTTCTAGAAATATATCCATTTCCTCCAGGTTGTCCAGTTTGTTGGAGTAGAGTTGTTCATAGTATTTTTTTAACAATCCTTTGTATTTCAGTGGGGTCTGTTGTTATTTCACCTCTTTCATTTCTGATTTTATTTATTAGGGTCCTCTCTCTTTGCTTCTTGGTGAGTCTGGCTAGAGGTTCATCAACCTTGTTTATCCTTTCAAAGAACCAGCTCTTGGTTTTGTTGATCTTCGGTATTGTTTCTTTGGTCTCTATGTCATTTATTTCTGCTCTGATCTTTACTATTTCCTTCCTTCTGCTTACACTGGGCTTTTCTTGTTGCTCTCTTTCTAACTCTTTGAGTTGTTGGGTTAGATAATTTATTGCCGCTGTTTCTAGTTTTTTGCGGTAGGATTTGTAGGGCTATGAACTTCCCTCTCAGAACTGCTTTCATTGTGTCCCATAGATTTTGGATTGTTGTGCTATCATTGTCATTTGTTTCCATGAATATTTTTTAGCTTTTAATATGAAGTATTTTTAAAGCTTTGCTGCTTACTAGTATAGTATTATTGATAATTTTCAGAAATATAACTTCCCATTGTTTAGATCTGTTTTTACTTATCATTGAAATTTCTCACTTTTTTCTCTACTAGTATAGTTAGGCTCATGATCATGTCCGGAAATTTTTGGTGTACAGTGGATTTTTTTGGTTTAGATTCTAAACTAAGTAAAATTTTTAGTTTGACAAGTCCTGACAACAGTGATGTATTTCTCACATAAAGATAAATCTGGTATAGAAATAAGCTGCAATAGAGGATTTTTAACAATTTGGGAGATTCTAAATACAATATGACTGCTAAATCTTTGCTGATAATTTTGTCTCTTATAAGATAAAGAAGAAAGTGAGCAAATCTGAACTGTAAGAGCAAATTGCTTGGTTAAGCAAAGTGATTGTAACTTTTTTGAAAAAAGAATTCATAGTCCCTTAAAGTTTCTAATAACAAAGATTAGGGATTCTAAGCATGTGCTTTAGAAAAACAGATTTCTGAGAAATCAATCAGGACCTGAAAACCAGGATCACAGGCCTTATTAGGGGAAAGAGACCTGCCGGGCTATCTGGCAAGAGGAGAACAGCAACAGCAGAGGTGAACACACCTTTTGAGGGGAGGAATGGGAAGGAATGGGGGCTTAGTGTACTTGGCATGTGCTGATTGGTGGCTTAATGTATCGTCATAAGGAATAAGGACTTAGCGTATTTGGCAGGTGTTAATTGGTGATTCAATGTATAGTCCATATAAGGTGCCTGGTTAGGTACTCAGGTATTTGTAGGCCTCAAGTTATGTCATAGTCTGCCCACCATTTGGGGGAAGGGAGGATCTATCAATTTCAAAATATAAATATACTCTGTAATGTTATTTTTAAAGATTTTTTTTTAGAATTGATTTTTTAGAGAGAGAGAAAGGGAGAGGGAGAGAGAGAGAAATATCTATGATAAGAGATAATTACTGATTGGCTGCTTCCTGCATGCCCCTTACTGGGGATTGAGATTGCAACCCAGGAATGTGCCCTGACCAGGAACCAAACTGTAATCTTTTGGTGCGTGGAATGATGCCCAACCAACTGAGTCACAGCAACCAGGGCTGTCTTCTTCAATTTTGAAAGAGACGATCCTTTGAGGGAATTGGAAAATTCTTAGCAAGTAAATTATGAGACCCTGCAAGTGATACTATGAGAATAGAAGTTGCTGAGTGATACTGCTCTGATCTGGGACCACACTTGGTGAGACATTGCTGTATGTATTAGCTTTATGCATATGGTAACAGCTGTATTGTTGTAAAAGAGTCTATTCTTTAACCAGTAAATATTCAATGAAACTATAACAATAATCTAAAATGTATAAAATCTTTTAAATATTCTTAAAATTTTGTTTTAGGAAGAGCAGATATTCTGGGGATGGCATAATGATGTTCATGTATTTGATACAAAGACACAAAATTGGTTTCAACCAGAAATTAAAGTAAGTACTGTAAAAAATTAGTTTTATATTCATTGATATATTTAAAATACATTTTTATTAAGTTGTTTAGATTTTAATAATTGAGTTTTTAATCACATACACAGGGTTTCTCTTGAGTACTATTACTAATAATATTAGTTTTTGATCACATATTTTTTTCCAGGTTAGCTAAGGTTTTTCTAGAAAAATCTTATAAAGAGGTGCGATCATTATTGTTTACCCACAAGTGTGACACCCTGATTTAAGGAAGGTTCTTTTATAAAAAGTATTTTTGTAAACCAAGTTCAGGATTTGTAAAAGCCCATGTTTTCTATACCCTTGAAATCAAGGCTATATGCATTGTAGCATGGCAAAAATACATTATTAATATTCTTTCATATGCTAGTAAGCAAACAGAAATCTAAAGTAAATTGAAACCCTTCTGGAAAGGATTCCCCATTCTGGATGCCATTAAGAATATTTGTAATTCATGAGAAGAAGTTAAAACATCAACATTGACAAGAGCTTGGAGGAATTTGATTCCAGCCCTCATGGATGACTTTGAGGGGTTCAAGACTTCAGTGGAGGAAGTAATTGCAGATGTGGTGAAATAGTGAGGGAACTAGAATTACAAGTGGAGCCTGAAGATGTGACTGAACTGCTGCAATCTCATGATAAACTTTAACAGATGAGTAGATGCTTCTTAGGGAAGAGCGAAGTGGTTTCTTGAGACGGAATCTACTCCTGGTGAAAATACTATGAAGACTGTTGAAATGAAAACAAAGCATTTAGAATATTACATAAACTTAGCTGATAAAGCAGCTGGGTTTGAAAGGATTGGCTCCAATTTTAAAAGAAGTTCTGCTTTGGGTAAAAGGCTATCAAACAACACTGCATGCTACAGAGAAATCATTCATACAAGGATGAGTCACTTGATGTGGCAAAATTCACTATTGTCTTATTGTAAGAAATTACCACAGCCACCTAACCTTCAACAACCACCACCTGATCAGTCAGTAGCCATCAACAAAAGATTAAAACTTGCTGGAGGCTCACATGAGATTAGCATTTTTATTTTTTTTAGCAATATAGTCTTTTTTAGTTAAGGTATTTTTTAGATATAAAGTATTTTAGACATACTATTGCACACTTAATATACTGCAATATAGTGTTAATATAATTTTACATGTTCTGGGAAACCAAAAAATTTGTATGACTCACTTTATCACAATATTCACTTTATTACAGTGGTCTGAAATCTGTAATACCTGTGAGGTATGACTATACTTTTCAAGAACAAAATTTATTTGCCCTAGCCAGTTTGGCTCAGTGGGTAGGGTCTCGGCCTGTGGACCAAAGGGTCCTAAGTCCAATTCTAGTCAAGGGCACAAACCTAGCTTCCAGGCTCGTCCCTGACACGGGCCCTGATCAGGGCGTGTGCAGGAGGCAACTAATGGATGTGTTTCTCTCACAGCAATGTTTCTCTGTCTTTTTCCTCTCTAAAAAAATCAATGGAAAAATATCCTTGGGTGAGGATTAAAAAAAAAAGATAATTAAATTTATTCACCCATATATTTACTTTATTTTTTTATTTTTTTATATTTTTTAAATTCAGTTTATTAATTACATTGTTTCCCCTTTTTTATCCCCCTATATCTTCCTTCCACCCTGTACCTATCCCACCCTCCGCCCTCCCCTCCCCCTCCCCAATGTCCTCTCCCATTGTTGCAAGATTCTTGTCCAATCTCTTGCTGTACTTCCAACAACACCCTTCTCCCCAAGAATTGTCAGTCCATTCCCTCTCCATGTCCATGTTTCTGTTATAGTCACCAGTTTATCCTGTTCATCAGCCTATCAGTTCACTTGATTTTTATGTTCATTTGTTGATAGATGTGTATTTGTTGTTCATAATTTATATTTTTACCTTTTTCTTCTTCCTCTTCTTAAAGAATATCTTTCAGCATTTCATATAATACTAGTTTGGTGGTGATGAACTCCTTTAGCTTTTTCTTATCTGCGAAGCACTTTATCTGATCCTCAATTCTGAATGATAGCTTTGCTGGATAGCGTAATCTTGGTTGTAGATTCTTGCTCTTCATTATTTTGAATATTTCTTGCCACTCGCGTCTGGCCTGCATCGTTTCTGTTGAGAAATCCGCTGACAATCGTATGGGTGCTCCCCTGTAGGTAACCAACTGTTTTTCTCTTGCTGCTTTTAATATTCTCTCTTTATCTTTTGCTCTTGGCATTTTAATTATGATATGTCTTGGTGTGGTCCTCTTTAGATTCCTATATTTTGGGGTTCTGTGTACTTCTTGGGCTTTTAAGTCAGTTTCTTTCACCAGGTGGGGAAAGTTTTCAGTCACTATTTCTTCAAGTAGGTTTTCATTAACTTGCTCTCTCTCTTTTTCTGGCATCCCAATAATTCGGATGTTGGCTTGCTTGAGGTTGTCCCAGAGGCCCCTTACGCTATCTTCAATTATCTGAATTCTTTTTGTTTCTTGCTTTTCCAGCCGAGTGGATTTTGGTTCTTTGTATTTCAAATCTTTGACTTGGTTCTTGTGGCCCTCTGGACTGCTTTTAGGACTTTGTGTAATATTTTTTATTTCAGTCTGTGTATGCTTGATTTCTAGTTGGTCCTTTTTTTTATCTGTGAGGGTCTGGTTCGTATCCTCAGAGGTCTGGTTCATTTCCCTGAGGGTCTCATTCATTTCCTTGTAAGTATCATTCATTTCCTTGTAAGTCTCATTCATTTGTTGGTTGGTCTTGTTTATTTCCTGGTAATTCTCATTAAGTTGATCGGCCTTTTGTAGGAGCCTCTTGAAAAGCCTTATAACCGTGGTTTTGAACTCTATGTCTTGTCGTCTTTTCTCCTCCATTTCTTTCACACCTGATTTCTTTCCATGTCTCTGCATGGTGGCTGCTTTATGTGGTGGATATCCTCAAAGGGACAGTGGCTCAGTCTCCCCAGTTACCTGAGGTGGGTACTCTTACTGCAATCCTTTATGGGTTGTATTCAGTGTTTTTGAATTTAAACCCAGTTTGTTGTTGCTAGCCCTAGGAGGGTTTGACCTCCAGGCCAATTGGCTGTGAAGGGAGACTGTGTTCAGGTTGGATGGGCGGAGTCTCTGGGCTGCGCGGCAGTGGCGGCAGCGGCAGCTGGGTCCTATGCAGCGCTCGCGCGCGGGTCTCTCTTAGATGGGGATGGCTGCAGACCCCTCCAAGAGAAAGCCGCTAGTCTCTTCCCCTTGCCAGACAACTCTGCCTTTCCCCAAATGTGCCTGCACACCAAAAGTCCAGCCCAGGGCTGTAAAATAGATGGTTTCCGGAACCAGGAGACAAGTTTCCAGGGGACAAGTCGCGGGTTTGCGTGACCCTTGGGACTAGGAGCCTCTGCCGCGCCCCGCTTCCAGGGTGCGTCCCCCGGACCTCGGACCTTGCCCGGTTCCGGGGAATCTGTGCAGGGGGACCTCTCCCCGTACCCGGGATCTCAGACCTCACCCGGCTCGGGAAATCTGGGCAGTGGGACGCCTCCGTCCTTCCCCGTCAGAGAAATCCGACCGGTCGCTGCTCCAGCCCCAGCCCGCGCGCGCGACCAGGGCGGCTCCTAACCTGTTTCCGTCTGAAAGGCTGCGCTCCCGCCTGTCTGAGTCTCAGTGTCCCACCTCCGCTCCTATTAGTGGAGTTTTCATGCAGCCAGATTTCTGGAGATTCTGGGTGCTGTCTGTTCCGCTGTTATGTTGTAGTTCCCAAATCGTTGTGCGGGGCAGAACAATAGGTGTTTGCTTATGCCGCCAACCGCTCCGCCTGCAGTCCATATATTTACTTTTTAAAGCATTTTTCTTAAATGCCTGAGACTATTTAGCAAAATAATATTTTGTGTAAGTTTTAGCTTTAAGATAAGGATTTTAAAATGACATTTGAAAAGATTCTCTTTTTCCCCTTTTCCTTCTGCTCTCCTCTCTGTCTCTCTCTCTGTCTGTCTCTTTTTTCTCTCTTTCTCTCTCTCTCTCACACACACAGAGTTAATATTATTAAGTGAGCAGTACACAGTGCTTACACCAAATAGTACTTTGTCTCTTACTAAAACTCTTCACAATAACTGATAATACTTCTCTATACTTTTCTTTGAATAAATATATTAGATATTTACTTCATAGAAGTTTGGATTGGTGGGGAAAGGGAGAGTGTAATGAGTAGAAGAATAAGACTTGAAGGATTTTATGCATAATTTTCATGTGTTCCTGGCGGGTGTCTTTGTGCATGTACTGCATCCCAAGTTCTGAAAGAACCCTACACTGTCAGCTCACTGGCTCCTGAGTGCGAGCAGCAGTCAGAACACACACAACGTTTATCTGTTAAGTCTGCTGTCTTACACGGTGCATTTCATGGCACCCACAAAACAATTACAGCAGTAACATCAAAGATCACTGATGACAGGTCACCATACAAATATAGTAATAAAAAGAGTTTGAATAATTTTGAGACTTATCAAAATGTGACACAGACACGAACTGAGCAAATTCTTTTGAAAAAATGGCATTGATGGACTTGCTTGATGCAGAGTTGTCACAAACCTTCAATTTATAAAAAAAAAATACAATATCTACAAAGCACAATAAAGTGAAGCACAATAAAACAAGGTATCTTGCTGAAACCAGTTTGGCTCAGGGGATTTGATTCTAGTCAAGGGCATGTACCTTGGCTATGGGCACATCCCCAGTAGGGGGTGTGCAAGAGGCAGCTGGTTGATGTTTCTCTCTCATCGATGTTTCTGATTTTCGATCCCTCTCCCTTCCTCTCTGTAAATAATCAATAAAATATATTAAAAAAAACAAACAGGGTATCTTACTATTTAGAGCAGTGATTTTCACCCTTTTTCATCTAATGGCATGCATAAACTAATTACTAACATTCTACAGCACACCAAAATATATATTTTTTGCTAGTTTTACAAAAATTTTGGCATAATTTTGATCCATTCACACCAGACATCTATTGCTGTGACTATTGTCATTTTTTCCTTCATTGATTTTTAGAGAGAGAGTGGAAGGGAGGCAAGGAGCAGGGGAGGAGAGAGAACCATCATTGTGAGAGAGACACATCAATTGATTGCCTTCCCGCTTGTGCCCCAACCAGGGTTGGGGATCAAACATGCAACCTCAAGAATGCGCCCTTGACTGGGAATCAAATCCATCACCCTTTGGTGTGTGGGCCGGTGCTATAACTACTGAACAACAGCTGTTGTCATTTCTTAAAAAACAAGTAATCCTTATTTTTTAAAATACATTTTTATTGATTTTAGAGGAGAAGGGAGAGAGAGAAAGAAACATCAATGATAAGAGTCACTGATCGGCTGTCTTCTGTAGCCCTACACTGGGATGGAGCTTGCAAGCCAGGCATGTGCCTTTTACCAGAATCAAACCCAGAACCCTTCAGTCCACAGGCCGATGCTCTATCCACTGAGCCAAACCAGCTAGGGCATCAGTGTTTTAATTTCATAATCTAAGAAAGAAGAGATCAGTGTCCCTGGCTAAATAGTCAGGTATTGCATTTTTTAAGATTTTTGTGGCACACCAGTGTGCCTGCTGCATCACAGCGGTTGAAAATCGTTGATTTAGAGTGAACTTATACATTGGGCTTTCTAATGGAATTACATAGGTAATGGTAACTTGGCAGTCAAGTATTTTCCATACTAAGCCTAAGAATGTGATTTCACAGGTTTCAATTTTGCCGTTTTCTGATCTCTGCTTGCAGGGTGGAGTCCCGCCACAGCCACGAGCCGCACATACATGTGCAGTTCTTGGAAATAAGGGCTATATCTTTGGTGGACGTGTTTTGGTTAGTATAATCTTTTTATGTGTAATGCTTGTTATAAAAACATATCCTCTGAATTTATAGAACAACTGAACATTAAAAAAAATCTAGAAATGATAGTGTCTTTCAGTAACTTTTATCTTCTATTCCCAAATAGACCATACATGAATAATCACAGATGGTTATAAATCACATTTTAATGAGGGGAATCCTTCACTTTAGTGTATTATTAGAAAAGTTTAATTTCTTGTCTTTTAAATCCTGTTAGTTTAAACTCATTTCTTCCTTTCCCCCTTGACATTTTAATTTTATAGCTCTATGTTAACTTTATTAGTGCAAAGCATTGTTTCCCAATATATAAACTTATGATGTTAAGTAAAACAGAGAGAATCTATTTTTAATAGAAACTATTTTAAAACAAAATTTTAGCTTATTAAAAATGTAAAACACTGACCAGTTTAACACACTTTTATTTTAGCAAACTAGGATGAATGATTTGCACTATCTAAACTTAGATACCTGGATTTGGTCTGGAAGGTAAGTAAAATTTGTTTGTTTTCACCTGTAGGTATTTCTGTGTGTTTCTGTATTTGAATGTGTATCATAATCCAAATTTGGGTCTCTAAAACTGAATTATTATATTTTTTTCTTCAGATTATATGTCTAAGCAAGGAAGATATAGATTAAAGAGAGTTTGTTTTTTAACCCAACTATATAAAACATGAGAATACTAGCAGTTGAAAGTTGATTATGTAAAAGTACTAGTTTTACCTTATGTTCTTAAGGTAAATAAATAAAGTAACAGTTGAATAGGATCATCACAGGTGAACAGATAATGGAGTGGATAAAAGTCAGATTTTGTTTATGGCTCATAATCTATATTTAGCAATATTTAGCTATAATTTATCTATTCATATAATGAGATAAATTCAGAGCTGATCTATATATTATTTCAAAGTATAAATGCAATAAAAAATGAAACCACAAGAGTTAAAAAAAAGCAGATCATCTATAAAATCTTGCCATGAAGAAGGCTTTTCTAAAAATGATAAAAATGCAAAATTCAAAAATTAAAACTACTTAAGAATTATTTCTGTGTTAAAAATATATCACAAAAATTAAAAGGCAGATTGATAAATGCAAACAAAAAATAAATTATAAGTAATATTGAGAGAAACCAAGAAGGCTTCATAGGTAAACACCTAAACTGCTGCCTTGCACAACAATTTCAAAACTACAACTAAAAGACAAAACGGACACCATCCACAACCACAGGAAAGCTTGCTGAGTGGAAATTCTACAATTAGAAGGAAAGAGAAAAGCACATTGAGAATCAGAGGAGTTGCAAAAGGCTGCGGTAGGGAGACACGCATGAATGCGGATAGGACTGGTGGCTGAGTGCTTGGCTGGCTTTCTCAAGTGGGAGGGAGACAGAAGCTCCCGGCTGTGCTGAACTCCGGGTGAGACTCTGGGAACCCAGATTCATTCGGGGGGGATCTGAACTGTCAGGAAAAGAGAATAGCACACTGAGACTCAGGGGAGCTGTGGAAGGCGGAGGTCTGAAAACGCGTGTGCGCGAAGAGGGCTGCTGCTGAGTGTGCAGCTGGCTTTCTCAAGTGGGAGGGAGACAAAAGCTCGTGACTGCACTGAAATCCAGTTCTGGGTGAGACTCTGGGAACCCAGACTCATTTGGGGAGAAACTGGACTCTCTGGCAGTGGGTGGAACTCAAGGGCGGCTTTCTTTCAGAGGTTCTTGCAGTGATTACCGAGGGACACTGAGATCAAGGGACCTCATAGGGCAGAGTTAATGGGAAGCCAAGGCTGTTTGCTCTGCCCTGAGACTCTGCCCCATCCAAGCTGAGCACAGAGGCTTTTGCAGTCTTGTCTTATAAGGCTGTCTCCAGCACAGAAGTTCTCCCAGCATAGACACAGCTGATCCTCACAGCCAATTGGCCTGGAGGTCAATTCCTTTCAGTGATACCAAGACTTAACTACAGAGAGAAAAAAATGGCAGCTGAGTTGACAGATGTGTCCCGAGCCTTGTCCCTGAGTGGACAAAAAGAACAGCTGAGGGTCACACGGGGAGTGTCTGTTGGTGAGTTAAGGGACAACTATACTCCAGAAGAAGGTGGGGGGGGGGCTGCTGGACAGGCCTTCCCTGACCAGGCAGCCCCCATTGCTGCTGTGTTTCCTCCTGGAACCACCAGCTTGGATGTAGAGACCGCACCATCTTGAAGGGGCAACTGGATATTATTGGAAGCCTAAAATCTACAACTGAGGCACCCACCAAACAGCTGTGAACCCCAGACCACTGATCCCCAATTGGCGTGAACACGTGCATTCAGAGGAGCTCTGCACTCAACCATGGAAAGGAGAGAGAGAGAACTATATAACCAGACACCTGGAGAGAGAGACCATGGGAAGACAAAGAAACAGTCCGCATATGAAAGAAAAGCAGGCATCACCAGAAAAGGAAGTAAACCAAATGGAGGCAAGCAACCTGTCAGAGAAAGAATTCAGAGAAATGGTCATAAGGTGGCTGAAAAGAATGGAAGACAAATTTGACAGTATGAGTAAGAACCAAGATGAAATGAAGAAGAACCAAGAAGAAATGAAAAATGACATCACTGTTGTAAGAACTCAATAGAAAATATAAAGAGTAGACTAGAAGAAGCAGAGGACTGCATCAGTGAGCTGGAATACAAGGTAGGAAACAATACCCAAGTAGAGCAGCTTCTAGAAAAAAATATTTAAAAGCAGGAGGAGAGCCTAAGGGAACTTTGGGACAACACGAAACAAAACAACATCCGCATAATGGGACTTCCAGAAGGAGAGGAAATTGAGTAAGGAATAGAAAATATTAAGAAATAATGACAAACTTTCCCTGAAAAAAACTCACACAAGTCCAAGAAGCTCACAGAGTCACAAGCAAAATGAACCCCAAAAGACCGACACCAAGGCACATTATAATTAAATTGGCAAACACCAACGACAAAATAAGAATCTCAAAAGCAGGCAGAGAGAGACAGAAAGTTACATAAAAGGAACCCCCATTAAAATAACAACTGATTTCTCAACAGAAACTCATCAGACCAGAAGGGAATGGAATGAAATACACAAAGTCATGCAAAGGAAGGGTCTGAATCCAAGAATACTGTACCCAGCAAGGCCATCAATCAAAATTGAGGGTGAAATCAGGAGCTTCACAGACAAAAAAGGACTAAGAGGATTTATTACCACCAAACCAGCAATGCAAGAAATGCTAAAGGGTCTGCTGTTAAAAAAAGGGGGGGGGGGAGGAAAAAAGAAATAGGAAGCAAGGAAAGAACACGGGTAAAGAATAAAAAATGGCAACAAAAGAGTACCTATTAATTATAACTTTAAATGTAAATGTATTAAATGTCCCAATCAAAAGACATAGGGTAATGGATTGGATAAGAAAACACGACCTATGTATTTGCTGTCTACAAGAAACCTACCTCAGAAAAAAAGAGGCACTGAAGGTGAAGGGATGGAAAAGTTTTTTTCAGGTAAATGGAAATGAAAAAAAGCTGGGGTAGCAATACTTATATCTGACAAATTAGATCTCAAAGTTAAGGACATAACAAGAGATAAGGAAGGGCACTTCATAATACCAAAGGGAGCAATCCAACAAGAAGAAATAACTCTGGTAAACATATTCGCACCAATACAGGAGCACCCAAATACATAAGAAAACTCCTGGATGATACCAAGGGAGAGATAGACAGCTATACAATCATAGTAGGAGACTTTAATACCCCGTTATCACCATTGGACAAATCCTCTAAACAAAAAATCAGAAAAGAAACATCAATCCTAAATGACTCATTAGATCAGATGGAATTAATTGACATCTTCAGAACATTTCATCCCAAAGTCACAGAATATATATTCTTCTCAAGATCACCTGGGTCATTTTCAAAGATAGACCATAAGTTGGGTCATAGGCAAAGTCTCTTCAAATTCAAGAAGAAAGAAATCTTATCAAGCATCTTCTCAGATCACAGTGGCATACAACATGAAATCATCTATAATAAAAACAATCCAAATAAATAAAACACATGGAGACTAAACAGCATGCTATTAACGACTGGGTTACCAGAGAGATCAAGGCAGAATAAAAAACATCATGGCAACAAATAAATGACAATGAAAACACAACAACCCAAAATCTATGGGACACAGCAGAAGCAGTCTTGTGAGGGAAGTTCATAGCTCTACAAGCCTACTGCAAAAAACAAGGATCAATGTAAATAAATGAACTAACCCTCAAACAGTCAGAAAGAGAGCAACAAGAAAAGCCCAGTGTAAGTATAAGGAAGAAATTATTAAGATCAGAGCGGAGATAATGATATTGAGACTAAGAAAACAAAACCAAGAGTTGGTTCTTTGAAAGTATAAACAAGATTGAGGAATCTCTAGCTAGGCTCACCAAAAAACAGAGAGGACCCAAATAAACAAAATCAGAAATGAAAGAGGAGAAATAACAACAGACCCCATAGAAATACAAAGGATTATTAAAAAATACCATGAACAACTCTATTCCAACAAACTGGACAACCTGGAGGAAATGGACATAATTGCTAGAAAAATATAACCTTCTAAAACTCATTCAGGAAGAATTTAAACATCTCACTGTACCAATAACTATTAAATAAATTGAAGCAGTCATCAAAAGGCTTCCAGCAAACAAAAGCATGGGGCCAGATGGCTTCACTTGGGAGTTTTACCAAACATTCTAGGAAGAACTAAATCCTATCATTCTCAGACTATTCCAAAAATTTCAGGAGGAAGGAACACTTCCAAGCTCCTTCTCTCAAGCCAGCATCTCCTAATACCAAAACCAGATAAAGATGACACAATGAAAGAGAATTACAGGCCAGTATCCCTCATGAACATAGATGCCAAAATTCTCAACAAAAATCTAGCAAATCGGATCCAGCACTATATCAGAAAGATCATACACCAAGTAGGATTTATTCCAGGGATGCAATGATGTTATAATATCCGCAAATCAATAAACGGGATATGTCACATAAACAAATTGAGCGATAAATATCATATAGTCATATCAATTGATGCAGAAAAAGCATTTGACAAAATCCAACACCCTTTCTTGATAAAAACTCTCAACAAGGTAGGAATAGAAGGATCATACCTCAACATAATAAAAGCCATATATGAGAAACCCACAGCAAACATCATACTCAATGGGCAAAAACTACAACCATTTCCCCTAAGAACAGGAACAAGACAGGGTTGCCCACTTTCACCACTCCTGTTCGACATAGTACTGGAAGTATTAGCCATTGCAATTAGACAAGAAGAAGAAATAAAAGGCATCCAAATTGGAAAAGAAGAAGTAAAGCTATCCTTATTTGCAGATGACGTGATATTGTACATAAAAAAATTAAAAGACTCTATCAAAAAATAATAAATGTTTTCGGCAATGTAGCAGGATACAAAATTAATGCCAAGAAATCTATGGCATTTCTATACACCAACAGTGAACTTACAGAAAGAGAGTCTAAAAAAGCAATCCCAGTTACCATCGCACCAAAAAATTTATGATATCTAGGAATTAATTTAAACAAGGAAGTTAAAGACCTATACATGGAAAACTACAGGACACTGAAAAAAGAGATAGAGGAAGATGTAAACAGATGTGAGAACATACCATGTTCATGGATTGGGAGAATCAACATCATTAAAATGTCCATACTACCCAAAGCAATCTATGGATTCAGTGCACTTCCCATTAAAAATACCAGTGGCATATTTTACAGACCTAGAAAGAACTCTCCAAAAATTCATCTGGAATAAAAAAAGACCCGAAGCAAGAGGCTCTGTGAGGCTGTGCTCCTGCTCCTGCTCCTGCTCCTCCTCCTGCTCCGGCTCCCTAGACCTCGGAGGTGCTGTGAGCTGCAGAGGTGCCAGGAGCAGTGGAGGTGCCAGAAGTGGCGGAGGTGCCAGGAGCAGCGAAGGCGCCACAAGCGAGTGCCCGTTCACCGTGTGCAGGAGCCTGCACCCCGACGGCCTGCGAACCTGGCAGCCCAACGTGTATGTGGGCGAGAACGAGCACACCTGGCTGCCCGTCGTCATCGAGACAGAGCAGCCTGCAAGTCCTCATGTGCCAGCTCAATGTCTCCCGCGGGGAGGCCGTGCGGCCCAGCCAGCTGCCCCCCAGCGTGCTGCCCCTCATGTGGCAGCTCTACCCTGGCAGGCGGTACCTCTCCTCCAACTCCGGCTTCTGGCACATCGTGTACCACATGGAGATCGGCGGAGTCGAGGACATGGTTCTTGAGCAGCTGCCAGACCCGTAGCACAAGCTGTGCATGGTCCTGCGGTTCCCACACCCTGAGCCGCAGTCCCGCTGGGGGATGTCCATGCTTCTGCATACCTTTTTATCAGCCCCTTTGTTCTGTCTGCCACACCCGGCTGAGGGTGAGGACCGGCAGGGGATGAGCCCTCCCAGGGCCCACGGGAACCTGCCTGCTGCCCCCTCGGCCTTCCCACCTCCCCAGCACATTGGCCAGAGAGGGCACCAGCTCCAGCTGCCCAGGCCCTTCCTGCCCCTGATCCTCTCAACTGCCTGCTGGTTTATGGCCGCACTCTCTCTGTCCCTCACGCCCCAGTCACTCACGTTCTGTGCTGCCCAGGGGCTGCTGCTCCTTCTCCTCCCTCAGCTCTGTGCACCTCTGGCTGCAAGGCAACAGGCCTACACACCTGAGCCCAGGCCAGGCCCCGAGCCCTGAGTCAGCGCTCTCTGGTGTGTGCCTGCTCACGGCTATGCCTGCAAAGGTCCCACCTGCCACGCAGGTGCACACGCAGCTCACCGGAAGGCCTGAGAGGAGCCAGGCTCCATGCTCAGCACTTGGAAGCTTGCGGGTCAAGCGTCCACAGCCCCTGACCTCACAGGAGGCAGGCCAGCGAGCCCCCCTGTGGGACAGAGGTTGGAAGTCCCCCCTTTTATCGGCACCCACACCCCTAGATGTTATGAGGTTGTATGTAGCATGAACACTTTGTAATATTGATTGATTAAATAAACTCATCTAACTTAAAAAAAAAAAGACCCTTAATAGCTACAGCAATCCTGAGAAAGAAGAATAAAGTAGGTGGGATTTCAATACCAGATTTCAAGCTGTATTACAAAGTCACTGTTCTCAAAACTGCCTGGTACTGTCACAAGAACAGGCATATAGATCAATAGAATAGAACAGGGAACCTAGAAATTGACCCGAAACACTATGCTCAATTAATATTTGAGAAAGGAGGCATGAACATAAATGAAGTCAAGATAGTCTCTTTAATAAATGGTGTTTGGAAAATTGGACAGACACATGCAAAAAATGAAACTAGACCACCAACTTACACCATATACAAAAATAAACTCAAAATGGATTAAGAACTTAAACATATGATGGGAAACCATAAAAATACTAGTGGAATCCACAGGCAGAAAAATCTCTGATATATGCCGAAACAATTTCTTCACTGATACTTGCTCCTAGGGCAATGGAAACTAAAGAGAAAATAAACAAATGGGACTACATGAAAATAAAAAGCTTTTGCACATCAAATGAGACTATTAGTAAAACAACAAGAAAGCCCAGTGCATGAGAGAACATTATTGCTAATGATATCAATGATAAGGGTTTAATATCCAACATTTATAGGGAACTCTTGCAGCTTAACAAAAAGAAGATAAACTAGCCAATCAAAAAATGGGCAACTGATCTAAATAGACACCTTTCAAAAGAAGACAAAAGGAAGGCCAAGGGACATATGAAAACATGCTCAAAGTCACTAATAATCTGAGAGATGGAAATCAAAACAACAGTGCGGTACCATCTCACACTTGTCAGAATGGCTATCATCAACAAATCAACAAACGAGAAGTGCTGAGGATGTGGAGAAAAAGGAACCCTCATGCACTGCTGATGGGAATGCAGACTGGTGTAGCCACTGTGGAGAACAGTATGGAGTTTCCTCAAAAAACTAAAAATGGAACTCCCATTTGACCCACTTCTAGGAATATATTGCAAGAAACTAGAATCACAAATGAGAAAGGATATATGCACCCTTATGTTCAAAGCAGCACAGTTCACCATAGCCAAGATTTGGAAACAGCCTAATTGCCCATCTGCAGATGAGTGGATTAAAAAACTGTGGTACATCTATACAATGAAATACTACGCTGCAGTAAAAAAGGATTTCTTACTATTTGCAACAACATGGATGGAGTTGGAGAACATTATGCTAAGTGAAATAAGCCAGGCAGAGAAAGATTAATATCACATGATATCACTCATTTGTGGAATGTAATGAACAAAATAAACTAATGAACAAAAAATAGATCCAGAGACAGAGAACATCAATCAGAACATCAACCTCATGGAAAGTTGGGAGTAAGGGGGAAAGATCAACCAAAGGACATATATGCACGAATATAAGCCTAAGTAGTGGACATAGACAACAGGGGTGTGAGGTCATGAATGGGTGGTGGGGGGTAATGGGGTATAAAGACATATATGTAATACCTTAATCGACAAAGAAAGAAAAAAGAAAAGAAAAAGCAAGGAGATTGGGAAGGAGCAACAATGGGGAGTAGGAAACCAGTGTGACATGACCTGAAAGTTAAGGTAAGCAAGCTATTTCTAGAAGGGGGCATGACAATTATGTCTAATGCTGCTAAACAATTTATCAAGACTAAGGTCCATGGTAATATTGATGAGAAGAGTATTAGTGGGACAAAATTAGAATGAATTTAGGAGTGAGAAGCAAAAGAGAAATTGGAGAAAATTAGTATAGATACAGTCTCTTGAAGTGTTTTTCTATAAAAGAGAGCCAAGAAAGGGGGTAATAATTACAGGGAGAAATGTATCAAAAAGAGATTTGTCTTTTTAATGGGAGAAATAAAACCTTATTTGGAAAAAAAATGACTTACCTACAACAAGGCTGTGTACACAGTCCACAAAGGGGTGCATCAAGTGTGTCCACCTCATGTAACTGAGGATGGTGAGGCAGTAGGCCCTATAGAACCCCTAGAACACAAAACTACTCTACCAACTCAGGGAAGCAGCGAAAATGCAGAGAAAAAAGAATAGGTCACAAATGAAAGAAAATGGAGGAAAGCAAACAACTGAGTATAGAATTCAAAACCATGGTTATAAGGTTTTTCAAGAATTTTCTAGAAAAGTCTGATAAATTTAGCAAGGTCCTTGAGGATATGAAAAAGGACCAACTAGAAATTAAACATTCACTGACTGAAATAAAAAATATTATGCAGGGACCTAACAGCAGACTAGAGGACCACAAGAATCAAGTCAAAGATTTGAAATACAAAGAAGCAAAAAAAAAAAAGCACCAAACAAAACAAAACAAACAAACAAACAAACACACAAAACCAAAAACAAACCAGAAGAGCAAAAAGAAAAAAGAATCCAAAAATATGAAGATAGTGTAAGGAGCCTCTGGGACAACCTCGAGCGTATCAACATCCGAATTATAGGGGTGCCAGAAGAAGAGAGAGAGCAAGATACTGAAAACCTATTTGAAGAAATAGCAACTGAAAACTTCCCCCACCTGGTGAAAGAAATGGATTTAAAAGTCCAGGAAGCACAGAGAACCCCAAACAAAAGGAATCCAAAGAGGACCACACCAAGATACATCAAAATTAAAATGCCAAGAGCAAAAGACAAAGAGAGAATATTATTAAAAGCAGCAAGAGAAAAGCAGTTATCTACAAGGGAGCACCCATATGATTGTCAGCTGATTTCTCAGCTGAAATTATGCAGGCCAGGTGGGAGTGGCAAGAAATATTCAAAGTGATGAATAACAAGAACCTACAACCAAGATTACTCTACCCAGCAAAGCTATCATTCAGAATTGAAGGGCAGATAAAGAGCTTTGCAGATAAGAAGAAGCTAAAGGAATTCATCACCACCAAACCAGTATTATATGAAATGCTGAAAGCTATTCTTTAAGAAGAGGTAGAACAAGAAAAAGGTAAAAATAAAAATTATGAAGAACAAATACATATCTATCAACAAGTGAATCTAAAAATCAAGTGAATAAAAAAATCTGATGAACAGAATAAACTGCTGAATATAATAGCATTTAGGCCTAGAAAGGGAGTGGACTGACAATTCTCAGGGGTGGGGCATTTGGGGGTGCGGTAAGAGACTGGACAAACATGATACTCCTATGGATGAGGACAGTGGGTAGGGGAGGTAAGGGCCGAAGGTGGGGTGGGAACCAGGTGGAGGGGAGTTTTGGCAGAAAAAAAGAGGAACAATTGTAATCTAAATAATGAAGATTTATTAAATTAAAAAAGTAATTTTTATGGCATTTCTTTTTTTATGTTTGACTTACATAGTAGTTTTTATTTTGAAATTTTCTTTGTAAAATTTTTATTTTTTCAATTACAGTATATACATTTAATATTTTGTATTAGTGTCAGGTGTTCAGCAAAGTGGTGAGACAATCATATACCTTATACAAATTTTAGTATTTCTAACAAGCGGACTGAGATCTGCAAGAAGTAAGTCAGTAAAAAAAAAAAAAGAAGACAAATAATCCAATAGGAAAGTGCACAAAGAACATGAATGAGCAACTCATAAAAGACATATTAATAGGCAAAAAATTTTTAAACAGATGTTTAACTTCATGTAATATTAAAGAAATGGAAACAAACCTGGTTTGCACTATCAGATTAAAATGATTACAAATGACCAGTGTGTGCCAGGTGGTAGCAGCATAACTAGAAGAAGAATAAAGGTAGTCCGGCAGTTTGTTTAAAATAGAAAATGGAATTTCAACTTTGATCCAGAATTTCTCTGAAGACTATAATTGGACAAGTATATTTATGTGTGTATTTGTACACAAAAATGTTTATTGCAACATTGTTTATGAAAACAAAAACTTGAGATCAACCTTCATGCCCACAAGTGGGGATTGTTTAAATCATGATACATCTGCAAAGGGCTGCCATGCTTCCATTAGCAAAGAAATCTACTTCATGGAAATATTCTACAACATTCTAGTAAAGTAAAAAAAATATTACAGAATGGAACATATCCCATTTATAATTTTTTAGAATATATTTTGATTGATTTCAGAGAGGAAAGGAGAGGGAGATATATATATCTGTATATATATAATGAAAGAGAATCATTGATTGGCTGCCTTCTACAACCTGAAGATGTGACCTTACTAGGAATCGAACCTTGTCCTCCTGGTTCATAGGTCAATGCTCAGTCATTGAGCTACTTCAGCTGGGCCCCATTTATAATTTTTAATAAATATTGATATACACATTAAAATCTGGAAACATATATACCAAATTATTGTTTCTTATGGCTTGAAGACAGGATTATATAAAACACTAAATATTTTTGTGGTTCTTGAATGTTTTCTAATCAAAATGTTTTTATAGTAAATAAAAACAATAAATACAAAAATTTCCGGTTTGGAGAAAAGCAAATAACATCTTCTACAAGTGGCCCATGTTCTTCTGCAGCATTCCAGAATGCTGGGGAATGGTGCCTTCTCACTTCTGAAATCAGTTAAACTCATGTGCTTATGTTTTTACCTCTGTTTCTATTTTTTAAGGAATAGAAAAGTATTTGTTTGTAACCTTTAGAGTTTCTTTCCTGGATCTGGAATGGCTTGTATGCTTTTATTTTGAAGTTAGAGTGAAGATTATACTTTGGGGAAATCTACAACAAATAGACCAAATAAAAACAAGAACAGAATCCCGTGATACCATTGAGGAAATCTGCTGAAAGCACAAAACTAACCATGAAACAACAGTTAACGGTTACAGCCATGAAAATAATTATGTTGAAACACTTGAGGAAGTTGCATTGATTAATCAACAAGAATGATGCTGAGTATGCATTGTGAATTAACGGGAAATTAATTTTTAACCTGTGCTTTATGACCAGGTGTAATGGACACTACATGAAAAGGTTGTTTAAACTCATCAAATAATTTAAAAAATTTTTAATTAGAATAGTTTTCCCTTTAAGACCTGAGATCATTGAAAACCATTTATTTTAACTAATACAGTACCTAGATTTATATATATCTTATCTAATAAAAGGGTAATATTGCAAATTAACCATCACCCCACTACACCCACCAGCCATGCCCAATAGCCAATCAGGAGGAGTATGCAAATTAACCCCAACCAAGATGGCTACGACCCTTCACAGACTGAAGGGTCCTGGATTCAGTTCTGACCAAGGGCACACACCTTGGTTGCAGGCCCTGGTCAGGGCACTTACGGGAGGCAGCCAAGATCATGGAGCGAGCACGAGGGAGGCTTGGGTTTCTCTGGTGAAGGAGGAAGCCAGGCTTTCCACAAACCCTGCTGGGCCCAGGCTTCCACTCAAGGCTACAAAGTTTCAATTATAGAAGATAAAAGTCCCAACAGAAATAGTTGCTGCTACAGATGGAGCAGGTGGCTTGGCTCTGCTCCAGGCTACAAAATTTCGATTGTAGAAGATAAATAAATCCCAGATACCAGGCCTGTCATCTTTGCAGTTGGTGAAGGGCTACTGGGAGGCATAAGCAAAAGTTTGTAATATAATAACAGCATGTACTGGAGGCATTCTTTACACACACACACACGCACACACACGCTTAAAAACAAGACACCTGCTGCTCGTGTGGCTCAGTGTTGACCTATAAACTAGTAGGTTGAGGATCGATTTCCCATCACAGCTCAGGCCCAGGTTAGAGGCCCCAGTCAATGATTCTCTGTCATCACTGATATTTCTATCTTTCTCTCCTCCCTTCCTCTCTGAAATCAATATATGTGTATAATACACACATACATAAAGATAAAAATGCTAATGTTTTTATATTAAAGGAGAAAAACATTTTTTTAAAAAAGCTAAAATTCTGTTAGCTGTTTTTGTATGTGTGGGGGGTGGGGGTTAGCCAAAATTTAAAACGTCAGGGTGGGAAGTAGGAAAGGTTTATTGATCTGGGAGCCTCCAGCCTAGGAGGCCCGAGACCTAATGGGCCTCAACTCCGGCCTCTGTGGTAGGGTTTTTAAGGGTTCAGGGGGAACAGGGATGCGGGAGCCTGGCGGGCACGTTCTAATGGGAGGACCTTGGAACGTGGCTGTTTATGGTCAGAGGCCTGGACATTGGACCTTGGCTTCTGAAAGGGCTCCCGATTTAAGCTCCCTGTACATCTGGAGTCTGCGGTTTCAGTGCGGCAGGTGGGCAAAGCTCTCTCCTCTGCACGTACTGCTGGCCTTGCCGGTTGGGTCTAAAACCTCCTGTGCAGGGCAGGTCCTCTGAGCTGCTCTGCTGTTAGAATGTGTATGGTGTGTGTAGGCGGTGGGAGTGAAAGTCAGGACCTGACAACTCTCAGTTGGGGCATGGCCGGCCTGCAAACCACCACAGGCCCCTCGCCCAGGCTGCCCCACACCCCAAGGGAACTCCCACCCTGATCTGGCACACCCTTCAGGGCAAACCAGCTGCCCCCCCCCCCCATGCACCAGGCCTCTATCCTATCTAGTAAAAGAGTAATTTGCAGATTGACCATCACTCCAACACACAAGAGGGCTGCCCCCATGTGGTCAAAGATCCTGCCCCCATGAGGACACAAGATGGCCACCACAACATGGCCAGCAGGGGAGGGCAGTTGGAAGGGACCAGGCCTGTAATGGTGGGCAGTTGGGGACAATCAGGCCAGCAGGGAGGGCAGTTAAGGGTGGCCAGGCCTGCAGGAAGGGCAGTTAGGGGTGGTGACCAGGCCTGTAGGGGAGGACAATTAGGAGCAAACAGCCTGGCAGGGGAGTGGTTAGGGGATGATCAGGCAGGCAGGCAGACGAGCAGTTGGGATCCAGCAGTCCTGGATTGTGAGAGTGATGTCCACTGCAGTCTGGGCTGAGGGACACACCCCCTCATGCACGAATTTCATGCACCGGGCCTCTAGTATATATATTTTTTGCCACAGGATTCCTGTTAATGGAGAAAACCCTAAACATCGATCATGGCATACTTTAACACCAATAGCTGATGATAAGCTTTTCTTATTTGGTGGACTAAGTGCGGACAATATTCCATTAAGTAAGTGAATTCATGTTTAGTCTACAGTTATTATCCTTTTTTCCCTAAGTTGTATTTTATACTTAAGGTATATTCCTTTTTTTCTGATTTTATACTTTACCTTTATTTTATCCCTAACTATATGCTTGCACTGAGAATTAGAACTGGAAGACCCCTTTGCTTCTGTGGGTGTGGCTCTTGATGGTCTCTTGTTTCCTAGGTGTGGAGAAAAGGAGGGGTGGTTGAACTTAGGTGAATTAAAGTCCCTTTCAGCTACAGTAGCCTACAATTCTGTCTCCTCCTGATTTTTCATCCAGAAGCTTACACTGTAGTCTGGAATGGAGGCTAGAAGAGCAGCCTTTTCCAGAATGCTCTGGAAACACAAGGTGGGATGGCCTGTTGCTTCTCTTTGTTCCCAAACTATAAAGGGACGTGATTAGATAGAATTTTTAAAACTCCTGTCACTGCTGATCCCTAAGGTTTTGAAATGCAGTTTTTCTTTCAGCAGTAAAATTATGCCATCAGGGTAGACCAAGACTATCATTTCTTAGTTTGACATACTAAATGTTGTGTATTTTCTTAACTCAAGAGTTTTCTATGGCTAGAAATGTTTTTATTAAGGTAACTTATATGCAATTAAAACAACTTCTATAATCTTATATAGGATTTAGAAAAAAACTATATATTTTTTTCAACAAAAAATTATTGAACATCAACTGTGTATATGGCAGTCTGCTGGCCAACAAACCCCAGAGGTTGATTGGAAACAGCAGTTCCTACTATGGGTGTTAACCTTTGGAGAATATTATGCTTCTTCCGTTTCTAGACATTTTAATTAAGAGAGATTTGGAACCTGCCTACCCGGGTTTGCTCAGTGGAAGAATGCTGGCCCACAGACTGAAGGGTCCTGGACTCAGTTCTGACCGAGGGCGCACACCTTGGTTGCAGGCCCTGGTCAGGGCACTTACGGGAGGCAGCCAAACAAGCTACTAGTGTGTGTCTCTCTCAATCAGCGTTCTCTCTCTGTCCCTCTCCCTCCCACTCTCTCTGAAAAATCAATGGAAAAATATCCTTGGGTGAGGATTAACAAAACAAAGAGAGAGAGAGAGAGAGAGAGAGAGAGAGAGAGAGAGAGAGAGAGAGAGATTTGGAATCTAATAAAAAAGCTAACATTTACCCATTTCACTAGGATTTGTTTGATATCTTCATGAGCACTACTGTTTTTATTTTTTAAAAAGTATGCTTTTATTGATTTTAGAGAGAGAGGAAGGGAGAAGGATAGAGAGATAGAAATATCAATGAAAGAGAAACATCGATTGGCTGCCTCCTGCATGCCTCTCACTGGGGATAGAGCTGCAACCCAGGCATATGTCCCACCGAGAATTGAACCAGTGAACTCTTGGTGATGCTTAACCATTGAGCCATACTTGCTAGGCAGCACTATTGTGATTAATTTCTATTTGCTGGTTTTGGTCTTTGGCTATGGGGATTAAATGTCCTAGTTCTTTAAAAATACTTTTATTTTTAAATTAACTTATTTTGCAATTATAGTTAATATACACTATTTTATTAGTTTCAGGTGTAGAAAAATTGATTGCCCTGATAAGTATAGTACCCATCTGTAAGTGCCCTACCTCTTAGTCCAGTCAATTTCCTTCTTTATAGATTCAGCTTAAGTTGTGGTCATATGTGTTTTACGTGATACTAAGAAATAATTTTTAGTTTTGTTGACTGTGATAATGGCATTGCAGTTATGTGACAAAGCTGTTGTAGGTATGTAAGGAAATTCAATTCATTTAAAGCAATGCTTACTGAAGTATGCATGGGGAAAATGACCAGAGATTTAGGATCTGCTTTAGAATAACTGAATAACAATAATAACAAAAAGATATAAATGGAGCACATATGACAAAATCTGGATAGTTGTTGAGTCTGGGATATGTTTGGGTTCATTGTTATATTCACTTTTGTATAGCTCCGAAAAATGTTATGAAAAAATATGCATACACATAAGATAGCTGTATAAATGTAGCATGATAAATTTGGATAAATTTTAAAATTTTATTCCAAAGACCTAATTTTAATTTTTGAACTGTTACAATATTGCAGGTGATGGTTGGATTCATAATGTCAGAACAAATTGTTGGAAACAACTGACATATTTACCTAAAAGAAGACCCAGGTAAGTTTAGAAGTTAATAAATAGTTAAGAATTTTTAAAGTATTAAAATATAGCACTGAATATATAGTGTTTGCCATTAAAATCATAAATCTACCAGGAAGGATGTCTTTCAAATGAGCTTGCTATTACCTAAATAATTTAGTTACCATTGAAATGATATCTGATTGTTAGAAATAATTTATTCAAAATTTCTACCCATATTTGCATATTTGAGACTATTATTCTTTTAGGTAAATGCACACTCTTGCCTGATAAATATGAAAAGGCTTAAGAAACTGGAAGTACATAATGTTACTATTTTTAATAAGTAGACAAGAGTGAGGTTGGCTTTAGCAGTAGTTAATTATTTATGGAAGAGGTTGAGAGTAATTTAATGGGGAATTTGCTTTTATGTTGATAAAGTAGATGGCAGGTTATTATTTTTTCTGTATTAAACTGTATCTTAATAATGTTTATTAATTTGAATTTAAAAAAACATGCTAGTTATTTGTGGTATATTATATAGTATAATTTTTTTACAAAAATTGTAGAAACAATATATTATTATTAGACTACAAAGAAAACCACAATAATACTGTAATGCTTTTTTAAAAAATATGTTTTTATTGGTATTTAGAGAGGAAGAGAGGAGAGGGATAGAGAGAGAAAAACATCAATCAGCCCTAACCGGTGTGGCTCAGTGGATAGAGCATTGGCTTGCAGCCTGAAATGTCCCAGGTTCGATTCCGGTCAAGGGCATGTACCTGGGTTGTGGGCAGATCCCCAGTGGGGGCTGTGCAGGAGGCAGCTGATTGATGTTTCTCTCTCATAGATGTTTCTAATTCTCTATCCCTCTCATTTCCTCTGTGTAAAAATCAATAAAATATATTTTTAAAAACACACACAAGAAAAACATCAATCATCTGCCTCCTGCAACCCGGGCGTGTGCCCTGACCAGGAATCAAATGGGGACTTCTTGGTTCAGGGGCTGATGCTCAACCACTGAGCCGTGTTGGCTGGACACTATTGTAATTTTTATTTTTTTCTAATTAGATTGATGGTATAATACAGATGTATTCATAGGAAATTCAAATTTAGCACATTATAATTATTATAGTTAGCAATAGATTTTATTCTATTTCATGCTATGTATTTCAGATTTTTTACTATAGATTATTTATACTAATGTGAAGTCAACTTAATGACATGCATTTCAGAATTTAATATATAACAAGTAACTTGAGAAAAAGACCTGAAAATATATTTCATTTTATATATCTATATTAATATGCATGATATATTTAGAGTTTATCATAATTATGTATATGGTTCTTAAATTTTTATATACAAAAATTCATTGGAATATATTACTTTAGCAATGTGGATCTTTTGTAATGCATATTTTTTAATTTAAAGATTTATATTAAGATATAAGAGCTCAGAATTCTAGTCCTTGCTCAGCTACTAGTTAGCATTTTGGCTTTGGGAAAGTCACTTATGAAACTGAGCATCATTTTTTTCATCTTTGAAGTGAGGGGCTTGGACTAGATAAGCTCTTTGTTCTCTTCCATTTGTTTGATTGTATGAATGCATTAATTATAGAGCAAGTGATAGTAAGAATGCTTAATTTTTAAATTGCTATTTTATATTTCAATCTGTAATGATTAAAGTAATACAACTATTATCAATAATATACTAGTTAGAACTGAGCTATGTAAAGAGATTTTTTAAAATTCAGCCTATGTGTCATGTAAATAATATGCTTTATTAGAATGTTTAGGTGATAAGTTTAGAGCAGCTGTGAGAGGACATAAACTATCAGTCTGTAGAAAAACATCAGGTTGCAAGCTAGATGTCACCAAAATCAAGGCAGGAAAGGATTTCCAGTGTTCTTCGATGCTGAAGTCCAGGCCAGAGTTTCCGTAAGGCAGATAAGACAGAGGCAGAGCTATCTTCAGGTATGAGGTGAGGAGAAGAACAGGTGGGATACAGTTTAGTGTAAGGAGAACATATATGTGTGTATATACTAATTTTTTATAAAAGTGAGAATGTACTTAACATCTGAATGCATTTTGTGCAAAAATTTCCAAGCTACATTTGAAATATAAGCTGCCCAATTCTCCTCTTGTAATTCTACAGTAGGTTTCTCAACCTCAGCACTATTGACATTTTGGACTAAATTATTTATTTTGAGAGGTGTCCTAACCATTGGAGGATGCTTAACAGCATCTCTGGCCTCTACCCACAAGATCCCAGTAGTACTGCCCCCCCCAAAAAATGGAGTTATGATGATCAAAAATATCTCCATATACTGTCAAATGTCCCTGTGGGGACAGAATTGTCCCTAGGTGGACCCACTGCTCTACAGTGTTGCACTCTCTTCCTCAGGTCTTACCTTAGATAAAATATTGCTTGGTTGAGAAGCCATCTATCTAGCCATATCTGATATCTGTATAGATAGCTGTCAGCAAAGAATTTTCTTAAATGTCTGTCCCAGATGTCTAGCTAGGTGTTGCTCTTCAGAGCCTTAGGTACGTTGTATCCCATGAGCATTGCCAAGGTTATGTGACCTTCTCTCCGGTAAGTTAAGCTGTTCTTTCCCACACTGAAGATTCCATCATGTTCTTTCTCCTTTACTCAGTCTCTCTTCCTGTACCCTTTTCTGACCCACAACATAGTCCGGGTGTTACGGATGATTTATATCAAAGTATGACCTAGCGTACAAGTTGGAGAATTGGGCAGAGTATTTCCCAGAGTCTCTATTGACCCAGTTCTATCCTGGGTCCCCGTGCTTTTGTCATTGCATGTGTCATGATTGAGGAAAGGAATTGATTAAAAAATTGTGCATAATCCCACTGTTTGCACTTGTGGAAGTTAAGTAAAAGGCTTAATGTGCTAAAAATAAGTTATGTGATAATAAAATAAGTAATTCATGTAATTGTAGACTCTGTTGCTTCAGCAATTTGGTCTGTTAAGAGAAGTAATCAAAGTATTCTCAAAATCAAAGCAATGACTTTATAAACCCTTAATTTATCTTTTAAAATTGAGAAATTTATGTGTACTTTTTCCCTGAGAGTTTGAGCCCTGAGAAATATTGAACTTTTGAAACCATAAAAGTATTCTTGGTAAATAATGTAGAGATGGATATGAACTATAACACCATTTAAAAGAACACATTAGATGCTCCACTCCTTTATGAAATGATTTGTTTATTTAAACAATAAGTTATGCTGGAATTTTGTGTTTACTTTTGTTAATCAAAAGTTTTTGGTCGACTACTGGATGCAGAACACCATAGTGGGCATTTTGAAAGAGAAGGATAAAATTCAGTTACCCCAATTCCAGTGATGTGCTGATAAACAGTTTACACTGCTTCCAAGAAGAACAAACCCAAAAAAGCCCTAGTTTGTACCATTTGCTGATTTCCACCATGGCCATTTCAAGGTACCAGCACGTCACTGAATGTGGAGTGGGCGCAGCTGGCTTTAACCGGCACGCCAGCTCCAGCACACCACTGTGGCAACTTTTGACCTTAAGGATCTTATAGTTTTTGTGGGGAGGTAAAGACACATACATCAAACAAAGCAGTATATCGAGGAGTTTATCTTCAAATATAAGTTAGATTATAAAATGAGCACAAAATGTTAATAGATGCAGAATAGAGAGGGTGACAGAGCCAGTTTGGGTTGAATTTGGGAATTCAGTCTTTTTTTTAAAGGCGCTGAGAGAATGATTCCTCATTCTGAGACTAGGAAGTGGGGTGAACGAAAGCCTAGAGACCTGTAAGCTTCACTCTTGGCAAGTAAATGAAGTTGGCTGGAGAGAAGGTTCATCTGGGGAGAGCTAACAGTTTTACAGGAAAGAGAAATAGCTGTTGATCATAAATATTAGGAGAAGAAAAATGGCACAGGTGCTTCTTGATCAGGAAATGTCATGGTTAAAAATATTACGTATCAGCTATATGTAGTTGAGAAAGATTAGAGGCAGAAAAAGGAGGAACATGTATGGTATTCTGTACCCAGAGTGATAAATAGTGTGACAATGTAAATGAAAATGCCAAATTGGATTTGTCAGGTGATGGGGGAAGAGAAGAACTGGAAAGAAAGAGTAAAAGATGATGAGGGCAATAAGATGGTAGATAGTAAGAAGAATGGAAAAGGTGGCTATTTTTGTTGGTCAGTTCATTTTTATTTTTATTTTTAAAATATATTTTTATTGGTTTCAGAGAGGAAAGGAAGAGGGAGAGAGATTGAAACATCAATGATGACAGAATCATCAATCGGCTGCCTCCTACATGCCCCTACTGGGGATTGAGTCTGTAACGCAGGCATATGCCCGGAGTGGGCATCGAACTGGTGACCTCTTGGTTTCTGGGTCAGTGCTCAGCCACTGAGCCACACCAGCTATATCTTTAAATTATATCATTTTGTGACTAAAATATTTTAATACCTATGTGAAAAAGATATTCAAAAAAGATTGGGGGATATAATGGGAAAGAGTTATGGGGGGTCATCTCCTTAATTGAAATATGATTTAATGAACTTTAGAATCGAATCCTCTGATGATTATAGAGGAATTTTTAAAATCTATCCTCTTTTGAAAGAGATTACATTTTAGAGTGTGCAATTGAAAATTGATTAATATGTGATTTACAGGTTCCTCCTTGGTAGTATTTCATGCTGTTTACACTTCTCAATCATAGGTTATGGCACACAGCCTGCTTGGGAAAAGAAAATGAAATAATGGTATTTGGTGGGAGCAAAGATGACTTACTTTCTTTGGATACAGTAAGAAAATTTCTTATCTAAATATTTCCTCTCAGTAATTGTGTTATTCATCCTAAATCCTTATTCAAGAATGCTCATTTCCCACACTGCAAAATATGGAAGGGCATGAAATGTTCCTCTGTGGTGTGACTGACCTTCAGAATGAGTGGCTGTGGAGAAGCATTTAGGACAGCGATGGGCAACCTTTTGAGCCTGGTGTGTCAAAATTCGCCAAAAAACAGAGCATTACTCAGGTGGTGTGTCACTTTGAGAAAAAAACCATACTTTCGTGATATTTATAGTGTAAATAACAAAAATGTATAATTGTAATATATAACTGTATTTAATAAACCAAAAACTAATTATTTAACTTACCTGCTTAGTGACTTCTTTGTTCTTCTATCAGTCGGTTTCTTTTGTTGGTCTTGATATTATTTAACTTGTGTGGGGTGCCGTGAACTAAGATAAGTGAGGGTGAGGGGGAATTCTTTAACCTGCCTATTAGTGACTTCTTTTATTGCTGAATTTCATTGGCTAAACCTTCAATTGAAGGTTGGTATTTTGTTCACTTCAAGACCAAGCAAGCGCTACTAGTTTCATCTGTCGACCTGTTTCTTTTGCTGGTTTTGATATTATTTAATGCTGAGAAGACGGTCTCACAAAAGTATGAAGAGGGAAAAATTCTGAGTAAAGCCATTGCTATATTTTTCAGGGTGCTAAAAGTGTCTGGTAATCGGTTCCAGGCACTCCTAATTTCCTGTTCGTAGTGGCCCTCCTCTTGATTCTCCAAGTGGCACCTTTCCAGATTCTCAAGCTTTGACCTCAAGTTGATAAACACCGGAGCCCAGATGCTGTCTTGAAATTCTGCCAGTTGCATCTCCAAATCATCAATTTGCATCCATTGGAAACCATTTAATTCCAAACTGCTGTACACCCTACATCAGGATACTTAATTATTTTTTTTAAATATTTTTTATTGATTTTTTACAGAGAGGAAGGGAGAGGGATAGAAAGTCAGAAACATCAATGAGAGAGAAACATCGATCAGCTGCCTCTTGCACACCCCCTACTGGGAATGTGCCTGCAAACAAGGTAAATGCCCTTGACCAGAATCAAACTTGGGACCTTTCAGTCCGCAGTCCGACGCTCTATCCACTGAGCCAAACCGGTTTCAGCAGGATACTTAATTATTTTTATAGTCTGTTCTAGGCTTCTAGAATGATTAAATCTATCACTGAACTGGTCAAGTAACGAGTTTAAAACATGCTGTACTTTATATGCAAAGGTTCCATTTCATTTTATACAGCTGCACTGACCTTCTCAAAATACTTTGTTACTTGAGGAAAATACTTATGAGTTTTAGTTTCTATATCTTGCTTGAAAATTTTAAGTTTACTTTCAAAAGCTTTTATGTATCCAAACATAATGTCAGTGCTTTTGCCAAAACCTTGTAACTTTAAGTTCAGTTCATTAATATGAACAGAGAGATCTGTAAAAAATATCAGGGTGTTGACCCACTTATCATCATTGAGCTGAGAAAAGTTTTCCAGATCCTTATCCTCAAGAAATACCTTAATTTCTTCAAAGCACTCCACAAAGCATTCAAGAACTTTGCCTCGGCTCAGCCATCTTACATTACTGTACATCAGCAGTCCACTGTAGGTGGAATCAACCTCCAGTAAAAGTGCAGAAAATTCTTGCTTGTTAAGGGGGCGAGCAGGTATTAAATTAACTACTTTTGTAACAACTGGTTTAAGTTGGTGAATCCTGCCTAGGCACATAACACCTCCTGATGGATAATGCAATGCAAAGGCACAATCAGATGTCCAATAGCTTCTGTAAACAATTTGACAAATCTGACTTTTTTCTCCACCATATTTGGTAACCCATCTGTCTTCACTGACACAACTTTAGAGATATCAATGCTTAGGTCACGGAATGTTTGCATAACACCTTACATATTTTGCTTCCTAATGTACTTGTTGGCACTAATACTAACTTTATTAACTCTTCTCTCATTGTGAGACCATCAGGATATCGACCAATAATGGCCAACTGAGCATGTGATGTGACATCAGTAGTTTCATCAAGAGAAATAAAAAAATATTTACAATTACTTAGGTCTCTCTTAAATGTTGTACGTTTGTGTTCAGTCTCATTATTCAGTCTTTTATGATATTTCTACTGAGTGGTAACTCAGATATTTTCTTAATAATTGCATCTTTATTCTGCATATTGTGAAATAGAACTGGTGCACATCTTAGGAAAGTTTCTTTTCCATGCTGAGCTATGGAGTGAGCAATGCTCAAACTTGCAGATGTTAAATTTGTAGAGCCTTTTATAAATTTAAGGATGGAATTAGATTGGCTCTTATTAAGGTATAGCTGCCTGGAAATGTATTCCTTCCTTACATCCTCACTTTTTTTCAAGAGCTGGGAATGATTAATTTCAAAACGTCTATTTATATTCCACATTCTGCTTACTACTGTTTCAGTACATAGAACACAAAATGATCTGCCATTTTTTTCTATAATGCCATATATCTCAGTCCATGACTCTTGAAAGGGTCAGCTACTGCTACTACCACTTCCTTTACTTAACCTTGTTTTTTTTATTTTTTGGGTTCTCCATCAGGGGGCAGTGACAGAAGATAGAATTATAGATAGCCTGTTAGCCCTGCAGGCAATTAGGGGTTAACTAGGCTAGCTGACCACAAGATGGTACAAGTAACTGTCTTTTAGGAAAGGGCAGGGTTAATAAGCAGAAATAGGGTTAATAAGGATACACAACAGTAATAGTGGTGAAATGGAGTCTGCACTATGCTGCAAAATGACGTTCCTTATATAGATTAAGATGGCTGCTGAAATTTCTAATGCCGGGAAACGGCACCCATAGCACAGGCCCTCGCCTCTCCCTGCCTCCCCCTCACTTATCTCAGTAATGATGGTCAATTAGAAATCCATGACACCCCAGAACAGCAGATTGGATTATTGTTGCTGTGATTATGTGGTTGCTGGTAATGGCGATCACAGGGCCCCCAGAGATGCACCCCCCACGGCATTCTGCTGCTCCCTGCTCTGCAGGCCGGAAGGAAGTGAAGTCAGAGATCCCCTAACGGCCTAACTGGATGTCCCAGAACTAGACGCTCTGTGCCAGAGTTCTGTTGTTCTGGCCTACAGCCCTCCGGCACAGAGTGTCTACACTACACTACAGCAAATGTTTTCTCCTCGGCTACTGCATCTGGCTGTGCAGTAGCCGAGGATGAAACGTCCTTCTCGGCATGCGGCCCCGTCCTTCTCTGTATGCGACCAAACGCAGCCGTGTGTCATTGAAAATGGCTACGCGTGTCAGTGCTGACACACGTGTCATAGGTTCGCCATCATGGATTTAGAATATTGTTGGTTTACAAATGAAAATAGGGCTATTAACTTAATTAGTCAAATTAGAAGAAGAGCTTTTATAATTTTGTTGGATTAAAATATTTATAAATAATATTTGATACATATGAGTATATAATGTATATTACTACTTAGTGTAGTAAGTACTCATGAAATTTGCTACCTAGCAATAACTAGAATATCATCATGTTACCTTTTTCCACAAGAGGAAACTACTTTGAAATGTTTAAAATGTATTTTCTTTTTATTTTATGCATATTTTGCCACTCCTTCACCCGTTTTACATTTGCATTTAAAGCATTAGCTTTAAAACCTGATAAAACTAAGGTCTAAGGAATAAATGAGTAGCATTTGGAGAGTACTGTTCTTTCACTCCTGTCACCTTGGGACATTCAGAGCAGAGTGGCCACCTTCCTTTTCTGTGTGTGGTGGGACCCAGGTCAGGCTGGCTCCCTGGTGTGCATGGAATGCTCGGGCCTCGCAGGACTGAGCGTCAGGGCTGGGCTGGGTCAGGAGCCAGGGCCCAACCAAAAGGTGCCAGCTCCGTGTCATCTCTTTAGGCGTAGTTATCTCCAGAGCTGTTCCCACTGAGTGGCCTGGCTGACCCCGAATAAGGTGGGTTATCTCTAGGGAACTTGTTTTATTCATCGTTATGAGGCCTCCAATTCAAATGTTACGTATGTTGAAAGTATCAGAACTTTCTTTGAGAATTCATTGCTTCAATGAAAAATTATAATCACATTGTATTTAATTAAAAATCAAATTTAGTAGTTTGTCTTCTTTTTAGTAGCACTAGAAGTCTTAGGATACAAATTTTATCATTAAAATAGGAATTCTCATTAAAATCATGGTCATAAATTATGAAATTCTAAAGACCTAGTTGAACCAGTACTATTCTCATTTTCAACTCACTGTTGTTCTGCGGGAAAAGCATGTTTCTGATTTTTAAAATTGCAGTTATATAGACTGTGGACAGGTAAACATTGGGTCATGAAAAAATGGTAACCACATATCTAACAATTGTATGGACACAGATATGTGTATGTCTGTGTATGTTTGTGCGTGCATGTGTACATGTGTGTTCATAGCTGGAGAGAGATTTCTTTGCTGCTTTATGTAATTTCTTTTATATTTACAAAACATTCAGTTTTAAATGCAGTTATTTTTATCAAAAACCTTGATAACTTGTTTTTATGTTGATTAGGGTCACTGTAATGATTTATTGATCTTTCAAACACAGCCTTATTCACTACTCAGGTAAGCAATTTTATTTTTCATATGTATGCTATAGATACATGATAATTTCTTCCATGTTTTGGGAAAGCTTTGTAATATTTTCCCCCCAAGGATATGCTATTATTGATTTTTAGAGAGAGAGGAAGGGAGGGTGGGAGAAAGAGAGAGAGAGAGAGAGAGAGAGAGAGAGAGAGAGAGAGAGAGGGAGAGAGATGAGATAGAGAGAGAGAGAAGAGGAGAGAAATATTAATTTGTTGCTTCCCATATGCACCCCAACCTGGGATCAAACTGCATCTTTTGGTATATGGGATGATGCTCCAACCAACTGAGCCAATTGCCCAGAGCAGCTTTGTAATATTTTTCAGGTAGCTTATGACTTGAATGTAAGAAAATGTTTAAATTGCCCTAATAATAGCCTTGGCTGGTTTGGCTTAATGGTTAGAGTGTCAGCCTGTGGACTGAAGAGTCTCAGGTTTGATTCCCAGTCAAGGACACCCTACCTTGCAGGTTCCCCAATCCCGGTGGGGGCTTATGCGGGAGGGTGTGAGAGGCAACCAATCCATGTGTCTCTCTCTCCTCCTCTCCCTCCTCCTCCTCTTCCCCTTCCACTTTCTCTAGAAATCAATGGAAAATATATCCTTGGGTGAGGATTTTAAAAAATGTTCTAAGAGTATAATCAATTTTGTAATGATGAACCAACCATACACCAATGTTATTTTTAAAACTTAAAATATACAGTATAATCAAACATTTGCTTAGCTTGTAAAATTGCATTTAGTTCATATGGGAATATTGAACATCTGTATTTCCTTGATTCTCAACCTGCTTTAACTTTTTTGAACTCAGAGTGTAAATACATATAGATGTATTTAATTTAGTAGGAATTTTTTATAACTTTTTAATAGCAGCTTGGTGGTGTGACTTATAGTGTCTTAGCTCATATACTTCTGCTTTAAAAGGAGGAAATACAAAGTTTAGTGGGAGGATTGTGGAAGAAGCCCCTATTTCTGCCTGAGAGAGTTGGGAGGAAGGATTTGAGTGAAGTAGAAGTTGCCCAGTGAAGAAGTTGCCCAGTAGGTATTTAATGCAGTAGGAATAACATGGGTGAAGGCAAGAGGGAGGGAGGGGGGGGCAAGAGGGAGGGGGGGAGAGGGGATGGGGGAGAGAGAGGGAGGGAGGGAGGGAGGGAGGGAGAGAGAGAGAGAGAGAGAGAGAGAGAACATGCTGTGTGTCAAGCAGTGTACTCTACCTTCCAGACATTCTACAGCTTGAGCCCCTTGAAAGCCAATGGGCTAGCCTAAACCGGGCCTTCCTGCAGCCTTTCGTAATTGCTCGCTCCGTTAGTGCAGTGTCTCCGGCACTTGCTGCTCACTAGAATCTCATGCGGACTTTAAAACATGTTGATGCCTGTGCTCCACTCCCACAGACATGGTTTCACTGGCCTGGGATGTAGCGTGGACTTCAGAATGTTTGAAAGATCCCAAGGTACAGGCCAAGTTTTGAAATAGATACTGTAATGATTTTATACCGCAGAGTATTTTACTTAACATAACTGCTTTCCCTAAGTAGATTCCAGATTCCTTATATCCAGGGACCAAGAAACACAATACTCAGTGCCGACCGTGAGGCAGCCTGGTGCTGTGAAATGAAGTCACGGCTTCCCCTTAAACTGCTGATAACAGAAGGCGGGCGTTCCAACAGCTATAGTAGACAAAGGGGGAGAGGGGGACCCAAAAATGCATTTTTAAAGATTGACACACAATTTTATTTTCCACCATTCATGTTATTTATTTTGTACATATTTGTAAGAGGGATGGAAGATAGGAAGAAGTGGTGATAAGTAGTTATAGAAGATGCAACAACAGAGAGTTACATATTTAAGTTTTGCTTTAAACTTTCTGTGGTACTGAAAGTTACTATTGATCTCAGATTTTTCAGGGAAGTTTTTGTCTCAAATATCTTATTGCATTGAAGTTTTTTTCCTGTTTAAGCCTGAAAAATATGATCACTGTAGGCATACTTCTATTTATTAAATAATAAAATGAATTATTTTGGGAACCACAAATTGTGAGTGGCTGACCTTTTAAGGAGCCATCAGACTTCGTTCTCAAGACCACCAGTTTAAAAAAAACCAACTATAGTAGAAAAGTAAAAGTTGCTTTAAGAAGAACATATAGAAAGTTCATGAGAATACTAGAAAAAAAGGCTGTCTTCTCTGTCTACTTGGTTAAGATTATGTCCAGGTGGCTCAGTTGGTTGGGCATTGCCCTGTATGCCAAAAGGCTACGGGTTTGATTCTCAGCTAGGGTACATACCTAGGTTACCAGTTCAATCCCCAGTTGGGGCACCTGCAGGAAGTAAACAAGATCCCTCCCTGCCTCCCTGCCTCCCTCCCTTTTTCCCTCTTTCTCTCCCTCTCTCCTCCTCTCCCTCTCTCCCTCCTTCCCTCTTTCCCTCTCTCTTTCTCTCCTTCCCTCCCTCCCTCCCTCCCTCCCTCCTTCCCTCCCTCTCTTTCTTCCATCCCTCCTTCCCTTCCTCCCTCTTTCCCTCCCTCCCTCCTTCTCTCCCTCTCTCCTTCCCTCCATCCCTCTTTCCCTCCTTCCCTCCATCCCTCTTTCTTTAAAAAGAAAATAAAATCTATAAGAACATATTCTCAGGTGAGATTTAAAAAAAAAAAAGATTGTGAAGGCTAGGGAAGTCTCTACAGAAGAAGAGTTTGAAACAAGAATTTGCTATGAACAACCAGTGCAGAGGAAACTGAGTTCCTGAGTGTCCCCGGGAAATGAGGATGAGGGGAGTTGTAAGAAATGAGGTGGTAAGAAATCAGAAACCATATGTCATGTAGGGCTTTGTCTCTCCTTGTAGATCAGGAAGCATGAGAAAATTTGGAGCAGATTTAGAAAATTCCTGGCAGCAGTGTGGATGAGAGACTACTGGAGGGTTGTGGCTAGCTGAGGAAAGCTGGTAGAGACTGCTGCAGCTGTTGGGCACAAAGTGAGGGTCTGACCTGGAAAATGGCGGTGAAACTAGAAAGGGAGGGAGACGGGGTATTTAGGAGTAAAATGGGCTCGGTGGTTGGATGGATGGATGCCAAGGGAAAGAGGTGGGAGGATTAGGAATAGAAAGAATAGGGAGAATGCAGTGGATTTCATGGTGGGGTGGGGTGGAAATTACAAATTTGGTTTTGGACATAATTGCGTTTGAAGTGCTTAATAGGACCTCTAAGTGGAGCTATCCATTAAATAGTTAATATGTGGCAAGAGGTCTGAGCCTCTCTCCATATATTAAAAATTTAAAAATTGTTGGAGTGTAAACGGGTATGGTCAGTTCTGCCCAGAAAGAGTTTTGAGAATAAGGAAGAAGCTGACAGAGAATGACCCAAGATGCCAAGGTGAAGCAGGAGAGGATGGAAACACAAAACCCGAGGGAGGAGGAATTCAAGATGGAAAGACTGTTCATTGTGAAGAGCCCGTGAGTGTCTGGGTGGAAAAGTGCCCTGGAGTTGGACACACTAGGAAGTTTTTGGTAAGGTGAAGTGGAAGCCAGGATGACTTCTGGGGATGAACATCAAAACCAAGAAAGAAGTGAGCATATTTGGTCACAGCTGAGGGGAAGAAACCAATGGGAATACATTGTTGGAAACAGAAGAAGTGAAGAAAAATGGACAGAGCATGGTGTTTTTTTAAATTAATCTTTATTGTTGAGATTATTACAGATGTCCCTCTTTTTTCCTCTCATAACTCCCCTTACCCAGTTCCTATCCTACCCAGGCCCTTGTCACCCTATTGTCTGTGTCCATAGGTAATGCATACGTGCGTATAAGACCTTTGTCTAATCTCTTCCTGCACCTCCCTCACCTTTTCACTCTGAGAATCATCAGTCTGTTTCATTTCCATGCCCCTGATTCTATTCCATTCACCAGTTTATTCTGTTCATCAGATTTTTTATTCATTTGATTCTTAAATTCACTTGTTGATATATATGTATTTGTTGTCACTTGGTTGTTCATATATTTTTTTATTTTTTTATTTTTTTCTTTATTTTTATTTTGTTTATCTTTATTGTTCAGTTTAAGAATTACATTGTTCCCCCTTTTTTATCCCCCTATAGCTCCCCTTCACCTAGTACCCATCCCACCCTCTTCCCTCACCCCGCCCCCACTGTCCTCTCCCATTGTTGCATGATTTTTGTCCAGTCTCTTGCTGCACTTCCCACCCCTTTTTTCTCCCCAAGAATTATCAGTCCATTCCCTCTCTATGTCCATGATTCTGTTATATTGACCAGTTTATCCTGTTCATCAGATTATTAATTCACTTGATTTTTAGATTCATTTGTTGATAGATGTATATTTGTTGTTCATAATTTTCATTTTTACCTTTTTCTTCTTCCTCTTCTTAAAAAATATTTTTCAGCATTTCATATAATATTGGTTTGGTGGAGATGAACTCCTTTAGCTTTTTCTTGTCTACGAAGCACTTTATCTGACCTTCAATTCTGAATGATAGCTTTGCTGGATAGAGTAATCTTGGTTGTAGATTCTTGCTATTCATCACTTTGAATATTTCTTGCCACTCCCGTCTGGCCTGTATCATTTCTGTTGGGAAATCCGCTGACAATCGTATGGGTGCTCCCTTATAGATAACCAACTGTTTCTCTCTTGCTGCTTTTAATATTCTCTCTTTGTCTTTTGCTCTTGGCATTTTAATTATGATGTGTCTTGGTGTGGTCCTCTTTATTTATTTATTTATTTATTTATTTATTTATTTATTTATCTTTATTGTTCAGTTTATTAATTACATTGTTCCCCTTTTTCCCCCCTATAGTTCCCCTCCACCTGGTACCCATTCCACCCTCCGCCCTCACCCCCCTCCACTGTCCTCGCCCATAGTTGCATGATTTTTGTCCAGTCTCTTGCTGCACTTCACACACCCCCTTTCTCCCCAAGAGTTGTCAGTCCATTCCCTCTCTATGTCCGTGATTCTGTTACATTCACCAGTTTATCCTGTTCATCAGATTATTAATTCACTTGATTTTTAGATTCATTTGTTGATAGATGTGTATTTGTTGTTCCTAGTTTGCACTTTTATCTTTTTCTTCTTCCTTTTCTTAAAGAATATCTTTCAGCATTTCATATAATATTGGTTTGGTGGTGATGAACTCCTTTAGCTTTTTTTTATCTGCGAAGCACTTTATCTGGCCTTCAATTCTGAATGATAGCTTTGCTGGATAGAGTAATCTTGGTTGTAGATTCTTGCTGTTCATCACTTTGAATATTTCTTGCCACTCCCGTCTGGCCTGTATCATTTCTGTTGGGAAATCCGCTGACAGTCGTATGGGTGCTCCCTTATAGGTAACTAACTGCTTTTCTCTTGCTGCTTTTAATATTCTCTCATTGTCTTTTGCTCTTGGCATTTTAATTATGATGTGTCTTGGTGTGGTTCTCTTTAAGTTTCTATATTTTGGGGTTCTGTGTACTTCTTGGGCTTTTAAGTCAGTATCTTTCACCAGGTGGGGGATGTTTTCAGTCACTATTTCTTCAAGTAGGTTTTCATTACCTTGCTCTCTCTCTTTTTCTGGCACCCCAATAATTCAGATGTTGGCATGCTTGAGGTTGTCTCAGAGGCCCCTTACACTATCTTCAATTATCTGGATTCTTTTTGCTTCTTGCTTTTTCAGCTGAGTGGATTTTGGTTCTTTGTATTTCAAATCTTTGACTTGGTTCTTGAGGCCCTCTGGACTGCTTTTAGGACTTTTTGTAATATTTTTTACTTCAGTCTGTGTATGCTTGATTTCTAGTTGGTCCTTTTTCTTATCCTTGTGGGGCTCGTTCATTTCCTCATAGTTTTCATTAAGTTCATTGGCCTTTTCTAGGAGCCTTTAAAAAATCTAATTACTGTAGTTTTGAACTCTGTGTCTAGATGTCTTTTTTCCTCCATTTCTTTCACACCTGGTTTATTTCCATGTCTCTGCATGGTGGCTGCTTCCCTGAGTTGGTCCATTAGCTTTGTGTGGTAGATGTCCTCTAAGGGACAGTGGATCAGCCTCCCCAGTTACTTGAGGTGGATACTCTTACTGCAATCCTTTATGGGTTGTACAGTATTGTTGGAGTTAAGCCCAGCTAATTGTTGTTAGCCCTAGGAGGATTTGCCCTCCAGGCCAATTGGCTGTGAAGGTAAACTGTGTTCAGGTTGGATGGGCGGAGTCTCCAGACTAAGCACACATCGTCAGCTCCACCCTATGCAGTGTGCGGTCTCTGTGCTGGGTGGTAATGGCTGCGCACCTCTGAGAGAAAGCCGCCACCGGTTCCCACCCATTGCCAGACAACTCTGCCTTTCCCCAAATGAGTCTGCACACCCAAAGTCTCGCCCAGGGTTGTAAAACAAAGCAGTCCGGTGGTCTCCCGAACGAGGGAGCAAGTCACGAGTCCTCTCTGCGCAGTCGCGAAGTTCTGTCCCCAAGTTTACGTGCAAACTGCTGTTCCAAGTTTAGCGCACTCTCCTCAAACTCGCAGACCTCTGCCGCGCCCGGCTTTTAGTGTGCCTACCCCAGACTTCGGACCTTGCCTGGCACTGGGGAATCAGGCAGTGGGGCGCCTTTGCCCTCCCTGTTGGAGAAATCCAGCCGGGTTTGCTGCTGCCCTACAGCCCGCGCGAGCGCACGGCTCCGAACCTCTCTCCTCGCGTATCTTCAAGGCTGTGCTCCGCTGCTCCTCTGAGTCTCAGCGTCCCACCTTTACTTCTATTTGTGGGATTTTCACTCAGCCAGCTTTCTGGTGATTGTGGATGATGTTTGTTATGTTGTTATGTTGCAGTTTTGGAATTGTTGTGCAGGGCAGCACAATAGGTGTTTACTTATGCCACCATCTTGGTTCTTCTTGGTTCTTCATATTTTTTATCTTTACCTTTTTCTTCTTCTTCCTCTTCTTAAGAATACCCTTCAGCATTTCCTGTAACGCCCAGGTTGCAGAAGGAGGAAGGGCTTCTGACAGAACGCAGGCCGCTGGGTGGGGCTGTAAATTGGGTGAAGCGAGGTCTCAGGGAATCTCCAGAGTGGAGCAAACAGAAATGGCTGCCAGTCAGCCCTGCACTGGGGAGGTCCCAGCATGGGAGCTATGACCACTGCTGCAAGCACCTCTATCTGGAAGAAAGCCACCCCCTCGTTCCTGCCCTGGTGCCAGACGGTCCATTGTCTTGAGCTGGACAAGCATGTAAAGCAATTTACTATAATTGGTAGCATTCACATAGGAGTGCCAGGACTATCTGCCCCTTCATCCCATAAAGTGGCCTATTCCAGGAACCAGCAGTGCAAAGCAGGGGAAAGGCACTGGTTCATGTCATACAAACATCGGTCAGGACCAGACAGTGCCCAAGAGGGGGAGCTTGTGGGGAAACATGCTCCCTCCGCCCCCCCTGGCCCAGGCCCAGCTCACTGGGCAGGCAGTGGTCATATTTGGAGCAGTCTTTCCTCCAAAAGAAAAACGATGCTGGGGAAGATGAATCACTGTAGAAACAGGAGAAAACAGAAGGGCTCACTGGGTGGGCCTGTGTCTGAGGCTGGGACGCAGGAGGACTGACGGTCAGTCAGGCTTCTTGGTAGAGAGGACACAGTCCCTTTGGATGCCGAGTGTGTCAAAACCTGACTGTCTCAGGACTTCAGTAGATTTATCGTGTGAAGCATGTTCACCACAGCTGTTTTCCACAGTAAGCAAGTGTAATCATTTTATTTTAAACTCAAAGTCAGAAGGCATCTAGCACCCACTGAGACAAACAGGAGTAGGACATGGTTCCTCTGTAATAAATGCTATTTCTCATTTTACTCTTTTTATTGAGCATTTTCACAAAGTCTAGAGAAAAGGCTTCATGAGAGTTTGGAAGAAGATATAAATCTATACAGTGTAAATCCTTATAAAAATGACAACAGATTAACCACAGCAAAATCCAATGAATTTATTTTTAAAACTTTTATAAAATATTTACCTTTTAAAATTAAAGTTTACCAGTTGAAATAGATGCGTTTTTGATGGTTCTTATCTTAATCAGGTTTCTTTTGGTTTTAAAGTACAAAACGAATTCAGGGTAGCTTATCAAGATGAAAATGGAATTGTATTTCAGAGGACACTGCCCTCTAGTGGACTGAAAGGGGAAACATGAACCCAGGCTCCTGGGTGGGGAGAACCTCCCTGGCAGTCTTTTGGCTCTTTCTGTGGCGGCTCACTCCTCTCTTCAGACCTGCTCTTCCTGGCCACCGTAAGTCAGACACTGACAGCGGGCTCTGAGGAGGACCGGTCACGCCATGCAAAAACACATGTCAGACGCTTCATCGTGGAGGTGGAAGAAAAGTTCTCCGAGGAGAGGAAATGGGTACTGGGCTGTAAGGATAAGGGAAAGGGTCTGCTAGAGACTAGCCTGCTCTGAAATTAAGTCTGAATCTGTTTTACTTAACGACCATCGCGCGTGGTAAGTCGTAATTTCTGTTCCCTGTGGACTTGGTCAGATACAATCTCTGTGCTGTAAAAATGTACAATTATTGTGATGCTCCAGAAAGAATATACGTCCTATCATGTTCCAAACAATACAAAGGAAATACATTATTACATAAAAAACTAGAGGCCTGGTGCATGAAATTCATGCATGGGTAGGGTTCCTAGGCCTGGCCTGCAATCAGGGGTGATCTTGCCCAGCTACTGGCAGCTGTCCTGCTCTCCCACCGCCGCTGCTAGTTGCCCTTTGTGTGTGGAGCAATTGGCTGGGTGATCGGGCCCTGCTTGCTCACACCTGCCTTGGCCTGGCACTGCATGTGTCTGCTGCTACCTACCCGCAGTTCCCTGATCCTCCTTGGGCAGTTGGAGCCTGTCAGCTGGGAGAGGGACTGAGAGGTTGCCTGGCAGGTCCTGATCGGTGATCAGGGCCTGTGGGCTGGGGGCAGCTCCTGCATTGAGCATCTGCCCCCTGGTGGTCATTGCGTGTCATAGCAAGTGGTCATTTCACCATCTGGTCAATTTGCATATTATGTTTTTATATACATGGTATATAGATTTTAAATGATTTTATTTTTAAGAAACTTACCTATATAGTTTTTATATTATAACTTAAAAATGAATAATTTCATTATGTTTCGTTTGCAGGTCATGCCTTGACTGCATTGGTAAAAATGCTATAATTTTAGAAAGTCAAATATCTTTATTACCTCCTAAACTTCTTCAACAAGTACTCAAAAAAATCACATTTTGGACTGCAGCTAACCATCGAGAAGAACAAAGGGCCCAAAAAGAAGAAACTGAAAATAAGTACCAGTGGATTAGTAGCAATTAAGTTGTTATATACTTTGTATGTTTAAAATGTTTAACATTTTAATCAGACTGTATATTTACTCCCCAAGTTGGAGGCTTTATTTAGAAGATAAAATTGAAGCAAAAATGCTATATTAAAGTGATTACATGGAATGGGATATGTGGGAATGAGATGTTAATGGCATATTAATTTATATTTCTAATATAATTTCCTTATAAGCTACAAAAAATATGCTTTCTGAAAGTAATTATAATTGTAGGCCATTTTAACTCACTGTGTACTCATTGCTGGAAAGATTATTCAAATTTGAGGAAAATAAGAAATTACCCAAGGACTTTAGAAATACCTCAACATAATGACACATGAAAACACTACATATCAACTTTTAGATAAAATAGATTCTCTAAAGTCACTATAAAATTACCTAAGTCTTCATTTAAATCAGTTATTTAAATAAAATTTTCTTAAATTACTAACATAGCTGGCCAAAATTATAAAGTAGACAAACACTGGTATGGGGTTAAATGCGGAACCCCTACCCTTTTAGCACTCATTCTCATAAAGAATTCTTAAGCATCATTGTAATTTTCCTTTTTCTTGTCATAAATTTTCCTCAAACCTTTGAGTAGGGGAATAAATGCATTCAATTACTTTCTGTTACCTCTACATTACTAGTTTATGCAATTTTATATATACAAAGACCATATTTTAAAGTGTCTAAAGTGGAGGTTTATTAGTCATCCAGCTCTGAAATATTGAGAAGCAGTATAATTATTAAGTTTTGAGACACATTAAAATATACTTTGCCTTGGAAGAGTGCATCTAAAGTGATTTTCATAAATAATGAAATGGAATGGTAATCTAGTAAGTTGCCTTTATTGAAACCCGTCAATTTGGCCCACACCATTCTACAAAGTTGGTGCTTAAGGATATTGTAAATATGTTATCTTCCTATTTATTTTCAGTATTAACTGCTTATACAGAAATAAAACACTATAACTTATATTCCTTACAAGAGTTCTTTTGCCATAATTAAGAAATTGTTCATATTACAGTCATACCCTTCCAGTAAGTTACTCAAATACTTGGTTATAAAATTACTCTCCACAATGCCATCATACAAGTTATTTCTAAATTCAAAATGTTACAGCAAATATATTTCTCTATTGAAATATATAAGTAATTTATAATGAAAATTATAGTCATTTATAGCACCTCATTAAATTTTATATATATGTATTTTATGTATATTGTATTTTGATGTGTAAAGCTTCTATTTATGTATTGAAATAGTGTGTGTTTATATTTTATTTATGATACGAACTATGTAGATTTACTAAATAAAATTTAGTAGACTAAATAAAATTTAGAAAATGAATCTCACAGGCAATATATATCTTACAAGTAATTATTTTATTACAATGAGCTTCACATTTAAGGGGAAAATATCAAAACCTATTGGATAGTGGTAGATGACATGGAATGGGATGAATACTTTTAAAAATAGCTTCTGCATTATATGAATGCCCTCTCTAGCCTCTTAGAAAAGCACTTCTGTTTTTAGGTAGTTTACTTAGCAGTGGTTCTCAACCTTTCTAATGCCACACCCTTTCATACAGTTCCTCATGTTGTGGTGACCCCCAACCATAAAATTATTTTTGTTGCTACTTCATAACTGTCATTTTGCTCCTGTTGTGAATCATAATGTAAATGTCTGTGTTTTCCGATGGCCGTAGGCTCCACAGCAGCAGCTCTCAGCCTGCCGGTCACGACCCACAGGAGGAGAACCGCTAGCAGAGTCGCCTAAGACCATCAGAAAATATGGTCTTAGGCGATTATGATTCATAACAGGAGCAAAATTACAGTTATGAAGTAGCAACAAAAATAATTTTATGGTTGGGGTCACCACAACATGAGGAACTGTATGAAAGGGTGTGGCATTAGAAAGGTTGAGAACCACTGACTTAGAGCATTAAAAGTTGAATTAGCCCTTCAAATACACACCAAGATGTAGGCTTCAAGAGAATGAAAATATATTATCTATGGCACACATAAATAGTGCTATGCTTATTTGATCTAATATACTGTACTACTTCAGAAATTATATGTCGAGGTAGTCCCATAGTGAGAGTGGCAGGGAATTCTGATCTTTTACTTGTCTCCGTAACTTGTCTTAAAACAAGGTTCTCCTGCTGTTAGGAGATATAGAGGGTCTGGGAGTTGGCAAAGCCAGATTTGAAGTTTGAGAGTAAAGCAATATTCATTCCTCACTTTTCAACAGCTGATGGTATGCTGTCAAATTTTGTGTTGTTGATCTCCACAGTATATAGGAGCCCAAGGCAATGACAGCTTCAGCTCCATAACATTAGCTCAGAACTCTCCTGTGGGCTCTCTGTTTGAAAGATGATTCTAGCCCACAGCCTGCTCTGAAAAGTCATCTTTGCATTGTCCAGTGGCTCCTTCTCTGCTCAATCAAATGATGGGGAAAATAAGACATTTGGGGCGGGGGGACTAGCAATCTGAGTCTGTGCCAGTCACCCAATGTACATTCTTCATAGCCTATAATCGAGTCACTGCCCCTTTGTCCACAATCTGGTCTTGCAAGACCTGTTACCTAAATGCTCACATTTTACAGAGGCCGTAAGCATGAACCATACACAACCCAGAGGGGAGAACCAAGACGGCGGCATAGGTAAAACACCTATCTTGCTCCCATACACAGCAATTTTAAAACTACAACTTAACGAAAGAACAAACACCTTCCAGAATCACCGGAAAGCTGGCCAAGTGAAAATTCCACAAATAAAAGTGAAGATAAGACACTGTGACTTGGAGGAGCGGCTGAGGACAGCATTGAAGATACGTGTGGAGAGAGGTTTGGAGGAGCGCACGCGCCAGCGGATAGGGCGGGCAGCTGAAAACCGGCCAGTTTTCTCAAACGGGGAGACAAAGACGTCCCACTGGACTGATTCCCCAGCTCTGGGCGAAGTCCAGGGAACCCACTATCATACGGGGTAAAAACTGGACAGTGGGAGGGCAAGCCGAAGCTCGGGTGCTGCAGGGGCCTGCCGGCTTGTGGAGAAGGTGAGCTTATGTGGAGTGCACGTGAGCTTAGGAACAGCGCAGCTGCCTGACTGCGCAGAGAGCACTCGTGACTTGCTCTTTCATTCAGGAAACCGTCGGACTGCATTGTTTGCGACCCTGGGTGAGACATTGGGTGTGCAGACTCATTTGGGGAGAGTCTGAATTCCCCGGCAGCCGGTGGATCTCCACAGCAGCTCTCTCTCAGAGGTGCTGGCGGCCATTGCCCCCAGCACAGAGTCCCTGGGGCCGCATAGGGCGGAGCTAACGCTGTCTGCTTGGCCTGGAGACTCCGCCCACCCAACCTGAGCACAGCTGAGCGTCACAACCCAGAGGGGTTGTCAGCGCTGGCGCCAGGCCAGGCCTTGAGGTGTGGTCTCACAGCCCCATCTCAACACACGGGACTTTTTGCAAAGCCCTCGAAAGATCCGGAAGTCCCATATTTGGGGGACAAAGAAACCAAAGGGTATAAAGGGAGAGCTTCCTCCATATTGGTTTGCTCAGGATTTGGAAACAGGCTCCCCTGAGTCATGGTACTGGTACATGTGAAACATCTGAAAATAAATGGGTTTCTCCTGTATCTCTGGGCCCTCCTGTGTGTTTTTCGGTTGCCTGGCAAATTCTGTAACATAAAAATGATTCGCTCACTGCAACCACCTTTGCAGCAGGTCGCCTCCACTGCAGCTTCTTCGCCAGGGTCCTCCAACTCTCGCTTAAAAAAAAAATCCGCTGCATAGGATCACCAGGGCACCCCACCATGTCAAACACGGGACACCAGCTCCAGACCACCACCAAGGACTTAAAGGAAAAGAAGGAAGTTGTGGAGGAGGCGGAGAATGCAAACAATGCACCTGCGAATGGGAACGCAGTGAGTAAAGTGGGGAGCAGGAGGCTGACCATGAGGTAGGAGGAGAGGAGGAAGAGGAGGAAGAGGAAGGTGATGGTGAGGAAGAGGTTGGAGATGAAGATGAGGAGGCTGAGGCAGCTACAGGGGAACGGGCAGCTGAAGATGATGAAGATGACGATGTTGACACCAAGAAGCAGAAGACCGCTGAGGATGAGCAAAAACGGGAAAAGTTAAAGGCCTCTGAGACCTCGACCTCGTCACCCTCCACTTCCCCTCTCAGAATCTAAACGGGGTCACTTCGAGTAGAGGCTCCCACCTGGGGCAGCGCCACCTGCAGATGACACGCACTCTCCCACCCAACCAAAACCACAATGTGAATTTGCAACAGGGGAGGAGAAAAGATCCAAAACTTCCAAGGCCTTGCTTTTTTCTTAAAAGTACTTTAAAAAGGGAAATTTGTTTGTATTTTTATTTACATTTCATATTTTTGTTATATATTGTTGGGGCCAGCCATTTTTAATGATCTTGGGATGACCAAACCAGCCTTTGGAGCATTCTCTGTCCTACTTCCGACTTTACTTGTGGTGTGACCATGTTCATTATAACCTCAAAGGGAAAAAACCTTGTAAAAAAGCAAAAACAACCACAAAAAAAATTATTCTGAGCATTCCAATAACTTTTTGTGTACGTACTTAGCTGTACATAAGTAGTTGGTTTGTATGAGATGGTTTAAAATCAAAGATAAAAACGTTTCTTTTTTCCTTTTTTTGTTGTTTATGAAATTGCTGTTTGTCTATTTATTTTAGCCTGTTTGATGTATGAAACAATGTTGTACAACAGTAAATGGGAATTTTATTTTAATGAGTTGTTGTAACGACAACAAAAAGGGAAGAAAAAGAAGAAAGAAAGATGAAACTAGAAGGTTTTGTTCTGATGGTTCATAAAATAGGTCTCTACTCTGCTTCTCAAGGAAAAAGGATTTCTGGCCATCTTTATGATGTCTCTCAGGATATTCTTCCAGTTGTCAAGAAGGGTTCTTTTCTAATATTATATATTTTTAGTATGATACAGTAAGTAGCACATCAAAACTAGTGTACGCTTTTTCAAAATAGTATTTTTGCACATTTATAAAATTACCTTTAAAAAATATATATTTTATTGATGTTTTACAGAGAGGAAAGGGAGAAAGTCAGAAACATCGATGGGAGAGAAATATTGATCAGCTGCCTCCTGCACATCTCCAAAGGGGGATGTGCCCGCAGCCCAGGTACATGCCCTTGACCGGGATCGAACCCGGGAGTCCGCAGTCCGCCGCTCCATCCACTGAACCAAACCGGTCTCGGCTACACTCGTCCTTTAAAGGGTCTCCGGAGCCAGAGGAGCTTGGGCGGCGCGGGGCACGGCAGGGGCGAGGCGCGGGAGCCGCGTGCAGGCGGCGCCCCGAAAGGCTCCCCTTCGCACCCCGTCGCGGCCAGGCCGCAGCGCAGCGCCCGCCGTGGGGGGCGGCCCCGGCCCCGCGGCTCCGCCAAACGGGCGGTTCCGGCCGCGGCGTGAACCGGGGCGCCGGGCGGAGGCGGGGCGCCGGGCTGGAGGCGGCCCCCGCCCTGGGCGCGCCCCTCCCGCCGCCCCGCCCGCGACCGGCGGCGAGGGGCCGTCCTCCGAGGGGCCGAACAGACGGAGCGCGGGCAGCCCTGACGCCGGCCCCTCGCCGCGGCCCGCTCTCCCCCCGTTTCCTTTGTCTGCTCCCCGCTCCCGCGGTGGGGTCGTTAGTGAACGAACGTGCGGCCTCAAGATGGCTGATGGCAACGACGATCCGCGGGCGGACGACTCGCCGGGGCCGGCCTACGAGAGCTGTGAGGCCGCGGAGCTCGCCTGCCCCGCCGAGCGCAGCGGCCACGTAGCCGTGGGCGACGGGCGCCACATGTTCGTCTGGGGCGGCTACAAGGTCAGTGGGCCCGGGCGCTCGGGGCCACCGGGGCCGCGGCGGCTCCGCGCCCCACGTCGCGACTGACCCGTGGGTGCCCCTCCCCCGCTTGTTTTTGTTCCCCCGAGTGCGGGGCTGCTCTCGAGCCGGCGCCAGTCCCGAGGCTCTCGGGCTGCTCGCGGCGGCGAGGCTGTTGGGCCGCGGAGCGTCGTGGGGCGAGGGCCCGCTGGCGGCCGGACGCCTCGCCGGGTTTCTGTTTGGAAGTCGGGGTGTGAGAGCTGGCGGCGTGCGGGGCCGAGGCCGTGGGCCAGCCGGTGCCGGTGCCGCTTAGGGGGCGGCGGGGTGTAGGCAGCCCCCCGGGAGCGCGGCGAGGCCGCAGCAGCCCCGCCCCCTCGGCCTCCCCGCCCGCCGCGGTCCCGCCGCACCTGCGCCTCGGCCGTCACCGTTCCGGCGTTTTCGGTTGCTTCCCGCTGAGAAGGGCCGGGAATTTTTCCGGGGAAAAACAAGCCAAGAAAATGAATGGAAAGGCGCCCCCAGTGGCCACAGTGGCAGCAGCCCCGGACCCTAACGGAAAACAGTGTAATTAGGTGCCAGCGGCATTTCTCCCCGCCTCTGCCCGCACCCCTCCCCACCTCAAACCGGGCCGCCAGCCCTCGTTTTCTCTCTCGAGCTCAGCCACGCGCCACGTTCTAGAGTGGTGTCTGCTCCGGTGGCTCCACGGCCTTCCTGCCAGAGGCATTCTTACCCCCGTTTGCCTGAGCCCCGGCGCGCATCCTCCTGCGCTGAGAGGAGGCTGGTTCCACTCCAGGGCGCGGCACCTGCCCAGGTTTCAGGTTTGGTTCCTGGTTGGGGGGGTGGGAGACAGCCATCCGTGTCTGTCCCTTCCTCCCCGGAGAGCAGTGGGAACGACCGGGGGGGAGTCCCCTCCCTCCGCCGTGGTCTGGAATCTAGCCCGCCGCCCCGTCACTTTGGTGACTTTTGTGACTGCAGAAATTTCAGCTCATGGTGGTTGAGCTGATCCTAGGTGACAGCATCTGAGATGACTCAAAGGATAAATGTGATGAAGTGCTGTAGCGGTGCTGATTATTTTGTGTATTTTAACAGCAAAAGTATGTGTGTGTGTTTTCCTCCGCCTGTGATGAGTAGGTGTTTAGAGGTGCTCGTTAAGAGGAGGAGGGTGGGCATGTGGTGACTCTTAGGAAATGTAACTCCCAAGGAGAAAAGTAAACCTGTTAATCATATTTTATTCTGAACTACTGTGTCTAAAGTGCGGTCTGTGAAAATGAGCACTGAGGAAACGGGCTGTCTGGGCGTGGGGAGGTGTGGGACAGGCGGGGTGGGACATTGCCGGTGCTGTGTTTGAGGTGCTGGGTGCCGGGGGCCGAGGCGGGGCCGAGGCGGGGCCGAGGCGTTCCCGTGGACCGGCGGGAGGCCAGAACCGGCGCCCCGCTTCCCGGCCGGAGCCCTGAGGAGCTCTGCAGACTGTCGGAGGCAGTAAACCCTGGCTCCGACACAGCTGTCAGTCTCCCTCCAGCCAGGCGCTTCTCCTCTGGGTCAGCCTCCTCTCCTCCAGCCTTTCCCTTGGCGAGCGGGGGGGTGAAAAGCAAAAGGTCGGCCGGCCCGTGCTCCATCCGGGTAACACTGCGCTCACAGGACTCGGCAGCCTCTCACAGGACCTGCGATTGCTGGCTGTGCGCCGGCGCTGCTCACAAAGTGGCGGCGGGCCCCGTCTGGAGAGGTCAGATAGCAGCTCAGGTTGCAAATTCAGGGAAAGAAGGCTGAAATCCTGGTTCTGCTAATTACCTGCCAAGTACTTTTGGCAAATCACCTCTAAAAAACCTGTTTTCTTGAAATACTACCTGCTTTTAAGGTGGTTGTGAGGGTTAAGTAAAGCAATCCAAGTGACACTCATCTGGCTCAAAGAGCAGGCGGTACCCGCGGTCTGGTAAAAGTTTTTACCTGAAGGAAATGGCGCAGAACAAGGAACTTAAGTAAAATATTGCGTAAAGACTTAATATTTGCATTGCTGATGTTTGCAGTGCTACCCTCTGCATTTTGGTAGACAATGAATGGGTAAAGGAAACAATGGCTGGGAAACATCACGTGCCAGGAGGCGAAGAGTTAAAGGTAGACTTTAGTCTGCTGACCACTGCACCGGGCGCTCCCGAAGCCCCGCCACTGACACCTGGTGCACGTCTGTTCAGGGTCAAGTGGCCTCAGACTTCCTGGTGATGGAACTTCCTGCACCTCCCCTGGTAACTGCTCTGTCAGAAGTTTGAAATAAGCGCAGTCTACAGTAAGCATTACTTTGAGTGTGTAGTATGGGGTAGTGAGGACTGTGCATTTAATGAATTTGTTGGACCTTTTTAATTTTCCATAATTCTCAGTATCTCAAATAAGATAAATATGAAAAAACATACAATAGTGCCTCCTTAGAATACCAATTCTTTATATTTTCAATGTTCTCTTTTTGGTTCTTAGAGCAACCAAGTCAGAGGATTATATGACTTTTATCTGCCCAGAGAAGAACTGTGGATCTACAACATGGAGACTGGAAGATGGTAATTGGATTTATAAGAGGGACTAAAACATTCAAATAATGTTGCAAACAAATAGAAACTTTGTAAAGCCCATGCTAACGGAAAAACATTTTAAAGATGCTGTGTGTTGTGAAAAGTGCTGTGCTGCTGGGCCTGGCTGCTAAGCTTATTTTCTAGTCTCTTTGGAAAGATCAGCAATTACTAGACACTTTTATGATCCTTGGAGAAATTTCTATTCAGGGCTCTATAAAGTATCGTAGTATTAAAATAGAGGTAGAGGCTTCAGATACTGGAATAGAAATGTAACAAAAGTTCCAAATATGTATTTTTCAAGATTATGTCTTTTGTTATGTGGTATCTTGAATGCAAAAAATTATAGATTGTATGTATTAGAGATCAAGATGGTATTTTATTGTAATGAGTTCTAACATTAAAATATCCATGAAATAGTATGTTTTGTTTAAAAAACAAAACTAACTTAAATTTGTCTTGCTTGGGGATGTGCTGAAGGGTCTCTGCTAGTCTCACCATGGCGGGGCTCAAGAGCATGTCGGCGGCAGGGCCACTGCTGAGTCTCAGAAGGCTGGGCTAGTCGTGTGTGAGGATCAGGAAGCAGCCTCCCCCTCCGTTTGCCTTGTGAGAACTTTGTGCTTTACATATATTACACATTATAGGTCTCAGAACTAGAACAGTACTCCCGCGTGATTTAACAGGTAAACTAAGCATGTTAGGATTCTTCTGTACATAGTTAAGCAGTGTTTTCTGAGCTGTTTGCCAGTCTTTTTCCAGATAATTGGAAATGTGTAATAGTATCCCTGTAATATGGAATTCTACACGCTTTAAAAAATCAGCCCCAGCCGGTTCGGCTCAGGGACACAGCCTCAGCCGGGGGACTCGGGTTCCAGGTTGGCTCCGGGCAAGGGCGTGCGCCTCTGGTGCGGGCTGCTCCCGGCCCGGGCCTGGCGGGCTCACGCCGGAGGCCGCCAGTCGTGTGTTTCTCTCACATCGGTCTTTCTGTCTTTTCTGTTCTCTAAGAAGTCAACGGAAAATAAATGAATAAATAAAAATAATAAATCAGCCCATAATTAAAAAAATAAGCCTACTAAAACGTAAAACAAAGTGATATTGTGAGAAGACCTTGAGTGACCTATTAATGCTCTGAATCTTCTATTTCTCAGTTTTAATTCAGCTTCATTTTTAGATTCAGAATGTGTCACGCTGGGCAGAGCCCGGAGCGAGGGCTGCTGCAGTGTCGAGTGTCACAGCGCCCGAGTCAGGCCCGTCTGAATAGCTGACGGGGACCGGGTTACAAACACCCACCGCACTGACCGGAATTAGTCTGGGCCGGGGTTTGCCGGGCCCACTCAAGAACAAAACCAAACAGCCGCTTTACGGCCCTGTAAATAAAAGGCCAACAGCAAGTTTAAGCATGAAGGGGTGTGCTCCTGGCGCCGGCGGCCTCGCTCTAGCGCCCTCCCGGCCCCGCGGGCCCGGCCGCAGAGCCCGCGGCGCCCACGGGAAGAGAGAGCTCTTTCTTAGGATGGATTTTAGAGCCAGGTGAGACCCTAGACGTGATCTAGTCAACCTGTTCATTCTACTTCTTCCCCTTTATCGTGGGACTAGAAGAAGAAGAAAAAAACATTTTTGCATTTCCCCTTTGGGAGGCTTATTCGCATTGCTTTCCCCTCAGGAGAAAAATGAACGCTGAAGGTGATGTTCCTCCCTCCATGTCAGGAAGCTGCGCTGTGTGTGTAGACAGGGCGCTGTACTTGTTTGGGGGACACCATTCGCGAGGCAACACGAATAAGGTTAGTGTTTCCAAGGGTTATGGTTCAAGGCAGTTTCATTTTTTCAGACAACTTTAGACGCCTGTGGTTCGCTCATAGTTATTCCTGTCCCAGTTAAAAAATACGTGTACTTGATTATGGTATGAATGTTCATTTCAGTATTTTGTCTACCAGTTTGTGTTTATCTAGGCCTTTGATAAAATCAGCTTGGTTGGTAATTGTGTGCAGTAACTTCCTATGTTGTTTTTCTTTGTGTTCTTTACAGCTACTTGTTCTTTTAGCAACCAGGAGTGGTAGATGAATAACAGTAAATTAGATGAAAACGAGGTAATCATTGGGGGGCAGGGTAAAAATTAACAGGCCACCACTCAGAAAACCATAAGGATAAATTAACACTGACACAATTGTATATACTAACATTTTTATGATCTGGCCCCATGAGATACTGTCATTCAGACTTTGTTCATGTTTTACTCAAATAGAAAAAATGATCAGTTGTTCTCTCAGGCCAGTAGGCAGCTGAAATCAATCAGAAAGGTGCTTTGATCTGGGTAGACTCATAAATTCATTTACTTGGCAACTTCGAGGGCACCTTCTATGCTGAGCACTTGGTTAGACATTGGAGACTCAGATGAATGGATCTGTGCCTCCTGGAGCTCATTCTAGAAGGGGCACATATGACAGGTACATGATTTCAGTAGCGTATGGTATAGAGATACAGAGAGCCTGGCTGTTGTAAAAGTTCAGTAAATATTTCTGAATCCGAAAAAGACTCCTTTACATCGTGTTTGGTAGGAAGATGATGCTTGAATTGAATAATACAATTCGGAGCCAAGATACAGCTATCAGAGTGCAGAATAATACAGTTCGGAGCCAAGATATAGGTATCACGATGCAGTTCATGGAAATGTCAAATGGTTCAATATAGATGGAGCATGTGGCTGAGATGGTTTCAAACTGCTCCTAGGAATTCCAGGGCATCTGTGGTATTAGGTAGCTCCAGACCATCCCTTCTGCTACCATTTTAACAAGAGTAGCACCTTTTTTTTTTTTTAAATATATTTTAGGCGCTTACTTAAAAATTTGGCTAAAGAAAGGGTTCTGAAGCACAGCTATAGACTGTAGTTGAACCATATATTTTTTAGGGCCAAGGAGAAAAGTAATTTTGCAGAACATGAGGAAGCTTAGGAAAGAGAGCTGTGGCTTTCAGAGAAATTTTAGTCATTAATATATTAGTGGCTTGGAAGCCATAAGTAAAAAAGTAAAATAAGAACATATATGTGTGTGTGTGTGTGTGTGTGTGTGTGTGTGTGTGTGTGTATGTGTGTGTGTATATATGTGTATGTGTGTGTGTGTGTATATATATATATATATATATGTCATATTTATTCAAGCACCTGGATGTGAGCCCTTAAAGATCTTTTAAGATTTGTCCTTAGCTTCTAGAGTTCAGTAGGCACATAAGATGTGTTTGCCTAGTTGAATTTGGACTGCAATTGCGGAGTCTGGTTTTTTTATAATACCATCCTGATACCCATCACTCAGATCAGTAAACTCTAAGTGCCTAAAGCACAGAATGTAAACCAATGTACTTCTATTCCTTCACTAAAAAAGTGTGGCTATGGAAAAAAAATAGCTGAACTAAATAGGATGCTTAGTGACTTAGGTAACTTCTGGACTCAGGAACAGTTTATAGACATGTATGTAGTATTGAATTAGATGACATTCTTTCTATAAACCACAGCAAACTTAAACACCAAGGTTGAATTTCTTTCACATAACCAAATCTAACTGAAACCATTGCTTTTGACAGTTCTACATGCTGGATTTAAGGTCTACAGACAGAGTCTTACAGTGGGAAAGAATTGATTGCCAAGGAATTCCTCCCTCGTCAAAGGATAAGCTTGGTGTCTGGGTATATAAAAACAGGTGAGTTAGCAGCAGCACTACAGATTTGGGGTTTTATGTGGAAAGTGGTTTGCCTTCAAGTGTCTTTAGCCAGTAACCTTTTTAACTGCAGAATGCATAAGGATTAAGTGAATTAATACATCGAAGCACGTAACATAGCACTAAGACATATAGCCATTATTATGAGTATTTTCGTATACTCAACTGTGCCTTTGCAACTCATGTAACAAAGAAGAAAAATCTCTTGTATACTGACTTGCATATCTGAATTTTAATGTCTTAAATTCTTGTTTTAATATAATAGGTTAATATTTTTTGGAGGGTATGGATATTTACCTGAAGATAAAGTATTGGGAACTTTTGAATTTGATGAAACATCTTTTTGGGTAAGTAAAGTATCATATTTGCATATGGCCTACTTAGTATGTTGAAATAATACATTTTTTTGGGTAATAGTTTTGTTCATTTGTTAATAATTAATTGTTGGAATCCTTTTCATGGCCCGCGTGGTTCAGGATTCCAGTTCAGGGTTCGGGTTCTGGAGAAGGCACGAAACGAATAAAGACTCAGAAAAACATTATTTGGAAAAATGGGGCGCCAGGTGGCAGCCTATCTCTAGTGGAAGGACTACCTCCTGCTTTGGCCTTGCCATTCCTTTTATTTAGGTTCTGGGAATACACCTGTTGCCCTTAGGCAGGAAATAAGCCGATTATCTTGTCAGGAAGGATTCACAAGATCATCTGGTGGGGAAGTTGCCCTTGCCACCCTTGTCTCCATTAGATAGGGAGTGGTTGGCTCTGACCTTTCAGAGCTTCAAGGTTGACTAAGCCTTTTGGATTCCTAGTCCACACCTTTCTATTGGTGAGGTAATGGCTGGTTCCTGCAATTAATAAATCAGACTAAGGCTATATAACTTTGCAAACACTCTTTGTAATTGTAAAATAACTATTTTTTTGTAGAATTCAAGTCACCCAAGAGGATGGAATGATCATGTACATATTTTAGACACTGAAACATTTATCTGGAGTCAGCCTATAACTACTGTGAGTTACTGAAAAATAATGGGTTATTAAAACATGACCATTTAGAAGGGAAGTTGGGAGGTGGTATTAATATGATAGTTCATTTTTCTTGTTTTCTGGAGATGGGCCATAGCTTTCATAATTCTCCAAGCATCTAGAACTCAGAAGTTTAATGAATGTGTAGACCATCCCAGAATCTCTTATCTAATAGACCCTGAGTGCTGCTGTTTGTAACAAATGACCTAGCACTATCTTGGAATTTAAGTTCCTTAAATATCAGTTTCTTTCTCCTCTAATAAAGATGTCAAATAATGTGCTTTTAGATAAAAATAAAACAGGCATTGTTTATTAACTAGCCCATTTAGTAATACACCTCAAAAATATAAAATTCTGTTTTACTAGTCTGCTTTAGTACTGCTATTGACTAGAAGTCTATACTTCAGCTTGAAAGCTCACGCGTGTACATGTTCTTATGTGGAGAGTCATTCAGGCATCCTCAGCCTCCACTGTTGTAACTGTGGAACATGTGAGGATCATGTGACTTAATTCTACAAAGCACAACACAGCACCTGAGACATATTAGCCATTATTATAGGAGCATATCCGTGTACTGGACTCTGGTATTTATAAAATGTTCACTTATTTATTAAATTGCTTTTATAACTAATAGGGTAAAGCACCTTCACCTCGCGCTGCCCATGCCTGTGCAACAGTTGGAAACAAGGGCTTTGTGTTTGGAGGCAGATACCGGGTGAGTGTACAGACAGTTTTAATGACTTGCTTTGAATTATTCAAAATGGTAACTATTTAATTATCCTTTTTTTAGGATGCTAGAATGAATGATCTTCACTATCTTAATCTGGACACATGGGAGTGGAATGAATTGTAGGTATCATGTTAGATAATTATTTAGAGAAGTTTTTCAAAAAATTTCAATGGCTTTTTCCCCTTTCTCTGTTGTTAGTATAAAATGTTCTTGCTTAAATTTCCTGTATTTCTAGTTCCCATTAACTGTGTGCCTGGCATATAGTATGTGCTTAATGTTTGTTGAAAAGAAAAGGTCTAAAGTTGACCATCAAAGAAAATGGTTCATTCTAAAGCATGAATACCCAAAATTCTTTTTAAATTTAAAGTCTCTTTTTTCTTTGATCCCATATACATTTTAAAACAAAGTGTCAATATTTTTTTACTTCTAGAAGTCCGTATTATAACTTAGCTGTTATTTTCAGAATTCCTCAGGGCGTGTGCCCAGTTGGCCGATCTTGGCACTCGCTGACACCAGTTTCTTCAGACCATCTCTTTCTCTTTGGAGGATTTACCACTGATAAACAGCCACTAAGTAAGTCGTTAAAAATATGAGCCCAGCCCTAGCCAGTTTGGCCCAGTGGATAGGGCCTGTGGACTGAAGGGTCCCAGGTTCGATTCTGGTTAAGGGCACATGCTATAGGCTATATAATTTATGCTAGAGGCCCAGTAGTGGGTGTGCAGGAGGCAGCCAATCGATGATTCTCATCATTGATGTTTCTATCCTTCTCCCTTCCTCTCTGAAATCAGTAAATTTAAAAAAATGAGCCCAGCTGGTGTGTCTCAGCGGCTGAACGTCGACCCATGAACAAGGAAGTCACGGTTCAATTCCCAGTCAGGTCACGTGTCTGGATTGTGGGCTCAGTCTCCAGTAGAGGGCATGCAGGAGAAATTGATGTTTCTCTCTCTCCCTTCCTCTCTCTGAAATCAATTTAAAAAATCATACCTAAAACTACCTCTCTTAACTTCCTTCTTAAAAAAAAAAAGTCATTATCATTCATTTGTCATATATGCTTAGTTGGAAAAAATTAGTCTATCTGGATGTATTAGGGTTATAGGCTCTGTTGTAAGGTTTACTATTAATTTTGACCCTATAACATAACCTTGTTGTTTTCATACTAAAGACATACATCCATTCTGTAAAGAAATGCCCTGGAATACTTAAAAAGCCTTGCTGAAGAACTCAATAAGGGCTTACTTGGTAATTTGCAGAGGATAAAAGGAAATATACTTTCTCTTACCTACTCACCATATGATTGATAACCGTTCTTGCTAAAGTTGTGTCCTTTAAATATTATCACATTAGAACATACTTCAGTTGTTTTTTTTTTTTGTTTTAATCAGGTGATGCCTGGACTTACTGTATCAGTAAAAATGAGTGGCTACAGTTTAATCACCCCCACACTGACAAACCAAGGTATGAACTATTTAAAAAGGTAATTCTCTTGCAGGCTCAGTCCCCAGTATGGGGCTTGCAGGAGGCAGTCAATTGATGGTTCTCTCTCAATGATGTTTCCCTTTCTCTTCCTCTCTGAAATCAATAAAAATAATATTTTTTAAAAAAGTAATTCTTATACTAAATTAACGAGGTCCACAGAGGTGTACAAGACAGAATGATACTCTAGCATTCACCCAAAGTTTAACATAAACATTTTGAAAGATAAAAACCCCCAACTCATCCTAGTATCAGACGCTTTCTTTTCCATCATCTCTGAAAAACAGGACTGGATTTTTTTACCTTTTTATCATAAAATTACTGATATAGTTAACATTTATAATCAAGTTCTTTACCTAAGTGAACTGCATCTAGGTTACTTTTAAAAAGAAGAAAAAAGAACTGGAGAGAATTTCAAAACTTTAATTAATGTATATGGGGGAAAAAAATCAAGAACCTTCAGTTATGAGTTTCAACAGCACTGCAGAACAAAGAGTAAGAAGTCAAGCCATTGAAAAAGGAGCCTATTAAACACCCGGTTATTTTTGTTATTAACCTCAAAAGAACTGTACAAAGACTGGAAAGGAAATGACAGTCAAACTAGGTGTTCAAACACATTAAGATATGTCAACCTGCATTTTTCCTAAGGCCTCTAACCTCAGTGTAGTCAGGCCACGAAGCCTCATTTGGCACAAATATTATTTCCATCGAATCACCAGGCCTTCAGATGCTTTGCTTCCTGGGGCAGATTCAGCATCCCTCACATACTTGGTGTAAGGCCAGTTGGCCCTGCCTATGAAAAGTGTAAGACCATACGCTGCACATGTCCCGGAGGTCTGTATTGCTATCAGATCTAGAGAGTAGTCAGTTCAGACCCTCACTGCAGAGGAGGTCTGAACCAAAGAGGAAATGCTGACATCCAAATAAAACACTGATTTTTCTAGCACCGGCGACTTTTCTTTCAGGTAATTGCTTCTCACACCATGATGTTTTGGTCTGAACTAAAGATCTCTAGTCTTTATTTTATCAGTCTGTTCTGTAGTATAAATGATCAGCTTGGTTGGTGTTTTGGGTGACTGCAAACTCAAGCTTTTGTTTTGAATGTAGATTATGGCATACAGCTTGTGCCAGTGATGAAGGAGAAGTAGTTGTTTTTGGTGGGTGTGCCAATAACCTTCTTGTCCATCACAGAGCTGTAAGTATACTGTCTTAAAGGAGACTTCGTAATATTGCTGAAACTTATTTGTAAAGTATCTGCTTTTTAATATTTTCTTCTATTTTTCAGGCACACAGTAATGAAGTACTCATATTTTCAGTTCAACCAAAATCTCTTGTAAGGTAAGTAGCTTTTTACTTGGAACTTTAGAGTATTTAAAATTGTGTTTAACACTTTAAAATAGTAGTCTTGAGAAACTAGGTTTATGGATAATTTAAAAGGGTATAACAACTTCTCATGGATCCAACTAACCAGATCCTATGAAAACCTTTAAAGAAAACTAGGGGCCCAGTGCACGAAATTTGTGCACTGCAGGTGAGTGGTCCCTCAGCCCAACCTGCCCCCTCTCACATACTGGGAGCCCTCAGGAGATGTCCCACTGATGACTAACCCTCGGCCTGCCCAAGGCCGAAAGCCTATGGCCGAGGCTTTCCTCTTTGGCCAAGGGACCCCAGCCAGCAATCCAGCTGGCTATGATCCAGCTGATCACTGGCTGGCTCTGCCCTGGCCCCGGCCCCGGCCCAAGCCCGCCTCAAGGATCGTCCTGCCATGGGCATCAGCCATCTTGGTTGGGTGTTAATTTGCATATCCTGATTGGCCGGTGGGCATGGCTTGTGGGTGTGGTTTATTGGGTGTAGCAAAGGCATGGTCAATTTGCATATTAGGATGGTTTCTTTTTATTTTAATAGCTCATCCAGTGAAGGTACTTATAAACAGCAAAGTGAAATTATTTTTCTCTTTCTTTGTTCTTTCAGGCTAAGCTTAGAAGCAGTCATTTGTTTTAAAGAAATGTTAGCCAACTCGTGGAGCTGCCTTCCAAAACACTTACTTCACAGTGTTCATCAGAGGTTTGGTAGTAACAACACTTCTGGGTCTTAGGCTTCATACATCACGCCTCTCAACACCTTGCATGGACAGCAATTCTGTGAACATTAGAGCAGCATCATTTGTATAGTTATATGGACTGTGTAGTTTTGCAGCTTTTTTATTTTAATGTGCATGTGAATGGCCTAAAGAACCTATTTTTGTGTCTAAAGTTTACAATAAATGTATTTAACACCAGTTAAAATGTCTTCTCTTAAAACAAGGAAAATTAATACTTGGGCTTGACCCCAAGGAATGGTAGTTATATTTCCTTTTGGATAACTTCAAGATATCTATTGGTAGAAACATTCTTACCACTTAAAATGGTGAAGTTATTTTCCTACCTCTTATTGAGATTGTATTGGGTTGTCACTAACAATATTATTATACAGGTTTCAGGTGCACAATTCCACAACACATCATCTACACACTTAACACCACCCCCAAGTTGAAGTTACTTTCAAAAGTTAATTTAGATGTTTTTTAATGGCAAGACTAGTCTATTTTGTTGAATTTATAATATGAGGCTACATAATTATAAAGTTTTTTTAAACATCAATTTCAAATGGAAAAAGGACTGAAAACTGGTAAATAAATTCTGGAATGACAAAGAACTGTTTAGTACTTAGACCTTAAATGCTTTGGAATAGGGTCTGGGGGGAGGGGTCATGTTGACTATAAATAGCTGTTACCTGATCACTTAAAAAGTAGCAGTTTTGTAGCTCATAAAAGAATGGAAATAAGATGTGACCTTATTCTCCATTCTGCTAGGAAACAGAAGAAAGCTGGATCTGTAGTCTTTCCTGGTAACCCCAAAAGTGCATTTCTGACATTATAAGTTAAGGTACTCAGTAACACGCTACTGATACTTACTAGAGGTGGAAAATAAAATGGTACAGAACTAAATGATTTCAAGAAAGAAGGTGAAAAGTGAGAGTGAGGGTGTATAAATGCATGGAAATGTTCAACACCAATTTCTTCAAGGTGTTATTCATTAAGCTTAGTCATGGGAATTATTTATATTTTAAATCTGGTCTAATATACATTTTGACAAGTATAAGGCAGAAGGAAACTTACTCCTTCAATACTTAGGGTTTCCAAGAATTAATTCTAAATGTTTAACTGCCACCAATAACCACCACCACCAGAAAAGAAAGAAAGCAACAACTTTGTGACTGGCCTGTGAGTGAGATATATTAGACATTATATACAGTAGGCTACTAAGTCAATAGTGTACGTGAGCCATTTCACTATTCAGTATTTTTACAATATGAATGAGTACTTAACCTCACAAATTTGAGAAAATTTAGAATAACTATAGATGTATACAATTAGCATTTAACTGTCCACAAATATTTTGGAAATCTTCTCATAGACAGTGACTCCTCTCTATAAAAGTGGAATAAAATAAGTCCTTTTGGTGAATATAGCAAGGCAATGTTTAGTTCATTTTTGAAAGCCAAAGTCTTATTACATAGTTTTTTCATCTTTGAACTTCCAAATGACTATAAAAGTGGCTCTTCTTAGGATGTCATTTCAGCTATTTCCTCTTTATATTCAGAAGATTGGGTGCAGACACTTTCACTTTGCCAGGAATGTTTCTTGATAAATCCGTGTCCTAAAGAAAGGAAATAGCTGAATATTTTCACATTCTATACGGTTGATCACATTTATTTTTATGACAGTTTATGTATTCTGTGCTATCAAAAGAAAGGCACTTCTAAAATTTTTAGGTGAAGTGATTCTACTTATTTGATACTGCTTCTAGGAAGCATTTTCTACCAAAACAGTAGCTGCAATTTGCATCTACTAAATAAAGAACAAAAAAACAAGTAACTGCTGACATTTTCAGAATGTTGCGTCAGAAAGTTCAGGAGGAATACCTTACCTTTACACTGCGGAATAAATCTTTTTCTCTTGCTGTTGCTTCTTTGGAATGCATGAAACTATGCAAGGCTGTTTTTGCAGCTGTAAATAGAAATTAGAAAAATCTAGTTCTGTTCAGTCAAGAAATATTTAAAATGACAATTCAAAAAAGTTTTAAATACCTTTTCCCTTTTTCTGAACTCCAGGAGTAAGTTTCACTTTGTATCTTTAAAGAGGAATTGTTCATGTTAATAAACAGATACCACAAACAACTTATAAATTACTGTTGTGACAGCTGCTTTAGGTAAATGGTGATGACTTACTTATAGTTTGTCATGGTGGTATAAGGGGCACATATTGGAATGGCAAACAGTAGTACATCTTCAGGATGCGGCTGCCCCGTCAAAGAGTCAAACAGATTTTCCTAAAAAGGGAAAACAATTATTAAAGTAGTTCACATCAGTTCTAAAAGAAAAGCTCTAAAACCTGTTAAAATAGTATCTCAATGTATTTTTATCCTTTTCTGATTGATAGTCATAAGCTCTGCTTTATAGCTCTGAAGAGCTTAAGACCAACTGGTGTTTAAATTTATATTCTTGACTACTTATCATTTTTCCTAGCATAATGAGGAATGAGAACAATGATTTTCAAAACGGCACTCATAATCCATTCAAGAGAAAGGATGAAAAAAAACTTGCTGGGTGTTACTTGAATTGTGGGAAAACGACTATGGATTAAAATAAAACATGACAATGACCACAAATAGATTTAAACCCATTGCATGGAAATAAGACTGATACTTTGGCTAGACCAGTGGTTCTCAACCAGGGGGTTTTGCTCACAGAACACACTGGAAATGTCTGGAGACATTTTTGGTGGTCACAAGTTTGTGTGTGTGTGTGTGTGTGTGTGTGTGTTGGGGGGATCGGAAATGGAGCACTACTGACATCTAGTGGGTAAAGACCAAGGATCGGACAGCTACAACAGAATTATGCATCCCCAAATATTCATAGTGCTGAAGTGAAAAATTTCAGGGCTGGCCCTTTCTATCTTACCTGTTCCTAAGGAGAACTCTTAGGGCTTAGAGTTTCCCATTTGGTTGCAGCCTATAAGACTGCCCATATTTTTTTAACATGAGTAAATTTAGAGACAAAATGCTTGGTACTATGTGCCATGAGCTCTTCTAAATGTTTTACATGTTACCTTAGTTCTCAAAACAGCTCTCTCCTAGTAGGGACAACTATTCCCATTCTTCAGATGATGAAACAGGCACAAAGAATGATGTTTCCAAGTTTGCAATTATATGCAGCAAAGTTGGGATCTAGCCTTTTCAGTTTTAATTGTGTCAACCGTTCTGGAAGCTGACGTGCAGTCAGAGTGTTGTGATAGGGATCCCAACAAAATCATACCTCATTTCCCTGTTGATCCAGATCTTGCTCTTCCTGCTCCAAATATAAAATTTTAGAAGTTAGCTATAACTTAAATTGAAATTCCACACCATTAAAAACTATGAGAAATAGTGACTTAACAATACTGCCACATCTAATTTTTGTGTTCTTCCATTTCCTAAGACTATGACTGAATTAATTTGTGTCTAATAATTCAAAATGCAATGCCATTCAAGGAGAAAAAGGATTGTTCTCTGAGGTTTGAAAAAAGAATTTTCCCACAGAGCAGCGATTTTCAGCCTTTTCCATCTATGGCACACAAAGTTAATTATTAAGGTTCTGTGGCACATCAAAAATATATACATTGCTGATCTAACCAACAAAATAAGTATAAATTTTGATTTATTCACACTGAACAGCTATTGTGTTAGCTGCTATCTTTTGTTTTGTTTTGTTTTTAGATCTAAAGGAAAAGAGGTCAGTGCTCCTGACTAAATAGTCAGGTATTACATGTTTTAAAAGTTCTTGTGGCACATCAGTCGAAAACCTCTGCCATAGATTCTATGCTGAAGCAGTGACTATTATAAGGACAATTTAAATGACAAACAGCCCTGGCTAATGTGGCCCGGTTGGGCATTATCCTGTGCACCAAAAAGTTGCTGGTTCAATTCCCGGACAGGGCACATACCCAAGTTTCAGACTCAATCCCTAGTACAGGGCATGCAGGAGGTAGCCAATCGATGCTACTCTCTCACAGTGGTGGATGTCTCTGTCTCTCTGTCTCTCTCTCTCTCCCCCCTCTCTCTCCCCACCTCTATCTCTAAAAATCAATAAAAAAATTATAAATAAAATAAAAAAATAAAAATGACAATTAAGCTTGATGCATTTGCTAGGGAAAAAGAAAACAATTTTGATAAATAGAGCTTTTATACTTTAGTCTCTGTTCATCAGTTTTAAGGTAAATTTTCACACAGTAAGATAAGCCTAATTTTTCTTACATTAAAAATCTATCTGGATATAACATGTCCATGAAAGAACATTCAAAATTAACACTTTAATGAATAATTGTAAGTCTAAGATTTACAGAATTACAAGTATGAGAACCATAAACATTTTGAGGACTGAAATGAAGTTTAATATTACTAAACAACAGGGGAAATAGCAACACATTTAGAATCTCCATGAGCATTACCTTCACTCATGGAGCACACAGTAAAAATCAAAGCTTTAACTGCTATACATGAAAATACAGGTTCAATAAGAATTTTTACAAATTTAAATCCTTTGCTCAAAATTTGAAGATGTATGTATTCATGTAAGAAGATATACTTAGGGCTAGCTTTGTACCCATTTGATAGACTAACCATGCAACCATCTTAACTGGAAAAAATGTTAACTTCTCACTGGTTTTGAAATAAGGGCATTTGGCACTTTTAATTGTGTAGCCACTCACAACATTACGTAAGATAACATAGCATCTATTCCTACAGAAAAAATCCCAAGAAGTGCAAATTTATTTTCTACTCAACAGTCCCAATTATTTAGTGAGTTCCCACCAGAATCAAATAAAGCCTGTTCCAGAAAACTGATTATTTTTGAAGATTTGTGATAAACTTTATCAGCTATGAACACCATGATTTTTATATGTTTATGTACTGGAATTTTAGTCTTAGAGGTTTATTTATAGGGTGACTTTCCAGGATATCACTTATCCTGGTTTTAGCACTGTTAAGTCCCATGTCCTGAGAATCCTAGAATGATTGGTCACTCTAAATAAGAAGCAAAAGCCCACATGTGTATGGTAACCTTACCTTGTCATCATGTGGATCATCTACAGCCAAGTCTTGTAACTCATGAGTTATAACCTCGAAGGATGGAGTTTCTTTCTTTATGCTGTCTGAGACCTGTAGTTTACCTCTAGGTTTCTGGGGCTGTTTCTTCACTGGTTCATCCTTCATTTTTCCTTTCTTTCCCTTCTTCCCTTTTTCTTCTTTATTTGAACCTGCAGACTTCAATTCATAGAGAAGTTAATGTCAGTATTTTCAATATTACCACTATTTTAACAAAAGTGTATTGAATGGCTAGTGTATATATTAGGCAAAGGTCTGAATGCCCTTGAAAAGCAAAGGAAGAAAATATTTTTAGATATTACTTACCCCTAGCAATTTCATAATGAGTTCACGGTCTTCTTCATCTTGGTCCTTGTATTTTTCCTTCATTTTTTTCATTTTACTCTACAAAATCAAAAGATTTTTGTTGGAAAAATTCAGCAGTAAAATTAAAAAGAGAAATGTTGGAAAGAAAAATTGCTTCTTTAGTTCTCTGTCAAAAATGCTTATTGGGCAAGTAATCATACTAAAGATAGATAAATTATAGTCCTCACCCCTCAAGGAATTTACCATCTGGTGGAAAAAGAAAATACATATAAAAGTATGAATAAATTAATGCAACATATTCTAAATATAGTAGAGGTATATATAAATTATTTCTAAGATAATTTTGAGAAAGACATTTTGAGCTTGAGCAAGAACGGGGGTGGGGGGGGAAATAAAGCAAAACTTGAAAGTCAAAGGAAATACATTTTATAGTATCTAAGAAAATAGGAAAAGCAAGATCATAAGGTAAAGACAAGACAGTAATAATAGCAAGTCATTGCATTAGGCTGGAGTCAGGATATACTAGTACATATAGAGGAGGAACAGGAAACAAGGCATCACAGATAGGCTGGGTAGTTACTATCAAAGCTCTTAAGACTGAATTTCATCAATGGAACTAGTGAAATCTTTACTTAAGCTACATATCCAAATCATCCTAGTACTTTTAAAACTAAAGACTTCTATCCAGGCCTCATCTTCAAAGATTTTTGTCTAGATTAGACTTAACTAGGGTCTAAACAACAAATTCCTAATTTGCAAATGTTTCTTTAAACAGGACACATACACACATAAAAGACTGATAAGTCAGACTCTTTAAAATTAACAACTGCTGCTCATCAAAAACACCACTATAAAAATGAAAAAAAAAATCAAGGCTCAAAATGTGGAAAGTAACTGGTTGGTGTGGCTCACTTGGCTAGAGCACCTCCCTGTGCACTGAAGAATAAGGTCTGGTTTCTGGTCGGGCACACGCCCAGGGTGTGGGTTTGGTCCCTGGTCAGGGCACATATGGGAGGCAACTGAGAGATGTTCCTCACATCAGTGTTTCTCTCTTCCTCTCTGCTGCCTTTCTTTCTTTAAAATAAATAAAACATGTCCTTGGGTGAGGATTAAAGCAATTTTCTTAAAATGTGAAAAGTATTTGTAATCCTATCTAATAAAAGAATAATATGCAAATTGCCTACTTCTGATCAAGCCATACCCACCAGCCAATCAGGAGCAAATAAACCCCAACCAAGATGGCTGCAGCCAGTGAGAGCAGGAGGTAGGCTTGGGTTTCCCTGGCAATGGAGGAAGCCAAGAATTCTGCCTGCCCTTGACGGCCTAGGCCTCCACTCAATGCTGCAAGTTTCAATTATAGAAGATATATTCCAACAGAAATGGCAGCAGCCACGGAACTGGAGAGAGCAGAGGCTAGGGTTGCTGGGGTATGGAGGAAGCCAAGCTTCTGCAGCCCTAGCACCTAGGCCTCCACGCCAGGTTACAAGTTTCAAATGTAGAACATAAATTAATCTCAGATCCTCTGCTTGGGTTGCCAGGGGGCGTGGTTAGCCTGCAAACCACTACAGGCTCCTCACCCAGGCCACCCCACAACCCAAGGGAACCCACACTCTGATCCGGGAAACTCTTCAGGGCAAACCAGCTGGCCCCCACCCATGCACCAGGCCTCTATCCTAACTAATAAAATGGTAATTTGCAGATTGACCATCATTCCAACACACAGAGGGTGCCACCTGTGGTCAAAGATCCTGCCCCCATGTGGACACAAGATGGCCACAACAAGATGGCCAGCAGGGGACGATCGTTGGGAGGTTCCAGGCCTGCAAGGGAGGGCAGTTGGGGGTGATAAAGCCTGCACGAGAGGGCAGTTGGCGTGACCAGGCCGGCAGAGGAGGGAAGTTGGGGGCAAACAGGCTGGTAGGGGAGCAGTTAGACATCAATTAGGCTGGCAGGGTAGTGGTTAGGAGGCCATCAGGCTGGCAGGCAGGTAAGCAGTTTGGAGCCAGCAGTCCTGGATTGTGAGAAGGATCAGGCCTAAATGGGCAGTCGGACATCCCTCGAGGGTTCCCAGATTGGAGAGGGTGCAGGCTGGACAGAGGGACAACCCATGCCCCCTGTGCACGAATTTTGTGCACCGGGCCTCTAGTGTATCAATAAAAGACGTATTCAGTATTTCAAAGAACTCAAAATCATTAGTCATCAGGGACATGTAAATTAAAGCAAAAATAAGATTTCAGTATATCTACACTTAAATGGCCAAAAACTAACCTGACAATACTAAAAGACAGGTTATGAAGCAACTGGAAAGCAAGTGGAAAAATGGTACATGTACTCTGGAAACGAGTATTATCTACTAAAGCCAAACAATATGTACAATACAACCCAGCAATACTACTGCTCACTACAACACAACAGAAATGCGTACTTGCGGATCTAAATGACACAGATACAAATGTCTATGAACAATACAGACAGATACACTGCGGCAGCCTTACAATGGAATGCTAATTAGCAATGCCTATGAACTACTTTTATATGCAAAATGTATGATATACAACGTTGAGTAAAACATGCTGGACAAAAGAGTATATAACATGATTTTTTTTTTTGTATATAGAGTTCAAAAACAGGCAAAATAATCTATAGCAAACAGGAAGAATGTTTTTGGACAGAAAAACAAGATGGCGGCATAAACACCTAAACTGCTGCTTCGCACAGCAATTTCAAAACTACAACTAAAAGACAAAACGGACACCATCCACAACCACAGGAAGGCTGGCTGAGTGGAAATTCTACACTAGAAGGAAAGAGAAAAGCACACTGAGATTAAGAGGAGCTGCAGGAGGCAGAGGTACTGAGATTTGCGCACGTGTGGAGATGACTGGCAACTGAGTGCACGGCTGGCTTTCTCGAGAGAGAGGGAGACAAAAGCTCCCGACTGCGCTGAACTCCAGTTCCAGGTGTCTCACAGGGTGAAACAGGACTGTCAGGAAAGAGAAAAGCACACTGAGACTCAGAGGAACTGTGGAAGGCAGAGGTAACCAGGCGTGCGCATGTGCATGCGGAGAGGGTGGGCAACTGAATATACGGCTGATTTTCTCAAGCGGGAGGGAGACAAAAGCTCCCGACTGCTCTGAACTCCAGTTCCGGATGAGACTCTAGAGACCCAGACTCATTCGGGAAGAAACTGGACTGTCTGGCAGTGAGTGGAGCTCAAGGGCAGCTTTCTCTCAGAGGTGCTTGCAGCGACTACCATGGGACAATGAGACACAGGGGCATATTAGGGCAGGGCTGATGGGAAACCAATGCTGTCTGCTCCACCCTGAAACTCTGCCCCATCCAAGCTGAGCACAGAGGCTTTTGCAAGTCTTGTCACATATGGGTGTCTCCAGCAGAGAAGTTCCCCCAGCACAGACCCAGCGGATCCTCACAGCCAACTGGCCTGGAGGTCAATTCCTCACAGTGATACTAACAACAATCAAGACTTAACTACAACAAGACTGTGCACACAGCCCACAAAGGGATGCACCAAGTGTCCACCTCAGGTAACTGGGGCGGCTGAGCCACTGGGCCCTAAAGGACACCTAGCACAAAAAACCACTCTATCAACTCAGGGAAACAGCTAAAATGCAGACACAAAGAAACAGATCACAAATGAAAGAAATGGAAGAAAGCAAACAACTGGATATAGAGTTCAAAACCATGGTTATAAGATTTTTCAAGAGGTTCCTAGAAAAGTCTGATAAATTTAGTGAGACCCTCAACGATATGAAAAAGGACCAACTAGAAATTAAGCATACATTGACTAAAATAAACATTATAAAGAGATCTAACAGCAGACTAGAGGACCACAAGAATTAAGTTAAATATCTAAAATACAAAGAAGCAAAAAACACTCAACTGGAAAAGCAAAAAGAAAAAAGAATCCAAAAATATGAAGATAGCGTAAGGAGCCTTTGGGACAACTTCAAGCGTACCAACTTCCGAATTATGGGGGTGCCAGGAGAGAGAGAGCAAGATACTGAAAACCTATTTGAAGAAATAATGACTGAAAACTTCTCCCACCTGGTGAAAGAAATAGACTTACAAGTCCAGGAACTGCACAGAACCCCAAACAAAAGGAATCCAAAGAGGACCACACTATGACACAACATAATTAAAATGCCAAGAGCAAAAGACAGAGAGAGAATATTAAAAGCAGTGAGAAACAATTACCTACAAGGGAGCACCCATACGACTGTCAGCTGATTTCTCAACAGAAACTATGCAGGCCAGAAATATTCAAAGTGATGAATAGTGAGAACCCATAACCAAGAATACTCTACCTAGCAAAGCTATCATTCAGAACTGAAGGTCAGATAAAGAGCTTCACAGATAAGAAAAAGCTACAGGAGTTCATCACCTCCAAACCAGTATTATATGAAATGCTGAAAGGTATTCTTTAAGAAGAGGAAGAAGAGAAAAATGATGAATAACAAATACACATCTATCAACAAGTGAATCTAAAAAATCAAGTGAATAACAAAATCTGATGAACAGAATAAACTGGTGAATATAATAGAATCAGGGGCATAGAACGGGAGTAGACTGACAATTCTCCGGAAGAAATGGGTGTGGGAAGAGACTGACAAAAATCATACACCTATGAGGACTGTGGGGGGGGGGGGGGGGAGAGAGGTTAAGGGCAGAAGGTGAGGTGGGAACGGGGTGAACGGGAGCTATGTGGGAAAAAGAGGAACAATTGCAATAATCTGAACAATAAAGATTAAATTAAAAAAAAAAAAGAATGTTTTTGGACCAGTTGGTATTGCTCAAAGGTTGTGCATCAACCCAAGTGAACCAAGAGGTTATTGGTTCAATTCCCAGTCAGGGCACATGCTGGAGTTGTGGGCTAGGTACCCACTAGGGGGCGTGCAGGAGGCAGCTGATCAAAGATGTTTCTATTTCTCTATCCTTCTCCCTTTCTTTCTGAAAAAAAAAAATTAGTAAAAACCTTTTTTAAAGAAGTAATTTTTTTGGGATGGATGCTATTTAGAAAGACTCAAGTGTGAGTTGTGCATTTCATTATGTGTACATTATACTTCAAAACATCTTGAGAAGAGCCCAGCCATTGTGGCTCAGTGGCTGAGCATCACTGTGAATCAGGAGGCCATGGCTCGTGCCCAAGTTGTGAACTAGATCCACAGTGTGGGGCGTACAGGAAGCAGCTAATCAATGATTCTCTCTCGTCACTGATATTTCTCTCTCTCTCCTTCTCCCTTCCTCTCTGAAATCAATAAAAATATATTAGAATAAATAAAAGACAGGAAAAAATCTTGAGAATAAAATGAATAACATTACTAATAAATTGAACCAAAAAATGGAAAACCTGATAAAAGAACAGTTTCTTGGAAAATATAACTTAAGACAACCAACTGGAAACAACATGAACCCTACATGGACCTGTTATCACTAAAGAAATTGAATTAGTTTTTTAAAAAACCTATCTTCAAAGCCCTAAATATTAGGCAGTTTTTAAGTAAATGTTATTAATTTTCAAGAAACAAACAACCTCCATTTTATACAAGTTCTAGAGAGCAGAAAAGAGGAAAAAGTCTAAAACTTATTTTATGAAACTGGTATAACCATGCCAAAATCACACAAAGACAGTATAAGAAATTAGAGGGCAACTTAATAGATATTCTCAAGTAATTCACATTAACTGATTAAAGGAGCAAAAATAATATATGCAGAAAAGCATTCAACAAAATTTAATTCATCATTATCAAAACCTAGAGGGGGGAGTCCCTCAGCCTGGCCTGCCCCCTCTCACAATCTGGGAACCCTCAGGGGCAGGAGGTGACCTGGCTGTCAGAGGAAGGCGATGTCCCCATCACACCTCTGCTGCTGCCACTGCTGGCAGCACAAGCTTCAGGTGGCCCTGGGTGGCTGGGGGACTGAGGGAACTGGGGGACTCCAGAAGCAGGCGCGCAGAGCAGCTGGGCCTGCCTGGGGAGGGCCTGGCCTTGCTGCGTGCCTGCCGCCTTGTGGCTGTGGGCGCTGCCATCCTTGAAGGCATGGTACTCAATTAGTTTATTCATTATTGACCGTGGGCTCCGCCATCTTTGCGACGGCCATATTCCCTCTTTAATAGATAGGATAACTCTTCAAAAAGGATATCTACCAACAACTTCTAAGACAACATGATAAAAACCTTAGCTACAGCCCACAAAGATTATTATCTCTATGCAACACTGTATACTGATGTTTGAAACAGTGCAAAAAATGTAAAAAAAGCAGTAACAGATATTAGGATTAGAAAAGAAGGGAGAAAAGCCATCATCTGCAAGCAATGTGACTGTATATAGATGAAATACTTTAAAAATTCAGTAAGAATATGAAAAACTGTCTTCCCACATACCAGCAACTAATAACTAGGAAGTGAAAGTTCGAAAGTTCGGAAGTCAAAGTCCCATTTGACTTTGTCCCATGCCACTTTATTATAAAAAGTAATAAAAATTTTAAGTAGGATAGATAAGATAGGTAAGACACTAAAGGAAAATGAAAGAATATAAAGTCTTACATAATTATAGTCTATATTCATGGACATGAAGACTCACTGTGGTAAAGATGATAGCTCTCCACAAAATAATTTAAAATGTAATGTATTTTAGTAAAAATTTCATCAGGATTTGCCTTAGAACTTAAAGTATCTGCAGAGTGAGGAGAACCAAGATGGCGGCATAGGTGAGCACCTATTTTGCTGCCCACGCAACAATTCCGAAACTACAACTTAACAACAGAACAGACATCATCCAGAATCACCGGAAAGCTGGCTGAGTGAAAACGCCACAGAAAAAAGTAAAGGTGGGACGCGGTGACTCAGGAGGAGCAGCGGTGCGCAGCTTTGAGGTTCGGAGCGTGAGCAAGCGGTGAGGGATGGGCGTCAGCCAGCCCAGCTGGTTTTCTCCAGTGGAGAGTGCGGAGGCCTCCCACAACACCGACCCCCAGGTCCAGGCGAGCTCCCAGGTCGGGGAAAGGAAGACCCAGGGCGTGGCAGAGGTCTGCTAGTTTGGGGAGAGCGCTCGTAAATTGGAACAGCAGTTCCTGGAGTGTGCGACCGGGCAGAGAACACGTGACTTGCTCACTCGCTCGGAGACCACTGGACTGCTTTGTTTTACAACCCTGAGTGAGACTTTGGCTGTGCGGACTCACTTGGGGAGAGGCAGAGTGGTCTGGCAATGGGGAGACCAGCGGTGGATTTCCATTACCACCCAACACTGAGACCCGCGAGCCGCATAGCTAAATTGACGCCACGCACCTCGTAGATGCTGACGCCGTGCGCCATATAGTGCGCCGCGTAGGGCGGAGCTAACGCTGACGCCCTGTGCCACATAAGGAAGCTGAGTCACTGTCCCTTAGAGGACACCTACCACACACCGCCAAGGGACCAACTCAGGAAAGCAACCACAATGCAGAGAAAAGGAAAGAACTCAGCTGTGGAAGAAATGGAGGAAAAAAGATGACTAGACATAGAGTTCAAAACCACAGTAATTAGGTTTATGAAGGCTACTAGAAAAGGCTGAGAAACTTAATGAGAACTACAAGGAAATAAACAACACTTACAAGGAAATGAACAACACCTACAAGGATATGAAAAAGGACTAGCTAGAAATTAAGCATACACTGACTGAAACAAAAAATATTATACAAAGACCTAAAAGCAGTCCAGACCGCAAAAACCAAGTCAAAGATTTGAAATAAAAAGAAGCAAAATCCACTCAGCTGGAAAAGCAAGAAGCCAAAAGAGTCCAAAAAATTGAAGATAGTATAAGGGGCCTCTGGGACAATCTCAAGCATACCAACATCAGAATTATTGGGGTGCTAGAAAAAGAGAGAGAGCAAGATAATGAAAACCTACTAGAAGAAATAGTGACTGAAAACTTCCCCCACCTGGTGAAAGAAACTGACTTCAAAGCCCAAGAAGTGCACAGAACCCCAAAATATAGGAATCTAAAGAGGACCACACCAAGACACATCATAATTAAAATGCCAAGAGCAAAAGACAAAGAGAGAATATTAAAAGCAGCAAGAGAAAAACAGTTAGAAAAATCACACCCATACAATTGTCAGTGGATTTCTCAACAGAAACGATGCAGGCCAGACGGGAGTGGCAAGAAATATTCAAAACAATGAATAGCAAGAATCTACAACCAAGATTACTCTATCCAGCAAAGCTATCATTCAGAATTGAAGGTCAGATAAAGTGCTTCACAGATAAGAAAAAGCTAAAGGAGTTCATCTCCACCAAACCAATACTGTATGAAATGCTGAAAGGTATTGTTTAAGAAGAGGAAGAAGAAAAAGATAAAAACACATTACGAACAACAAATACACATCTATCAACAAATGAATCTAAAAATCAAGTGAATTAACAATCTGACGAACAGGATAAAACGGGGAATAGAACAGAATCATGGACATAGAGAGGGAATGGACTGTTAATTCTTGGTGAGAAAAAGGGGTGGGAAGTGCAGCTAGAGACTGGACTAAAATCATGCAACTATGGGAGAGGACAGTGGGGGGGAGGTGAGGGCGGAGAGTGGGATGGGTACTGGGTGGCGGGGAGCTATTGGGGGAAAATATAATTAATAAACTGAACAATAAAGATAAAAAAAAGTATCTGCAGAATATCTCACTGTATAAACACCATATTTTTGTTATTTTATATTATTGGTTATTTAAAATTATCTTCAGTTTTCTTGCTATTATAAATATCTTGATGAATATCCTTAGTATATACACATGATTTTTAAAAATATAAATTCCTAAAAGTAGAATTGCTGAGTCAGAGTAAGTACACTGTTAGGACTCCTGATGGGAATTCCCATGCTGTGCACTCATTTATTGAATGATATTGAACACACATTACCTATTAATTTGATGGGTGAAAAAAACCCACCTTGTTTGCATAAGCATTTCTTTTTATCAGATTGCTATTTGCCTTACAATTTTACTGATGGGTTCTTTTCTCCCCCTGGAACTTACTTTGATACCTTTTTAAAACATGACTAGTCATTCACTAATTTTTAATATTTCATACCTTTCCACACAATCTATAATATTATTTTATCATATACTAAATTTTTAAGTATACAATTAATGGTCTTGTATCTAGGTTTTATTGTTTCACTATTCTGTCTGTTTTTATACCTATTAACACTATATTGTTTTAAAGTTTTAACATTAAAGGTTTTACTACCTAGTAGGGAAATCTTCCAAGATTTCCTTAGCTATTGTCTAGTAATTACTCTTCACTTTCATATATGTAGTATGCTCCTTCACTTATTTAAGGCCCACTGGCAAAACAACAGGAAATTCTGATACTATTGATGTAGGAAAGTTCATTAAACATGATCTTTATTAAGACTTCAAAGGAATTTTTTTAAATGGATACACTGATATACTGACAATCTCTTCTTTACATGCTATAGCATTAAAAATATTTTTATTATTTTCAGAGAGGAAGGGAGAAGAAGAGAGAGACAGAATGAGAGGAAAGATGAGAGCGAATCATTGACCAGCTGCCTTATGCACACCCCCCACTGGGAACTGAGCCCACAATCTGGTTCATGGGTCAAGGCTCGACCACCAAGCCACACTGACTGGGCTAGAAATATTATTTTGCCTTCAGCATCTTTTTCACGAATATTTTATTTTATTTTTTATTTTTTATTTTTTTTAATTTTTTTTTTTTTTTATTTTTTATTTTATTTATTTTATATTTTTTTATTTTATTTTATTTTATTTTTTTTTAATTTTCTTTTTTATTGTTCAGTTTATTAATTACATTGTTTCCCCTTTTTTATCCCCCTATATCTTCCCTCCACCCTGTACCTATCCCACCCTCACCTCCCCCTCCCCACTGTCCTCTCCCATTGTTGCAAGATTTTTGTCCAATCTCTTGCTGTACTTCCAACAACCCTTTTCTCCCCAAGAATTGTCAGTCCATTCCCTCTCTATGTCCATGTTTCTGTTATATTCACCAGTTTATCTTGTTCATCAGCCTATCAGTTCACTTGATTTTTATGTTCATTTGTTGATAGATGTGTATTTGTTGTTCATAATTTATATTTTTACCTTTTTCTTCTTCCTCATCTTAAAGAATATCTTTCAGCATTTCATATAATACTGGTTTGGTGGTGATGAACTCCTTTAGCTTTTTCTTATCTGCGAAGCACTTTATCTGACCTTCAAGTCTGAATGATAGCTTTGCTGGATAGAGTAATCTTGGTTGTAGATTCTTGCTGTTCATTATTTTGAATATTTCTTGCCACTCGCGTCTGGCCTGCATCGTTTCTGTTGAGAAATCCGCTGACAATCGTATGGGTGCTCCCCTGTAGGTAACCAACTGTTTTTCTCTTGCTGCTTTTAATATTCTCTCTTTATCTTTTGCTCTTGGCATTTTAATTATGATATGTCTTGGTGTGGTCCTCTTTAGATTCCTATATTTTGGGGTTCTGTGTACTTCTTGGGCTTTTAAGTCAGTTTCTTTCACCAGGTGGGGAAAGTTTTCAGTCACTATTTCTTCAAGTAGGTTTTCATTAACTTGCTCTCTCTCTTTTTCTGGGACCCCAATAATTCGGATGTTGGCTTGCTTGAGGTTGTCCCAGAGGCCCCTTACACTATCTTCAATTATCTGAATTCTTTTTGTTTCTTGCTTTTCGAGCTGAGTGGATTTTGCTTCTTTGTATTTCAAATCTTTGACTTGGTTCTTGTGGCCCTCTGGACTGCTTTTAGGACTTTGTGTAATATTTTTTATTTCAGTCTGTGTATGCTTGATTTCTAGTTGGTCGTTTTTTTTATCTGTGAGGGTCTGGTTCGTATCCTCAGAGGTCTTGTTCATTTCCCTGAGGGTCTCATTCATCTCCTTGTAATTCTCATTCATTTGCTGGTTGGTCTTGATTATTTCCTGGTAATTCTCATTAAGTTGATCGGCCTTTTGTAGGAGCCTCTTGAAAAGCCTTATAACCGTGGTTTTGAACTCTATGTCTTGTCGTCTTTTCTCCTCCATTTCTTTCACACCTGATTTCTTTCCATATCTCTGCATGGTGGCTGCTTTATGTGGTAGATATCCTCTAAGAGTCAGTGGCACAGCCTCCCCAGTTACCTGAGGTGGGTACTCTTACTGCAATCCTTTATGGGTTGTATTCAGTGTTTTTGAATTTAAACCCTGCTTTTTGTTGTTAGCCCTAGGAGGGTTTGACCTCCAGGCCAATTGGCTGTGAAGCTCAGCTGTGCTCAGGTTGGATGGGCGGAGTCTCTGGGCTACGCCTCGGCGGCGGCGGCGGCGGCGGCGGCGGCGGCGCGGCGGCTGGGTCCTATGCAACGCTCGCGGGCTCGGGTCTGTGCTGGGTGGGGATGGCTGCAGACTCTTCCAAGAGAAAGCTGCTAGTCTCTTCCCCTTGCCAGACAACTCTGCCTTTCCCCAAATGTGCCTGCACACCAAAAGTCTAGCCCAGGGCTGTAAAATAGATGGTTTCTGGAACCAGGAGACAAGTTTCCAGGGGGCAAGTCGCGGGTTTGCTGTCCCTTGGGACTAGGAGCTTCTGCCGCCCCGCTTCCAGGGTGTGTCCCCCGGACCTCGCCGGTTCTGGGGAATCTGTGCAGGGAGACTTCTCGTACCCCGGATCTCGGACCTCGCCCAGCTCGGGAAATCTGGGCCCCGTCGGAGAAATCCGGCCGGTCCCTGCTCCAGCCCCAGCCCGCAGGAGCGCGCGACCAGGGCGGCTCCTAACCTGTTTCAATCTGCGCTCCCGCCGGTCCTGAGTCTGTGTCCCTCCTCTGCTGCTATTAGTGGAGTTTACATTCAGCCAGCTTTCTGGCGATTCTGGGTGCTTGTCTGTTCTGCTGTTATGTTGTAGTTCTTAAATCGTTGCGCGGGGCAGAACAATAGGTGTTTGCTTATGCCGCCATCTTGGTGTCTCTCCTTTCACGAATATTTTAAAAATTTAAGGGGAACCTCACAACTTCATTTATAAACCATAGAGTACTAACTAACATTTCACCCCAGCTCTTCTCATAAGTAGCCTGCGGTGACCTCTGAAAATGGTTGGCTGTTTCATCTGACCCAGCAAACCCCACAATATCATGCAAATCAAGAGGTTCAAATCTTTGTGTTCACTTTAAGAACACTCATGGAACTACCCAGGCCACCAAGGGTATACATATCAAAAGCCACCAAGTATCTGAACGATGTCACTTTACAGAAGCAATATGTGCCATTTCATTGCTACAGTGGTGCAGCTGGTTAGTATGCCCAGGCCAAACTTGGGGCCGGACACAGGGTGAATGCCCCAGATAGAGTGCTGGATTCCTGCTGCACACGCTTAAAAACGCAGAGAGCGATGCTGAACTTCAGAGTTTAGATGTGGAGTCTTTGGTCGTTGAGCACATCCAGGCGAACAAGGCTCCCAGGATGCATGCAGCACAGAGCTCACAGAGCTCACGGGCAGATGGACCCACACACAAGCTCTCCCGCCAAATGAGATGACACTTCCGCAAAGGAAAAGACTATTTCTAAACCAGGAGAGGAGCATGAAAGAAATGACATCCTATAAGAAACTAAAGAAAAAAAACCTTATGGCCCAGGAGTAAATTCGGTGTTAAATGCAAATAAAAGTAAAATAAAACCAATTCAAAAAGTGCAGAAAATTGAAGGAACCAAGATGGCAGCATAGGTAAACACCCATAATGCTGCCCCATACAACAATTTCAAAACTACAACTGAAAAACAAAACGGACATCATTCAGAACCAGCAGAGGGCTGGCTGAGTGGACACTCCACAAACAGAAGGAAAGATGAAAGGACACCGACACTCAGGAGCTGTGGAGGACAGAGTTGTGGATACGCGCGGAGTCAGAGGTTCGGAGCTGCGCACGAGCCAAAAGGGCGGGTGGCTGCAAACCCGGCCGGTTTTCTCTAACTGGGAGTGGGGCGTCCCACTGCACTGAGCCCCGGTTCCAGGCGAGTCTTGGGAGTCATATGGGGTGAAAGTGGATAGTAAGGAGGAAGCACACTGAAACCCTGGAGCTGCAGAGGCGCCTGAGCTATTAGAGAGGGCTCGTGGCTGGCTCTATTGTTTGGGAGGAAAAAACAAACAAGCCGCCGGACTGCTTTGTTTCACATTCTGGGTGAGTCTTTGGGTGTCCAGACTCATTTAAGGAGAAACTGGACTGTCCAGCAGCGGACAGAGCTCTGGACAGCTTTCTCTCAGAGGTGTGTGCAGCCATTACTTCAGGGCACGGAGACCCGGGAGCTGTTTAGCTGACGGGAAACCAAGGCTCTCCGCCCCATCCAGGCTGAGCACAGATGCTCTCCTAGCGTAAAAACAGTTGATCCTCACAGCCAACTGGCCTGGAGGTCAATCCCTCCCAGCGATACCAACAATCTAGGCTTAACTACAACAAGACAGTGCTGCCTATAAAGGGGTGCACCAAGAGTATCCACCTCAGGTAACTGTGGAGGCTAAGCCACTGTCCCCTAGAGGACACCTACCACACAAACCTACTCAACCAACTCAGGAAAGCAGCCAAAATGCAAAGACAAGGTAGTAGTTCACATGTGAAAGAAATGGAGGGAAAATAAATGACTGAACATAGAGTTCAAAGCCACAGATATAAGGTGTTTCAAGAGGCTCCTAGAAAAGGCTGATAAATTTAACGAGACCCCCGAGGATATGAACGATTCCCCTGAGGATATGAGCAAGACTCTGGAGAATATGAAAAAGGACCAACTAGAAATTAAGCATACACTGACTGAAATAAAAAATACTATACAGAGACCTAAAAGCAGTCTAGAGGACTGCAAGAATCATGTCAAAGATTTGAAATACAAAGAAGCAAAAATCACTCAGATGGAAAAGCAAGAAGCAAAAAGAATCCAAAAAATTGAAATAGTTGACTGAAAACTTCCCCTACCTGGTGAAAGAAATTGACTTAAAGTCCAGGAAGCACACCAAATCCCAAACAAAAGGAATCCAAAGAGGACCACACCAAGACACATCATAATTAAAGCGCCAAGAACAAAAGATAAAGAGATAATATTAAAAGCAGCAAGAGAAAAACAGTTACCTACAAGAGAGCACCCATACTATTGTCAGCTGATTTCTCATCAGAAACTATGTAGGCCAGATGGAAATCGCAAGAAATATTTAAAGTGATGAAGAACAAGAACCTACAACCAAGATTGCTCTACCCAGCGAAGCTATCATTCAGACTTGAAGGTCAGATAAAGTGCTTCGCAGATAAGAAAAAGCTAAAGGAGTTCATCACCACCAAACCAGTATTATATGAAATGCTGAAAGCTATTCTTTAAGAAGAGGAAGAAGAAAAAGGTAAAGATAAAAACTATGAATAACAAATACACATCTATCAACAAGTGAATCTAAAAATCAAGTGAATTAAAAATCTGATGAACAGAATAAACTGGTGAATATAATAGAATCAGGGGCATAGAAAGGGAGTGGACTGACAATTCTTGGGGGAAAGGTATGTGGGGGTGTGAGAAGAGACTGGACAAAATCATACACCTATAGATGAGGACAGTGGGGGTAAGGGCAGAGAATGGGATGTGTACCGGGGGGACGGGAGCTATGGGGGGAAAAAAGAGCAACATTGTAATAATCTGAACAATAAAGATTTATTAAATGTAAAAAAATAAATAAAACCAATTTACCCCAAAGTTTTATTACCTTTTGTCCTCGCTTTACTGGTTGAACAGCTGGGGCATTTTTGCTTGTGTTCTCATGCGTTTCAAGGTGTAGAACATTTTCTTTTTCTTTGTCTTTTCCCTCTATCACTTCAAAATCCCCTAAGTCACTTGAAAGCCTTTTCTTCTTCAGTTCCCTAAATGTAAGCACAACAAAAACATCCAATTCTTAAAATTTCAAGTTCTCAGTGCCTAAAGAAATTACCTGAGGAAGGGAACATGCAAAACATATAACAGATCAGGGCTTCTGCTTTACCTGATAATCACCACTATTTATATACAAAGAAGCAATAATCACCACAAAGGAAAAAAGCTTAAAATTTTTCTCTCATGGATTTTTCATTCTTTCTGCCAATCAGGCTCAACTCACTGTCACCCTCAACTTACCCTTACTTAGTAGCTACATTCAGTCCCTTAATACTTTGACAGCCAGGCAACAGAATTTGTAGTCTTTGTAATTAACATGGTTATTTAAAATATATATTTTCATTGATTTCAATGAAGAAGGGAGAGAGAGAGAATCATTGATTGGCTGCCTCCGGCACGCCCCACTGGGCACTGAGCCCGAAACCCGGGCACGTGCTCTGACTCACAGGTCGGTGCCCAATCACTGAGCTCAAGTGTCCAGGCAGATCTTAGCTATTTAATAAAGTATCTGCTGAGTGGTTGGCTGAATAAATGGATAAAAAATAAGCAGATTAAGGAGGAAAGGGAAATTCTATTGCTGTGATAGTTTTCATGTTCAGACTCTTCTATTCCCAATGTCACTGTGGTAGGCCAGGTCCTCAGCATTTCCCACCCTGTTTTCCTCCACGGATTTCCCCCCAAATCTTTTCTACTTTCTAGAAATTTCTAGATTAATTCTCCTTAACTATTTACCTATGTCACATTCTCATTCAAAATCTTCCAAAAGTCCTCTTCACATTACTTTCAAGATAAAACTCAGAACGCTTAGCTTGTCATTTTAAGTTTCCAGTGTAAGTTTCACTTTGTCAATCTTATCTACCAGGTCACAAACATGAACTTTCTGCTCCTTCACCTCACCTATTCATCATTTCCTCAAAAGCACTATGCATATTGCTTCCAAATTCCCACTCTCTGTGTTCACGTTAATTCTCCTTGGTTGATGTCTCTGTATCTTCATTTACGTAAGTGCTAATATATTTTCAAGGAATACTTCTGATGGTATTTCCCAAAACACCTGAACTCACAGCAATTTCTTACTCCTTAACTACTGTGTCAATTTCAGATAACACTATACTTGACCCCTGAACAACACAATTTTACATTTAATATGCTCAGTAGAAGTGGACTCATGCAGTTCAAACCCGTTTTATTTAAGAGTCAAGTATAGCCAAGATCGGTTTTGCTCAGTGGATAGAGCGTCGGCCTGCGGACTGAAGGGTCCCGGGTTCGATTCTGGCAAGGGCATGTACCTTGGCTGCGGGCGCATCCCCAGTAGGGGGCGTGCAAGAGGCAGCTGATCGATGTCTCTCTCTCATCGATGTTTCTCACTTTCTATCCTTTTCCCTTCCGCTCTGTAAAAAATCAATAAAATATATTAAGAGTCAAATATATTTTAATCTGTAGTGAGGCATCCACAGATGTCGAGGCCAAGTTGTAATTATACAGTATGAGGATTTTTGACTCACATTGTTCAAGGGCCAAATGTATTTACAGATTTATGGCTACTTCCTGAATGCAGGACTCAAAAAAGTTTTTTGTTTCTTTTGTTTCTAGATTCATTTATTAAATTATTCATGTTTCTGTATGTCAACAATAACTATCACTGTTCATAATGAAGTAAAGAGGGGCTCCTGGAATGTGAGTAGAGAGGTTTCTAGAGATAAATAAAGGAGGCGTGGGAAGGAGGAAGATTAGGAAGGAGCACTTGAGAAAGGTGAAGAATCCAAGTGCAGCACCAGCTGTTGTGAGCACAGAAGTCAAGAGGCTCAGTATAAATAATGACCATAACTTTAAAGGGTGACTAACATCCTGGACAGAGAAGTAACATCAGTCAGGATTTTCCACCTTTACCTCCAAAACGAACTCCATTTTTATTTGTTATTTAAAAAATATATTTTATTGAATCTTTACAGAGAGGAAGGGAGGGAGAACAAGAGAACAAGAGGAAGAGAGAGCTAGAAATATTGATGAGAGAAACGTCAACCAGCTGCCTCCTGCACACTCGCTACAGGGCATGTGCCTGCAACCAAGGTACATGCCCTTGACCAGAATCGAACCTTGGACTCTTCAGTTCACAGGCTCGTGCTCTATCCACTGAGCCAAACTGGTTAGGGTTGAACTCTGTATCTTTAAATCTCATTCTTTTCCTGAATTGAGATTTGCCTTTCTCTATGAGCTAAAAGAGTTGTTCAGTCTTTGGAAAGAGCTGTTTAATAAATGACCATCACTGAAATATTGACAATTTAAGTAAGGATTAGCAGTGGGGCAGAAAATACTTAGTATAATTTGAGTACCTAGTGGGTACTGTAGGAGTTGCTGTTGAGTGGGGTAACTTCTTTTAATCTGTTTCAGGTTTACAAGAAGCCAGCTAACAGAGACAGGGTTGGCTGTCCCTCATTAATACAGCACCACTTAGACATGTGGCTGTCAAGCACCTGAAACATACCGCAACGATGAGGAACAGAATTTCAAATTTAAATCATTCTTTTAAAAAAAATAAATCTTTATTGTTGAATGTATCACATATGTTCTCTTTTCCCCCATTGCCCGCCTCCCTCCCCAAAGCCTTCATCACCCACTGTCTGTGTCCTTGGGTTTTGTTCAAAAGCTTCTTGATGGCATGAATTGTATATTTTAACTCTTTGTATACTAGCTTTAGTCCTTCTCACTTAGAGTGGTTGTCTCAGTTGTCCCATTTCTTCTGCCTCTACCTTTCTATTTGCCTGCTTTACTTAAAAATGCACAACAGTGTGGTGACTGCAGGTGGGAGGAGAGTGGGGGGAGGGGGAGGAGGATATAAGGGGGATTAATGATGAGAAAAAATAAAATAAACTCATATCTGCATCCTTTAAAAAGTGTTTTCTCTTATGTAAAACTTTCCTAATTAATTTCAAGTGTTCCTACTTATTCTTGTCAATATTACCCTAAAATCAGTCTGTCAATTTAATACATTGCAATCACTGTTATACATATTTATGTAATAAAAGGTCTGTCTCATATCATATGACACATCTCACTGATTAAGATATAAAACAGAAAAACCTCTTAGAGCTAAATATTAAAAATGAAATAAGATTTTATGCCCTAGCCTGTGTTACTCAGTGGTTAGAGCATCGGGGGTTCGATTCCTGGACAAGGATGTGTTTCTGGGTTGTAGGTTTGATCGCTGGCCTCTCTCTCTCCATCGCCCCTCCTCTCTCCCACTCTCTCTAAAAATCAATGGGAAAAAAATATCCTCAGGTAAGAATTAACAAACAAAAAACCAACAAAATTAAATAAGATTTATGGGAAATCTTGGTGATTTAATAAGGGACGTCTTTGGAATAGCAAGGTGATCTGTCATAACTAAATTGTCGATAGAAAATAATTACATGCTCTTCAGTTAGATAATACAAATATATTTACCTTCTTTCCTTGGCTGACAAGTGCCTCCGGCTCTGTAATTTATTGTCACTCTAATAAAAAGAAAAGCAAACACAAACAATATCACTACTAATTTTTTGAAAAATAAAACTTAAAAGTAGAAAATTTATTCTATTCATTGAGAAAGACATGTTGTTCTTCATAAAACTTTGAAAACAGCTTACCATATTAGAAGATTCTTCTTTTGAAGCCAGTTTCTGGAGGGACCTATGAAAAGAGGAATCCACTAGCCTGTAGAAGGCATGTATTTACAAAGTCCCCAAACATTCCCATATCATACCCTTAATTATTGACAATCCTACAAATTTTCAAATTACAAAAACAAAATCTAATTGCTTATTTCCTCATGCTTTTAAATATATTCTTAAATAGCTGGCATCTATTGAACACTTACTATGTACCAGGCACAGCTAGATGCTTTACATGCATATTATCTTCACCAAAATCCAATGAATCAGACAATAATTTTCACCAAGAAGAAAACTGAAGTTTAGACATAAAGCAACTTGCCCATGGATACACCCTGAGACTCAATTCTGATCTGACTCATAAGGCATTCTTATCTACCTCAATGATAATGCTTTTATAACTATGGTATTGTTAATTTGGTGATCAGTTAAAGACATTAAAGACTCAAACACCTTATTTTTTGCATGGAAATGCCTTTCTTATATTATTAGCATTTATAATGGTTTACTTATTTCTATTTTGACCCAGTTTAATCACTTTTGTATTTACTGTATTTTTCCATCCTGGGTCCTGGGGAATTTCTTTAGAGAGGCCAGACCTCCAAATCAAATTGTAAAAATGATAATAAAGTCACAGAAGAGAGTTAAAGTACTAAGATCAATTCTTAGTATTACCTTTTTAAAGATTAACTCATCATAATTCCCAACTTACAATAACAGTTTTAAAATTACCTCTGGGACTGAAGGTGGGACAAGTCAATGGTAGTATCAGGATAATTTAATATCTCTTCTCCTTCATTCTTCATTTCACCAACAGATTTCTGATTTTTTACTACCTCTTCAGATTCTCTTTCATCTTCGGAGCTTTCTTCCTGCATTAGTTCTTCATTTAGCTCATCTCCACCACTATGAATATTAATAACCTCCTGATCAACCTGAGACATGAATTCCACTTCCACAGGAGTTTCTTGTAATTCCTCTTTATCTTCTTCACTGCTACTGTCTCCTCCATCTGTAGAATTACCATCAGGAAAGTCAGAATGCTATCACCACAAAAAGCTAGATGATCTCCTTGAAAACTTAAAAAGTATTCTGATTCCCTGTTTCTCCAAAAGATTACCAGGAAATGCCTGTTCATCCCCACAGGGTTCTCCAATTTACACAAAAGGATACTCTGTACCATGAATTGGTTGGAATGGTCTCCAATATACTTTACCAGAATAAACTTCTTGGACATTGCAACCATCCTATATAATAAAAGCCTAATATGCAACATTATCGAACTGCAGAATGGCCCGCAGGGGGTGGGGCCGGCAAGTGGGACAGCCAAGGTGGGTCCAGCGGGCACAGGGAGGGGATGGTGATCGGGGGGGGGGGGGGGGGGGAGGGCGGCGGCGGCAGAGGCAACCAGCGGCAGCAGAGGGGCAATTGGGGGTCAGGACCAGCTGCTTGCCAGCAGGCTCTGTCCCCTAATCGACCTGCCAGTCACCTCCTGCAGAGGGGGGTCAGACTGCAGCTTACGCCCCTGAGGGCTCCCAGTGAGAGAGGGTGCAGGCAAGACTGAGGGACCCGCCCCTTCACCACATGCATGAATTTTCATGCACCAGGCCTCTAGTCTATATATATAAAAGCCTAAGCAACCAAATGACCAAATGACTGGTTGCTGTGATGTGCACTGACCATCAGAGGACAGACACTTAATGCACAGGATCGGGCTCCCTCCTGTCTGGATTGGGCCTGCAGGGACTGGGCCGAACTGGCTACCCGACATCCCCCAAGGGGTCCCGGATTGCGAGAGGGACCTCATTAGTGCACAAATCTGTGCACCAGGACTTTAGTTTCTAAAATAAAAACTATAACGTGTCTTTATTAGGGTATTTCCAAAAAGGAGAACAGCCTAGTTCTACAAATTCTGTTGCTTTTATTATAATTTGCACATGAGAACTGAAATTAGATAACATGGTATATAACTGCCACACAGCATGTGTTCATATTCTGGCAAAAGAAACACTATCTAGTAATATGGTCTAGTTGCCTCACCTATAAAATGAGATACCACCACCCATCTGACAAGGATGGTTTTGAGAATTCAATAAAACAATAATGTAAATAAAGGACTTCATATAGTATCAGGAACATTGAAAATTTAAAAAAAAAGAGAGAGACTTGTTACAATAATAGTCGTAAATGAAACAATGCAATATTACTCCCAAAAGAGTGACCGTACGAGAAAGAACTATAAATATAACTTAGATATTTTCTTTAGTTCCTTCAGGTAGATAGGTATATTTATCCTAGTAACCATAGTTGCTCTCCACTAGAAGCAAATATATTATTAAATCAAGCTAAATTACCTTAAAAGAAATTGTACTTGTTATGAACTCATCCTTGCATCACTTCTAAACCATAAAGTAAGTGCTCATTCATATTTATGAATTATGCAACAAATACTGAAGTTTTATTATATAAATACATGTTCAAGTGTATTAGTTATGGATCTAATTACTTTATAACTCACTAGGATTATAAGCATATTTAACATGTCCCAAAACAAAATTCAGTACATGAAACTTCAATTATAAGAACTTAGAAGCAAAACTAGACAATAGAAAACATTATTAGGTACTTTATTAAAGTCTGTAAACTACCTAGTTGTTCCATTTCTTCTGATATGAGTTCACTTGTGCAACTCGCCAATGTCTCCACGTCTTCATCTTGCACTCTGACTTTTCGTTCACCTCGGTGTCTCCAAACACAAGACTCATCTACCTATGGAAATAATACCTTTTCATTGATAGAACTTTAAGGGAGGCTAACGAAAATCAGGAAAAAAATAAGAGCCTGGCAGGTATGGCTCAGTGGTTGAGCACTGACCCTTGACCCAGAGGGCATGGTTTGGTTCCCGGTCAGGGCACAAGCCTGTGTTGCAGGAGACAGCCAATCAGTGATCCTCATCATTGATGTTTTTCTCTCTCTCTAAAAATCAGTAAAAACATATTTAAAAAATAATAATGAAGAAGATGAAGAGTACCTTAAAGAGGAAGCTAAACCCCAGCATTAGGTATGACGGAGGAAGGAAATTCTTTTTTCCTACAAAAGATAATGTACATAAATGTTTTATAAGTCTGTTTTCTTCATTATATGCTTGCAAGATATCTGACACCAATGGTTACACTTGTTTTATCTTTTCTCTGTCAAGAGGAACATTTCCCATTTACAGAAATTGGCATTATGCAAGGAATAGGAATTAAGATAGAAAAATATGATTGTTTGCTCTTATCCTTTAGGTTAATTAGACCCTGAATAATCCATTTTTAGGAAAAAAGGTCATTTTATACTTTCTTACCCTTATAACTTTAAACTATGTGAAGTATAGTCTCATCAATAAAAATATACATGGAGATGACATGAGAAATGCTAAATTTGCTACAGCATAGTAATTTTCCTTATTTCATAACAGACTTAGAATGTAAGAAATAAAGAAAACAGCCTATAACCCACTGACAAACATTACCTCTTATCATGAAGCTTCCTGTTGTCAAATATTCTCCAGTTGGTGCTGTTTTAGACACCTGAGGGAGACAATAATACATTATACATTATACTTTTGCCTTAAGAAATAGTTTTAAAAAACATTTTCAACAAAGAAAGTCATATTTAAGTAAGCAGTGCTATGTCCTGCAAAGTTTACAAATTTAGCAAAAATTATCAATGCTGATGGTATACCTCTTTTCAATGATAAATATACCCTTTGCTGTAACAATGAAAAAAAAAAAGAACATACTAGAACATACTACATTGATAATTTTCAAATGTCTTGGACTAGAGCCAGAACTGGTCCACACCGTTCCTCTAGTGTGAGATATAACAAAGAAGTAGTTTATTAAGTTTACCATACAGCTATACTTACTAAAATAAAACTATATGTATTAAATAAAATCCTTTCCTGAGATACTCTTTTTGGTAATAAAATAATCTTTTATTTTAGGAAATAAAAATGATAGCAGATTTTAAAATATGTTCTAATTTGACAAAATAGGAAGTGAGCAAGATAATTCCACAACTAAAAATATATCATACTAGAGACCCGGTGCATGGATTTCATGTAGGGGGGTGGGCGGGGGATCCTCTCAGCCCAGCCTGCACCCTCTCGAATCAGGGACCCCTCAGGGGATGTCTGACTGATGGTTTAGGCCCGATCCTGGGGATTGGGCCTAAACTTGCAGGCGGACATCCCTCTCACAATCCTGGACTGATAGCTCCTAAACACTCACCTGCCTGCCTGCCTGGTCACCTCTAACTGCCCCCCCCCCCCATCCCTGCTGGCCTGATCACCCCTCACTGTCTCTGTGTGCTGGCCTGATTGCCCCTAACTGCCCCTCCTGCTGGCCAAGTCACCCCCAATTGCCCCCTCCCTGCTGGCCTGGTTGCTCCTAACTGCCACCTCCCCTCCCCCACGCCAGCCTGGTAACCCCTTACTGCCTACCCTGCTGGCCTGATTGCCTTTAACTGTCTCCCCACCAGCCTAACCGCCCCAAACTGCCCCCCACCCTCTGCTAGCCTGGTTGTCCCACACAGCCTGCTATTCAGTCGTTTGGTCATTCTTCACTAAACTCTCCACTGGCCTGACTGCCCCTGCAGACTGCTTGTTAAGTCATTTGGTCATTCCTCACTAACCCCCCTGCCAGCCTGGACATAGACAGCCATCTTGTGAGGGCATGATGGTCAATTTGCATATTACCTCTTTATTATATAGGATATCTGTGAAACCTCCAAATCTGAGAGTATCTTTATTAGTCATAGTTATGACTAATTAAAGGATTAAAAACATACTAAAAAAGCTATTCATAAAAGAATTAAAGTCATTTTTATAATAAGACTGAGGCAGAAAACCTAATCTCAGAAGTGATATTAATTTCCTAAAAATCCAGTATCACTGCCTAGCAGAAAATAATATCTACACTAATAAAAAAGAAAAATGCTAATTGACCATATCTCTGCTACAGCCACAGCCAATCATGAGTGATATGCAAATTAGCCCAGCAAAGATGGTGGGTAAATTTGTACACACGGGCGGCGGGGGGGGGGGGGGCAGCGCCCTATACCTCGGGCGAGATCCAAGGGGACCTGGGCAGGAGGCGGTTGGCAGTGACCTAAGCCATCGGCCGAATCCAAGCTGCCCCCCACCCTGCTGCCCTGTGATCACTGGGCGAAGAGGCCAGGCCAAGCAGAGACCCGCCAATGGGATCAAGGGCAAACAGGAAAGGCAGAGCAGAGATCCGCGATCGCGATAATGAAGCAGGACAAACAGGACAGGCAAAGCTGAAACCCGCGATTGCGATCATGGGGCGAACGGGACAGGCAGAGCCCAGACCCATGATAACAGGACGAACAGGACAGGCAGAGCCAAGACCTGCGATTGCGATCATGGTGCGAACAGGAGAGGCAGAGCAGCTCCGCAATCCCAGGCAAAGAAGCCACTCCGCTGACCAACCTGCACTAGGGACCTGTTTGGGCGTGTGGTTCGGAGTCCAGGGCCTCTAGCCTGCAGCCATGGGAAGTCTCCCTTTCCCCAGAGTTAGGAGCACCAGCCCAGGTCTGCCCAGCAGTCTGGTCCTGACTGCGGGGTGAGTTCCTGCAGGCTAGGGTCCCCATGCATTGGCAGAAGGAGCCCAGTGCCTTTGTTATTGCTGTGTCTGGGTTTTAATTGAACAAATGCCCAGTGGTCCCGGTGGCCAGCTTAGCAAAACCTTTTAGGAGGAGAATTCTGTCTGGGTTTCCTCAACCCCTACTCAACCCTCTGTAAAGGCACAGAACAAGTGAGGACCTTAAATGGAAATCAGAGGTCTCCAGCAAGGGTGGGCCTCTCTCATCACAGTCATTTGGACTGGATGGCCTTTGAATATTTATCTAGGCACCATGACAGAGAATCACAAGCTCAAGTCATGATCTCTGCCCCTAAAAAATTCACAATCTTATTAGAGTGAGTGGATGATAAAAGCGCAGTAATAATATCAGAAAGTAAGACAACAATACAGAGAGGAATAGAGGCAATTGCTAGGATGATTTTCCAATATTAGTACAGAGTATGTGCTATGAATTAAATAAAAAATATGTGTGGAAGTAGCTGCTTCATGAGTATGGCATCCCTTCCCATTTTAAAGGAAGCTGAGTTCCACATGAACTGTGTGCTATGCTATGATATCTGAGGCACAGAACAAGGGAGGCCCTAAGTGAACTATGCTTTGATATTTGAGTCATTCTTTATTGTTCAATGTAACTTATTTCTGTACACCTCAGTTTTGTAATAGTTAAATTACTAGAATAATACATCGTGCTATAAAATATTACTAGAAGATCAAATGATAAGGTGACATTTATAGTATTTTCTTTTTATTTTTTAAAAATATTTTATTGATTTTTTACAGAGAGGAAGGGAGAGGGATAGAAGCTAGAAACATCGTGAGGGAAACATCGACCAGTTGCCTCCTGCACACCCCCAACTGGGGATGCGTCCGCAACCATGGCATATGCCCTTGACTGGAATCAAACCCGGGTCCCCTTCCCTCAGTCTGCAGGCCAACACTCTAACCACTGAGCAAAAACGGCTTTGGCAATTGTTATTTTCTATAAATGAACACAATCTCTGGTATGCTAAAGTGATAGGTATTATAGAAATATTCAGATAGAGAGACCTACAGGCTTAATTACAAGTGAGGCTTACTATCACAACCCAAATTTATTGCTTAAAAAAAAAAAAAAAAGCAGAAAGCCAACAAGAAACTGAACCAAATATAAGCCCTTGAAGGACAAGTCTAAACTGGATAAGCTTTGCTATTACAAGAACAAGAAGAAAAAATTCAGATGCAAGAATGAAAACCACATTACACTCACTCTAAGTAGCTGTTAAAGAAAAAAAAAATGGTGTACTATGACAATACTTAATACAGATTGTAAAGACATTTATTTGTTCACGGAGGATTTCATAGAGTAGGTGATATTTCAGTTAATTTTTTTAAATGTGAAGCAGTTAGCTAGATAAGAAAAAGGTGTAGGGGTCCCAAATTGCAGAGGGTGCAGGCAGGGCTGAGGGAACCCGCCAACCCTCTGTGCATGAATTTCGTGTACGGGGCCTCTAGTAACTAGTGTAAAAATGAAACAAAAATATAAGGAAGGATAATGATATTGAATTCTTTTTACAATATGCTTTTGGACTTTACAAAAGTATATCATTATCTATCTATATAAAAGGCTAATATGCAAATTGTCCCCACGGGAGTTTGACAAGGAGACTGGAAGTTTGATCGCTTGCTATGATGTGTGCTGACCACCAGGGGGTGGCGCAGAACAAAGAAAGGCCCTGGCTGGCAGCTGGGGAAGGCAGGCCCTGGATAACAGCTGGTAACTGGGGAAGGAAGGCCCCGATCAGCCCTGATCACAGGCCAGTCTACGGACCCTACCTGTGCAGAAATTTCATGCACTGGGCCTCTAGTTATATAATTCTTGAAAATGTATATCAATAACAGTGTGAAGTCAAATGTGGAATGAAGTATCATCACAAAAAAAAAGCATAACCATAAAGGACAATCACTAGCCCTAGCTAGTTTGGCTCAGTGGATAAAGCATTGGCCTGTGGACTGAAGAGTCCCAGGTTTGATGTCCAGTAGGGGGTGTGCAGGAGGCAGCTGATCAATGATTCTTTCTCATCACTGATGTTTCTATATATCTCTCTCCTTTCTCTCTAAAATCAATAAAGATATACTATATAATAAAAGGCTAATACGCAAATTGTCCCCTCAAGCAGGAGTTCGGCCAGCAGACAGGCTGGCCAACTGCCCATGTCCCCATCCCCTGGCCAGATTGGCCAGACCCCACCCATGCACTAATTCATGCACTGGGCCTCTAATCCTATCTAATAATCCTATATAATAAAAGAGTAATATGCAAATTGACCATACCTCCACTACACCACAAGCCACAACCACCAGCCACGCCTATAAGCCACTCAGGAGATAATATGCAAATAAACACAACCAAGATGGCTGCCAGCCACTGAGAGCAGGAAGGCTTGGATTTCCCCAGCAATGGAAGAAGACAAGCTTCCCGCCTGCCTTTGCTGGCTCAGGCTTCCACTCAATGCTACAAAGTTTTAATTATAGAAGGTAATGACGGCAGCCACAGAGCTGGAGAGAGCAGGAGGCTTGAGTTGCACCCAGAGATGGAGGAAACCAAACTTTCCTCCTGCCCTGGCTGGCCCAGGCCTCCGCTTGAGGCTACTAAGTTTCAATTATAGAAGATAAGTAAAACCCAACAGAAATGGCTGCTGCCACAGAGTGAGCAGAAGGCTTGGCTCTGCTCCAGGCTACAAAGTTTCAATAGCAGAAGATAAATAAATCCCAGATACCTGAGCCTCCGCTTGGGTCACTGGGGGGCATGGCCAACCTGCAAACAATCGCAGGTCCCTAACCCAGCCACTCCATGCCCCAAGAGAATCCCTACCCTGATTCAGAATACCCTTCAGGGTAAATCAGCTGGCCCCCACCCATGCACCAGGCCTCTATCCTATCTAATAAAAGAATAATATGCAAACTGACCATCACTCCAACACACAAGATGGCTGCCCCCATGTGGTCAAAGATCTTGCCTCCATGTGGAAACACGATGGCTACCACAAGATGGCCAGCAGGGGAGGGCAGATGGGAGGAACCAGGCCTGCAAGGGAGGGCAGTTGTGGGCAATCAAGAGAGCATGGGAGGGCATTTGGGAGGAACCAAGCCTGCAAAATAGGGCAGTTGGGGGTGATAAAGCCTGCACCGGAGGGTAAGGGAGCAGTAAGGCATCAATTAGGCTGGCAGTGGAGTGGTTAGGGGGTGATCAGGCTGGCAGGCAGAAGCTGTTAGGGGCAATCAGGAAGGCAGGTAAGTGAATAGTTGGGAGCCAGGAGTCCTGGATTGTGAGAGGGATGTCTGACTGCCCTCCACGGGTCTCAGATTGGAGAGGGTGTAGGCTTGGGCTGACACACCCCCTCCCACCCCGTGCACAAATTTCATTCACCAGGCCTCCAGTTTATATATATTTTTAAAAAGGGGCAATCACTAAAATTGAGTGAGTACAAAACCACTGGATATAACCACTTTTCTGGAAGGGCCAAAAAGAATTCAGAAAATTCCAATAAGTATGAATAGGAGAAAATGTTTTAGGTTAGTATGTCTGTCAATAATTAGAACTCTCTCTATCCCATGTAATTGCACAGATCACTCTCTTCATTTAGGTCTCTGCAACTCAAATCTTATCTTCCCAGATACTTTATTCAGAATGGCAGCCCCTATCACTCTCTATCAAAAAATCTTTATAGCAATTATGTATTTTTCTCCACCACAAAAATGTCAGCTCCATCAAGGTAGGGAGGTACTCAGCCTTGTTCACTTAACCCCCCAAATTTGGCACATGGTAGTTCTTAATAAATTAACAAAAGGATTAGAGCCATTATTACCTGATGATGGTACACCCACCAAGCACTAGTGATAACTCGGGCATCCCAAGCAGCACTGTAGCAAAGTGCCATTGTGCCAGCTTCAGTCAAGGTTCGAGGAGGAATTGGTTCACCTGTAATAACAATGCTACAATGCTTCAGTACCAAGTACAGACTTTCTACAGAGCAAAATATGAAAATCACATGTGTGACAGGTTTAATCTCATATTTTAAATACTAGTACTTCATTTTTTCAATATTATAAAAAGTTACTATTTTTTACAATATATTTTATTGATTTTTTTACAGAGAGGAAGGGAGAGGGATAGAAAGCTAGAAACATCGACGAGAAACATCGATCAGCTGCCTCCTGCACACCCCCTACTGGGGATGTGCCTGCAACCAAGGTACATGCCCTTGACCGGAATCGAACTTGGGACCTTTCAGTCCACAGTCCAACACTCTATCCACTGAGCCAAACCGGTTTCGGCAAAAGTTACTATTTTTTTTTTATTAAAATGTATTTACAGTAGGTTTTTAAATGGTCTAAGTAAGCAAAACAAATTAGAGAAATTTCTTCTCTCTTATGTCAGTAAGTCTAACCTCATTCCAAAAAGGATATTTAAAGTTTGAAGACATCCAGAATTATTACAGATTGTCTAAATCATCAAAATGAAGAGCATATTAATAACAAATCCCTAGTTATATTTCATATATTTTTTAATTGGGATATAATTCACACAACATAAAATTGACCCTATAAAAATATACAGGTTTGGGCAAAAGTAGGTTTATAGTTGTATGTGAATACAGAGTTTATTCCTGTATTATTATTTACTAGAGGCCCGGTGCATGAAATTCATGCATGAGGAGGGCCCTCAGCCCAACCTGCAGCCTCTTCAATCTGGGACCCCTTGAGAGATGTCCGAACATCCCTCTCACAATCCAAGAATGCTGGCTCCCAACTGCTCGCCTGCCTGATTTTCCCTAACTGCTTCTGCTTGCCAGCCTGATCACCCCCTAACCAACCCCCTGCCAGCCTGATTGATGCCTAACTGCTCCCCTGCCGATCCGATTGCTCCTATCTGCCCTCCTCTGTGAGCCTATTTCACCCCTAACTGACCTTCCCTGCCAGCCTGGTTACTCCTAACTGTCCTGCCCTGCCAGCCCAGTCACCCTGAACTGCTCTCTGCTGCTGGCCTGGTTCCCCTAATTGCCCTCCCCTGTAGGCCTGGTTGCCCCCAACTGCCCTCCTCTGCCAGCCCGGTCACCCCCAACTGCCCTGTATTGCAGGCCCGGTCCAACACAACTGCCTCCCTCGCAGGCCTGGTCCCTCCCAACTGCCTTCCCCTTTAGACCTCCTTTGCAGACCTAATCCCTTTCATCTACCCTCCCCTGCTGGCCATCTTGTGGTAGCCATCTTGTGTCTACATGGGGGCGGTCATCTTGTGTGTTGGACTGATGGCCAATTTGCATATTACTCTTTTATTAGATAGAATTATTGTACTAGTGGCCTGGTGCACAAACATTTTTGCACTTCGGCGGGGGGGGGGTCCCTCAGCCTGGCCTGTGCCCTCTTACAGTCCGGGACCCCTTGGGGGATGTCCACCCACCAGCTTAGGCCCGCTCTCTGGGGGATTGAGCCTAAGCTGGCAGTCAGACATCCCCTCTTGCTGCCTGGGAGCCCATGGACATATTAGCGCTGAAGAGGTGGGAGAGGCTCCTGCCACCGCCACTGCTCTTGCAGCCATCAGTCCGGCTTGTGGCTGAGTGGAGTTCCCCTTGTGGGAGTGCACTAACCACCAAGGGACAGCTCCTGTGTTGAGCGTCTGTCCCCTGGTGATCAGTGCACGTCATAGCAACCAGTTGTTCCACTGTTAGGGTCAATTTGCATATTATCCTTTTATTATATAGGATTATTTCCCAGATGAACAACTATAAACTTACTTTTGTCCACTCTGTAAATGAAATTCAATGGGTTTTAGCATGTTCATAAAGCTATGGAACCATTATCACGAATTTCAGCGCATTTCTATAATCCCCTACGTCCTGTATCCATTAATATAGTTTTATTTATTCCTTATCTACTGGGATATTTTAAGTTTCTTTTTATTGCCTAATGACCTATTTAATACTTCCATAAACATGGAAGAGAAGCACCAATAATAGCCATGCTTATCTCGTTCATGATCCTAGGGGAAAGCTTTCATTCTGTGAGCGTTAAGTACAATTGTTAGCTGTGGGTTTTTCATAGCTGCTCTTTACCATGTTGAGGAAATTCCCTTCTATTTCTAGTTTTTTGGATGCTTTTTTCCACAAGTGGGTGTTGGATTACTGTGAAAGGCTTTTTCTGCATCATTTGAAATAATTCTGTGATTTTTGTCCTTTATGCTATTATACTTTACTACGTTAATTAATTTTCAATCATAAGACAAACCTTGCATGCCTGGGATAAATCTCACTTTGTCATGGTGTACACCTTTAACATGCTGCTAGATTCAATTTTCTAATATTTTGTTGAGGATTTTTGTGTCTATATTCATAAATGATATTGATCTGTAGTTTTCTTGTTATGTCTGTCTCATTTTGTTATTAGGGTAAAACTGTCTTATAGAAGAGTTAGAACAGCAGTCACCAAAACCTTTGAGACCTTGTGGACCATAGGTTGGCGACCGCTGATTTAGAAAGTGTTCCCATCTCTTCTATTTTTTGGAAGACTTTGTGAAAAACTGAAGTGTAATCTTCTTTAAAAGTTTGGCAGAATTAACCAGTGAAGCCATGTGGGCCTGAGATTTCTTTTATGAGTAGGTTTTTTAAATTACCAATTCAATTTCTTTACTTATTATAGGTTTTTATTTTCTATTTCACCATATGCCAGTTTTGGTAGTTTATGTCTAAGAATTTTCCCATTTCATTTGGGTTATCTAATTTGCTGTTATACAACTATTCATAGAATTCCCTCATAATTTTTTGATTTCTGTGAAGTTGACAATAATGACCTTTTGTTCCAAATTTTAGGAATCTGAACCTTTATTTGCTTTCTTTTTTCTAGATTTTAATGATTATAATTTTGTTATTGATTTGAAATCATTATTCTTTTTTTTTTAATGTTTTTTTTTTAAATATATTTTTTATTGATTTTTTACAGAGAGGAAGGGAGAGGGATAGAAAGTCAGAAACGTTGATGAGAGAGAAACATCAACCAGCTGCCTCCTGCACACTCCCCACTGGGGATGTGCCTGCAACTATGGTACATTCCCTTAACTGGAATCGAACCTGGGACCTTTCAGTCCGCAGGCCGACGCTCTATCCACTGAGCCAAACCGGTTTCGGCTGAAATCATTATTCTTTATTATAGGCATTACCACCATAAATTTCTCTCTAAACAATGCTTTAGCTGCATCTCCTAAGTTAAGATACATTGTTTTCATTTCACTCATCTCAAAGTATTTTCTAACACCCCCCCCCCCAAAAGATTTCCTCTTTGATCCATTATATATGAGTGTGTGCTTTAATTTCCATACATGTGTATATTCTCCAAATTCTCTTCTATTAGTGGTTTCTAATTTCACTCCATTATGGTCAGAAAACTTATTTTGTATGATTTCAATAGTTTTAAAATTTATTGAAACTTTTTTTTAATGAATATCATACGATCTCTCCTGGAGAATGTTCTATATGTACCTGAGAAAAATGAGAATCAATTGTTATTTGGTGGAGTATAGTAGAGATGTATTAGATCTAGTTAACTTAGTGTTGTTCAAACCTTCAATTTCTTTGTTGATCTTATATCTAGTTATTCTATCCATGATGGAAAGTTAAATATAATTGATAAATTATCAATTTTTCCCTTTAATTCTATCAGATTTTGCTTCAGGTATTCTAGGGCCCTGTTGTTGAGTGTATATATATTTATAATGGTTATATTTTACTGATGGATTGACTCTTTAATCATTATAAAATGTCCTTTATCTCTATTAACAATTTTTGTCTTATATTAAAATATTTTAACAAAAGGAATTAAAAGTTTTGAATAGCAAGAATATAATACCTGATGGATTTTTAATGACACAGCTAGTAGCTCCATGAAGATCAGCATGTACATAAATGTCCCCTTAAAAAGAAGAAACAATTCTCTAAATCATGTTTTCTTTACTTATTTATTTATTTACTGTTTAATGCATTCAAAACCTAAAAGTGATAAGAACACATATTAATTCCATCTCCTTACCCTGGGAGAGTTCTTATAGGCCTCCTTATAGAAAGTAATGTTAATATGGTAGATTACAAAAATGATCACAATTCCTCTTCCTCCCTCTATCCAAACCCTCTGCTTTGTGACTGAAGCTTTTCCCATCAAGAGTGGAGTCCACCCTAATAAATTAAACAATAACAATAATAATATTTTTTAAAAAAAGAGGTGGAGTCCATGTCCCATTCCTTTAGTCTGGGCCTACCTCTTGACCTGCTTTAGCCAAAAGAACGCGGCAGACGTGACTAAGCGCCAGCTCCCAGCCTAGGTCTTGAGAGACCTTGTGTGCTTCCTCTCTCTCAGAAACTTGCTAAGTTGCCATGTAGGCAAGCCCAGACTAGCCTGCTGGAAGGGCGAGACAGATGGAGCAGATGAGTCATCCTAGCAAGTGCAAAGGTCCTGAGCACTGTGGATGTTTGACATGTATGAAGAGCGTCAGGAAGCCAGAGTAAGGGGAGAGTGGTAAGAAAGGAAACTGGAAAAGAAGCCAGGATCCTTATAAGCCAAGGTAAGGACTTCCAGTTTTATTCTAAGTATGTGAGAGCATCAAATGAACTAAAGGAACAAACAGATGAACCAGAGAAAAGGAAAATGCATGGTTCCTAACAGGTAAAATGAGCAGCCGTTGCTTGCTGTGGACAGGTCATCTGGGTTTGAAACTCAGCGAGAAAACCCATATGCTCCATAACAGACTCAACTCAATGCACAGAGCTAGAGAAGACAGAGACCAAGCCCTGGTGCCATTAACCTGACCCCTGCTGCTCTCTTCCGTGGTCAGGAATCTTAAATGGTCATCTGATGAGTTCTGGTACTGATCACTGATTTCTGATACCCACACCGAGGGTTCAGCCACAGTGAGGAGGTGATTATCAGCAAACAAAAAACGAGAGGACTTGCCCCATAGGGCTTCAGTCCTTTTCTAAATGTTAAAAAAGGTTATACACTTCAGCACTGAAAACAAATTAAGCTTTTAAAAATTTGAATTATGATTTTGGAGAATTAGTATGTTAATGTAGCAAAGAATCAAAACTCCAACACTGCATGTTAGCTGAGCATTACTACTTTAGAAATATTCACTTAAGGTGATAAGTCTCAAACTACAAACTACCAAGCATCAAACTCTTTCTACTAACTTAATTTGTCAAAGAAGTTTAAAATGAAAATCTATAACTAATATTGAGATAACTGATCCAATTACTTAAGAAAATATTCTTCAGAATTTTAATCATACGTACCTGGTGTCAAGTATCTTTTCACAATTATTTCATTCTGTTGCTGATCTCGTCCTCCTATAATTAGATAGTTCTCTGAGCTAATGAACCACAAAAATTTCTCAAACCTACCAAATTAAAATAAAAAAATTAACATTTCTTTTCCTTTATAGTTGCCTAAATTCCCCCCTCCCCCTTTTTTACAAAGAAAAAACAAAGACAAAAACAGGAGGCTGTCCTGTATAGGTTGAGACAACTTTAAGGTTTGATTTTTCTTAAGGAATGAAGTTAAATTTTATTGAAAACTTATAAATTGCCCCAGGACATTCTTAAGATAGTCTTGAGAAGAAAGCAACTAAATTCTGTATTTGAAAAATATATGTTCTGTTCTGCTGGTGTGGCTCAATGGCTGAGTGGCCTATGGACGAGGAGGTCACAGCTGATCCCTGGCCAGGGCACACGGCCTGGTTTTAGGACCGGTCCCTGTAAGGGGCGTGCAGGAGGCAGCTGACCAATGGTTCTCTCTCATCACTGATGTTTCTGACTCTCTCTCCCTCTCCATTCTTCTCTGAAATCAATAAATTTTAAAAAAGGAAAAAATACACGCATATGGCCCAGCGGTGTGGTTTAGTGGTTGAGCTTTGGCCTATGAACCAGGAGATCACAGCTGGATTACTGGTCGGGGCACATGCCAGGTTGAAAACTCGGGGTGGGGAAAGGGAGGCATGAGGAGGCAGTGATGGATGATTCTCTCTTAACACTGATGTTTCTGTCTCTCACTCTCCCCTCCTCTCTGAAATCAATAAAAATATTAAAAACACACACACATATATATTTCTCTCTCCTTAAATCCCTCATATAGATAGCCCTCTTAAACATAAGGATAACTTATAACAATGAATTATACAAAGCCAAAGCATAAAATGTCTCAAGGTTTAGTTTTCTTTCAGTGGGAAACTAGATAGGTTTTGAGACCACTGGTAAGAAAGAAGAAAAAGTTATTTTCCCATTTTGTCCTCAATCAACTGAATGCTTACATATATGATATTCTTTACACTTATTTTTATACAAAAGACCAAATATTGCCTACCAAGTGACAAAGTAATCTGGGTTTTCATAATTAACATGTACCATCACAATAAAAATGAGTATATATTTGTATGACATTTAGAAAATGACATGCAAAACAATGAACATAAATATTTCCTATTGCATGATTTAATCAATAATTTAAAAACTTATTAGAGATGATTAAGGTGTAGCATAGGCATTAACTAAACTCCCTCATATCCTCCAAAATATAAGAGCAAAATGATTTTATTCCTATATTCTAATTGATATTTTTATTAAAAGAAAGCAAAACTTAAGGACTTTGAAAAATTTTATGTGTTTGCTTTGTGTATGAATGTGTGTGTGTGTGTGTGTGTGTGTGTGTATGATTCAAAATTTTTATTAAAGGGTATAGTGACCCCTAACCGGTTTGGCTCGGTGGATAGAGCGTCAGCCTGCGGACTGAAGGGTCCCAGGTTCAATTCCGGTTAAGGGCATGTATCTCAGTTGCAGGCACATCCACAGTAGGGAGTGTGCAGGAGGCAGCTGATTGATGTTTCTCTCTCATCGATGTTTCTGACTTTCTATCCCTCTCCCTTCCTCTCTGTAAGAAAATCAATAAAATATATCAAAAAAAGAAAAAAAAGTATAGTGAGATCTTGCATCTATTCAGTTCCTACCACCACTACCAGATAGGAAGGCATTGTAATAGCTTCCTGTATATCCCTCTTCAGAGAATTTTTACACATACAAAAACTAAAATAAAATACTTATTCTAAACCTTTTTAAAACACAGCACACACTGTTCTGCATATTTTTATTTGAAAATGTACTTTCCTCATTGCTGAACGGATATATTAAAATTAATGTAACCACTCTTCTATAGATGGCAAACAAGTCTGTAAAACCCAGAAGGACAAGGAAAATAAGACAAATAAATCAAAGATGTATTTTTAATTATGCTAGTAAAGAAATATATAACTAACAGGCACCCCTCCCCCCAGGGGGAGAGGCAAAAACAACAACCAACAATCAAAATAAGGCACAAAAAAAGAATACGGGACAAAGGGGACAAATAGAAAGCAAACAGCAAGATGAGTAGATTTAAACCTAAATATATACCAGACATTACATTAGTATAAATGTAAGTTTATAAATACTCTAGGTAAGAGAGAACTTAAGATGGCGCCATAGGTGAGCACCTATCTAGCTGTCCACGCAACAATTCTGAAACTACAACTTAGCAACGAAACAGACAACACCCAGAAATCGCCGGAGAGCTGGCTGTGGGGAAATCCCGGTGCATGAGAGTAAAGGCGGTGACTCGGGAGCAGCGGTGCGCAGCTTTGAGGTTCGGAGCGCGAGAGAGCGGTGAGGGACGGGCGGCAGACAGCCGGCCAGGCTGGTTTTCTCCTGCGAGGAGGGCGGAGGTCTCCCACAGCACCGACCCCCCAGTTCCAGGCGAGCTCCCAGGTCGGGGAAAGGAGGATCCCCGGCGCGGCTGAGGTCTGTGTGTTTGGGGAGAGTGCACGAGTAAATTGGAGTGCGCAACCGGGCAGAGAACGCGGGCAGAGAACGCGCAACTACTGGTTTGGAGACCACCATACTGCTTTGTTTTACACCCCTGAGTGAGTCTTTGACTGTGCAGACTCAGTTAGGGAGAGGCAGAGTTGTCTGGCAACGGGGAGACTAGCGGTGGATTTACATAGCCACGCAACACCGAGACCCGTGAGCCGCACAGATAAGCACAGATAAGCCGACGCCGCGAGCCCCATAGACCTGAAACGGGGAGGGAGCCAGGAGGGACGAACGTAAGCCCGACGGACCCCGCCCATCAGACGCAAACTCCGCGCCAAGCAGGGCGGGCCCAAGCCCGACGCTGCGCCCCCAATAGACACAAACTGCTTGCCAAGCAGGGCGGACCTAAGCTTGACGCTGCGCGCCCTTTAGGGCGGACCTAGGGCTGAAGCTGCGCGCTGCAAAGGAAGCTGAGCCACTGGTTCCTTAGAGGATACAGGATACCTATCACACACCGCTAAGGAACCACTCAGGAAAACAGCAACAATGCAGAGAAAAGGAAAGAACTCAGCTGTGAAAGAAATGGAGGAAAAAAGACGATTAGACATAGAGTTTAAAACCACAGTAATTAGGTTTATGAAGAGACTACTAGATAAGGCGGATAAAATTAATGAGAACTATGCCAAAATAAATAACACTTACAAAGAAATGAACAATGCTTACAAGGATATGATAAAAGACCAACTAGAAATTAAGCATATACTGACTGAAACAAAAAATATTATACAAAGACCTAAAAGCAGTCCAGACGACCGCAAAAACCAAGTCAAAGATTTGAAATACAAAAAGGCAAAATCCACTCAGCTGGAAAAGCAGAAAGCCAAAAGAGTCCAAAAAATTGAAGATAGTATAAGGGGCCTCTGGGACAACCTCAAGCATACCAACATCAGAATTATAGGGGTGCCAGAAAAAGAGAGAGAGCAAGATAATGAAAACCTACTAGAAAAAATAGTGACTGAAAACTTCCCCCACCTGGTGAAAGAAATTGACCTGAAAACCCAAGAAGTGCACAGAACCCCAAAATATAGGAATCTAAAGAGGACCAAACCAAGCCACATCATAATTAAAATGCCAAGAGCAAAAGATAAAGAGAGAATATTAAAAGCAGCAAGAGAGAAACAGATGGTTACCTATGAAGGAGCACCCATACGACTGTCAGCGGATTTCTCAACAGAAACGATGCAGGCCAGACGGGAGTGGCAAGAAATATTCAAAGTGATGAACAGCAAGAATCTACAACCAAGATTGCTCTATCCAGCAAAGCTGTCATTCAGAATTGAAGGTCAGATAAAGTGCTTCACAGATAAGAAAGAGCTGAAGGAGTTCATCACCGCCAAACCAACACTATATGAAATGCTGAAAGGTATTATTTGAGAAGAGGAAGAAGAAACAGGTAAAAATGTACATTTCGAACAATGGGTACACATCTATCAAATGAATCTAAAAATCAAGTGAATTGGCAACCATAGGATCAGGATAAAATGAGGAATAGAACTGAATCATGGACATGGAGAGGGAATGGACTGATAATGCTTGGTGAGGGGAAGGGTGCGGGAAATACAGCAAGAGACTGGACAGGGGTCATGCAACTATGGGAGAGGACAGAGGGTGGGGGAGGTGAGGGCGTAGAGTGGGATGGGTACTGGGCGGAGGGGAGCTATTGGGGAAAAATGTAAGTAATAAACTGAACAATAAAGCTATTAAAAATTAAAAAAATAAATAAATAAATAAATAAATACTCTAGGTAAAATGCAAAGACTATCAGACTGAAAAACAAGGATGTAAAAAAACTAAACTAGATTTAAAGAGAGAACCAAGATGGCAGCATAGGTAAACACTGGTACTCACCACTTCCCACACAACCTTATCAAAATTACAACTAAAATACAAAAACAAACAAAAAAATTATTCAGAACCACCTGAAAGCTGGCTGAATGGAAGTCCTACAACTATAGAAGTAAAGAAGAAAGCACACCAAGACTGGTAGAAGGATTGGAGATGCAGAACAGATGTGGGGTTTCCTTAATTGTGATGGAGATAATCTCTGCAGAGACCCCTGTGAGGAGCAAGGGACTCCAGCACCACACCAGAAGACCAGCCCAGAGTAACAGAGCCGGGAGGGGAAGTCTCTATAACTCTGGGCTGTAAAAGCCAGTGGGGATTGTGGCTGAGTGACACAGAGGCTGCTGCAGTCCCAGGTGTTCCTCTTAAAGGGCTGGGTATGAACTTATTCAGACTCAATCCCTCAGGCTTCAGACTTCGCTAAACTCTCAAACAAGCAGCAGCTGGCATCAATGTGCCCCAAACCTACAATATAAGGCCCAAGACCTGGCACTAGCACCAGCCTCACTTGCTTCATATCTGAGCCTCACCTGGGCACTTCACAAGCCCAATGCATATAGTGGACAGCTTCAGACCATACCAGATTACAATTCTACAGATCTACTAGCATCACACTCAAAGTGCAGAGTCAGTGAGCACCAAAGACCCCACTGAAGCTAGTCATGTTCCATAGGGGTGTCTCCTGCACAACTGGCTCTTCCACTGTAGTTACAGCTGGTCCTCACAGCCAATTGGCCTGGAGGTCAATTTCTTTCCATGATACCAACAGCAATCAAGGAGCAACTATAAGACCGCACACAGCCCAGAAAGGGGTGTAATTAGATGGCCCAGCTCAGGTGACTGAGGAGGGTGAGCCACTGGATCCTATAGGACACTTACTACACAAGGTAGCCAAAATCTGAAGACAAAGAAACATATCACAAATGAAATAAATGGAAGCAAACAAACTATTGAATAGAGAGCACAAAACCACTGTTATAAGATTACTCAAGGATCTTAATGAGAACATCAAGGAATTCAAAGTAAGCTTCAAGTAACTTAATGAGAATGTCAAAGAAATGAAAAAGGACCAGTCAGAAATTAAGCGTACACTAACTGAAATAAAGAATAATTTACTGGGATTCACCAGGGGAGTAGAAGATTCTGAGAATCAAATTAACGATTTGAAATATAAGAAAGCAAAAAACACCAAATCAGAAGAGCAAAAGAAAAAAGAACAAAAAATGTGAAGCTAATATAAGGAGCCTGTGGGACAACTTTAAGCTTTACCAGTATTAGCATTATGGGGGTGCCAGAAGGAGAAAACAGAAAGCAAGATATTAAAAACTTATTTGAAGAAATAATGACAGAAAACTTCCCCTATCTGGTGAAAGAAATAGATTTACAAATCCAGGAAACACAGAGAGTCCCAAACAAGAGGAACCCAAAGAGGCCCACACCAAGACACATTATAATTAAAATGCCAAAGGTTAAAGACAAAGGGAAAAATCTTAAAAACAGCAAGTTACTTACAAGGGAGTGCCCAAACAACTGTCCTAATTTCTCAACAGAAACTTTGCAGGCAAGAAGGGAGTGGCAAGAAATATTCAAAGTGATGAATAGTAAGGACGTACAACCAAATTATTCTACGCAGCAAAGCCATCATTTAGAATTGAGGGTCAGATAAAGAGCTTCACAGACAAGAAAAAGCAAAAGGAGTTCATCACCACCAAACCAGTATTATATGAAATTTTGAAGGGTGAAGAAGAAGAGGAAGAAGAGAAGAAATATGAACATTAAAATGGAAATAAATACATATCTATCAATAATTGAAACTACAGAGCAAAATAATCAAGAAATCTAATGAATAAAATAAACTGGTGTATAAAATGGAATCAGAAGCACGGAAACCTGGAATAGACTGCTGAAACTCAGAAGGACAGGGGTCAGGGGGCAGGAAGAGATTAGCCAAAGATCTTACGTGCATGTATGCATTACCTGTTAACACAGAGAATAGGGGGGGGTAAAGGCCTGGGGCAGGATGGGACCTGGTTGGAGGGAGGAATGAGGGGATTAAGGGGGCACCTGTAATACCCTCCACAATAGAGATTAAAAAAAAATTTAATTAAAAAGAAGGCTGACCTATAATGATTGAAAAAGATGTAACATGCACATACTAACCAAGTGAACCTGATACAGTTTTAGTATTTCACACAGGAGAAAATAAGTTAAAAGAACCTATCATTAACATTAATAAATGGTTCAATTCAATAGGGAGATATAACTGCTATACTTGTATTACCTAACTAGATGTCCTCATATATAAAAAGCAAAAATTGGCAGAAGGGAGAAACAGACAAATCCACAATTGTGTGATATTTAACACAGATTTCTCAATAATTGAGAAAACAATCATAAAAAAAAAAGAATTAGTAAGGATGCCAAAGATTTGAACAATATGGTTAATATGATCTAGTTGATATTTAAAGAAATGCACTCCAGCCGAAACCAGTTTGGCTCAGTGGATAGAGCGTCGGACTGCGTTCTGAAGGGTCCTGGGTTCGATTCCGGTCAAGAGCATGTACCTTGGCTGCGGGCACATCCCCAGTAGGGGCATGCAAGAGGCAGCTGATCGATGTTTCTCTCCCATTGATGTTTCTGACTTTCTATTCCCCTCACTTCCGCACTGTAAAAAAATCAATAAAATATATTTTTAAAAAAAGAAAAAAGAAATGCACTCCAAAACTGTAGGACAGATACCTTTTTCATGTATATATGAAAAATTAAGCTGACCATAAACATGCTGGTCATAAAGCAAGCTAAGACAACAAATATCAAAGGACAGAGATAATTCAGAATACCATCTATGACCATTATGCAAATTAAGCTAGAAATCAGTAACAAAAAAGTAACCACATGTTTGGAAATTTATACTTTTAAGCAATGCATGGATGAAGAAATCACAATGGAAATTAGAACATACTGTGGTGTGAAACATAATGAAAACAATACATAACAAAACTTTTTAGATGCAGTCAAAGACATGCTTAAAGGGAACGTTATTATTTTCAATATATATTAGAAAACAAAGACGTTGGAAGGTGAAAAAACAATCAATGTACCAAAAAGAAGACGCTTGAGGGAGGAACCAAGGGTGGAGGCATAGGTAAACACCTATACTGCTGCCTCACACAACAATTTCAAAACTGCAACTAAAAGACAAAACAGACATCATCCAGAACCACCAGAAAGCTGGCTGAGTGGAAATCCTACAACTAGAAGGAAAGAGAAAAGGACACTGAGACTCAGAGGAGCTGCGGAGGGCAGAGGTGCGGAGATGCACGCGTGGAAAGGGCGGGCGGCTGAATACGCAGCTGGCTCTCTCGAACGAGGAGGGAGACAAAGGCTCCCCACTGTGCTCAACTCCATTTCGGGCAAGACTCAGGGAACCCAGACTCATATAGGGTGAAACTGGACTGTCAGGAGGAAGCACATTGAGACTCAGGGGAGCTGCGGAGGAGCACGAGAGCTCGTGGAGAAGGTGGGCAGCTGAGTATGTGGCTAGCTGTCTCATTTGGGAGGAAACAAAACTTCCCGACTGCACTGTAATCCAATTCCGGGTGAGACTTTGGGTATCCAGACTCATTCGGGGAGAAACTGGACTGACTGGCAGCAGGCAAAACTCCAGGGTAGCTTTCTCTTAGAGGTGTGTACAGCCACTGCCGCAGGACATGGAGACCCAGGCACCACTTAGGGCGGGGCTGACGGGAAACCAAGGCTCTCTGCTCAGCCCTGAGACTCTGCCCCATCCAAGCTGAGCACAGAAGCTCTCCCAACGTAGATACAGCTGATCCTCACAGCCAATTGGCCTGGAGGTCAACCCCTCCCGGTGGTACCAACAATAATCTAGGCTTAACCACAACAAGACTGTGCAGCCTATAAAGGGGTGCACCAAGAGTGTCCACCTAAGGTAACTGGGGAGGCTGAGCCACTGTGCTCCAGAGGACACCTACCACACAAAGCTACTTTGGCCAACTCAGGGAAGCAGTGAAAATGCAGAGACAAGGAAACAGATCACAAACAAAAGAAATGGAGGAAAACAAAGACTGGATATAGAGTTCAAAACCACGGTTATAAGGTTTTTCAAGAATTTCCTAGAAAAGGCTGATAAATTTAACAAGACCCTCGAGGATATGAAAAAGGATCAACTAGAAATTAAGCATACACTGACTGAAATAAAAAATATTATTCAGAAACTCAACAGCAGTCTAGAGGAATCAAGTCAAAGATCTGAAATACCAAGAGGCCAAAAACACTCAACTGGAAAATCAAAAAGCAAAAAGAATCCAAAAATTTGAGGTTAGTGTAAAAAGTCCCTGGGACAACTTCAAGCGTACCAACATCAGAATTAAGGGGGTACCAGAAGAAGAGAGAGAGCAAGATACTGAAAACCTATTTGAAGAAATAATGACCGAAAACTTCCCCAACCTGGTGAAAGAAATAGACGTACAAGTCCAGGAAGCACACAGAATCCCAAACAAAAGGAATCCAAAGAGGACCACACCAAGACACATCATAATTAAAATGCCAAGAGCGAAAGACAAAGAGAGAATATTAAAAGCAGCAAGAGAAAAACACTTAATTACCTACAAGGGAGCACCCATATGATTGTCAGCTGATTTCTCAACAGAAACTATGCAGGCCAGACGGGAGTGGCAAGAAATTTTCAAAGTGATGAATATCAAGAACCTATAACAAAGATTACTCTACCCAGAGAAGCTATCTTTCAGAACTGAAGGTCAGATAAAGAGCTTCACAGATAAGAAGCTAAACACCACCAAACCAGTATTATATGAAATGCTGAAAGGTATTCTTTAAGAAGAGAAAAAAGAAAAAGGATGAAAAGGTGGCTCTTCAAACTTGTGCATGAATAGAACTAGAGAGCATTATGCTAAATGAAATAAGCCAGTCCAAGAAAGATAAGTATCATATGATCTCACTCATTTAAACAGATCCAGAGACAGAGAAGCATTTACTGTCAAACCTTAGAGGGAAGGTACGGAAGGGTGGGGGTAAGGGAAAGAGATCAATCAAAGGACTTGTATGCATGCATGTAAGACTAATCAATAAACAGGGCCACCAGAGGGGTGAGGGCATAAGTGTTGAGGGGGTGGGGGGTGTTGGGAGGGATAATGAGGATGAGGACACATATGTAATACCTTAATCAATAAATTTAAAAAAAGAAAAAAAGATGCCAAACCAAAAAATAAAATAAAATAAAAATCAAATGAATAAAAAATTTGATGAACAGAATAAACTGTGAATATAATAGAATCAGGGGCATAGAAAGGTAGTAGACTGACAATTCTCCAATTCTCGGGGGGGGGGGGGGGGAGTGGTGTGGGAGGTGTGGGAAGAGACTGGACAAAAAGCATACAGCTATGGATGAGGACAGGAGCGGGGAGGTAAGGGCAGAAGGTAGGGGGGTGGGAAACAGGTGGAGGGGAGCTATGTGGGGTGAAAAAGAGGAACAACTGTAATAATCTGAACAATAAAGGTTTATTAAATTAAAAAAAAAAACAAACAAACAAAAAAGAAGCTGAATCCTGAGCTGACAATAGAAGAGCAAAGTAAATCAATGTACACTATGTAACCCAGAAAAAGCTAAAAAATACCACCACAATGTCCTAGCTGGGTTAGCGCAGTGAACAGAACATCGGCCACTGGACTCAGGGTCCCTGGTCCTGATCAGGGTACTTGCAAGAGGTAACCAATCGATGTGTCTTTCTTACATCAGTGTTTCTCTCTCACCTCCTCCTCCCTTCCACTCTTAAATCAATGGAAAAATATCCCCGGATGAGGATTAAAAAATAAATTCCAAGAACCAAAACAGCTTAAATTAAAACATGATATTTTATCTTGCAGTCTTGGTAATTTTAAATGTTAATTTTTGCACACAAATATGACTGCTTTAGGTTCTTTGGATGTTAGGCAATTTTACAGTGAGATGAACTACTAATAGATATTTTAGTTAATGTTTTAGGAAAAGCTTTTTGTCCAGTACACTTGAGACACTGGGGCGGGGAGGGGGGCAGGTGGGGACATGTGCTGGGGGATAAGGGAGGCTGGGGGGAGGATATAGGGGGGGAAGGAAAACATATGTACTACTATTAAATATAAGTTATATTGTAAATAAATTTAAAAAAGAAAAAAAATTAAAACATGATAGAAGAAATTTAAAAAATAATTACAAATTCAGTGGGAGGATTAAAAGATCAAGTTGAGGCAATTCTTCAGAATATATCATAGAGTTGAAAATAGAAAATTGGAGGATTTTCCAATTACAAAACAGAAAGAAAGAAAAGGAGCCCAAGCTGGTTTCGCTCAATGAATAGAGTGTCAGCCTGCAGACTGAAGGGTCCCAGGTTCAATTTTGGCCAAGGGCACATGCCTGGGTTGTGGGCTCGATCCCCAGTAGGGAGGCATGCAGAAGGCAGCCAATCAATGACTCTCTTTCATCATTAATATTTCTCTCTCCCTCTCCTTTCCTCTATAAAATCAATAAAAAATATTTTTAAAAAAGAAAGAAAAGGAAGCAAAAACAGAAACAAAAACCAGAGGGCAGATAGTTTTCTGAGAAATATGTCTAGAAAAATTTTTCAGAAATGGAAGTTGCCAAATTAAAAAGGCCCATAAAACATCCTAACGGACCTACAACATTGTGAAGTTCTGGAAAAGAGAAGCAAAATAATCCACAAGTTTACCAAAAGACAAAACAAGTTCCCTTTAAAATATGAACTATCAAAATGACATCAGACTTCTCAAAATCAAACCTGGAAGTTAATATAACATACAAATACCTTTAAAGTCTTAGGAAAAGAAAACAGTTTCAAACTAGAATTTTATACCCAACCTATTAATTAGATATAAGAATAAAATCATCTTTATACATTGGATACCTCAAAAACTTTACCTTCTACACACCCTTCTCATTATGCTTCTACAGCTCATAATTCCACCAACCAAAAAAAAGAAAGTACAAAATCCAGGACAAAGAATCCAACACAGAGAGGGATAAAGGGAACTTTCAGGATAACAACAAAAAGGCATTTTAAAATGCTAAGAGTAACAAATCTAGAACAATGGTCAAAAAGCTCCAGAAAAGACTTCTGCAAGAAGATGATACTAACAGAATTCCAATGTGAGCACACTTGGAGGAGTGGAAGTGAATTAAGAACAATTAAAAAAAAGAAAAGAAAAGAAAAGAAAGCTGTGACTACAATTTAAATATTCACAATAATGTTAATATTGAATTGTGCTGTAACTATTCTGGAAAGCTGGAAGGTGCATGCCTATGTAAGGCTGGAACACAAGAGGATAGAGTAAAATCTTAATCTTCCATAGTGGTAAGTAATTAAGAGAGTGTAAAATAGAAAAATTAAGAACAGCAATATAAGCATATTACTTAGAGAAATGGAAGCATATACTAGAAGACTCAGGTAGAGAACTAAAAGAATAAACATTTCTTTGGGAGGAAACGCAATAGGAGTAGGGGTAAAAAATAGCAGGACTATTGGTTTTTGTTATAAGCTTTGTAGAATTGCTTCATTTTTCTAAACAATGTGCATGCATAATTTTGAAAAATAAAAACTATATTTTTAAAAGGTCCAATACTTACCAATACACTTTTCTTGCTTTTTGAATAGAGGTAACTGTTTGGACTTCTTTTAAGGTTTGCTTTGTTTTCTTTTCAGCTGATTTGAATGCCTATTTATAAGAATTTTAAAATAATTTGTTAAGAATTTATTTAAATAACACCAAGCAAATGATAAGGCAAGAAACAGTTTTTTTAAATATCAAAAATGGCATTTTTATCTACACACAAGTAATGATGAAAATATTTTTTACTTTAATATTAAAATAATTTAAGTCAAAGATTTACTGTATACATACATTTCCTCAAGACCTCCAAATTAACAAGAACATCATTCAGTTACCAGATACTAAGTGCCTACCATATAACAGGTTCCACACTACATGCTGGGCACAAATCAGTAAACAAGACAAAGTTTGCACCCCAATGGGGTCTAGAAGAAGAGACAAATATAAAATACACAATTATGCAAATAAACATATTTAAGTGCTTCTAAGGATGCCATAATAAGTGAGCATTTCTGAGAAAATGGCATATAGGCTGAAGTCTGAGGGATTGATAGACTTATCAAGGCAAAGAACAGAAAGAAGAGCACTACAAGCAGAAAGTAGTGACCACAGGGTAAAATGTTAAGAAAGGAGGTTGGAGAGGTAGACAGAGGGCTAAGTCATGAGGGCCACTCATTTAACAGATATTAATGTGCCAATGTCCCAGGCAATATTTTAGGGCAGGGACATAGCAAAGAACAGCACAGACAAAATTTTACTTTCATGCATTCCACATTCAAGAGGGAAGACAGATAAATGTGTGTTGGGAAGGGTGTTTTTTAAGAAGAAAAGCAGAGTAAAGAGGAAGTAATTGAAGATACTATGTTTAGTAAGAGTGGTTAAGAAAGGCCTCTCTGACATCCCATATAATAAAGAGGTAATATGCAAATTGACCCTCACACCCTCACAAGATGGGTGCCTATGACTAGGCCTGCAAGGGGGGTAAGGGATGACCAAATAACTGAACAACCAGGCTGCATGGGCTGACCAGTCCGGCAGGGGGGTTAGTGAAGAACGACCAAACGACTGAACAGAAGGCTAAGTGGAGCAACAAGGCCAGCGGGGGGAGGGGGGACAGTTAGGGGCAACCATACAGGTGGAGGGGGGGCGAGGGCAGTTGGGGTGACTAGGCCAGCAGAGGGGGGCAGTTGGGCACGACCGGGCCAGTGGGGAGGGCAGTTAAGAGTGACCAGGTTGAATGGGACCCGGCCAGCAGGCGAGGGGATCCCAAGGCAGGTACTGGGAGCAGAGGCCATGGGGGCATAGACTACCAAGGAGACAGAACTGAACCTCACATCACCCTGTTTGGCCCTGGAGGATGGCTGGTTAGCCAGAGACGGGTAAGATTCCTCAGGGAAGGAACAACCTAAGACAGGCACAGTTGCACAGGGGCCATCAGGAGAGAACTTAAAGGTCAACAGAGGTGGGGCACAGACCCTCATTCCCCTAACCTTGCAGGGGACTGACTCTCACCCTTTCTGAGAGGGAGGTTTCCTGCCCCCACGGCTGCTTCGCCTCCCACACACAGCTCAGATTGGGACCCAGGATACAGACAGAGACTTGGCCAGCAACAGCTGCCCTATATCTAAATGCAGTCTAGTACCAGGAATGCTCAGGGCCTACTCAAGAATGCAAATAATCCTTTCCACTAATATTTGCAGCATAAACTAAGATTATTGTTTGAGTATTAAAGTCGACAGTAAAATAGTAATCAAGTTTTCAGATTAATTTAAATTGGCTAATTGAAATAAGTGAATACTCAACAAAATTTAAGTGTACTGGACAAAAAGCTGTTCCTAAAATAATAACTAAAATTTCTATTAGAAGTTCATCTCATTGTAAAATTGCCTAACATGCAAAGAACCTAAAGCAGTCATATTTTTGTGCAAAAATTAAAATTTAAAGTTACCAAGACTGCAATATAAAATTTCCAAAAGCCCCCACTAATCAAAAAAGAGGAGGAGGATAGTGGGGTAATATCATGTAAGGAAAAATATCCTGTAAGTAAATTACATCTAGAAAATTCTTACTTCAGAAAATCAATTTCCATTTATAATGCTATCAGCAGGATACCCATGAAAAACACACATGGTATCAAAATAAGCCAAAGGAAAATCATTTGGGCAAAAATAAAAAGAATCCCAAGTCTAATTTACATAAGTTTCCTTTATTAACTTTTGGTCAAGAATATGTTTGTATATTTTCAGAAAACAACTCCAAGACCATATAAATTACTGCAAGAAAGTGGAACTGACGGGTCTGTTCCAAACGTGAAGACAGTCCAGAGATGGGGGACACTGACAACACCTTGCCATGCTAGTAGGCAGCAGCTGTGCATCGCTGCAGGTGGCTCAGGACCAAACCAGAGAGGGTAGAACCTGCATTGCCACCATTTGTCCACCATCCAGATACCATTGCTGACATGTATACATAAGGAACTATTTGACATTAAAACTGGGGCTCAGAACTGTTGGACATTGAAACTGACACTCAAACATTTTTTGTTCTTATATATTTACTAGAGGCCTGGTGCACGAAATTTGTGCACTGGGGGTGGGTGGTCCCTCAACCCAACCTGCCCCCTCTCACATACTGGGAGCCCTCAGGGGATGTCCAACTGATGGCTCACCCCCAGCCATTGCCCTGTTCAGCTCAGCCCCTGCTGCCTGTGACCACCTGGCACTGGGGGCTGGGCACTTGCCGCCACTTCCGCTCACAGCGCCCGGGCACTCCCTGCAGCTGCCACCACTACTGCTGCCGCCGCTTCCCTTCACAGCGCCAGGGGCTAGGTGCTCGCTGCCACTGCCGTTTCATCTCCACCCCCAGGGCCTGGCGCTAGTGCCACTTGGCCCTGCCCTTGCTCCTGATTGGCTGGTAGCATAGCCAATCAGGAGCGAAGGTACAGTCAAATTTGAATGTTTCTCTTTCATTATATAGGAGGATTTCCAGCATGCAGATGCAAGATTTTTTTTAAAGAAAAGAAACGGGGGGAAAAGATATAGAGGCAAAGAAGCACTGATCAGACTGTCAAACTACAGAGGAAAGGCAGGGGAGGGCAGGGTGCAGGGGCTGTAAGAGATCAACAGAAGGACTTGTATGCATGCATATAAGCATAACCAATGGATATAAGACACTGGGGTGGGGGAAGGGGGGTGCGACAGGTGAGGGCATGTGCTAGGGGGTAGGGGAGGCTGGGGGGAGTTCAATGGGGGTAAAAAAAAGGAAACATATGTACTACAATTTGTAATACTTTAAAGAATAAATAAATAAATAAATCTTAAACAACAACAAAAAAAGAGTGACCAGGCTGGCAGGGAGGGGGCAGTTGGGAGTGACCTGGCTGGAAGAGGGGAGTAGTTAGGGGCGACCTGGATAGCAGGGGGTGATGGGAGGTAGGGGTGACCAGGATGGCGGTGGGGGGGGGGGCAGTTAGGGGCGAGCAGGCAGGTGGGCAGACAGGTGAGCGATTAGGAGCCAGTGGTCCAGGATTGTAAGAGGAATGTCCGACTGCTGGTTTAGGTATCCAGCCTAAACAGGCAGTCAGACATTCCCCAAGGGGTCTCAGAATGGAAAGGGTGCAGTCTGGGCTGAGGGGATTACCCCCCCCCCCCATGCACGAATTTTATGCACTGGGCCTTTAGTCTCATATTAAGTAGACATGAGAATGAGGGGAGGAATCAAATTACAGAGCATTCATGGTAGGAAGAGCAACAATTGCAAAGGTCCTGAGAAGGTAGAATGGACCACTGTTGTAGGAATAGCTAAAATCCCAGTGTGCCTAGAAAAAATGTGCAACAAGAGGAGGGCAGGTGATGAGATCAGAGGGGAGCACATTATATAGAACCTTCTAGACCAGGAGAAGGGCTTTGGATTGTCTTGGCTAACATGAAAAGCTACTGGAAAATTTTGAACACAGAGAAATGACTTTATTTTTTATTTAAAAGGTTCACTATGGCTGTTGTGTGAAGAACAGACTGTAGCAAGGAAAGGATGGGAAAGTAACCAACCCAGTAAGGGGCTAGTGCTACAGTCCATGAGAACACATGATTGAGACCTGGATCAATGAGAAGTGGCCAGATTCTGGTTATACTCTAAAAGAAGAGCCAAAAAGATTTACTGGTTGATTGCATATGGTTTATGTGAGAAAAGTCCTGGATAACTTCAACATTTTTAATCTAAGCAAAGGAAAAAATGAAGATGCTATTTACTGAGATGGCAAAAACTGAGGAGGAGCAGGTTTGAGGAAAAAAATAAATATTGGAAACACATTTAAAGCAAAATTAAATTTGAAAGGTATTTCTGAATTAGAAAACCTCATTTAAACATAAGAAATCATTAAGGACATCAAATTAAGGTAAAGAAAAAACAATTAACATTTACTCTAAGAAATGCAAAGTACCTTCTCAGCAGCTTCAACAGTCTTTTGTGTTTTCTTAGCAGCATATCTCTTATGGTCGTAATACCTAGAAAAACACAATTCTCTTAAATTTTAAGTAAAATCTCTATTCTTTTGTTTCCTATTTGTTATTTCTATTTCATAGACTCTCAAATCATGCAGAACAAGTTTGTGCTTTACGCACCTTTATTTTCTATGTTCTATATGAAAATCAAGTTGTAGAATGCACATAAAATTTAAAAAGAATTGTTATTTGAAGTTTCCAAGAGAATTACTGTTTTGAAAAATAGTAATTTCCGTACTTTTTCTTACAATAAATACAATTTTATGACACACCAAAAAAGATACCCCAAAGTATAGACAGGCAAAATAACAATGTTTCTTATCTTTTAATACCCTGAGTTATTGTTGATAATATTTTGCCTAAAATTTATACTTTTAAGACTCACTTTTTGGCATTGGCATATGCTGATAAACTGAGATCAACATCAACAAGTAATGGCTTGTTTTTTTGAGGCTTCTGCAGCTGTTTATTCTTTTTCTTTTTCTGTTTTCCTTTTGGTGGTCCAGTTTCATTTTTCTCAACAGTACTGTCACCATCAGCATCGTCATCTTCCTCCTCTGATAATAAGTATGGATTTCTATTAAAAATATTCAATAGTATTTCACTAGTGTAAATGACATCACATTTTTAAAATTTTTAATATATTCCTAAATGAAATCATAAATGGTTTACAGTATTTAGTTTGTAAATTAATTTGCAAATTAATTTTTTCTGTATTGTCAAGGATAAGTTTTGAAACAAAAGAAAAATTTTTAATGAATACAGTGAACAATTACATTGCAAAATAAAGACAAGCATTAACTGCTTCACTAAAAATTAAATTTACCTGCCCTGGCCAGTGTGTTATTAGTGGTTAGAGCATCAGCCCGCACACCAAAGGGTCACAGGTTTGATTCCCAGTTAAGGGCACATAACTGGGTTGCAGGTTTGATACCTGGCCCCAGCTGGGGACATGCAAAAGGCAACCAATCAATGTGTCTATTTCCCTTTCTCTCTCCCTTGGCTCCTTCCCTTCTTGTCACTATTTCTAAAAACAATCAATGGGAAAAATATCCTCAGGTGAGGATTAACAAACAAACAAATAATTTAAAGTTACCTTAGCAGCATTGTAACATGATTTGTTTGTAGTTTCAATTCTTTGATTGCACTTGCAACGGGGTCTCCTTGAGCTTGGGCTTCTTTCACAATTAACCCAATTTCTGTCCAATCTATCTGGTTGGCTAAAGCACTTCGAACAACCTGAATGGCTCTGTCAACTATTTGTAGATTCATTTCTATGAGCTCTCCTTTAAGTTTATCTATTTCCTTAAGAAATAAACCAAAAACATTTACTGTAATGCCAGTTAAAGTTACCATTTTTCAAAAAGCATCTGAAAAAGCTAAACATAATACCTGAGCCTGTTGAAGAGCTTCTAATCTGTTTTCGTGATCCTTTCGGACATTATCTAATTTCTTCAACGCTTGTTTTTCCTTTTGTTGACAAAAAAAGATTGCTTAAAAAAATTAAGATTTCTCCCATCTCCCGCACCTTCTCTCTTACCTCCTGAAACTCACTATCCTGTCCCCACATCTGCCCCCTAGTTAACTAGAGATCCCCAGAGACCATCTCCCCAGGTCTATACTATCCCAAAATATTTCATGCTCTAAAACTAAGTCATGTCTGACTACCTCCTGTTCCCTATTTGAAAGTAATCTGATTATGTTACATTGTATATAAAATATGCTCCTAGAGCCTATCTTTTCCTTCTAGCAAAATTTGGGAATTGCTTCTTTTTATTTCATTGCTGCCTTTAATTTTCTTAGCATTATTGCTAATATTTTTCCGAATTTCTCCTAAATTAACAACACAAATGGTCATGGTAACTATTTGACCTCCTATATAGCATTTTATCATACACTAGAGGACCAGTGCATGAAATTCAAGCATGTGGGGGGCGAGGGGGGAAGTCACCTCAGCCCAGCTTGCACCCTCTCCAATCCTGGATCCCTTGGGTGATGTCTGACTGCTGCTTTAGACCCAATGACTGGAAATCAGACATCGCTCTCACAATCCTGGACCACTGACTCCGTAATCACTCACCTGCCTGCCTGTCTGGTCGCCCCCAACTGCCCCCCTCCTCCGCTACCAGACAGGTTGCCCCCAACTAACCCCTCCATGCTGGCCTGGTCGTGCCCCCCCCGCCCCGCCTTGACGGCCTGGGCACCCCCAACTGCTCCCCCTCCCACACCTGCCTGGTCGCCACGCAGGCTGCTATTCAGTCGTTTGGTCGTCCCTCGCAAACGCCCCTGCCTGCCTGATCACCACATGCAGCCTCCTTGTACAGTCACCTGGCCATCCCTCACTCACCCACTGCCGGCCTGGTCATAGGCAGCCATCTTGTGAGGGTGTGAGGGTCAATTTGCATATTACCTCTTTATTATATAGGATATTTTACATTTCAGGATTTTTTGATTTTGGGGCAAATTTTCTAACAGTAGTAACAACATTACCAATTAATGAATGTTTGAAACCTGGATGTAGTATTAAAAATGTTTATTATAAAAATGGTGACTATTAAAAGAATGTGAAATGATTACTAAAATAACTCATAGGGTATTCAAATGTACATAAAAGAGATGGGGTTCAGTGTCATTGCTAAATATCTATTTAGTAGCTAAGTGCTGCCACCATGTGGCAATTAGAATATTTAAATAATTTGACCCATCTGCTTAGAAATCGTGCTTTGTTGAAGATGGCGGCATAGGTAAACACCGAAACTGCTGCCTCGCACAACAATTTCAAAACTGCAACTGAAAGACAAAACATCCATCGCCCAGAACAATGGGAAAGCTGGCCCAGTGGAAGTTCTACAACCAGACGGAAAGAGAGAGGAGCACTGGGATGTGCACCAGCGCTGAAAAGCTGAGGGGCGTGAGCCGGGCTGGCGGTGGGCATATGGGGGCGCTGCTTTTTTCAACCCGAATGAAAACGGGCTCCTGATTGCTCTGACCTCATTTCTGGGGAGATGCTGATGACCCAGACTCCTATGGGGAGAAGACGGACTGTCTGCATCGGGTTGGAAAGTGAGGGTTGATCCCATGCAGAGGTGCCCACAGCAATCATTGTTCACTGTGCAGGGACGTGGGGACTTTGAGATGGCAGAGAGGGCTGAGTGGCAGCCATCGCCGTTTGCCATGCCCTTGCCTAGTGACTCCCTGAGAGCCTGCCCCACCCAATCTGCAAACCCACCTGAGACATGTGCAGTGGCATTTGCATATAAATAGCCTGTGCTTTCGCAGCTTAACCTAAACTGCAGCTCTGATCAGACCAAGAGAAATCTGCAGACCTTGCTCCCCATTGGATATCCAAAAGCTAGTATATCTAGAGGTCATAGTGAGATGACACCAGAATTCAACTGCTCACTTCTATAAGTGACACATTCTTGAGGCAGACTCAATGAGCACCAAAGCCCCACTGAAGCAAGTCCGGACCCACAGGCATGCCTCCAGCACAGTAGTTCTTCCCCTTCATCAACACAGGGAAGCAGCAAAATGTGGAGACAAAGAAACATGTCACGAATGGAAGAAATGGAGGAAAGCAGACTTATGAGACCTAGAGTTCAGGACCACATTTATAAGGTTACTCAAGAATCCTCTAAAAACTGCCGAGAAATTTGATGAGACCTCCGAGGAGCTTAGTGAGACCTTCAAGGACATTAATAAGAATGCCAAGAAAATGGAAAAGGACCACACAGAAATTAAGCATACACTGTATGAAATAAAGAATATATAGAAAGTTAACTACAGATCAGAAGATTCCAAGAATGAAACCAAAGATCTGAAATATAAGGAGACAAAAAACACCCAACCAGAAAAACAACAGGAAAAAAGAATCCAAAAATATGAAGATAGTGTAAGGAGCCTCTGGGACAATTTTAAGTGTACCAACATCAGAATTATTGGGGTGCCAGAAGGAGAGAAAGAGCAAAATATTGAAAATCTATTAGAAGAAACAATGACAGAAAACTTTCCCTACCTGGTGAAAGAAATAGACTTACAAGTACAGGAAGTGCAGAGAACCCCAAACAAGAGGAATCCAAAGAGGACCACACCAAGACACATCATAATTAAAATGCCAAGGGCAAAAGACAAAGAGAGAATCTTGAAAGCAGCAAGAGAAAAACAGCTGGTTACCTACAAGGGAGTACCCATATGACTGTCAGCTGATTTCTCAACAGAAACTATCCAGGCCAGAAGGGAGTGGCAAGAAATATTCAAAGTGATGAACAGCAAGAATCTACAACCAAGATTATTCTACCCAGCAAAGCTATCATTCAGAATTGAAGGTCAGATAAAGAGCTTCACAGACAATAAAAAGCTATAGGAGTTCATCACCACCAAATCAAGATTATATGAAATGCTGAAGGGTATTCTTTAAGAAGAAGAGGAAGAAGAAGAAAAAGGTAAAGATAAAAACTATGAACAACAAAATGACAAGGAATACATATCTACCAACAAGTGAATTTACAATTAAATGAATGAAAAATCTGATAAACAGAATGGACTGATGACTATAATAGAATCAGGGATATAGAAAGGAAGTGGACTGACAATTCACAGGGGGAAGAGGATGTGAGAGGTGTGGGAAGAGATTGGACAAAAATATTACATCTATGGATGAAGACTGGCAGGAGGTAAGGGCATTGGGTGGCATGGGGGATTGGGTGGAGAGAAGCTATGGGGGAAAAAAAGAGGAACACCTGTAATAATCTGAACAATAAAGATTTATTTTAAAATATAATTAAAAAAAAAGAAATTGTGCTTTGTTAATTCTTTTCTTTTCTTTTCTTATTATTTTAAAAATATATTCCACTGATATTTTTACAGAGAGGAGGGGAGAGAGATCAAAAGCTGGAAACATCAATGAGAAACATCGATCAGCTGCCTCCTGCACACTCCCCACTGGGTATGTGCCCGCAACCAAGGTACATGCCCTTGATCGGAATCAAACCCGGGATCTTTGAGTTTGCTGGCCGACTCTCTAGCCACTGAGCCAAACTGGTCAGGGCTTTGCTAATTATTTTAAAACTGAGGGGCAGGGAGGGTACAGGAATTCACATAATTACAAATTGTGTACACATAACACTTTATTAATATTTCTGAAAAATCACATCCTCTTCAAATCAAGAGTAACTATGGCCAATTTCTGAAATTGTTCCTCAGCAAATATTCCAAAAACATTGTCACATGTGCTGGGAAAATACAGCATATTAAAACCTCCTTATGGGGGGGGGGAGGAAAACATATGTACTACTATTAAATATAAGTTATATTGTAAATAAAATTTAAAAAAAAGTAACACACACAAAAAATTAAATAAATAAAACCTCCTTGTGGAGTCATGATATACACAAAACATCTATCTTTTAAAAATTTATTTTACAAAATTTCATTTACAGTTTTAGTATTATTTTGTATTAGTTTCAAGTGTACAGCATAGGGATTAGAAAACCATATACTTTAAAAGTATTGCCCCATGCTAAAACCGGTTTGGCTTAAAGGATAGAGCATCAGCCTGCAGACTGAAAGGTCCCAGGTTCAATTCCGGTCAAGGGCATGTACCTTGATTGCGGGTGCATGCCCAGTCGATGTTTCTCTCTCATTGATGTTTCTAACTTTCTATCCCTCTCCCTTCCTCTCTGTAATAAATCAATAAAACGTATTTTTTAAAAAAAATATTCCGCCTGATATTGACAGTAGCCACCTGGCATCATGTAGTTATCACAATATAATCCATACTAATAAAAGGATAATATGTAAATTGGTCACAATGCCCTCATGATGCCAGATCACCCCTAACTGCCCCCCGACCATTCATGATGTGCACAAAATATATCTTTTTAAAATTTATTTTACAAAAATTTAATTACAGTTTTAGTATTATTTAGTATTCGTTTCTGGTAACAACCGAACAGCAGGCTGTATGGGGCAACCAGGCCGGCAGGGGGGTTAGCGAGGGATGACCAAATGACTGACCAGTAGGCTGCATGGGGTGATCAGGCTGGCGGGGGGGGGGGGGGGGGCAAAGAGTGACCAGGCTAGCAGAGGGGGGCAGTGAGGGGTGAGCAGGCCAGCAGGGGGGCACACTAAGGGGCAACCAGGCCAGCAGAGTGCACAGTTGGGGGTGACCAGGCTGGCAGGGCTGGCAGTTAGGGGCGATCAGGCTGGCAAGTAGAGGTGGTTAAGAGTGATCAGCCTGGTGGTGGTGGTGGGGGCAGTTAGGGGTGATCTGGCAGGCAGGCAGGGGAGCAGTTAGGAGGTAGTGATCTAGGATTGTGAGAGGGATGTCCGACCGTCAGTTTTGGCTCAATCCTTGAGTGGGCTGAAACCCGCAGTCAGACATCTCCTGAGAGGTCCCAGAATGGAGAAGGTCCAGGCTGCCTGAGGGGACCCCCCCACCCCAGTGCATGAATTTCATGCACCAGGCCTCTAGCTCATTATACTTCCTAAGCTATACTTCCCTGTGATTATTTTATAAGTACGAATTTGTACTTCTTAATCCCTTCATCTCTTCCACCAGATCCCCAACCCATCTCCTCTGGCAATCACCAGTGGGTCTCCACACAAACCACATTAAAGGTTTAGTTTAGAAGTTCACTCTGCATAACCCACTCTGCATGACACAGACAATAGGGTGGTGAAGGCCTGGGCAGGGGGTGGGAGCAGTGTAAAGAGAGTCAAGGGGGGAAAAAGAGGGCATCTGTAATACTTTCAATAATAAAGATAAATAAAAAATGAAATAACTGTTTAATGGTAAACAAAAATATTTATTTATATAGAAAAAACTTTTCCCTCTCCTTTGGCCTATTTAAAAAATCTTCTCAAAACAGTATTACCTTACTAGCAAAATTTAGAAGCTTTGGGTTGCTTTAATAAAGCAAATCATACTAGAGTATAAATAACAGGTCTCATCTTCCCGCTGAATTTTCCATTTTTACAGAATACTGATATATGATGGAACAAATGAAGGTATACTTTTCAACACTGGAGACCTCACCTAGATGGTTATCAATAAACTAAACGATCAGCGCATTTCCATTCACTTTGAAAGATTGCTCGTTCTTATAAAAGCATCATCTACCCAGCAAACCACACTAACACTAGTTAGTTTAATATGATTTCAATACCATACCTGTTGTAAAGCTTTTAAATCTATTTTCTGACCTTCGATCTTGGAATAAAATTCATCCACAGCCTAATTAAAACAAACAAAAATAACTAGTTGGAAAAAAAAGGATAGTCTCTACTTCAACTTGCATACATAAAATTTTTGAGTCCATTTTGTTTATAACACCACTCAAAGATATAGCTAATCAAGAATCAAGTTCACATTTTTTTATCCTTTATCTTGAAATAAAGTAGCAAAAAGTTTCCAATAGTTTGCATCTATGACTGTAATGTTCTATAATGCTCAGATTTATAGTGATTGCAAAGCAAATACATTTGCAATTTCTCAAACAAAACAAGTTGATATTAATTTAATAATTCATAACATGCTAACTGTTCAAAAAATAGAATCTGAAACCCACCTTATCAAATGATTCAAATTCTACATATGGACATTGTGAATGTTGAGAAAACAAGAAAGGATGAAATTCCTCATACCTGTAAAACATATTTACTATATCACATTCAAGAACATTAATAAACAGCTAAAATAAAATGACCCATGCCTACATGCTTACGTGAGTATGTCTTCAGTTGGTTTATCTACTTCCAGGCTTGGTTTTATTTCTCTTTTCTGAATGATATATCCCTATAAAAATCCAACATAAAACTCATTTCTATCCATAATTCACGAAGATTTACTTTTCATGACTAATAGTAATTTAAGTTATAAAATTTTCTAGTTACAAACTTATCAACTGCATTTGTCTATAGATTATAAATGAAACTTTTCTTAGTCTCAAAGTATTATTATGAAACTTTTTTTCACATGCACAAGAAAAATCAGGGAATAAAGGAAATGGAAACTGACAAAATGGTGGGATTATACAGCTACATTTTGCTTTCTTGTCTCCATTTTCAGATGTTGTGCAATTTAAGTAAGCCAAAAGCACTGTCAGCAGAAAAACAGATTTCCTTCGTTGGTAGGCGATTTCAATTCATTTAAAAAAACTGGGCCTGGCCAGTGTTGCTCAGTGGTTGAGCACTGACCCATGAACCATCAGTTCCATTCTGGATCAGGGCACATGCCTGGGTTGCAGGCTCAATCCCAGTAAAGGTCATGTAGGAGGCAGCCTACTGATGTTTCTCCCTCATCAATGTTTCTCTCTCTCCATCCTTCTCCCTTCCTCCCTCTCTAAAATCAGTAAAACTTATTTTTTAAAGATCTATTTTCTTGATTTTTTACAGAGAAGAAGTGAGAGGGATAGAAAGTTAGAAATATTAATGAGAGAGAAACATCTATCAGCTGCCTCTTGTACACACCCCAACGGGGATGTGCCTGAAACCAAGGCACATGCCCTTGACCGAAATTGAACTTGAGATCCTCCAGTCCACAGGCCAACGCTCTATCCACTGAGCTAAACAGGTTATGGCAGGAAAACACTCTGGAAGGTTGATCAATGGTTAGAGCACTATCCCAGGCATTGTAGGGTCACAGGTTTGATTCCTGGTCAAGGGCAAGTATCTGGGTTGCAGGTTAGATCTCTGGTCCTGGTAAGGAGGCAACCAATCCATGTGTCTCTCCCACATCAGTGTTTCTCTCTTCTCTCTTCCTTCCTCCCTCCCTCTCCCATCCACCCTCTCTAAAAAAAAAAACAAAAAAAACCCCCAAAACCGGGGAACCAAGATGGCGGCATAGGTAAAACACCTATCTTGCCGTCATACTCAACAATTTTAATACTACAACTTAACGAAAGAACAAACACCTTCCAGAATCACCAGAAAGCTGGCCAAGTGAAAATTCCACAAATAAAAGTGAAGATAAGACACTGGGACTCGGAGGAGCGGCGGCGGACAGTGTTGAAAGATTCGGGTGGAGAGAGGTTTGGAGCGTGTGCCAGCAGAGAGGGCGGGCAGCTGAAAACCAGCCAGTTTTCTCGAACGGGGAGACAAAGAAGTCCCACTGGACTGATTCTCCAGCTCTGGGCAAAGTCCAGGGAACCAACCCACTATCACACGGGGTGAAAACTTGACAGTGGGAGGGCACGCCGAGCTCGGGTGCTGCAGGGGTCTCCCGGCTTGTGGAGAAGGCAGCTTGCGCAAACAGCTCGGCTGCGTGACGGCGCAGAGAGCGCTCTATGACTTGCCCTCTCATTTGGGAAACCGTCAGTCTGCTTTGTTTTATGACCCTGGGTGAGACATTGGGCGTGCAGAGTCATTTGGGGAGAGTCTGAATTCCCCGGCAGCCGGTGGAGCTCGGCAGCGTTTCTCTCTCAGAGGTGCTGGCAGCCACTGCCCCCGCACAGAGTCCCTGGGGCCGCATAGGGCGGAGCTAACGCTGTCTACTTGGCCCGGAGACTCCGCCCATCCAACCTGAGCACAGCTGAGCTTCACAGACAATTGGCCTGGAGGTCAACCCCTCCAAGTGCTAACAACGATTAACCTAGCTTAACTTCAGCAAGACTGTGCAACCCATATCCACCTCAGGGAACTGGGGAGGCTGAGCCACTGTCCCTAGTAGGAAGTCTACCACACAAAGCTAATTGACCAACTCAGGGAAGCAGCCACCATGCACAGACATGGAAAGACATCAGATGTGAAAGAAATGGAGGAAAAAAAACGACTGGACATGGAATTCAAAACCACGGTTATAGGGTTTTTCAAGACGCTCCAACAAAAGGTCGAGGCCTATAAGGAAATAAGCAAGACCACAAAGGAAATGATCAAGACCAACGTGGAAATGAATGAGTCCTACAAGGAAATGAACAAGACCCTCAAGGATATGAACGAGACCTGCAAGGAAATGATCAAGACCAACGTGGAAATGAAGGAGACTCTCAAGGATATAAAGGAGACTCTCAAGGATATGAAAAAGGACCAACCAGAAATTAAGCATACACTGACTGAAATAAAAAATAGTATACAAACACCTAAAAGTGCATTGGAGCACCCCAAGAACCAAGTTAAAGATTTGAAATACAAAGAAGCCAAATCCACTCAGCTGAAAAAGCAAGAAACCAAAAACATCCAAAAAATTGAAGATAGTGTAAGGGGCCTCTGGGACAACCTCAAGCATACTAACATCCGAATTATAGGGTTGCCAGAAAAAGAGAGAGAGCAAGACAATGAAAACCTATTTGAAGAAATAGTGACCGAAAACTTCCCACACCTGGTGAAAGAAATTGACTTAGGAGTCCAAGAAGCGCACCAAACCCCAATATATAGGAACCCTAAGAGGACCACACCGAGGCACATCATAATTAAAATGCCAAGAGCAAAAGACCAAGAGAGAATATTAAAAGCAGCAAGAGAGAAACAGTTGGTTACCTATAGGGGAGCATCCATACGATTATCAGCGGATTTCTCAACAGAAACGATGCAGGCCAGACGGGAGTGGCAAGAAATATTCAAAGTGATGAACAGCAAGAATCTACAACCAATATTACTCTATCCAGCAAAGCTATCATGCAGAATTGAAGGTCAGATGAAGTGCTTCGCAGATAAGAAAAAGCTAAAGGAGTTCATCACCACCAAACCAATATCATATGAAATGCTGAAAGATATTCTTTAAGGAGAGGAAGAAGAAAAAGATAAAAGTGTAAATTAGGAACAACAAATACACATCTATCAACAAATGAATCTAAAAATCAAGTGAATTAAGAAGCTGATGAACAGGATAAACTGATGAATGTAACAGAATCACGGACATAGAGAGGGAATGGACTGACAACTCTTGGGGAGAAAGGGGTGTGGGAAGTACAGCAAGAGACTGGACAAAAATCATGCAACTGTGGGAGAGGACAGTGGAGTGGGGTGAGGGCAGAGGGTGTGATGGGTACCAGGTGGAGGGGAACTATAGGGGGGGAAAAAAGGGGAAAATGTAATTAATATACTGAACAATAAAGATAAAAAAAACCAAAAAACAAAAAACCAAAAAACCAATAGAAAAAATATATACATATTCTCTGATGAGGCTTAACAAAACAAAAATACACTAGGCAGGTACATTTGGACTGAATTTAGCTAATAATTAATCAGAATGTCTCTGAACTTTTCCAGTAAGTAAAGTTATACTTTTAAAAATATATATTTTAATCTTTCTTGTTCAGTACATTAATTACAATGTGCCCTCTTTTTTCTCCCCTAGAGCTCCCCTCCACCTGGTACCCTTAGCTCCCCCTCACTGTCCTCTTCCATAGGTGTATGATTTTTGTCATCTCTTGCTGCACCTCCCACATCCCTTTTCTCCCCAAGAATTGTCAGTCCATTCCCTCTATGCCCATGATTCTGTTATAATCACCAGTTTATCCTGTTCATCAGATTTTTAATTCATTTGATTTTTAGATTCATTTGTTGATAGATGTGTATTTGTTGTTCATAATTTATATTTTTACCTTTTTCTTCTTCCTCTTCTTAAAAAATACCTTTCAGCATTTCATATAATATTGGTTTGGTGGTGATGAACTCCTTTAGCTTTTTCTTATCTGCGAAGCACTTCATCTGACCTTCAATTCTGAATGATAGCTTTGATGGGTAATCTCTGTTGTAGATTCTTGCTATTCATCACTTTGAATATTTCTTGCCACTCCCGTATGGCCTTCATAGTTTCTGTTGAGAAATCCGCTGACAATCGTATGGGTGCTCCTTTGTAGGTAACTGTTTCTCTCTTGCTGCTTTTAATATTCTGTCTTCTGCTCTTGGCATTTTAATTATGATGTGTCTTGGTGTGGTCTTCTTTAGATTCCTATAATTTGGGGTTCTGTGCACTTCCTGGACTTTTAAGTCAATTTCTTTCACCAGGTGGGCGAAGTTTTCAGTCACTATTGCTTCAAATAGGTTTTCATTATCTTGCTCTCTCTCTTTTTCTGGCAACCCTATAATTCAGATGTTGGTATGCTTGAGGTTGTCCCAGAGGCTCCTTACACTATCTTCAATTTTTTGGATACTTTTTGCTTCTTGCTTTTTTGGCTGAATGGATTTTGCTTCTTTGTATTTTAAATCTTTGACTTGATTCTCGCAGTCCTCTGGACTGCTTTTAGGTCTTTGTATAATATTTTTTATTTTAGTCAGTGTATGCTTAATTTCTAGTTGGTCCTTTTTCATATCCTCAAAGTTCTCATTCATATCCTCAAAGGTCTCATTAAGTTCATCGGCCTTTTCTAGGAGCCTCTTGAAAAACCTTATAACCGTGGTTTTGAACTCTATGTCCAGTAGTTTTTTTCCCCTCCATTTCTTTCAAATGTGATTTCTTTCCATGTCTCTTCATTTTGGCTGCTTTCCTGAGTTGGTCAATTAGCTTTGTGTGGTACATGTCCTCGAGGGGACAGTGGCTCAGCCTTCCCAGTTAGTTACCTGAGGTGGATACTCTTGGTGCAGGCCTTTATAGATTGCACAGTCTTGTTGTAGTTAAGCCTAGATTATTGTTGTTAGCACTAGGAGTAAAGTTATATTTTGAATAGGGAAGAAAAACATAAGATCTAAGGTAATTCAGAGGATATTTACCTGTTAAAGGATGTAAATCATCACATTTTTAAAAAGTGCTGGCAAATTAAAATGTGCTTCGCTATCTAAAATTAACCTATAGAGAAATACTTTCAAATTCCTCATCTTTTCTGGAAGGCTAATACCGATTTGACTTAGTACTTTCTATAAAAGACAAAAAAGCAGGAAAAAAAATTACAAATCAACAGCAATTAAAAAAACCCCTACAAAACAGTTCAGACTGGTTTGGCTCAATGGATAGAGCCTCGACCTGCTAACTGAAGGGTCCTGGGTTTGATTCCAATCAAGAGCGTGTACCTTGGGGCAGCTCAATCCCTGGTACTTGCGGGAGGCAACCAATCGACGTGTCTCTCTCAGAACAATGTTTCTCTTCCTGCCCACCCCGCTTCCACTTTCTCTAAAAATCAATGGAAAAATATCCTCGGGTGAGGCTTAAAAAGCACACACAAAAGAACAACTACCCTAGCCCTGGCCAGGTGGCTCAGTTGATTGCAGCATCGTCCTATGTACCGAAAAGTTGCAGGCTCAATACCCAGTCAGTGCACATATGGAAGGCAACTGATTGATGTTTATTTTTCTACCTTCCTCTTTCTCTAAAATCAATGAAAGCATATCCTTGGGTAAGGGTAAAAAGAAAATTGAAAACAAAACAAAATAAAAATCTACCCTAGAATAAGCATATTACTAATGTCAAATTTCTAAACTAAAACAAAAAAATGTACAAATAGCCGAAACTGGTGTGGCTCAGTGGATAGAGCGTCGGTCTATGGACTGAACGGTCCCAGGTTCGATTCTGGTCAAGGGCATGTACCTTGGTTGCAGGCACATCCCCAGTAGGGGGTGTGCAGGAGGCAGTTGATAAATGTTTCTTTCTCATCAATGTTTCTAACTCTCTATCCCTCTCCCTTCCTTTCTGTAAAAAAATCAATAAAATATATATATTTTAAAATGTACATATATTGATCTTTAGTAAACATTTAAATGCTAAGAATATAAATAATAAAGCCCTACAATATGTAAGTATATGTGCCACTACCTTTCCACTGAAGTTGGATGTTGTTTTCAGATAGTCTTCTGCTTTCTGCAGACAAACAAGTACTTTTTCAATATCTGAGAAGAATTAAAAAGGAAAGGAGTGGTAATCAATATGCAATTAACTATTATTAAACAACTATGCAGAAAACAGAACAGTGCTTATAAAACTGTTCAAGAAAATTAAATACAGTTATTTCAACCTGTTACCCCAATAGCTTCTATTAATTCCATCTTGCCCCTCATAATCTGAAAGGCACTTTGTTCATATACTAAGTTCCCATATGTATTTGGGCCTGTTTCTAAATTCTTTATATTTTCTCTATTTTTTTTATTTTATTATCCTAATCTGGCAGGTACTAGTAAATTAGGTTCCCTTAAATCAGGGGTGGGAATCATCTGGCCCTGACAAGGAAACCACAGACAGAACTCAAAATTCAATAAATGTAGGATCTTTTTTCATAGCAAAATAATTTTTACGTTGATGATTCTGTATAGCCTTCAAATGATATTATAAATATCCAATGGCCCTTGGCAGAAAAAAGGTTCCCCATCCTTGCCTTAAATAGTTACAAGAGCCCAATGTATACAGCCACAGTGTACTTACAGAATTAAAATGCATGAATGGTGACTCTATACCCACTCCAGGTTCTGAGTCAGAAGACAAATAATTCAACTCCTTCAAGCCTTGTACCAAAGACCATCTCAAGGTCAGTTACCACTTCTAAAATTTAGTGGAAGAGTCCTGGCTAGTGTGGTTCAGTTGGTGGGAGCAGCAGCCCATACAACAAAAGGTCCTGGGTTTAATTCCTGGACAGGGCACATGCCTAAGTTGCAGGTTCCATCCCAGCCCCAGTCAAGCGCATTTGGGAGGTAGCTGATAGATGTTCCTCTCTCCCACCAATGTTTCTCTCAAACTCTTTCTTGCTCTCTCCCTCCCTCCCTTCCCATACTCTCTCTCTCTAAAAACCACTAAAAATGTCCTCTGGTGAGGATCAAAAAATAAATAAATTAGGGGAAAGAAGGAGAATACTCTAAAGTTGAAAGGCAATAAGGTAGCTCAAGAGATTAAACTACACATTAACAGGAAAAAAGAGCCACTTTAGAGGAGGAAGCCAGGAATATCACATAGTTAGAATACTCACAGGTGAAATGTTTTTAAGTCTAGGCCTACTTACTACTTTCCCAGAAATAAGTTTCATAGTTTTAAAAAAGGAAATATATAAACATGGACAAAACTTATGCCATGCAGACATACCCTTACTTTCAAATTTTTCATCCACTTTGACATTGCCAGAGAATCCATTTTCAATAAGACAATGTTCAATGAGAGCCGACCCATAGGCTATAAAAACAGAGGGTATTATTTTTAGTATTTTCCTATAAAATTTAACACCAAAATATAATATAAATGTATGTCCACTATAAATGATCTACTCAGTACCAGTAGCCAGGGAAAATAGCAATTAGTTTACTTATTTTGAAATGTTATTAGAAATGGCAATTCATGTACTTAATTGAAATTTGAGACTACAATAAAACTGTAAAAGCCAGTGCAAAAGTTACAGAAATTTAG